>CM053585.1:403804721-403826365 GCA_028646515.1 Pseudochirops corinnae
CCAAATTCTTCTTCCCAAATCCCAAAGATTAGCATCTATCAGAAATTTGGAAACACTAAAAAAAGCACCAATCCATCTCGTAGAGGAAAATCTCCAAGAATGTCATGGCCAAAATCCAGAGCTCCCACATCAAATAAAAAATACTGCAAGCAATGCAGAAGCTGATCAAGTACCAGGGAACCCCAGCCAGGCCCAACAAGACCTGGCAGCTCCTACTATAAATGAGAGGAGATCTTAGAATACAGGATTCCAAAAGGTAAAAGAGATAGGCTTACAATCATGAATAATCTACCTTGCAAAGCTGAGTATAATCCTACAGAGTGGGGGGAAAAAAGGGGGAAGGGGACCTTTAACCTTTAACGGACTAGATAGAGGAAAGGAGGGAAGGGGAAAAAGTACAGGGAGGAGAGGGAAGAGGAAGAAAAGAGTGGGAAGGGGGAAGCTGATGAAGGAAAGGAAAGGAAAGAGAGAAGAGGAGATAAGAGGAAAAGGAAGAGAGAAGGAACAAAAACAGGAACTTGAATCTAAGAGAATGGCTCAGATTGCCTGTCAGATAACTAAGAAATAGCTGATAAACTATGGTATAGGATTATGATGAGATAGTATTGCACTATATGGAGTTATGAAAGAGACAATTTCAGAGAATCCTGGGTACTTTGAAGTGCTGCAGAATGAAGTGAGCAGAACCAGGAGAATGATTTTTACAAGGATGGTAAAATTATAAAGAAGAGTACCTTTGAAAGACTTAAAAACTCTGATCAACGCAATGATCAACCATGTTTTCAAGTGAAGCATAATGAATACTAAAATGGGGCCTTTGGAGCACGCCCAGATCATCTACTATGGAGGTGCCCTTGCCAGGGTATGCCCAGATCATCTAAGATGGAGACATTTCCCTGCCACATAGGTGAGCCTACAAAGCCTTCTTTCATTGACTGCACAACTGGAACAGGCTGGAACTTTAAAATGGGCTTGACTGAGATGATCGCTCCCTTTCTGCTGGTCTTTCCTGGCCTTTCCTTCCTGCCGTACCTGGAGGGTGAAGGTCACAGTTCACCCACAGCACCCACTCCATAAACTGAATCGGTGAGAACAGAAGGACCTCCTTCCCCTGTTCTTCCTCTCTTTTACCCAGGCTCTGAGAAATGGATCTGGGATGTTTCTGTTCTATGCCATTTAACCTCATTTTAGGTGTGAGAATTACACTAATGATGGAAGCCTAGAACCATTGGTAGAGATCCTAGATACCCCAAACACTTTTAAGGATACAAGAGAACCCTGGGAAAAAGGTAAAATCTAAGCTACTTGGGCTTCCAAGCAGAGAGGACCCCTGTAGTCCACGTTATCATACATTTCCTGATTGAGAGGGTAATAGACACAGGTTAGAAGAAGAGATACATATTTTTGGACATGGACACTATGTGGATTCATTTTATTTGACTATGCTTTATTACAATGTGTAGTGTGTTATTTTTTCTTTCAGTTTGTGGCAAATGGGGAAGGGGTTAGCAATAGTGTTGCAAAAAGAAAGAGAGAAAGAGAGAGAGAAAGAGAAAGAGAGAGAGAAAGAAAGCCATCAGAACTTTTTTTTAACGCTCAGAAGAGAACAGAAGGAAGCGCTAACAAGCATTACAGTTATGAAAATAACATTCAGAATTTACCATATGTTTTTATTTTTAAGTAGTATGAAACGGAGATTCACAGTTTCATAGAGACTCCTCTTTTTTTGTGTTCTGTAGTCTTTATAAAAATGCTCTCTTTTGGTATTAAATTGAAATGGAAAAAATTAATCCAATATTATGCATGGTTTCATGATGAAAAATTAAAGAATATATTAAAATCTCATGAATGCAGTGCTGATCTGTATAAGACAAGCAAAAAGAGGATATATAGTATATACTAAAAAATTTTTAAAGATATAAAATGTTATGCTATTATGTAAATCATAATGCTAAAAACTTTTAATTATTTTACTTTGTCCCAAGGAATTCACACAACTGTATGAATACACAGCCAAAAGCAAGAGTACCTGTTTGTAAATGTTCTCAAAATGGTGATTTTATACTTCCTTCCCCCTTTTTTGCTACTCTGCCAGCATTACTTCAGAAAGCAAAGGAGTCACCAAAAACTAGAGACTGTTTTCTATTTTAATGATTCACCACGGCCAAAAAAAAAGAGGCATAACTTAGGGGCCAATCTCCTAGTGATTGGAGGCTCCATGCTTAGCAAAGCTGCTGCTCAGAAATTAAGAGGTCAACATTCAGGGCCTTAAAATCTGCCCAGGCTTCTCTGGCACAGCCTTTGAGAACCCACATTTATCATCGTGGAGGAATCAGAATAGGATTAGGATAGAGGTCTAAAGAAGGAAAATGGACTGAAACTATATAGAACCCCCCTTAATTTATTAACTGAATGAAAATTCAAATCTCTTTAAGAAACTGAGTACAAAGAAACCTACCCAAGACCCAACTTGCACCACTGAGCGAGCTTGTGGAACCTGCAGTTTTACTATTAGAGGGAAGAAAGCTTCATGCTTATGGCTGCATAAGAAAGAATCGACAGATTTAAGCGTGGCTAGCCTGGCTACAACTCCAGATCTCCCATTTGTTCAACTCTGAGGGGTCTGTGGTCTCCCCTTAACTTCTCACACTGCTGCTGAGAGAAAAACATTCTGCTAAGAAAAATAAGGAAATAAAATTAAGAGGTGAGAGAGGAATATAATGAGAGAAGGAGAAAAGGAGGGATAGAACAGGGCAAATTTTAAAAAAAAAAGAAAAAGAAGGACTCTTGACATCAGAGTTTGATGTATAAATGGTGGGACTGAGAGAGAGAATTGGGGCATCTGGCCTGGGTACAGAGGTGGGAACGAATCAGAGCTTCAACAAAGAGGAGGAGAAAATGGTGGTTGGTTTGGTGGTCGTGGTGAGTCTGGCTATTCGTGTATTGCTTGTACAATCTGGGCTACTGAAAAAAGGGCAAATCATAATGCTTCCTTGTTCTTTGTGTTTACCTCAACCTCACCTTAGGGAAAAAGCTATGGTCTCTTCTTCCACTGCATCCAGCACCATCACCAGTTGTCGTGACTTACATCTTGCCGTTGGACTCGGATGACTCTTAGAGGAGAGAGTGAGGCTGGTGACTTTGCACAGCTCTGCCTCACTTAAATCCAATTCACTTGCAAGTCAAGACATCACCCTCCTGATGTCATTGGTCCTCTTCAAGAATGAAGGATGAACAGCATTACCTTAACATCCTGATGGTGTTCAGTCTTGCTTTACATTTTAAGCTCTGAGCCACAACCAGCAGGTGGCAGCACTAGATAGTAAAAACAAAAACCATATTGAAAGAATGACTTCTCTCATCCTGGGTAGTTTCTGCTGCAGACTGTAAGTTTTTCTTCACTTTTGAATAGTGATTAGGAAGAAAGAAAGGTGATACAGCTAAACAGAAAAGTTTACAAAATTATTCTAAACCAGAGAAAGCCAAAATAATCACATAAAGGATCATCCACTCAACCCATCAGTATCACTACTGTCAAGTTAGTTATAAATACAATTTTTTAAATAAGAAAACAACCACACTGTGCTAGTCTTTCCTCTCTCCCCCCTTTTGCCTTTCTGCCCCCTTATTCTTCATTTAAATATTTCCCATTTTCTTCAGTTGTAAACCCCTCAGGAAGATGCATTAGTTTTCATCAGTTGGCATAAGATAGAGAAAAGGTTCTAAACCTTTCTACTTCTAGTACAAAATTGTCTAGGCATAATAAATACATTTTTTTAATATGCCTATGCATAATAGCTTGAAAGTAACACAGCCACACGCTCGAGGTAAAGAGCAGCATATTCAGATTTTTTAGGTTCTTTTTTGCAATACATTTATCGACATACAGTTATAAGGTTTTACTGTTATCAGTCTATAAATCTAGGTAGGGGAGAGAGAGAGAGAGAATTCATTGTTACAAGCACTGTAACTCACCAAGCTACTCACGTTTTCATTTGCTATTTGGAATTAATCACTCCAAATTGTTGTGGTTTGTTCTTCCTTTGGAAAGCAGACCAGTGACATCATGGAGTGATGTCTTGACTTGCACATGAATTGGATTTAAGTGAGGCAGAGTTGCACAAAGTCAACTGTCTTACTCTGTCCTCCAGAGTCATCTAAATCCAATGGAAAGACAAAAGTTAAGAGGACTGGAGATGCCCCAAGGGATGCAGTGGATGACAGTGACATCTTTGGTGTCTGACCAAACCCTAAGAGCTCCACAGAGCTTCAAGCACCCATTTTACTGGAGGAAGTCTTCACTTGCTTAACTCACCAATGGATTTGAGGCCTATCAGTTACCTTCAACATGGGTTAGCTCATTTGCCAAGATGATTTGCCCGGGGTGTGGCCACTGTGCATGCTGCAGTTTCTTGGAGACAAAAGTGAGGATTGGGTAAAAGGAGGCCACCAAAGCTGAGTAGATGAACAGTTCTGAAAAGGGCTCAGTAGCCCTCCCATCAGAGGTGCTAATGCTCTCTCAACACCCCCTCACTCTTTGTACACGTACAATGTTTCCTGACTATACACACATTGTTCAAAATAAGGATCAAAATTTCTCTAAACAGCTTTCTTTTCTATTTTAACTCTCAACTACACATCAGAGATTTGAACATCTCATTAAGACTATAAGTCTTATAAGACTTATCATTAAGATACATCTTAATTGTACATCTCATTAAGACTATAAGTTGAAAAATAATTGCTGGTTTGCCTCAGTAGAGAGTTTCTTCATTGGAATTCCCCACATCCAGGAGTATTTCAAAGCTCAAATGAAATAGTGGATATAAAACCCTTTACAAACCTTGAAGTGCTATTTAAATGCCTATTATTAATATTATCATTTTTAACCCATAACCATCAGGAGTCTGGTGATGAATTCATTCACCAAGTCTTCTACTGCACTCCTCCTGAACTTAAGTCATATCTATAGAACAATCTAGGGGTATGCTTTTAAATGTTTAACAACCAGGTTCTCCAGAAAGAGGGGAGGAAGAGATGTATGCTTTTAGTTTAATTTGCAGCATTAATATTTTCTTAAGTCTAGACAGTCAACAAAACAATGAATCAAGCACTGATTTCTGAGGTGTAAACTGCTCACGATGAAAATTTAGTAATAGATTGGCCAGTCAACTAGAGCTGGCTCTAGCACAGCCCTACCTGCATCAATGAAATCATAAATATGCCACTCTCTCCAACCCATTCTAATCTGTATTACCCAGAAATTTGACTTTTTGCTAAGAGTCTTAGGTTCCTCAAATTCCAGACGCATGAGTAGCTCTTAGTGGTAAGCTGGTGAGGGTTTGGTGATTGTCCATCACTGAGAGAGGTCCATTGATTCACAAGAAACTATTTTAAAAAGAGAGAGTACTAATGCAGTTTTTCTATTTTTAAAAACACTAAATAAGGGCAATTAATAAAATAAACTAGAGATTTTAATGCAAGAAAAAAATTCAACATTGGAGGCATATTGGCAAAAATAAAAGGCAAAACAGAGAGGCCAAGTACATTGGCCTCCTTGAAATACTAAAAAATCCGAGGAAGGCTGACTTAGCATTGACACTCCTTCTGTGGAATATTTATAGAAACATTTATTAAGTATCTACCATGTTCAAAGCGAGGTAGCTAAGTGGCACAGTAGATAAAGCACTGAGTCTGGAGTCAGGAAGAAGTGAGTTCAAATCTTGTCTCAGATGCTTAGTAATTGTGTGATCCTAGACATGTCATTTAACCCTGTTTACCTCAGTTTTTTCATCTGTAAAATGAACTGGAAAAGGAAAAGACAAACCATTCCAGTATCTTTGCCAAGAAAATCCCAAATAGGGTCATGAAGAGTCAAACACGACTGAAATCACTGAACAACAACAACCCCCTATGTAAGGGCACAGAGAAGAGGATGGTCTCATCCACTGTTATAACTACTACATACTGTCCTTGGACAGAAGACCCTGCAACTTTGTCTAACGGTATTTATTTCACCGTTTTAAAAGTACTTGGTCTCTTCCTTTTGTTTCTTGTCCTTGAACAGGGAATGTTTTCTTATTGTGATCATAAATCCTGCTACTTACATTCTAAATACTCCTCTTTTTCTCTACCCCATTCTCTTATGAAACACTTTACTTTTCTAACCTAAACTACCACAAAATAATGGTGACAGGCTGTGTGCTCTAAGAAGGCCTGAAATGTTCTCAAAACCAAATCCACATCTCAGCAATCTGAGTTTGCTATCCGTGAGAGTGGATTCTTTGTTGTTGTTGTTCAGTCATGTCTGAAGCTTCTGACCCTGTTTGGGATTTTCTTGGCAGGGATACTGGAATGGTTTACCATTTACTTCTCCAGTTCATTTTATAGATGAGGAAACTAAGGCAAACAGGGTTAAATGACTTTCCCAGGGTCACACAGCTAAGTGTGTTTTGTCTAAGTGAGGACTCATCTTCCTCACTCCAGGCTGAGCACTCAATCCTCTGTCCCACCTAACTGTCTAGTTACAAATTCTTTAGCATACTAATAAATATCTTGACTTCCAGTTCGGCCTCCTCTCTTTGACCCACAGTCATTGGAAGCCCCCCCATTAATAGGCATACCTCTCCTAAAAGGTTCAGTGAATTCACCAATGATTCATTTTTCTCTCTGACAAGATAGTTACCTTCAACAATTCCATTCAATAACCATTTATTAACTGCTTACCTACTATGTACAAAGCACTGTAAATATGTGCTAGGGATTCTAAGACAAAATAAAATTGTCTCTACCTTCAAACTTACATTCTACTAAAACAATACAACTTGTGCACAGAAGAATTAACACAAAACCAATTTCAGGAGGAAGAGGAAAAGGATAATTTCAAGGAGGGGAGATTAGAAAAGGCTTGTCTTTGGAAGAAACAGCTGAATCGAGCCTTGATTTTAAGTGAGAAAAGTGAGGCAGTAATGTATTCCAGGCATGGATGATAGGGTATGCAAAGACAAGGAGATGAGAGATGGCTTTCGAAGTTTTAGGGAATAGCTAGTAATCCAGTTTGGCTGGAACAAAGAGTGCAAGAAGGAAAATAATGTATAATGCCCAGAAAGATCAAGTTGGAGACAGTTAGTAAAGGGTTTTCAACACTAGACTGAGGAGAAAGCAAGGAAGAATAGTAGAGAATAAACACAGTACAGACCACAACTCCTCTTTCCCATCTTTCTTCTTTGTAAAGAGGAAGGGTAATATAATTAATGGTCATAATCAGGAACATAACTGGCATGAATTCACCCATAAAATGAAAAAGGATGTCAGAACAGATTTGAAAGTAAAATCCAACACTATGTTGTTTACAATAAATACATTTGAAACATAAAGATCCACTTTCCCAAGTTACCAGTGACTGACCATGGTAGGGCATGTCTGTAATACTAACTACTGGGGAGACCAAGGCTGACAGCTGTAAAATCTCTTGAGCTCAGAAGTTCTGAGCTACAGTGGTCTATGCCAATCAGGTTCAGGGGACTACCAGGCTACTAAAGAAGGAGTGAACTGATTCAGGTCAGAAACAGAGCCATGCCAATCAGCGGGGGATGAAGTCTACTTCCTACCTGAGAGAGATGGTGTATCGCCAATGCAATATTTACAGCACCAATCGTGACTATAAAAAGTCCTTTATAGTGCTCAATCACAAAATATAACAGATTCTCCAGGTAGAGGACAGGACCAAAGCATTTATTTAGACACCAGAAAACCAAATTCCAAAACCAGTAAACCGATTCCATCATAGGACCAAAGATATTAAGAAGCCATAATAACACTGAGAGCCACAGCATCCTTTAGCCTTCCCACAAACTAGTATTAGATCAATATCTACTCATGAGCTTATCTGTCTCCTTTTCTGAACCTCCTCTCTCTCCCACTGTCTCTCTGGCTCTGACTCCCAGCTTCCTGTGGCTCTGCTCCACCCTTCAGCAAACTCCTCCCACCACAGGTTCCATGTGACTACATTCAGCCTATTAGGGACAGAGTTTACTTTCAAAGCAGAGAAGGTCTTCAAATTCCCCCCTAGGTCTATTAAGGGCCAGGGAAGATCTTCAAATTTCCATTCCCATTACAGATGGGGAGACCTAATTTTAAAAAAAAAGTCATCATTGAAGTCCCAATCTCCAAATCCAGTACTATTCATCCACTCTTGAATATACTTGATCTTTCTGCATTTCTTAATACTAATAACCAACCAATCTTTCTCCTTGGATACTTTTCTCTCAGCTTCAGAAGCACCATATTTTTTTGGTATTCCCCCTCTCTCCAATCACTCCTTTTATTCCTCCTTTACTGGATCCTCATCTTTCCATTCCTCTGATTGTCAGTTCTTGAGCTTCTCTTTCCTAAAGAATTTCATTCATTCCAAAGGCTTCAATCATTATCTCTATACAAAGCAAAGTCCTCCACTTGGATTCAAAGGATCAACATAATAGTATAAGAGAGGTGTAGCTACATAGCAATGAATCTGAAAAAGATCTAGAGGTCTTAGTAAACTTTAACTTCAACATGATTCAGCACTGTAGCAACTAAGAAAGCTACTGTAGTCTATGAAGGTGATAGGACCATTGTCCCCTGACCTTATTTATACCACATCAAGGGTCTAATGTCCAGTCTGAGACACTACATTTTAGGAAGGACATTGGTAAGGTAAAAATAATTATTATAATAACAGCAAGCATTTATATAAGCCAACTAAATGCCAGGCATTGTGCTAAGCACTACAAATATTATCACATTTGATTCTCCCAACAAATTTGTGGTGCTGTTATTATCCACATTTTATAGTTTAGGAAACTGAGGACAGAGAGTAAGTGACTTGCTCAGGGTCACACAGTTAGTAAGTATCTGAGGTTATATTTGAACTCAAGTCTTCCTGACTGCAGGGTCAGAGCTCTATATACTACCCTACAGAAATGCAACCAAGGTGAAGGACTCCAGGTCATACTTATAAGAGGGTTAGTTGAAGGAATTAGGATGTTTACCTTGGAGAAGAGACTCTGGGGGGATGTGATAGTTGTCTTCATGTGATAATGCAATCATATCATATGTACATTAATTTATACAGATTCAATTAGAGATAGGTATGGGGGAAGAGAGAGGGAAAAAGACAAGGAGAAGAAGGGGGAAGGGAGAGAGTTATAGAGTGTTAGAATTTTATCTGCCATTCCACTCAAGGAGGTAATTCTCTGGATAAAATGTGAGATGGAAGATGTGAATCTGCCCTGCAACTCCTTTAGAATCAATCTGTATTCTGAAACTAGGGATCTGGCCTCCATGACGATCATGGCTTTCCCATGCTCCTGTGCAATCCTTTCTCTGTATCTGGCTGACTGTGACTTGACAAGACTATTTCATGAAGATCCTGGCAGAGAGGTGACAGTTGATATGGAAATAGCACATGACATCGACAACGTGTATTATGTTGCCCTAGACTTAGAGCCAATGTTGCATCTAGTTCTTCTCTGAAAAATTGCTACAAACTCCCCCAGAGTCACATTGTCACCAGTGGTAATGAGATGTTTCAGTGCCCAGAAGCTCTTTTCCAACCATGTTTCTTAGTTATGGAACCTTGTGGTATTCATGAAATTACTTTCAATTCAATTATGAAGGGAAGTTGATCTCCAAAAGATTGTTTGTCGTCCTTGGTTCTGGAAGAGGACCAAAATGGCATCACTATGTTAGAGTTGCATTAGTGTGTTTGACTGCAGCTGATCAGACTGCAGAATGCTCTACGCTGGTTGGGCATAAATAATCCATATGAATATCTGGGGTAGATTCTTTAAATTTGCACGATCTCATATTTCTTTTGAGCTACTTCAATTCTGCTTTGCTCATAGAGCACAGCATCTTCTTTGATGAGGGCATACCATGCTGAGTGGTCCTGTGCCAGTGTCTCCCATGTCATGGAATCAATTCCAAAGTTCTCAAAAGGGGCCTTGAATGTGTCCTTGTATCATTTCTTCTACTAACATGTGAGCATTTGCCCTATCTGAGATCTCCATAAAATAGTCTTGAAGACAAGTGTATTGTTTGGCATTCAAACAATGTGGCCGGCCCCATTGGAGTTGTCTTTCTGCAGCCGAGTTTGAATGCTTGGCAGTTTTAGTGTAAGAATCTACATGCCCATACTATATAGTCGGATAATAACACCATGTCCCTAGGCATTCATTGCTGGCAAAATGAGCTTAAAGCCCTAGTCCCCATACTATGAAAAACAAGCCCAAATTGAAAGAGAGGACCCAGTATGGGCCTCATCCACCTTCTAGCAGATGTGGATTGGCAAGAAGGAAAATGACAATCTGGACCCTGCGCTACCAACTACAAATGCTTCTAAATGGATTGTTTTGTTTGTTTTTTTGTTAAAGGCTATGCCATGATAATTGACCAAAAAAGAAATGAGATAAGCATGGCTTTATCTGGGGGTTTTGGTGCTTAACTCAAGATTTTAAAATAATTACAGTGAAGGTGCCAAGCAGTCTAAGTATGATGGAAGCAAACATTTCTGAAGTTCTACAGTAGGTCTTCAGGTCTCAAAGTGTACATTTCTTGATGCCGTTATTTTGAACAGTCATTCCATATTGTTTAATGCATTGCTATAGGGAGATGTTTGCTTCTATAACAGTTGCCCTCCTCAACAAAAGGAGCTAATTACATAAATTGGGGGAGGGGGTGGGGAAAGGGACATAATTTTATTGCTTACATAGAAATTGTGTAATCATTTTAAAAACACTTTTTGCATCTCCACTTTAATACTTGCTCCTTGTTTCTAATGAGCAGAGTTGTGGCTCCCTCCTTATCCTTCCAACATAGATGTGAATAAAGTCTTTTTTATTACTTCCCTGGGGAGTTCAATGAGATTAGTGCTAGCACCAAGGAGAGAGAATGAGCTTTACCTATAAACTGATTTAAAACAAATTCAAATAAAAGTATACATATTAAAGACAATTTAAAAAAAAAGATTCCTTACCGTCTGCTTTGCTGATACACCCTTTGGAACACTGGAAACAAGAAACCAAAACCTCCCAAATTTCATCTCCCCCATTAGAATTTGAATGTCGTTGTTGTTCAATCCTTTCAGTTCTATCTGACTCTTCATCACTCCCTTTGGGGTTTTCTTAGCAGAAATACTGAACTGGTTTGTCATTTCCTTCTCCAGGGAAGTTGAGGCAAAAAGAGTTAAGTGACTTGTTCAGGGTCACAATGATGGGGTACAGGCTCTGGGAAACCCCTTGAATCTTCCCACTTGATGACCCATTTGCCTAAGGCCATAAACTTTCATTATCACTAGGCCCAAATCTCCTAGTCTCAACCTGGCCTAGCCCTCCATTGTCCAGCCACTTTTCACCCTTGATCCTATCAAAATATCTATACCAGAATCTGTTACCCTTAAACTAGCCTACCCCTCCATTGTCTGTCATCCCCAGGTAGCCTTCAGCTATTTCCCACCCTTAATCCCATTCCTGGAGTCTGACCTCAAGACCTCCTTAGACTCTTCCTCAAGACCTTCCCCAAACCCCTCCTTTAGACCACCCCTAGATCTCTCCCACAGTCTTTCTGTATATAAGACCCATTCTGCCTCCACGAAGGTACCACAGACTCAGTCTGTGTCAGATTATTCTGGCCTGCCTGTCAAAACAAGTGGCACAAATACTTAAGCTCCTTAAGAGTCTGCCCATTATGGCAAATCTTTAATGAACTTTGTTTTACTTCGGCTGAGAGAAGACTTGAGTCAAATTTATTTGGTAGGACCCAGCATGTCAGTATTTTGGGGTCTTGAACACCCCTAAACCCCAAATCCCAACAACACAGCTATTCAAATGTCTGAGACTGGATCAGAATCCAGACCCAGAGCTCTATCCACTGTACCACCTTTTTCTGTCTTGCTTTTCTATTTCTATCTCCCATTTTTAGTAAAGTATTTTGCATATAGTAAGTACTAGTACCCTGTAATATCTGCCTGGATTGCTACCTTAGATTCCACAAAGTCTTTCCACCTCCACTCTCTCCTCAATCCTTCCTACTACTGCCAGAATAACTTTTCTAGATCTTACCAATATCTCTGTTAAAAAATGGTTTGTTGTTGGCTATTGCCTAATAAGCAAAATTCAAACTACTTTTCTTGACATTCAAGGCCCTCTAAAAGTATGGGAAAGCCCTCATCCTTCCTTTCCAGTCTTTTTCCTAATCTCAGGATTTGAAGGGACCTCAGAAGCCACCTAATCCAATCCATATCTGACTAGAAATATCCTCTACAACATCCATGAAGGATCATCCAGTTCTCATTTGAAGACCTCTAGTGAGGAAGAACATGGTACAGTCAACGAAGTGTTGTATAGAATCCTCTTTTCTTGTTTCTCGTTCTTCTTGACCTCTCTTCCTAGATATTCTCTTCTCTCTAAATGTTCATGGCACTACTCTGTCTTGGTTCTTCTGCCACCTATCAATCTCCTTTGCTAGCTCACCATTCATATCAAAACCTCTAACTGTGAGTATTCCCCAAGGTTGTGTACTGGGCACTCTCCTCTCTCTATATTCTCTCTCTTGTTTTCAGCAGTCCCAATGGATTTAATGATCATCTGTCTCTAGGCAGATGACTTACAGGTAGACATACCTAGTCCCAATCTATCCCTTGAATACCAGGCCTGCATCACAGCTGCCTACTAATCATTTCAAAACAGATATCACATCCAAAAGAAAAATCATTATATTCCCAGCATAGAACCTGGCAGATAGTAGGTGCTTAAGAAACACTTATTGACTGATGGTTGAAAGCACCACTATTTTTCCACTCTCTTAGGTTTCTAGCATAACAGACTCACAGGCTTTGAGAATTATGGTTAGGAATCCCACCTACATACGCAACAAATTGTCATCAGCTTCTGTTCAAAGACCTCTAAGTCTTCTACGGTTAAACTGACCTCTTTCAAATAATTATGAAGCAAACTGAGTCAATGTTGTAGTGTTGTGAGATATAGTTAATGTAATAGGATAAGGGCTATACCTGTGATATCCGGAACTCCCAGTTTATCACCCTCTGTTTATTTTTTGGAGAGGTGACAAGAGCTCTAAAAGGTTGAGTGACTTGGCCAGAGTCAAACAGCCTTGGGTCAGAGGCAAGCTCCTTCCAGCAAGTCTGGTCTGACTACCTCTGGGAGGATTGGCTTTTGAGACTGGGAGTTGTTTCCTTCCAAGTGTAAGAAGAGAGGACTCTTATAGTGGGATGCAGAAAGGAGGGCAGAGTTGAGTTTCTGAGTCTGAAAAATCTCTGGAGAGGGACAAGGGAAAACAGGAGGGAGGAAGGGAGAAAAGAGGAAGAAAAAGGGGAAGAAAAATGGGAAGGAGGGAAGAGAAAGAGAGAGGAGAGGAAGAGAGACAGAGAAAGAGACAGAGAGAGAGGAAGAAACAGCGAGAGAGGAGAGAGAGAGAGAGAGAGAGAGAGAGAGAGAAGGTGAGAGTGGGGGGGAGAAGAGACATAGCAAGAGAGGAGAGAGAGGAGAGGAAGAGAGAGAGAGAGAGAGAGAGAGAGAGAGAGAGAGAGAGAGAGAGTGTGTTGTTCCCAGAAGACTTAAAGACTTAGAATCCTCAAACTAGCTGAAAACTTTTCCCTTCCCTTGCTCAGATGACTTCATGAAGACAATCCAGCAGAGAGGGACTCAAACAAGGGTGAACTTATACCATTTCCATTTCTCTCTTTTGTTTCATTGCCCCAGGAGAAGGTGGCAAAGTTAATTACCAGAGGTTCCTTTGCTATTTAAATATGTCTGCTGGTTATTTATTTTTTTTTTATTTTAAAGAATGGTTTGGTAAAGATAATTTAATTGCATCCTAAGACTGTGTTTTTGATGTAGAGAGTATGAGAGAGAGAAGGAATAACCTGTGGCTATTGGACTGATCTAAATTGAACTAGCTGGAAAATCACTATCCTGGCCTGGCAATCAACAAATTGACTGGGATCTTAGTGCATTTTATGAATTCTGTTTTCTGTTGTTGTTCAGTTATTTCAGTCATATCCAACTTCTTATGACCCCACTTGGGGTTTTCTTGGCAAAGACACTGAAGTGTTTTGCCATTTCCTTCTCTAGCTCATTTTACATATGAGAAAACTGAGACAGATAGGGTTAAGTAACTTGCCCATACAGCTTGTCTGTGTCTGAGGCCAGATTTGAACTCAGGAAAATGAGCCTTCCTGACTCCAGGTCCAGCACTCAGTCCACTGCAACACCTAGCTGCCTATGAATTCTATTTGGCCCATTTGTATTTTTAAGCTTTTTCAGTTTTGCAGAGAAAGGAAGTCTTGGAACTGGGACCTTATCTCTAGATTAAATCCCTCAGGAGCTAATCTCATTATCTCCCAGCCCACTGTTCACTTAGCATCTGGGGCCTCTGGGGTTGTTTTTTGTTTTGTCCCCCCCCCCCCCCCCCCCCACTAGAGAGGGGGCGGGGAAGTAGAGACATCAAGAAAAGACCATTCCCTGAGCCAGCCACAGTAACTTCTTCTGGACAACACTGGCTTCAAGGCTAGCTCTCTCTCTGCTCTGCTATAGTTCATCATTAACATGGCATCATTTACAAATGATGACCATCAACAGGGAATCATTCTTCTGTATAAACTCTATAGAGCTTCCATGCTGTATGAAGTGTTCAGAGAGGACTAGTACCTCTGGTATAAGGGCTTACCAAGCCCTTTACAATGCCACTTGTCTGCTTTTGGTATCCATCTTTCACCCAACTCTCACCTGTGGTTCCAAGAAGTTGTAGCAGGCACAGAGGCCACATCCACCATCTTGACAGATGGGCTAAACCAGGTTGAGGGTAACCAATAGGCCTCAAACCCATCAGGGAGTTAGAGGGATGTCTACCTCAAACATGTGAAGATTTTCTCCAGTGGAATGGGTAGACAAGAACAACTTGTTCCAGTGGCCATGAAGATGGATTATTTATCAATTTGTGTTTAATTAGACAAGCATTCAGTAAGCACCTACTATATACAAGACACTGTTTTGCCTTTGAATATATTTAATCACACCTTTCCAAATCTTTTCTCTCACCTGAGAATCTCTTCTCCAATTTTACTGAAAAAATTGAGGCCATCAGCCAAGAGCCCCCTCTTCTTCTTTCCTCCTCCTCATCTCATATCAATCTGATACCTTCTGCCACTATCACCCCCTTCATCTCCTTTTCATATGAAGAGATGGCCCTTTTCCTTACTAAGGCTAACTCCTCTTCATTCATAAATTGGTAAGTAGGACCCTTGAAACATACTATGCGCCTGTTATCCAAGACCATTCTCCCTAAGTGTAGTGGGGCTCCTCACAATGTTGGCTTTGTGGGGAGCAGTGGGAGGGAGCAGATAGCAAATTTTTCATCCACAGCAACTCATAAAGGTCATCTGCTAACATATAAAGGTATGGCTATCTGGGTCAGACAATCACAAGATCCTTATAGGATCAAATATTTTTTAAGTGTCTCTTATCTTAATCCTGTCCCTTGCATGTTGTACTCTAGGTGTCTTGTTGTCAATCCCCAAAGGTACTCTCTTCAAGAAGCAGTGACAATTTATTTTGAGGCTATACTATAAGTAAACTTGGTGAGTAAGATAACTCCACCTGATGAGAATAAGCAAAACTTGGGGAGGATGTTTCTCCCTCTGGGACCGAAAGACAATCAAAATATGGGCTATGGCCTGGGCGTAGTTATACCACACAAACTCAAGTCAGCTTTATTCAGAACTCTTTTGTCAACTCAGCAGCTCCTCTCCTGTGGAAACTACACCCAAAGCTGTTTGAGTCATGTCATTTTTATGACATTAAAGTGGAACAACTGATAATATCTAGTCTCCTTCCCCAGTTCAAACCATGAATAGTTTTCTGCTACTCATCCATTTTTCAATGTTTAAACACTGATAACAAAATTAAATTTTATTTTGAATTCTAGACAATTTGCAGTTGAATCAAGGCAGCCAAAGAATCCCTAATATTAATTTTTAAGTTGGGTCTGAGGAGGAACGAGGGCTGAGAGTGAGTTAAAGAAAAGAGAGATGACTGACAAAGAGTAAAGAAAAATTTTAAATACACACAAGGAACAAAATGTTTGCCTACTCTGCATAGGGAAGAGAGAAAAATTGTTCATTTGAGATTTTGCCCATAGATAATTGAAGACCTGTGCTGCCTTTGTCAGGGGCCTTTTAGCCATTACCCCTCCAGGGGTTTTCTCTTGGAAAACAATGGTTTGTAGAAGCTGGAGCAATTTTAGATCTATTTAGGGAACTAATAGGATTTGAACACCACTAATTAAGTTACTCAGTCCCATAAGGGCTTGTAAAAGCTGGATGAAGATGACAAGTCCCTACCCTCTGGAAAGTTCTAATCTGAAGCAAGGGACAGCATGATGCTGCCTTTTCATGAAGCTTTCTGGTTTTTTAAAAAATATATTATTGGTACACTAGTAACATCCCTTTCCTGCTCTCTGCCTCTTCCCTCAATCCTAAGGGGGCAGCCCTGTAGTTGCAAGAGAGAGGATTAAGAGAGGAAGTTTGTCATAGGAATTAAGAACAAAATAGCTACAACCCCGGGAGAGGGATGGAGAGAGAGATAAAGACAGAGTCAGAAAGATGTGAGCTCGGCATGATGGCAGCAGGCATCTTCTTGCCGTACCATCCATTCATCCAGCACCATAAATAATGAACTAGCACCTATGAAAAGAGGTGGAAAGGTACTGCTAGCAACAGGACAACCAAGACCAAGAAAAGGCCAATTCTAGGAGCTTTTGGCTTTTCCTCAGACCTCTGCAACCCAAATCCTTGCTCCTGTGCCCAAGGAAAAACCAGGTCCAGAGCTCCTTCAGAGATCCCAAGGCTCAAGATTGGCCCAACTGGAACCTTGAGTCCAGCATTAAGGGGGAATGGGGCTGTATTGTCCCCACTGTCTTGCTTTCTTTCAGGGAGGTAACTAAACAAACTGAAATTTCTTAGGATTCCCAGGTTGGCAGAGGGTTATTTACTGTCTGAACACCGCTAGGTTTTAGAATAGACTGCTAGGTTGCAGCCAAGAGGTAAAGGTTTTTATTATTCATTGCTTTAGTGCTATTATGTATTGGTTTATTGTTTTATTTGATTCTAGGTAAGCATGTTTGCTTCTGTGTGAAACAACTCTATCATGCCATGGTCATATAAGCTTACTATAAGAAATAGAGATCAAGTAAGGTTCATCTTCAGGTGGGAAGTTCCTAGTTGATTTCTGATTAGGTAAATCAACCAGAATAACGAAGCTATGATCTCCTCAGCACTTATGATGAACAGTGTAAAACCACAAGGCTAAAGGTAGCAAGACTCAGATTCTTCCCATTCAGTATAATTGGGAAAATACTTAGCAGTTCCACCTAATGGTTAAACATTTTGTTTTAGCATAATTAGCAGCCCCCAAAATACATGCCCCCAAGTGCATGCTCACAAAACAGTTTATACCTTCAAGAGTAATTGCAGCTGACAGTACATGTCATTGCCTAATATTGGCATTTACTGGATGAGAGGGAAAATTATTCTAGCCCTACCCACCCACCTCCAGCTCAGATGATGGAGTCACAATGTAGTTACACACAAAGTCATTTTAATGTTGTTAATAAAATATAACACCCTTTGATCTCTTTGGATGTATGAATATCTTTCTCATTGAATCAAGAAGGGAAAAACAAGTTAGATCCACCCCAGGGAGTTTTAAATGAAATTCATGGATGAATTTCAGAGATTGAGTATGGAAGAGATTGCAATCAGGAAGAAAACACCTACAAAGGGGAGTGGGAGGAAGGAAATTTTTCTGTCCTCCTCTGTGCCCCCTACCATTGACCATGTAGCTTTGAAGTAGACTTGCTGGAGCAGTAGGAGACACAACTTCCAGCGAGGAACAGAGACACACTTCAGACAGACAAGACATAGGAAGATAACCACTTGAGAGAAGATACAACTTGGAGGCAGGTGATCCACTGGCAGTAGAAAAGAAAGCTTTACTAGGGACCTGGTTGAGCAACTCATCCAGGCAAGGTACTACGTCCAAGCAGCACTGCTGAACTTTATAGTATTAGGAGTTGGGAGTTGCCTTTGCTACATTTGCATCCCCAATGTGTACCTCACTACTATTGTACTATTGAGTCTACTCTTTCCATAAATGTTATACATATTTATGGGGAAATAGGCCCCAGGCTTATGAAGAGGAATGTTTGGTAATTGTTCTTGCTATACTCTCTGGGAATTTACCTCTGCTAAGAGCTCATTTAATCTATTGACTTATTATTAAAGGGAAACACACAGGTGGGGACCCATACTGATCTACACCATTAGGAATGCAGTCCCATAGTGCCTGGGGCAACTCTAAGGCCAATACTTTCTTAATTCAGGTTCCATGTCAAGATGAAAGAGGCACTCTAAAGTCATTGAACAGTTCATTTAAAATGGCTTACTCTGCCCTGATATAGCAAAGATTAACACATATAAAGTGGTACTTCTCTTCCCTGAGTATACCTCTACTTCTCGTTATTCATATAAAAAGAGTGTAGTTATCAGGGCAGAATATGGAGAAAGACATGATGACTTGCTGGTCTCCATAAAGAAATGTACTTTAATTTTAGTAATTTGGTGCCAACATTTTCCAGTGTATTTCAAGCAAAGTTTGTTGCCTTTTTGCCCTGCCTTCATTAACATTTTTGTATTCACTGTACTTTTCACACACTTTGATGCAAGATTCCTAGCGTTTCTGCGAATTCTTCCTATTAATTCTTCCTCATAGCACAATACTCTATTATATTTGCATAGTAATAACAATGGATGTTTATGTAGTATTTTGACTTTTGCAAAATGCTTTTATATATGTTCTATCATTTGAACTTCATGACAACTGAATAGATAGTAGGGGTACAATTATCCTCATTTTTAATATATGAAAAAACTGGTGTAGAAAGAAGTTAAATAAGTGACTGGCCTGATGTTCTATCCTTACTCTTGCACTATTCCAAAGGGAAGAAGAGAAATTGAGAGCCCCTTATTTACCTCCACAGCAATGAAGCCGTTTTCCCTGGGCAATCCTGTTCCACCTCTCCTCTCCCAGTCTGGGAGGAATTTCTCTTTTGTTATATCCTACCACTATTAATATTTTCTTACTAATGATGGAGTGAGATAGTTTTGTCCATAAAATATGAAATTCCTCTTACTCTCCTGATTTTCCCCTTGCAGTGGTTCTCAACCTTCCTAATGCTGCAACCCTTTAATACATTTCCTCATGTTGTGGTGACCCCCGAACCCTAAAATTATTTTCGTTGCTACTTCATGACTGTAATTTTGCTACAGTTATGAATCTATCTGATATGCAGTATATATTTTCATTGTCACAAATTGAACATAACCCACAGGTTAAGAACCACTGCCAGCTTTTGGCTCCTTAGATTCTTAAGTCCATTGTTTGTTTCTCAGACATGTATAATTTATCTTTTTTTAAAAGACCATAAAAAAATAAAATAAGCCCTTCACCCCACATTTATTGCTTTGTCTAATCCCAGCCACATGCAACCCTGGGAGACACCAAGGACAATAGGTCAGGACAGCTAGGTGAGGCAGTGAGTAGAGCGCCCATGCTGGAGTCAGGATGACCTGAGTTCTAATCTGGCTTCAGACACTAGTTGTGTGACCTTGGGCAAGTCACTTAACCCCAATTGCCTTGCCTTCCCCCCTCCAAAAAACAAAAACAAAACTAAGGATGATAGGTAAACTATATAAGGAGCACAAGGAGTAGTCAAATAAGGAAGAAGCTTAACCAGTTACCTTTACAAAAGAGGAGAGAACATCATATATTAAATATTGCAGAAAAATCAAAGAGTTGAAGAAAAACTTAATCAGATTTTATAGCTCATGCATTCCATAAGTACTAAAAATCTTTTTCTTTCATAGTGCAATCTTCCTTTAGGCAGCCTCCTGGTTTAGGACTCCCTCAGTTTCCTGTGTCTGAAAATTATAAAATACACAAGAAAACTCGAGTGAAATCTTGTGTCTGGTGAAAAGGATTGAACAATACATGTATGATGTTGATGAATGAATTAATGATACATGTCATTTGAGTAGTGACAGCAGGAGAGTACAATTACATTGCTGATAAAGGTGAATGAGATATCTAAAATTCACACTTGGGACAAAGAATTCAAAGCAAGCAAGATACAGGAAGTCTCTCCTCCTCAAAGTGGTCATTTATCCCCCATTCCACCCCTAATCAATTGGAGAGTGAAGAGCCATTCTTTCGGTCTCTTCTGGCTGCACTATTGAGAGACCAGCCTTTGAGCAATGATGACAATCATTTGGCCACAAAATAAAGACAAACCTGTTCTACTCAGTGTTTGTTGTTTCTTTTTGTTTTGTTTTGTTCTGAGACCAGACCTACAATTTCCATTGATGTAAACAACTCTATCGATGTAAATCTGCTTCTGCTCTTCAACTCATCACCTTAGAGATACTGAGAGGTTAAGGGACTCACCCAGAGTTCCACAAATGGTATGTGATAGAATCAGAACTTGAACTCAGGGCTTTGTTATTATACTCTATCTACTATACCACCTTGCTTCTCAGTGAGTAAATGCAACAGTAACAACAGACACCTTTCATAGCTACAGCTAAAGAGATATTAACCAAATGAGAGATCACAAAAGTTAGAACATGTCACTCAGTTCCATGAAACTAAAAAACTTTTACACTTAAAAAAGTCATACAACTAGGATATGAAGGAAAAATTGTTGATTGGGAAAATTGTCAAATATCTCTGATAAAATTCTGATGCCTAAATTGTAGAGAAAACTAATAAAAATACATAAGATCAAGAACTATTGCTCTGATTAGATAAGCAGTCAAAGGATATGAACAAAATTTCTTAAAAGAAGACTTATGAAATGCTAATGACCAAATGAAAGATTGCTTCAAATTACTAACAAGAGAACTGAAGAGAACTCAAGTTTCACATTACACCAAACAGGTTGCCAAAGATAACAAAAAATTGGAATCGTCAATATTAGATACAGCTGCACAAAACTCAATACATGAATATGCTGTTGATGGAAATGTGAATTGGTCACAACATTCTGGATAGTAAGTTGAAATTCTGCTAAGAAAGACACTAAAATTTCCAGACTTTTTGAACCAGAGATCCCGCTGCTGGGCATATATTCTAAGGAGATCAAAGACAGAAAAGAAGGTCCCATATATACTAAAATACTTATATTAGCACTTTTTGTGATAGCAAAAAACTGAACAAACTAGATGTCCATCAGCTATGGAGTGTATGCACAAACTGTGGCATGTGAATGAAATGAAATATGACCATGCTGTAAGAAATGATGAATGTGAAGAATTCAGAAAAGCATTGTGAAGATACTTGCTGTGTGACGTCGTTGGGCAAATCCTTAACCTCTCTTTGCCTCAGTTTCCTAATGTGTAAAATGAGGGCATTAGAATTCAATAGCCTTGATATGAAATGATGCAGAGTAAAGAACAAGGAAAAGAACATACATAGGAAGTACAACCATGTAAATGTAAACAAAGTAAAAGTGAGAGGGAGGGGTGGAAATGAAAA
>CM053585.1:403826865-403863814 GCA_028646515.1 Pseudochirops corinnae
TTTAAACTCTGTTCTTTCTAGATCTTACTCTGAATGTAGACATCTCCTTCCATCCTGAGACTTGTAGAGCTGTCTTATAGCTGTGCGTTGCTGAGAAGAGTCCAGTTCATCAAGGTTGGTCGTCACACATACGATGTGTCTGTGATTGGAACACTCTTTTTTTTAATGAGTATTTACACAGAAAGTAGAATTTATATAAAACCCTGAATCTCCATTTCATACTACTTTCTTTTTTTTCCTTAAGTATCTACTAAATTTCACATTACTTTAAAAAATGTTCTACTTCTTTGTGCTTCCTTCTGTTGTCTTCTGAGCATTAAAAAAAATGTTTCATTGGAATCATATTTTTTTGTGGAGGGCAGGGGGGTGAGAAGCATTGCTATTGTTAACCCCTGTCCTGACCTACAGCATAAGCGTGACCCTGGGTAAATTCTGGTTCTGCTCATTTCACTCTTACAAGCTGGTAAATCTTATACAAATTAATACAAGTTTTCCTGCATTTCATAAAAGGACAGAATAAGGCTGAACTTCTTGACTGTAGCGTTAGAATTTAGAAGGGAGAAAAGTGAGGACAAATGTCAAGTTTTAGACTGAGAAATCAGGAGGTAGAGAGTGAATGGAGGTTGTGGTGAGGACAAAGAATAGGCCTTAGGAGGGATGAAATATATGGAAAGATGAAAGGACTGAAAATTATAGTCGGAGGAATTTTGGAATTCTGGATTGTAGAAGTAGAAGACGTTCAAGAGGGGATGAAATCGAGGATATAGCCATCTCCGTGTGTGACTGAGGTGGAAGAAGAAAGAAGTAATGTGATTTGATGAACTAGGAAGCAAACGTGTTTGAGGGGGACATCAACATGTATATTGAAGTCTGCAAGGCAAAGGTTGGAGTAGGGAGGAGATTTTGAGCCAGATACTGAGCTCAAAAAGGAAAGAGGATGACCTGAGGCTTGGAGATAATGGTTACTGGGGTCCTAAAGGCTGGTAAACCCAAACCAAGTGAATATTATGGCTCATCGAGACAGAGCAGCCATAAGTCCCAGTGTGCTAAAGAAATGAAAGAAGGTGCATTTAATATAGAAAGGGTAAACAGTATTATCTTTTTCACAGGGGAGCCAATTTTCTGTGATTGCTAGAACACGGGAGGAATGTAAGGGGGAAGGCATCTAATAAGAAAGGAATTCTGTTAATAATACCATTGGGTATAATGGAAAGAGAGGTCAGAGCAGGATGGGAGCACAGGAGTAATGGGATTAAAGTGAATGATGAAGGAGTAGGGAGTAAAGAAAGAAAAAGAGAGTTTTAGCCTGAGTGGTCTTTAGCTTGGAATAGTAAGGATTTGGAGAGAAGAAAGAGTTTGCTCGGTATAAGACAGGAGATTGTCACACTCTTGCAAGTAAAAAGGGGAGCTGTGTCATAGGGGGCACAGAGATTCTGGGCCTAGGCCAGATCGGGTGACCAGATGGTCATGGGCTGGCTGGTCCTTGTTGCCATAGAGACAGTGAAAAGCATGCCTAGACTCTCCTGGTATTTGGAAAGCTAAGGCAGTCAATTCCCTCAGAAGTTAGTGGACTCTGCCTCAATGTAGGCCCTTAAGCCAAATCTGGATAACAAATTTTTTGTATAAGTAGTGGACAGTATCCCTGTTCTGGTATTATTTGGACCTGATGACCTCTGAAGTCATCCAGCCCTGAGATTCTGTGGTCGTGATCCAATGTTTCATTGTTTCCTAGCCAAAGATGAGATAGAAGATTTGTAGTGGATGTTTTGGGTTTTGTTTGGTTTATGGGTTTGGGGTTTTTGTTTGTTTGTTTGTTTGTTTGTTTTGGTGGAGGCAGGGAGGGAGAGAAGGATTAGTAAATGAATGTGTCAAAAATGAAGCATTCCAAACCAAGGATGGGATGAAGTTGCTAGATCAACCCTTTATAAGACAGACTTCCGTTGGTTTTTTTTTTATTCACAAATTCAAATATATGTGATAGACAGATATCCAAACTTAACTAACAAACATTAGTTAAGCATTCACTCCATGCCAGGAACTCTGCTTGTGAGTATAAAGTCAGAGGGAAAACATTTAGTATCTTCAAGGAATTTGTTCTATCAAAGAATTTGTAGGCTATGACTCTGGGTCCCTCCCAGCCACCACTCTATCTAGGACTCATTAGCCACAAGGGAGCAGCCATACTACCCAGGGCTCCCCAGGCTTTTCACAGGATTT
Source organism: Pseudochirops corinnae (assembly GCA_028646515.1). Classification (NCBI taxonomy): domain Eukaryota; kingdom Metazoa; phylum Chordata; class Mammalia; order Diprotodontia; family Pseudocheiridae; genus Pseudochirops; species Pseudochirops corinnae. The sequence continues at coordinate 403,829,083 of CM053585.1, forward strand.
GTGGTATATACCCTAGATCTCCTACAACTAAATACCTTCTAGACCAGTGGTTCTCAACCTGTGGGTTATGCTCAATTTGTAACAATGAAAATACATCCTGCATATCAGATATTTACAGTATGATTCATAACAGTAGCAAAATTACAGTTATGAAGTAGCAACGAAAATAATTTTATGGTTGGGGGTCACCACAACATGAGGAACTGTATTAAAGGGTCACAGCATTGGGAAGGTTGAGAACCATTGCTCTAGACTAAATAACCTATTGAATTGGCACTCCAGTTCCAAACAGGGAATAATATTGACCTCCTCAATTAAAAACAAATTTATGAAACTAAGTATAAACTTCCTTCACAATTAGATTGACCCTAAAACTCTCGCTTGGCCTCCATCGACTCTCTAATCTTAGTGATCCACAGACGCTGTGACCTCTTCAGTCATGTTTTTGTTTTTATCATCATATGATCATAGTGTAAGGTCCTTCCTCTTTTGTATGTGAACAGTTTGCCTCTGAAACAGAATCATAAAAGAAATTCACATGAGGAAAATGATAAAATCAACTTGTTCAGAAACATAGTTTCTCAGATAACAGGTTGAAAAGAGACATGAGTATTCTGAGGACCAATTACAGAGCTACCCCTAGATGAAAGTATGAAGAGGTTGTATTTGCAATCATAGCAATAACTAAGGTGATGATGACTGAAGGGCATTAAGGCCTGTCAACTCATCTGTTTGTGGCTGTTTTTAGAATTTTGAAGGTTGTAACTTCTTTTTTTTAGGGACTATAAAAATGTCATATGTGGACTTTTGAGTTCATTTCTGACAAAAAAGCTGGGTTTCTTGAGTTTTAAATCTTCACTGTAAGATGAGTCACTGATCATCAGGAAGCTTTGATTTGAGGCATAGGAAGAGATAAGAACAAGAAATCTAAGGAGAAGTGTTAAGAAGCTACAGTAACATAAACAGAAGGAAAGTAAACAGTGCAGGAGTCACAAGAAGCCAAAGGCAGAAAGAAGGCTTCTAGCAAAGCCTGGAAAATTGCTTATTGGAAGAGAGGCATTGCTTTGCTGATTGACTGGAGCAAGGCTGGAGCAGCTGCTGAAAGAGAGTTGAACGTTATTGCTATGTGAAGAGCTAAGGGGCTTATTGCCCTCTACTTCCATCCAAAGCCTGGGAGAGGGGAAATCTTACTGTTACTTACTCCTACTGTTCATCTTCTGCTCCCCAGTTGAAATGACAAGCTCTTTTCACAAATAACCACACTTAACAAGGTGCTGAGAAAAATTGTTACCTTTTTTTAGTGCCAAGTACTTCCTAAAGCCAGAAAACTGTCAAATTCCTCCTATATGCAAATAGTAGGGAATTCTTCTCTGTCCAATCAGCTCCAAACTCTTTTCAAAGCAAAGTATAGCTGACAGCAAAACAGATGCAAAACCTGTTCCTCCTTGTTCCCTTATTCTCTCCTCAAGTCAGACAGGGGAATAAAAGGGCAACACAGGCAGCCTAGAAGCAGCTCGGTGCAGAGTAGATAAGAGTGTTGAGCTTGGAGTCAGGAAGATTTGAGTTCAAATCCTGCCTGAGGCACTTACTGGCTCTGTGACCCTGGGCAAGTCACTTAACTTCTGTTTGTCTCAGTTTCTTCATCCATAAAATGAAGGTGTTAAACTCAATTGACCCTGAGATTCCTTCCTGCTCTAAGTCTATGATTCTGTGAGGACCAGAAGGGGAGTAGAGAGAAAAAAGTGACTTTTCTTGGTGCAGATTGCTTCTAAAGGGTCCAAGGACAATGAGGCCTGAAATGCAGAGTTATGAACTGCCCCAGGCACATAGGTGGCCGCACTCATGTGCATTCCCTTTAGGTTTCTGTGTGCATCCATTCTCCCTCCTGGACATTGGTGGGTGAGCGTGATCTAGGTTTATAGCTGCACTCATATTCTCATTAATTCTTCTCTAGTTATCTATTGAGTAAAATATGATTATTCTTCCTCTTGCTTTCTATTACTGTTGTTATTACTACTATTTTTGTTCTTACTGTTTAGTAAACATTTTGAGACAACAGTGTCATGGCAATTGATTTCAATAACTAGAAAGCACACTGGTAGGGGCTCAGGAAACACAATGGTGAGTATTAGAAATGTACTTCCCTATGCCAGGTACCCATAGGACCTCAAAAGAGGGGTGGAGCTGTAGCTGTTGGCTGTAGTCACCCAATCACTGAGAAGAAGAACAATCCGTGTTCTTCTGCCCGTGTGAGGACAGATTGGGGGAAGTGAGTTATCCCATGAGATACAGATGTCATATCAAAGACCATGCCTGAGCTACAATTGGATCATAGATGTCTAGCTAGAAGGACCTTGGCAGTCACCACCATCATTATCAGATTATTGTTCATTCAATTTTCTACATAAATGTAAGGAATAATAATACAGATAATGTCCTAATAACAGTAAATCTAAAAATTGCCTCATATGTATATATTTTTTTCAATTATCAAATATTTTTCTTCCTCCCACTTCTCCCCACCCCCACTATCCCCATAGGGGGGAGGAGGAGGAAGAAAAACAAAACTCTTGTAACAAATGTGCAGAGTGAGACAAAGCAAATACCCACGTAGGCCATGTCCAAAAACGAGTCTCTCGTTCTGCACGTTTAGTCCGATGCTTCTCTGTCAGGATGTGGGCAACATTCATCATCATCAGTTCTCTGAAACCATAGCTTATCTTCGTGTTGATAAGAATTATTGTCTTCCAAAACTGTTCTTTTTTATCATGTTTTTATAGTATTAATTGTTCTAGTTCTGTTCACCTTACTCTGCATCAGTACATATGCATTTTCCCAAGTGTCTCAGAAAGCAACTCTTTCATAATTTTTATTTATTTTTGACATTCATTTTTGAAATTTTGACTTCCAAATTCATTCCCTCCTTTCAGCCCCTCTCCCACCCATTGGGAAGGCAAGAATGCAAAATATATTTCTAAGTCAATCATGCTGCAAAAATACAAAAATAAAAAAGCAAGAAAAATAAAATGATAAACAGTGTGCTTCCATCTGCACTCAGAGTTCATCAGTTCTCTCTCTGGAGGCATATGGCTTTTTTAAAAAAATTGTGAGTCCTTTGAAAATGTCTTGGCTCATTGTATTGATTAGAGTAGCTAAGTCTTTCACCGTTGATAATCATTACAATATTGCTGCTACTGTGTACAATGTTCTCCTAGTTCTACTCATTTAATTTTGCATCAGTTCATGTAAGTCTTCCCAATTTTTTCTAAAAGCATCCCCCTCCTCATTTCCTAAAGCACAATAATATTGCATCACACTGGAACATATCACAGTATACCACAGCTTGTTCAGCCATTGCACAACTGATAAGTATCCATTTAATTTCCATTTCTTTGCTACCACAAAAAGAGCTGCTATAAGTATTTTTGTACATATAGTTCTTTTTGGTCTTTTTCCTTTTTTAAAAAAAATCTCTTTGGAGTACAAATCTAGGGTCAAAAAGTATGCACAGTTTTATAGCCCTTCAGGCATACTTCCAAATTGTTCTCCAAAATGGTTGGATCAGTTCATAACTCTACCAACAATGCATTAATGTCCCTATTTTTCCACATCCCTTTCTGCATTTATAATTTTACTCTTTCATTATTTCTTACATCATAAGAGTATCCCATTACATTCATATGCCACACTTTGTCTGGTCATTCCCCAACTGAGGGGTACCTCCTTAATTTCTAGTTTTCTGCCACTACAAAAAATTACAAATAGTTTTAACATCTAGGACCTTTTCCTCTGTTTTTAGGGAGAAAAATGCCTTTGGAATTAACCTATATTAAGCAACAGACTATATAGTCTCTGCTTTGTTCCCCATGGACTTACCATTATTAAAATTGGTTTTCATTCCTTCAGCAACTGTTGGTTTGGTAGGGGGACTTGGTGACCCAGGAGGGTACTGGGCAGTGGAAAGATAGATGATGACTTCCTAAAATCACCTGGCAAATTAAGCATTAATTTAAATGTAATGTAGTACGCAAAGTAAAATGAGAGATACAGTCCAAATTCCTGAGACATTATAATGTAAAACTATCTGGGAGAGCTATAAAGATTGGAAAAATGAATTAGTGAAACAATGCATTATCCTTATTTCCAAGATTAAGTGTTTGTGCATAATTACAATAGTGAGAGGAGTTATGGGAAAAGATACGATTTCACCAGTAGAACAATTTAGATAGTAACAAAAACATTCGGAAAACAAATAACTTGCAAAGACTTAAGAACTCTGATCAATTTGAGGACCAATTGTGTGAATCTAGAGGACCAATGATAGATCATGCTACCCACCTACTGACAGAGAGGTAATGGACTCAAGATGTTAGGAAGAAATATATATCTTTGGACATTTTGACATGGCCAAGGTAGAAATTTGTTTTTGCTTAATTGTGCAAAAGTTTTGTTTTGTTTTTTCCAATGGGAGGAAAGTAGGAAGAAAAAGGGAATTAAAGATAAGATTCCCTCCTCTCCCTCCCCAAAAAAACCCCCCAACAACAACTAAAACCAAAAAACAAATCAAAAGAACAGAAGGATGGCTAGAGGAAATCACAATCAGGATAGCTTTGAAAGTTACTTCTTGAATTTATTATATACCTTAAAAGGAAGGCAAGTTCTACACCACAGAGATTTTCAGTTTCATGTGTAATCTCCTGTACTCCACAATTCACATGGAAATGCTAATTTTATTGGATATTTGTTATGAAAAGAATAAAAATACAATAAAATGGAAAAAGCTAGGATTTCAGATGTTATTTAAAAGAAGTAAAGGCAATGAGTTAATAAATTTTTAAGTGGGCATAGGATGCTCCAAGCATAGCATACACCTTTATCTGAAGCCTGAACTCTCAAAGATCAGGCCCAGCTTGAACACCTCCTAAGATGGGGAACTCACTACTTCATCAGATAGCTTAATCTGTTTTCACATAGCTTTAAATGCTAGGAACTTCTTCCAGTTCCTTCCGTTGAAAGGTTCTTTCCTGTCAGAATAATTCTATTTCCTCTTTCACAAAACATCTTTTCAATTGTTTAAAGAAACCAATTATTTTCCCTTTGTATCTCTGATCTGGGTTAAGTATACAAAATTCTTCAAGTAATCACAATATGCCATGCTTTCAAGTCTACTCACCATGTTCATGACCCTTCTTTTTTTTTTTTTAATCTCTACCATATTTCTCTAACAGTCTCACATATGGCTTCCATAAATGAGTATAATATTCCAAATATAGTCTGAATATATAGTGAAGCTATCATTTTGTTCACTTGGAGCATTAGTACTCAAGCCAAGATGGATTTGCTTTCTGGGAAGACTCTTGGAAGAATATTGGAGTGTGAAGACTTGACAAAGGGTGTATGGTACATTTATAACTCGCACAACCTAAAGATTAGGGAGGACTTGAGACATCACCTAAGACAACCCCTACCCAAATCATGATTCTCCACAATAGCATCCCTGACAAATGGTCATCTAGCCTTTATTTTAACCTTTTCAGTGTGGTGATGCTAAGTCATTAACTTTCCTTCTTAAAGCATCTGAAATCTCATTTCCCCCCATAAATTCTTTTCTCACTACCATAATTATAAAAGTTTATAAGATGATCAGATCATGTAACTGTAATTCTCTGACCTAAAGCTAGAAGAGACAGTCAATTCATGTTGTTCTTTTAACTTTCCCTCATCCCATACTACAGAATATTATATGTAAGCACTTAACACTGGATATAAGAATAAGGTGTTGGTGTGTTAATTAGTGAATTTATTATCTTATGAGGCAACTTAGTCCACTGTGGGATAGCTCTAACTTTTAGACAATTCCTTTTTGTTTGTTTGTTTTTGTTTTGCTTTTTGGAGCAGGGAAGGCTGGGCATTTGGGGTTAAGTGACTTGCCCAAGGTCACATGGCTAGCAAATGTCAAGTGACTGAGGTCGGATTTGAACTCAGGTCCTCCTGACTCCAGGGCTGGTGCTCAATTCACTGCACCACCTAGCCACCCTTTTAGAAAATTCTTTATGTTAGAATCTGCCTCCCTATAAATCCTGACTGCTAGGCATACCAAATTCAAACAGAATATTTTTAGCCTCATTATTATCTTGGCTGCCCTCCTCTGGAGAGACTCCAGTTTGTCAATGGTTTTCATAAATTGTATTGTCTACAATAGAACATAATACTCAACTTGTCATCTAACCAATACAGACTAGAGTGGGACTATCAAACTCATTATACTGGCTACTACTTAAGATTGTATTAGTTTTCAGGTAGCCAAAATTATACTATTGATTGATATTGGCTTTATAGTCAATTAAAGTGTCTAAGTTTATTTGTATTCCCCCTACAACTTCTACCTAGGAAGACCTTTTATATCTTATACTTAAGTCAATTTTTGTTTTGTTTTGTTTTTGCTTTTTGGAGGGGGGAGGGCAAGGCAATTGGGGTTAAGTGACTTGTCCAAGGTCACGTGGCTAATAAGTGTTAAGTGTCTGAGGCTGGATTTGAATTCAGGTCTTCCTGACTCCAGGGCCAGTGCTGTATTCACTGTGCCACCTAGAAGCCTTGTTATGTCAATTTTTTAAAACTCAAGTTGAGAACTTTCCATTTATCCTTATGTAAAGGCAGGATTCCATTTATTATCCTACTTGGATTAAAAGCTCGGTAAGAAAGAGGCAAAGCCAAGATTACTGAGTAGAGGCATTAGAGCACAGCTCTCCTAACATTCCCCTCCAAACAAGTCTAAGTTAACAACTGAATTTCAATTCTGGAGTGGCACAGCCAATGAAAGATCATGCCAAGACATTTTTCCAGTTCAAAATGATTTAGGAGGTCAGAAGGAGAAGTCTGTGACACTGACGAGGGGCCTGGCTAAGATTATATGCCCCAGGATGGCCTTGGAGGAGACAGCAGCAGCAGTTTCAGAAGCTCTCATCCCAGAGGCCACAAAGGATCAGACAAACTGCTCAGAAAGAGGTGACAAGAGACCCCTGTGATAGTACTGGATGAAGGACTGCATACTGTTTGGCAACTCCACTGCCCATTTGAAGTTTTAGGTTGCTGTTTCAAGGCAGAGGAGTGCTTGCAGTCACAAGGGAGCAAGAGCCCTTCCTGGGTAAGGACAAGAGCAAAGACCAGGAGAGCAGTAACCACACCTCTCCCTGGATCACATCACTTTGGAAGCACCAAAAGCTTATAGAACCTCCAGAATCAGCTGTAAAAACAGCAGAGTGAAAAGGCTGAACCTTGGGACAGTGTTCCCTCCTACCCACTTCCAGGTGAGCAGAGTCCAACTTTAACATAAAGTTCAAAATCAAGAAATAGGCTAGAAAAATGAACAAACAAACAAACAAAAAGAACCTGACCATAAAAAGCTACCATGGTGACAAGGAAGATCAAGACCTATACTTAAGAGAAGACAATATGAAGACAGCTAGAAGCAAAGCCTCAAAGAAAAATGAAGACTGTACACAAACCCAGGAAGTATTCCTGGAAGAACAAAAAAAATAAATAAAAATCAAATAAGAGTGGTAGAAGAAAAATTGGGGAAAGAAATTAAAGGAATGTTAGAAAATTATGAAAAGAGAATTAACAGCTTGGTAAAAGAGACATAAAAATATACTGAGAAAATAACAACTTAAAAACAGAATTGACTAAAAAGTAAAAAAGATACAAAAAAAATCACTGAAGAAAATAACTCCTTAAAAAGCAGAATTAATTAAATAGTAAAAGAGGTACAAAATGACATTGATAAAAATAGCTCCTTAAAAAGTAGAAATGGTCAAGTGGAAAAAAAGGTATAGAAACTCACTGAAGAAAATAATTCTTTAAAAATTTAAATTGGGCAAGTCGAAGCTAATGACATCATGAGACATCAAGAAACATAAACATAAACATAAAACAAGAAACATAAAGGCAAAGGATTAAAAAAAATTGGAAAAAATGTGAAATATCTCATCAGAAAAACAACTGACCTGGAAAATAGATTGAAGTGAGATAATTTAAGAATTAAAGAACTGCCTGAAAGCCATGATCAAAAGAAGAGCCTAGACATCGTTTTTCAGGAACATATCAAGGAAAACTGCCATGAGAGCTTAGAACTAGAAAGCAAAACAGAAATTGAAAGAATTTACCAATCAACTCCTGATAGAGATTCCAAAATGAATATTCCTAGGAATATTTTAAGTAAATTCCAGGGCTCCCAAGTCAAGGAAAGAATACTGAAGGAAAGCAGAAGAAAATAATTCAAATATCATAGCACCACAGTTAGGATTTTTCTTTTTACTGGGTTAAAGGAATGAAAGGCTTGTAACAAAATATTCCAAAATGCAAAGCAATTAGGATTGTGATCAAGAATGAGCCATCCAACAAAACTGAGTATAATCTTTCAGGGGAAAAAGTTATATTTAATGAAGTAAAGGACTTTCAAGAATTCCTAAAGACCAGAGCTGGATGCAAAATCTGAATTCAAACATCAGATTTAAGAGAAGCATAAAAAAGGTAAAGGTGAAGGAGAAGTCATAAAGGTAAATTTAATATGGTTAAACTATTTATATTCTATATGGGAAGATGATACATATAACTCCCAAGAACTTTATCATTATTAGGGAAGTTGAAAGGAATCTACATAGACAGAGGGTGCGGGAATGAATTGATTATGTTGGAATGATCTAAAAAAACAAGCAGGTGAGAAAGAGGGATGCACTGGGAGAAGGAAAAAGAGAGAGGAAGAATGGGGAAATATTACTTCACATAAAAAAACTACATAAAGGAAGAACTTTTATAGTCAACAAGAAAATGGGGGACAGTAGTCAACACTTGAACTGCTTTCTCATCTGAATTACTTCAAAGAGGGTAGAATATGTATGTGTGTATAATATGTGTATATGCATGTCTGTATGTATACACACACAAATATGTGTATATACATACATATATATACACACACACACAATCAGTTGGGTATAGAAATCTATCTTGCCCAATAAAGAAGTAGGAGGGGATGGGGATAAGAGAAAGGGAGGATGTGATAAGAAGGAGGGCAGATTAAGGGAGGCAGTGGTCAGAAACAAAGCATACTTTTGAGGAGAGACAGGGTAAAAAGGGAGAGAAGGATAAATTGAAGAAAATAGGATGGAGAGAAATACATAGTAATCATAACTATGAATATGAAAGAGATGACCTCACCCATAAAATGGAAATGGATAGAAAAATGGATTGGGAACCAGAATTCAACAATATGTTCTTTCCACAAACATGCTTGAAATAGGAAGACATACACAGAGGTAAAGTAAGGAGCTGGAGCAGAATCTATTATGCTTCAGATGAAATAAAACAACCACAAAAAAGGCAGTGCTAGCAATCATGATCTCAGATGAAGCAAAATCAAAAATAGGCCTAATTAATTTTTTTTAAATAATCAGTTTATTTTTAGTTTTCAATATTTATTTCCATAAGATTTTGAGTTTTAAATTTTCTCCCCTTCCTTTACCTTCCCCCTCCCCCAAGATGGTGTGTAATCTGATACAGATTCTACTTATACATTCATATTAAACATATTTTCACATTAGTCATGATGTAAAGAAGAATTAGAACTAAAGGGGCAAACCAAGAGAAAAAAGAAACAAAATAAAACAACAACAAAAAGAGAGCAAGTAGTGTGCTTCCATCTGCATTCAGACTCCAAAGTTCTATCCCTGAATGTGAATTACATTTTCCATGAGTCCTTTGGAGTTGTCTTAGATCCTTGCATTGCTGAGAAGAGCTAAGTCTATCAAAGTCAGTCATCACACCGTGTGGTTGTTACTATGTATATTCTCCTGGTTCTACTGATTTCACTCAGCATCAGTTCATATAAGTCTTTCCAGGTTTTTCTGAAATCTGCCTGCTCATCATTTCTTATAGCACAATAGTAATCCATTACATTCATATACCACAACTTGTTCAGCCATTCCCTAATTGATGAACATCCCTTCAGTTTCCAATTCTTTGCCACCATAAAAACACCTGTTATAAATATTTTTGTACATGTGAGTCCTTTTCCCATTTTTATGATCTCTTTGTGATAGCCCTAGAAGTGGTATTACTGGGTCAAAGGGTACGCACAGTTTTACAGCCCTTTGAGTATAGTTCCAAATTGTTCTCCAGAATGGTTGGATCAGTTCACAACCCCTCCCTTTTCCCTCCTCACCCCCAGCAATGCATTAGTGTTCCAGTTTTCCTACATCTTCTCCAATATTTATAATTTTCCTATTATGTTAGCTAATCTGACAGATATGATATGGTACTTAAGAGCTGTTTTGATTTGTATTTCTCTAATGGATAGTGACTTAGAGCATTTTTTCATATGAGTCAAAGTCAGTAGTTCTCAACCTTCCTAATGCTGCAATCCTTTAATACTCGTATGTAGGCGATCTGCATGTGGGTGGACCTTCCTGAAGACGGATAGAGGAGCGGTGTCTTGGTTCCTAAGACCATCGTAAATATGTGTTTTCCCATGGTCTTAGGCGACCCCTGTGAAAGGGTCGTTCAACCCCCAAAGGGGTCGCAACCCACAGGTTGAGAACTGCTGCTCTAGATAGACTCCCTTCTCACCATAATAGGATTCCAGAGTCTTTGTCTTTGTCATCTGCTTTCTTCCCATTTTGAGGCAGGACTTTAGCCATGCCATTCCTCTGGGGTTCCTAAGACTTTACTGCTTAAGATTTTCCTCTGTGGCAATAATTACTGTTTTTTCAGGTCAGAGTAGGGGATTGGAGTAGCCGGTGTTCATTTTGCCATCTTGGTCACTGGAAGTTCAGATAGGGGTAAAATTTCCAGGCTATGGATGGGTAGTCCTGGGAGTAGCTGCTGTCCCTGCCGAGGGCTCTGCCTTTGTCTCTTACCCAGCTTTGTCCAATCTCCACCTTGTGGTGTAGACCTAGGAATGGCCCTTGCGGTTGGTGGATCAGCAGGCCTCATCCGGTGGCCTCGGCACACACCACACTGTGTCGGTGGGGCCTGCTTGATCAGTGGATTCTTTCAATGACTATTTTACACTCTGGTTCTAGGACCTCGGGGCAGTTTTCCTTGATTATTTCTTGAAAGATGTTGTCCAAGCTCTTTTGTTCACCATGGCTGTCAGGTAGACCAATAATTTTTAAGTTGTCTCTCCTGGATCTGTTTTCCTGGTCAGTTATCTTACCAATGAGGTATTTTATGTTTTCTTCTATTTTTTCACTCTTTGGTTTTGTTTGACTGATTCTTGATATTTCATAGAATCTTTAGCTTCCACTTGCCCAATTCTAATTTTTAATATATTGTTTTCTTCAATTAGATTTTGTACCTCCTTTTCCATTTGGCCCATTCTATTTTTTAAGGAATTGTTTTCTTCAATGACTTTTTTTTGTTTAATTGTACTTTTTAAGGACTTGTTTTCTTCTGTGCACTTTTTTCCATTTGGCCAATTTTATTTTTTAAGGACTTGTTTTCTACAGATAATTTTTGTCCTTCCTGTCCCAAACTATTGACTCTCTCTTGTATACCTTTTATTTCTTTTCCCAATTTTTCTTCTACCTCTCTTATTTGACTTTTAAAGTCCTTCTTGTGTTCTTCTAAGAAAGTTTTTTGGGCTTGAGATCAATTCATACTCCCCTTTGAGATTTCAGATGTGGGTATATTGACAATGTTGTCATCTTCTGAATTTGTGCTTTGATCTTCCCTGTTACTATAATAAGAATCTATGATCATTTTCCATTTCTGCTTCTTGCTCATGGTGTTTGACTATTTCCTGGCTTTTGAAGTTGAGCTCTCCTGCTAGAGCACAGGGGGCACTGACCCAAGCTTCTTGTGTTGGAAGCTTGGGATTTGGTCACTGGCTTTGTGTGCTGGGGCTTCAGGTGTTGGCAGCTGGAGGCTGTAGCGGTCTGGCAGCTTACCTGGTGCTAAGCTGGGGTCAATAACATTGGAGCTCTTGGGGTAGGGACGAGGAGTCTAACCTGCTCACCTGGGCTTCTTTAAAGTACTAGAAGGACAGGAGAGATTAGATTGGGGGAGGGGTTATGTAAGGGATGGCTGTTTTGGGGGGGAGAGGAAAGATGGGGAGAAAATTTGTAACTCAAAATCTCTTGGAAATGAATGATGTAAACTAAAATAAATAAAAGAAAATATAAAAAAAAAAGAAAAAAAAAGAAAGTACTAGAAGGTTTGGCTGCTAGAGGATATCTGCCAGCTTGTAGCTATGCCTCTGGGAGTTGTGCTTCCTGAAGTTGTGCTGAAGCACCCTGAGGGTTTGGCTTCTGGAGAACAGCTGCCCACCATCCTGGTTTTCAGAGCTGGTGTCTACCAGTTACTCTTCCTGTGTTGAGGCCCTTGGGGGTCTTGGTGTAGGCGCTTGCCTGTTCCACCACCCTGGGGTTCAGGATCTTCCCGGGGTTTGCTGAGGTGGGGCTTACTGCTGGCTTGCTCAGATGCCTCCTATCCTGTACTGCTTCCCCTTCCCCAGAGTGAGAGAGTCCTTTTCTGTTAATCCCCCAAGCTTCCTGGCCTACAAGACTGCTACACTCTGTCTTTCTGCTGGCTCAGCTGTTCCAGTGTTTTTTGAGGGGTGATATTTTCTGGGCTTTCAGAGGACAACAAGGAAGAGTAAGAGAGACCTACTTCTTACTCCTCCATCTTGGCTCTGGGAAGTCCAAATAGGCCCAATTAAAAAGAATAAGCAGGGAAATCACATCTTGCTAAAAGATATTATAGATCTTTTAAATCATAGAAATACTATCAATCAACATATATGCACCAAATGGCATGGCATACAAATTATCAAAGGAAAATTTAAATGAGTTACAGGAGGAAATTGACAGTAAAGTTATACTAGTGGGAAGTGTCAGCTTTTCCTTCTCAGAACTAGATGAATTTGATCATAAAATAAATAAGAAAGAAGCTAAAGGAGATGATAATAATTTCAGAAAAGTTAGATGTGATAGAACTCTGGAAAAAATTTAATGGAAAAGGTTCCAGGGGTGGGGAGCCTGTGACCTCGTGGCCACGTGTGTCCTTCTAGGTCCTTGGGTGAGACCTTTTGACTGAGTCCAAGTTTTATAGAACAATTTCTTTTATTAAGGGGATTTATTCTGTGAAGTTTAGATTCAGTCAAAGGGCTGCTGCACTTGAAGACCCAGAGCAGCAGTTCTCAACCTGTGGATTGCAACCCCTTTGGAGTAGAACGACCCTTTCACAGGGGTCACAGGGTTGCCTAAGACCAGTGAAAAACACATATTTCCAATGGTTTTAAGAACCTCCTCTATCTGCCTCCAGGCAGGTTTGCCCATATACAGACACACCCACATAGGACTATTAAAGGATCACGGCATTAAGAAGATTGAGGACCACTGACCTAGAGGGTCACATGTGGCCTTGAGGCTGCAGCTCCCCAACTCAAAGATAAAACTTTTTCTCAGTTGTAGATGGCATGTTTACAAAAACTGACCATGTATTAGGACCTCACAAACAAATGCAGAAAAGCAGAAATATTAAATGCACCTTTTCCAGACCAAATGCAGTAAAAATTGCATTCAATAAAGAGCATTGGAAGCATAACTTAACAACTAATTGGAAACTAAGTTAATCAACTAGGTGGTACAGTGGATAGAGCTTAGAGTCAGGAAGATCTGACTTCTAATTTGGCCTCAGACACTTAATAGCTGTGTGGCCCTGGGCAAGTCATTTGCCTCAGTTTCCCCATCTGTAAAATAAGTTGGAGAAGGAAATGTCAAACTACTCCAGCATCTTTGCCAAGTAATCCCCAAATAACATTGTGAAGAGTCAGGCACGACTGGATATCAAGAACAATCACAAAAAAATCTAATCCTAAAGCATGATTGGGTCAGAGAACAAATCACAGGAACAATAAATAATATCACTAAAAAGAACAACAACAATGAGACAACATATCAAAATTGGTGGGGTGCAGTCAAAGCAGTACTTAGGTGGAAAAATTATATCTTTAAATGCTTACATTAAAAAAAAGACAAAGAGCATTTTAATGAATTGGGCACGCAACTGAAAAAAACCTAGAGGGAAAAACAAATTTAAAATCCCCAATTAAACAGCAAAATAGAAACCCTGAAAATCAAAAGAGATTAATAAAATTGAAAGCAAAAAAAAAGACATTAAACTCATAAAATAAAAATAAAAGCTTGTTTTATGCAAACCCCCCCCCCACTAAAATAGATAAACCATTGGTTAATTTGATTTTTAAAAAGATAGGAGCAAATCAAATTCCCAGTATCAAAAGTGAAAAGGGCAAACGCACCTCCAATGAAGAAAAAAATTAAAGCAATTATTAGAAGCTATACCAATAAAACTGACAATCTAAGTGAAACCGATAAATATTTACAAAAAATATAAATTGCCCAAATTTACAGAAAAGGAGAAAGAATACTTAAATAAGCCTATCTTAGGGGGAAACAAACAAACAAACCCCCCAAAACTTGAACAAGCCATCAATGAGCTTTCTAAGAAAAAAATCTTCAGGACCAGATGGATTCACAAGTGAATTCTACCAACATCTAAATTATTTAAAATATTTATAAAGGCATTATATCAAATTCCTTTTGTGATACAAATATGATTTTGATACCTAATCCAGGAAGAGCGAAAACAGTGAAAGAAAACTACAGACCAATTCCCTAAATGAGTATTGATGTAAAAATTTTAAATAAAATACTCACAAGGAGACCAGAGCAAAATATCACAAAGAACATACACTATGACCTGGGATTTTATACAAGGAATAAAGGTTTGGTTCAATATTAGGAAAACCATAAGCATAACTGACTATGTAAACTACAAAAACAACAAAGATCATAGGATCATATCAATATATGTAGAAAAAGTTTTTGACAAAGTAAAATACCCATTCCTATTAAAAACATTGGAAAGCATAGGAATAAATAGTCTTTCTTAAAATGATAAAGCACATTTATTGAAAATCAAAAGCAAGCATTAGCTTCCATGGGGATAATCTAGAAGCATTCCTAATAGGATGGGAGTGACACAAAGACATCCTTTATCCACCACTATTATTCAATATTGTACTAGAAAAGCTAGCTGTCACAATAAGACAAGAAAAAGAAATTGAAGGAACAAGAATAGGCAACAAGATTATCACTCTTAGAAAACAATATAATGGTATACTTAGAGAGCCCTAGAGAGTCAACAAAAAAATCTAGTTGAAACAATGTTGCAGGATATAAAAATATTTATGGCAGCTCTTTTTTGTGGTGGCAAAGAACTGGAAGTTGAAGGGACACCCATCAATTGGGAAATGGCTGAACAAGTTGTGGTATGTGATTGTGATGGAATACCATTGTGCAATAAGAAATGACAAGCAAAATGATCTCAGAAAAAATTGGGGTGACATATATGAGATGATGTAAAGTGAAGTGAGCAGAACCACGACATTGCACACAGTAACAATACTATTATAATGATAATTAATATAAATTACTCTAATCAATATAATGATCTAAGATAATTCCAAAGGTGTCAGGATAAAATATACTAGCCACTTCAAAAAGAGAACTGATGAACTGAGTACAGATTCAAGCATATTTTTTTCACTTATTTTTCTTGCTTTTTTTTTCCCAACATGGCTAATATGAAATTTTGTTTTGCATCACTTTATATGTATAGTTGGTATATTGCTTGACCTCTCAGAGAGTGGTGAAGGTGGTAGAAAGAGGATGAGAACACTTTTTTTCTTTTAGATTTATTCATTTTTAGTTTACAACTTTTACTTTCACAAGTTTTGGAGTTCCACATTTTTTTTCCCTTTCCTCTCCTCCCCCCTTTCCACCAAGGCGGCAATGCAGTATGATATAGGTTCTACATATATTTTCACTTTAAACATTAGTCAAGTTGTAATTATAACCAATGGAATGAACTATGAGAAAGAAGAAACAAAACAAAACAAAAAAGAGAAAGAGCAAGTAGTTTGCTTCAATCTACATTCTGACTCCATAATACTTTCTCTAGATGTGGATAAACTCTTCCATCATGAGTCTTTTGGAATTGTCTTATACCCTTGCATTGCTGAGAGGGGCCCAGTCTTTCAACATCAGTCATCACAGATACAATGTGTCTAATTGCCCTACAAAGCTCTCCTGGTTCTGCTCCCTTCACTCAGCATCAGTTTATATAAGTCTCTCCAGGTTAACATGAAATCTGTCTGCTCCTCATTTCTTGTAGCACAATAGTATTCCATTATATTCATATACTACAACTTGTTTAGCCATTCCCCAATTAATGGGCATCCCCTTGATTTCCAATTTTTTGCCACCACAAAAAGAGCTGCTATAAATATTTTTCTACATACGGGTCCTTTTCCCACTTGTATGATCTCTTTGGAATATAGCTCTAGAAGTGGTATTCCTGGGTCAAAGGGTATGCACATTTTTATAGCTCTTCGTACATAAGAACTCAAAATTTTTAAAAAATGAATGTTAAAATAAATATAATACCATATCAACATTGAAAAAAATTTTAACTAGAATTAAAAAAAAGTAAGTCATTTCTTGACTGAATCAATCAGAACCAAATGTGAACAGGGCCTACACAGAGTCTATTAACACTTAATATTTTATTTTTCCCCAATTACATGCAAAAACAATTTTTTAATTTCTTTTTTTAAAATGTTGAGTTCCAAATTCTCTCTCTCCCTCCCTCCCCACCCCCATCCCCATTAAGAAGGAAAGCATAATTCCAAATTGCTCTCCAGAATGGTTGAATCATTTCACAACTCCACCAACAGTGCATTAGCTGTATGCCTTCTCGAAGCAAAGTTACTGTGTAAGAGACTTGGTCATACACTAAGGACCTTGTATAAAAGGGATGAGCTACCTAAGAATAGATTAGAGATTCTGAAGATTTGGTAGAGCAGATGAAAGAGAGTTCATACAAGGCTGAAATGAAAAGAATTTGCAGAGCAACCAGGGAAAGAAGAATAAATAATTAGGACTGATTTGTGGCAGAGAAAGATATGGAAGAGGGTCTTCAGCCCTACTAGCATGTCAGAATGGAAGCTTGGCTGATGACAATAGTGCATCCGTTCCCAAGGGAGATCCTGGAAAAAGATCTGTTCTTTCCCCCCACTTTCCTTTCTGGTGCCCTTCTATCCACAGACACCATAATATAAACTGCAGTTTTTCAAATGTTTCCAGTAACCTGAATTTTTCCTCAACCACAAAAAGGTCAAATAGACATTAATGCAAATTAAAACAGTGAGCCTTTGCCTAAATGTTAAGAATTTTCCTGACTGGGAGTTTGGATTAATTGTGAGGGAATTCACAACCAGTAGTCTTTAAATACACTCCCTAAAGCTGCAAAAGAAGGAACTACATGGACGTTAGGGGCCATAATATTGCCCTTAGCCTTAAAATGAACTAATTATTATAATACTTATTAAATTTCATTTTGCTAGTTTTAATCTAGAATTCCAGCCTAATCAGATCCTGATTCTGTCAAATGATATATTAGTTTTCTCTTTCAGTTTTCCATGAAATGTTTCCTAAAAACTATTGATAGCAATGTCAAATAGGTGAGGAATGAGGAGAGATTTGAAAATATATAATAGGACTTCTCTGATTCAGGTTGACCTTGATGAGTTTGTCAGGGTCCATCGCCAGTTGTCCTGACCTGTGTCTTGCCATTGGACCCTGATAGCTCTGGAGGAGAGAGTGAGGCTGATGACTTTGCACAGCCCTGCCTCACTTAAATCCAATTCACTTGTAAGTCAAGACAACAGCCTCCTGATGTCACTGGTCCTCTTTGAGAACAAATGAAAAACAACAACAACAACAACGAGTTTGTCAATACTCTTTAGGTTCAGTTGTTCAATCAGCTTTTTTTTTTTTTTGCTTTTTGGAGGGGGAAGGGCAGTTGCAGTTGAGTGACTTGTCCAAGGTCACATGGCTAGTAAGTATTAAGTGTCTGAGGCCGGATTTGAACTCAGGTTCTCCTGACTCCAGGGCTGGTGCTCTATTCACTGTGCCACCTAGCTGCCTCTCAATTAGCTTTCAATTCACCCAAGGTCTACCATCCCACATCCATCTCATATACTTCCATTTTCTCTATGATGATATTATCAATCCTGACCAAATGACCAAAGAGCCATAGCAGCTCTGCAACTGCTACTCTAAAACAGCAACCAAAGAGCTCATACAAGTTATTAAAACCACCGTTAACTCTAAAAATAAAACAAAATAAAATTAAAGAGCTAACAGTAGTTAGCAAAAAGTAGAAAGTAAAAAGCTTTCTTTATTCCATTGGAGGAAAGAAACTAGACACGTATATGCTGTGGGGCTCCCCTCTTTGCCGGCCCTTCCCCTTCCCTCCATAGATGTTCTTTAGTGTGGACAAACTAATCAGGGTCTTGATGAATGGGTACATAACAAAAGGGAAAAGGAAAAAAAACTAGTACAATATACTTAGCCTTCATCCGGAATCTTAGGACAGCTGTTTCATCTGGATGTTGGTTGCTTCTGGGTGCATACTAGACAAACCTTGAAGTCCCCCGAGGGTTCTGTCATTCACTCAGGAGCAGAGACTTTCTTCAAAGGATCCAGGAGTCTACACCCACAAAATTGGAAGCTGTGGGAGTAGTTAATAGGACTTGGTAGGGGCTCTTAGAATCAGTGACTGATTAATCAGTATGGGGCCAGAGTTTGGATAAGATGCATGAGATGCACAATTGTAAGAAAACTCCTTGTATCAATCTTTGAATCTGAATTTGGTCAGCATAACATATCCTTGGTCAAGAATTTCTAAACAGCATATAGAGATGATCCAGTTTCCTAGTCACACAAAGCTTGTTTCAAACAATGCAACAAGGTTTTTTTATAAATTCATAATCATAATTACATTGTCATGTTACATTAATGTCAAGTTACAGAATAAACTATTTAGAGACCTCACAATGGACTAATTTTGAGAAGGGGAAATTTACATGTCACCAAGGTAACCAAGAAAACTTAGATGTAAACATCATGAAACAAAATACCAAAGCAATACAATAATTAACACCAATATTCACTAACATCAGGTCTCCTTGTGTCCTAGTGACTCATTCTCAATATCCATTTAACCAGCACATTTTGAGTCTCAAATGTCTTTATGTAGTTATCTTGTCCTAAGACAACTTTTCTTGTACAATAGGTTTTATTCTCAGAACACTTCTAAAAAAAAACTTCTCTGGTTCCAGATTTAGAGGTTCCTAGATAATTCTGACTTGATATAATTTAGTACAATCACTTAAATTTGGTTCTCCAATTTTGAAACTTCAGACAATCTCAGTTTATATACCATTTGCTGTTTCTATCCTTACTTAAATCCTGTACCTGATACAAGAATCTTTTAAAAATTTATGAAGGTCCAACTGTAGAATGAACTCTTCTGCCTTTTTAAATTATCAGACAGACATTTTATAATTGGAAAAATAATTTCACTTTATTAACCAATTTCAACACAATTTAAATCATTAGTCCGATTTTGAGAACTTATTAAAACATACTCAAAGGCTGAATTTCCATAACAGATAAATTTAGAAGTCAATCATATATAAATATATATTTCTTAGAGAAAAAAAGTCTGTTGCTTTTTCAAATTTTACTATTCCATTTATTTAGAAAACTTTCACAATTACATCTTTGTCTTATTATTTTTGTCGAATCTTTACCCTCTTTGGAGGATATCATCCCTATGTTAAAATTTGCTCACAAATACAGGTTAAAGTTGTAAGATATTCACATCAGTATCCTATTATAATAACTCAGAGATGTTCCAGTATTAATCTTCTATTTAATAGACTTAGTATTGTATTTACAAAACTGCTTGATTATAGAAATTTGCTATAAAGGGAAAAAGAGGGATATAGTTATAACAATGTCATATATCATAACAGAGGGACAAACTCCCTTAGTTCTATTTGATTCCAGGCATGAATCATATCTGACATCAAATTGTGGAGTCACAAGGTGTTAAAAGCAAGGCTCAGGATTAACCAGGTGGGGAAACTGCCTTTTCAGAAAGAAAATAGCACAATGGGGAAATAGAGTCAGGAGGTTCCTGGCTAAGTCCAGGCCAAGGTTGTCCCTCAAACTTTTCCCCAGGCACAGATATCCACCTTTAGCAGTTCCCAGACTGTAGCACGTGCCATTTTTTTCTACTGGCTTCCTGACAATTCATACAACTATCCCTGTAATCAGAGCTCAAAACAATAGTAAATTACAGTTTCAAGAATTTTTACCTTAAATAGCAAAATTTCATAGCCACAACTTAGGGTTTGAATATCCTTCCTGATGTTTTCCTAACACTTAACATTTCATTTATTCTTTACTTGGAAATTAAAACCACCCATGTTCTAGGGCTTCTGACATATAGCAAATATCTAAGAGTTGACTAATCATTAATATGTTGAAGCTACATCTTTAAACCACCCTATGCACTTTCAAAATAGCCAAAAATTTTCAAATAAAAATCTGCTATTCTAGTAAATTTGTTTTTATTATTATTATTATCTGTTTTATAACAAAATATACCCCATTAAATATTTAAAAGTTTTCAAATATTTATCATCCTTTTAAAAGACCAATTCACAATCTAATAGCATCCAGCTTAAAAAGTTATTTTGTATAATAGCATATCTGTTACAACGGTCTCTCAAATTTCACAATATAAGGTAATTTAGAAATATAATAACACAAACAATATTAGGCATTTAAAACACAAAACAAAACTTCAGATGACATTAGTTTAGTTAATTGCATTTCCAAATTACCCCATATAAAAATCATTAATCTAATAACCTTTCACATTTTAAATCTACTTTAGAGTTATCAGGTACTGTACAATTAGATTCAATTAAAGAAGTAACAACAATAATACAGTACTTGGCATATGCCAATCACTGCGTTAAGCACTTTACAATCACTGTATCATTTTGATCCTGAGAACAATCCTGGGTACCCACCTTGGGTACCATTATTATTTTTCTCTTTATGGATCAAGAAACTGGGGAAAACAGGTTAGTATGAAAGTACTGAGTTTCAAATCAGAAGACTTAGGTTCATATAACTCTACTAGTTATTACCATTAGTTATCTAAGCCTTGGTTTCTTTATGATGTTCCACATGCTTTTCAGCTTTCTGATCCTAAAAGCCTGTTGAAATACAGGTAAAATGTGTGAATGGCCATTTCATGACCTAGTAATCTTCAAGAATTGCTTTCTGGTCTGGTCACTAATAACTTGGAAAAATGAAATCTTCAGCAGGCCTCTAAAGAATTATCTTGGTGCCTCAATTGTTAATACTGTTAAAAAAAAAGGTTAGTTGGGTACATGACTTTATTACTGAAGCCATATTGGCTCAGAGTAATCTCCCCTTCTTTTTTAAGTGCTCAGACAATACAAAGTATGGGAACAGGTTTTGTAACTGTAAGGTGTTTAACAAGTTAATTGTAAAGTTCATATTCTTAATAATTCACAGGATTCCTTTTTCCCTCTCCCCTCCCCCAATCTGTCTTGGAACATCTCCTACCTTAAGATACTAAAGAAAGTCCTAATGGTAGAGGGTTAATTTTTTTTTTTTAAAAGATCAGTTCCTCTAGAATGGAGTTTCCTTTTTCCTTCTTTCTTATCTACATGAACACATCCTGCTAACTTTGTAGTCGAGCAGCAAATTTCAGTTGTTAGGAAGTAGCTGTTTCTTTAAAAGGACAGCGCTCACTGAATGCAATTTATTTCGAAAGGGGGAGGAGGCTGAGGAAAAGGAAAGGGAACCAAACTGCCTTTGATAACTGTCTACTCTTTCCTTCTCTTGAATGCAGTTTTCGTTAGAGTGGTCCCCTCCCCCAGTACTCTGAATTCAACACAACCTACGTCTTTCCTTTCCAGTACGTCTATTTTCCTAGAAAAAAAAAATCTTTCTGGTTTTATCTTCTAGCTCACTTTATCTTCTTAATCCATCATTCTGGCTCAGCCTCCAATGCTTTTGTCTCCAATGTCCCTCCCGGGCTCTCTCCAGATTTCCCTGTGTTCAGTTTGCAACCTGATCTCCCATTTCCTGGTAGATTCTCTTAAAGAGGCAGCAGTCAAGAAGAACAAAGGCTATTGTTTTATTTCCTCGTTTAGATGCCTCATCCCTAGGTTTCTTTTTACCACTGCATTGGCGTTTAGTGGGGGAAAAAACCCCAACCACTCATGCATTTTTAAACGTTGCTTACAAGAGGCTAGGCTGGAAACATGTAGGTGTTTTAATAAATCCTGTAGCTTCCGAATGCAAAAAAAAAAAAAAAAAAATCAATGTAACCTTTTAAAATGCCCCTTACTTTTACTTATGTGATACAATCATTCACACAGCACTAAAAAAAAAAATCTTAGGGCATAAAGGGCAGAGCTACGTCCGTGTTATTTTTTATTTCCTTTGCTGGTTTCCGTATTTCCTCCTCTTCCCCTCCCCCCCAAGGATGCATCGGCCTTTCGAAGTTAAAGGCTGGGCACCCTCCTTCCTCTTAGTTTCAACACTTTCACCTGTTTTATCGGCAGCCCCTCCTCCACCCCTTCCCCCATTCCCCCTCCACCCCCGCCCGCCTCCCGTCCCTGCATTTATTTCCCTGATGCCTGGCTGTAACCTGAGCTTTTATTTCCTGGTGGCTCCTTTAAGAGGCAGAGCTCTTTGCTGGGAATTCACGTCAGTTTCAGCACCGAAACTCTCAAGATCAATGAGCATAGAGGTTTCTCAGTTCGCCTTTCAGTTTCTCTCTTCCAGGAAGGAAAACATTAAGAGAGAAGGAGGGAGAGAAGAGAGGAGAAGGAGGAGGAGGGAGGGAAGGAAGGAGGTAGAAGGAAGAGGAGGAGGAGGAGGAGGGGGGAACGGACGGACAAGCCAGAGACAGAGACCCAGATAAACAGTCTCATCCACCAGACAAGCTCCAAGCCGACCAAAATACACCTCCTTCCCGGGTCCCCTGACCCCCAGCCCTCCTCTCTTCCCTTTCTTCCTCCCTCACCCCGACCTCCTCTTCCCAGCCCCCCGGAAAAGAACTGCAAGGCTGCCTCTTCTGCTGGAGGGCAGAAGCCTCAGGATCCTCGGGTTTTGGGGTTTTTTTGGGGGGGGTGGTGGAAGGTGGTGCTGGTGAAGATGGTTGAAGAAACTTCTTAAATGATCGCATCTGGCTGGCTGTTTGGAGGATTTCTGGGTTGGGGAAGAGGAAAGGAAAGTGGAAAAAAACTGAGAACTTCCTGATCCCTCTTGCTGTGAGACATGTCTGAGACTCCTGTTCAGTGTACCATTAAGGTAAAGATCTTTTTTTTCCCCCCTCCTCCTCCTCTTCCTCCCTCCATGTTTTAAAAAAACCTTTTGGCTCGACCCCGGGGTCGGGAGTTGAGGGGGAAATCAGTATTTGCTTGTTTTTTAAAAGTGGGTTTGTGGTAGTTTGTTCTATGGATCGCGATCGATCTCTGGGGCTTGAGGGAAGGAGATGCAGCTTGCAGTCTATACCCTTTAATTTAACCTTGCTGTTTGTTCTTCCCCCCTTTCCCCCCTCCCCCCGTGTTTTTGCTTCCCCCCTCCTCCTTTCTTTTTGACAATGAAAAGCTTTGTCACAATTGGTCAGGGAAAAATAAAAGCCTGGCTTGTTTTTTTGAATTGTAAAACACCCTCAAGTGATTAGTGTTGCTTTTAAAAACCTTGCCTTTCTATTTGTAACCCCAACATGTGGACGGGGTGGAGGAATTAACTTTTATTCTGTGAAGGGTGGTTTTCTCTCTTTCTTTAAAATCCTAAACTTCTTCACCCTCTAACGTTGGTTGGATCCTTTCTTTTCTAAGGATTGTACATTCTCTCCCCTCTGATTGTAATTAAAAGCTGCAATTTTGAAGGCACTGGAAAAAGAATCCTGATGGCAGGTTTTTTTTTTTTTTTAGCATTGCACAATGTATGTTTTTGACTTTTTTTTTAAGGTGAATGAAGTTGCTGAATGATATTTTATCATCAGTGCACAGGAAAGTTGAGTAGAATCCAAGTAGGTAACTCCTGTGGTGCATATGGAAAATACAACTATGGAAGTTGCCATAGCTAAACTGACCTTCTCTATTTGACAGGGCTCTGGGGAAATCTAACTGTAGAATTTTCCTTGTTTTCTGACCATGCTTTACCCCCACACCCCTCTCGGAGTTGTAAATGCAGCTGCCGAGTGTGTTTGCAAACACAGCACTCACTCTAAGTAGTGGTGTAATTAAGGTTGGTGGTACTGTTCTGGGTTGCTTCTGAAAAGTTGATCATGTGGCAACACAAGAAGGGCTGTACGTTTCCCCGCTTACTTTTTCCATCAGTCTATTTATTTGATTGGCTCACTTTAAGGAGAGCATGGGAGATCAGACTCCTTCCTGTGCACTTCCTTCAGTTTCTGACGAGGAAGTTTGTTGGTAGCTTGGCCTGTTTTAATAAGTGATCTCTCTACACCTCATTTTAAGTGGGTACAAAGGAAATACAAAAATCAGTCTTCAAAAACCTTACTTCCCTATTGAAGTGCTGAGTTTTATTACAATTTACCTGCTGAGAAAGTCAGTATTCTTTCTTATTATATACATACAGACTCCCTCTTAGGAGGAAGTTATATTTTAATGAGTTTGAGAGAGGGCTAAGGACAGAGCGTGGTTTTTGTTGTTGTTGTTTGTTTTGGTGGGATCAGATCTGGGGTTTTTTGCCTTAGAAAAAATAACCTGTGAAACTTTTGGGTCTTAGATATTTATTCTTTCGTGTGTGGTTGTAGTTGTAATTTTGGAGCCCCTTAGTTGAAGAACTTTTGAGTATTCTGACACTTTTTAAGAGCACTTTTTTTTTTT
Organism: Pseudochirops corinnae; assembly: GCA_028646515.1. NCBI lineage: Eukaryota > Metazoa > Chordata > Mammalia > Diprotodontia > Pseudocheiridae > Pseudochirops > Pseudochirops corinnae. The sequence goes on from CM053585.1 coordinate 403,853,987, forward strand.
CCTGTGCAGATTCAGTTCTCCACTGTGTTCTGTAAAATACTGTGGTATAGATAATCTAATTTATTTCATGCTTCATAACACAAACTGAGGTAACTAAATAATAGGGTATTAAATCAGCAAATTATATTTAGCCCTATAGCAATAAATCTAACATGAGGAAAATCTGTACCACTAACAGGGCAGTATTTTTAGGGGGAAAATATTTTCTTGATTTTTCTCATAGGGACTGCATATATACACTGTAAACATGAGCTCAGGTGGTGGTTGTGCTTGAGCCAGAAGGACTACTATTCTTTGTACCAGAATAGAAAAGAAATTCTTCAAATAAGAAAGTAAAAATTTTAAAAATCAGTCCAAGTCCAAAGTCAAACATTTTCTTAAGCGCAACTTAGAAATCCCATTCATAGTTCCAGTATAAATTTTATTCTTATTACTGCTTCCTCTGGCATTTAATCAGGTGTTATCCCTCATTAGGGTAGAGGAATAGGTGTCACTTGTAATTTAGGATGTCTTTAAAAAATATTTTTGTGTGTATGTGTATATTATACATATCCATACATATATAATTTGCTTAGATGGTGTGCACTTTTAGATGTTCATGAAAAATTCAGCTTCACACTTGTGCAAATATTTGTTTGATCAAGAATATTAAAAAAACTATAGGGTCAAGAACTGAAATTCTATCAGACCCTTTGGAAATGATTTGGGAATGTTTCATTTCTCGGGACGTGATAAAATTACTGCATAATAAAGCATACTTGCAGGCAGCCAGCAAACAACCTTGCATGGCTTCTAGATTCCAGTAAATAACAAACTTTTCCTTGGAGTAGGGAATGAATGGCCAACACGTTGGAAGCGCTGTCTGATGGATCGGAGCCTGCGTGTTGTGTTGAGTTTTCTGTTGTGTGTGCTTCCCTCCCTCCCAACAGTGGTCCTCACTTTCTTTTATTCTCTCCCACAAGGGGCAGCTCAGTGGGCACAGTTAATCCCTCAGCAACTGGTGTGGGAAAACCTGGAAAGACGAGGGCCTTCAGTTTAGGAAGGTGCTCTGTTTACTGCTGAGAAACTTTTTTTTTTTTGCTGGAAGAAAATTATAGAATTTGAGGTGGAGGCCTCTCTCCGAATGAGTGTTTCTGAACCTGCCAGTCAGTGACACTTTTGGAGTCATCTCTTATCTGGGTGGTGGTTGCTAATGTACGTCTCTTAACTGGCTTTGATGCTGAGAACTTTACAAGCATTTTTTCATTTAGCAAGTAAAGGTCCCTTTCTGCCCTACTGCAAAATAGCATGTAATGGGACTATTAACTTAATTGACTTTTCCAAGGCTGGGGGAAAAAGTTAACTGAGATAGGACTGGAATCCATATCTTCAAGTCAGACTGCCGGCTAGCCTCAGTAAACCATAGGAACATAGATTTAGAGCTTGAGGGAATGTTGGAGATTATCTGATCCAATTTATTCACTTTATAGATGAGGAGACTGAGGCTCTGAGATCCAGGGTTTGTCCTATGGCACCAAACTGCCCCTTATAACAGTTGCAAGCATAGGATCTTAAGAGGAGATGGAATGCTGGACTGGAGTCAGGAAGACCCAGATTCAGATTCTGTCTTTGATGCTTATATGTGACCATGATTAACAGTTCCTCATCTGTTAAATGGTGATGATAATAAAGCTGTAGTACTTAACCTCAGGATTGTTGGGAGATTCGAATAAGCTCATATATGCTTTGCAAATTTAAAAATGCTGTATCTAATCCATTGCTGTATCTTATCATTTCTACCCTCCCAATGTCTCTGGTATATGTTCCTTTCTCTTCACTTTAGGCCTCATTCTCCTTCCTCTCTCTCTCTCTCTCTCTCTCTCTTTTTTTTTTTTTGGCTTTTTTTTGGAAGGGGAAGAGCAGGGCAGTTGGAGTTAAGTGACTTGCCCAAGGTCACTCGGTTAGTAAGTGTTAAGTGTCTGAGGCCAGATTTGAACTCCTGCCTCCAGGGCCAGTGCTGTATTCACTGCACCAACTAGCCACCCCCTCATTCTCCCTTGATGTGCCAGTAGTTTTTATTTATTTTTAAACTGGCCTCACTCCTCCATTCAGCTGCCAAAGTGATTTTTCTAAAGCACAGATCTGACCATATCAACTCAATGAGTTCCTCATTACCTCCAGGATCAAATACAGAGTCTTCTGTTTTTTTAACATTTAAAATTCTTTATAACCCGGCCCCTTCCAATCTTTTCTTGTCACTGTTTCTATTGCTGTCTCTGTCACTCTCTGTCTGTCTTTTCAGCCCCGGGGAGACTATCTAAGTAATGGAATTGATGTCTAGTGAAGTCACTAATGCTTCCTGTGTTCCCTCTATACATCTAGGTGTAACACACCACCCTCATTGACTCAGGAATTTTCTCAGTGACAATCCACAAAGATGGGCCATACTATGATTATGCTTTGTTGCACTGGGATTTAAAAATCTGCTTTCTTTTGATTATTAAGGGAGAAAATTGGGTGAGGATAAATAAAAAGCCAACAGGGAAATTTGAGAAATGACGAGCTGTCAGGCTGCTCTAATTTTTCCTTATTTCTTTGTGAGGAAGAGTCCTAGGATGTTCAAACTGCAAAGTACCTTAGAGGTCACCTTGTCCATCAAAGTCATTTTAAAGTTGGGGAGATTGAGGCCTAGAAAAAAGTAAATTAAGCAATTTACTGGTGGTCTGCTCAGTCAACAAGTGTTTGTTAAGCACTTACAATCTGCCATGCTCTAGGCTTATTGTTGGGGTACAAAGAAAAACAAGGATGGTCCCTGGGCTCAAGGAGATGGAATTCTGCAGGAGGAGACACACACATACACAAACACACTCAAAATAACATGCAAAGCATTGATAGAACTCATGCCAGTCAATAAGCATTTTTTAGTACCTACTGTGCTAAATTTGGGGGATACCAAAAGATGTTTTTATGGGATTAGAACCCAAATATACACCATCCCCCAAACCCCAATAAGTGTTATGTCTTAGACATGAATTTATAATATTATGCTTCTGCCACTACTAGAACCAGAAGGAGCTGGAAACACATTGCCATTTTCCTGGACTATTTTATTTTGGAGTCTCAGCTATGGCCCTTACTAATTATGTGACCTTGGGCAAACCATCCCATGTCTTTAAGCCTCAGTTTCTCCTTCTATAAAATGGTAGTAATATTTACAATTCCTAGTCATTGGGTTGTTGGAAGGAAAATGCTTTCTAAACCTTAAAAAGCTATGTAAATATGAGTTTTAATTATGTATTGATTGTATTGAAAGCTTTTTAGCAGAGGGCCTGGCACATATATGCTTAATAAGTGTTAGTTAGATTTGGAATGGAGAGACTGGAATTTCAACAGTGATTTTTTAAATTGTTATGTTGAAATTACTAGAATTCTCAATATTCTGCTAATAAGTGGTGAAAGTAGTTATACTGTACATTTATATATCATAATTTGTCCATTTCCCAGTCTATGGGCATTCCCTTAGTTCTTTGCTAAATTAATAATTTTATTAATGTTGTAAGTATAGTTTCTTTTTCCCTCTCATCTCTTTGGAGAGTGTGCCTTATTGTGATAATGCTGGGACAAAAGGTACAGCTCTGCAATATGTCTGTGCCAATTCACAGCTCCTATCAACCCAGAGCCCTCCAGCAATTGTCATTTTCCCTTTTTTGGTGACTTTTCAAATCTAAAGGGTGTGAAATTGAACCTTAGTGTTATTTTTTATGGTTTCTCTTATTATTAGTGATTTGGAGCATTTTTCACATACTTGTTGACATCTTTCTTTCTGGTTTTGTTTTGTTTTTTGAGAGCTGCTTGTTTATATCCTTTGGCCATTTATCTCTTGGGGAAATGCTCTCATTCTTATTTATTTTAATCTGTTCCCTATAACGTGTATGTCTTGGATATCAGAGTTTTATCAGAGAAACTGGCTACAAAAATAATTTACCCAGTTAACTTTATGCCTTCTGTTTTTAGTTGCATTGCCTTTTAAAAAAAACCAATTACTTATTCCTTCATTCATTTATTTCTTTTTGAAAGCAATGGAGTTAGATAGTAAGGGTCTGAGGTTGGATTTGAATTCCAATCTTCCTGATTTCAAGACTGGTGCTCTATGCAATATGTCACCAAGCTGTCCCTGATTGCATTGACTTTGTGCAGAAGCTTTTCAATTTTATATAATAAAAACTTACCATTTTATCTCATGTGATTGTCCCTCTCCCTTCATTTGTCAGGTATTTCTTTATTGATTATATAAAGATATAATAACTTATATAAATGATATAGTAATAACTGGGATACGTTATCTCATCTGATCCTCACATCATCCCTGCGAAATAGATGCTCTTATTGACTTCATTTTACAGATGGGGAATCTGAAGCTTGAGAGAGGTTAAATGACTTGTCCAGGATCCCGTGGCTAATAATACAAGGCCCACTAAAGTCTAACGTCCCACCCTCTGCAAGAGACCCTTCCCAAACTCCTCTGAGATTATCTCTAATTTATTCTGTGTATATGTGTGTGTGTGTGTGTGTGTGTGTGTATGTGTGTGTATGTATTTATATTTATAAATAAATAAATAAAAAGTTTGTACATGGTTGTTGGGGCAGTTAAGTGGGGCAGAGGATAGAGTGCCCAGCCTGGAGTCAGGAAGATGAGTCTCCCTTAGTTCAAATCTGGCCTCAAACACTTAGCTAAGTGACCCTAGGTGAGTCACTTAACTTTGTCTTCCTTAGTTTCCTCATCTATAAAATGAGCTGGAGAAGGAAATGGCAAACCACTCCTGAATCTCTTCCAATAAAACCCCAAATGGGGTCATGAAGAGTCATACACAACTAAACCACCACCACCACAACACTTTGAGCTCCTTGAGAGCAGGGATTGATGTTTTTTTTCCCAGTTCTTTTTCTCTGCAGATTTGAACGCAGTGCCTGAATTTAATCAGCTGATTAATACATGCTGTTGACTCTGTTTCTCCTTAAGAATTTTGTTGTTGTATTTGCCCTTTGATAGTTTGGTGTAGCATGGAATGAATTAACTTAGGGAAAAGTGCGTTGACTTGACTTTGTTTTCTCCACATGAATTTTGTTATATTTCTAGCCCTTTGGTAGTTTGTTATAGTGCTGAGCAACTAAATTAACTTAGGTAGTTTCCTAATTTATTGACACAGTTCAACAACGGGCAATTAATAGCTCTTCAGTTATTGATTTCGATATTTCCATAAGGTCTGTTTTGTAAGTTGTTCCTCTGTGTGTGTGGCATGGTAGCTGAACTACCAAATATTTTGAACATTCTGTAGTTATTTTGATTGAAATTTCTCTTCCAATCTCTTCCTGCTGGATTTTTATGGTGATATACAGAAGTGCTTGTGGTTTATATGTTTCAGAGGCAAGGCTCTCTTAGTTTGGGTTTGATGTTTGGATGTAGTGAAACATTTACAAGTTATTGAGTATTTAACACAAAGAAGTTTACTTCGTCCTACCTAACACAGCAAGGCTATGCAGCAAGGATACAGTGACACAGTTTCTCTTCCTTCCCCCTGAGTCTTTGTATGAAAATGAGTTTGGTCAGCAAAACAAGGTAAAGTGACTCAAGTGGGTTTCAGAAATCCAAGTCAGAGGGGTGTAGACTTGTGACATGTGACTGAGACTTTTTATGCCCTTAGATGACCAGGAAATTGTGTCAGAGAAGCCAGAACCATTCATGTGTACCAGTCAAGTCTACAGGCAGGTTTTCCTTCTTCTAAGTAAAGCCTCCCCATGTTGTGTGTTGGGGGAAAGATGCTGTGTCTTATCACATCGTGGATGGATTATGATGATTTATGCTAGAGATCATGATTGTTTTATATCCTGCTACTCTGCTGAAGTTTTTGTTAAGTTTTTTTGTTGACTTTCTAGGGTTCTCCAAGTAGAGAATATCATCTGCCAAAAGTAAATTTTGTTTCTGCTTTTCCTATATTATTCTCTCAGTTATTTTTATGTGGCATTTTGCTGCTATTACTAACATTTCTGATTCTATATCAAGCGAGAGCACTGATAATGGACATCCTTGTTTTACTCCTGATTTAATGAAGAGTCCTCTATGGGTTTTCACCATTATATCTAATGCAGGCTCTTGCTTTTTAGATGGGTATTATAAGCAAGATAAGTGTATCTTTTCCTATACTTTTAATTTTTTTTTTTTTGGCTGAAATGGATATTTTGTAAGAAGCTTTTCTGCAGCTATTGACAGTCACAAGATTTTGTTTTTATTATTAATGTGATGTTTTACAGTTATCCAAATATTGAACCAACCCTACATTCTTTGTATAATCTAACATGTTCATAGTATTTAATCTTTTAATTATGTTGATATAGTCTCAGCTCATATTTTATTCAATGTTTTTGAATCTATATTCATTACAGATATTGGTCCACAATTCTTTTCTTTGCTTTGTCTCTCTCTGGTTTAGGTATCAAGGGCACATCTGTATCATAGAAATAATTTGAGCATCTCCTGTTTAACTAGTTTTGTAAACAGTTTATGTAATACTGGAATTAATTGTTTAAACATTAGCATTTACTTGTAAGTCCATCTGGTCCTGGGTTTTGTATTTTTTTTTCTTTGAGAGTTCCTTTATGACTTGTTCAATTTATTATTTTTCCCTGTTATTTTTTGTCTATATTAATTTGCTTACTTTTAGTTTATAAGATTCAGTTCCACAATCCCTTGAGTTTCAAATTTTCTTCCACTGCCTCACCTCCCCCCCAATCAAGTATAGGATCTGCAGATACTTTCACATTAGACATTAGTCAGGTTGTAAAGAAGGATTGTAACCAATGGAATGAACAATTTTCCCTGTTATTTTTAATCTGAGTATTTTATATTTTTATAAATATATATTTCACTTCAAGTATCAATATTTTCAGCTCTTTTTTTTTACTGTTACATTCAATTACATTTAAATTTTTTTCTTTTCTGCATTCATTTAAAAACCTTGAATTCCAAAGTTCTCCCTCCCTCCAGCCCCTTCCACACCAGTTGAGAAGACAGGCAATATGATATACATTATACATGTGAAGTCATGCAAAACATATATTCATATTCGCCAAGTTGCCAAAAAAAGAAAAACTCAAGAAAAAGAAAGATAGTGGAAAAATGCTTCAGTCTGTACTCAGATAAACGGTTGGTTTTGTTGGCATATGCTTGGGCAAAGTTTTCAAATATTTTTTATTTACTTTTGAATTGTTTTGAATTTTTCCCCTTTTTTATATTGTTATTTTGCCTTTTTAATTGAATCAGATGAGCTAACGCTTTTTGTTGTTCTTGTTAAAAATCAGCCCTAATTTTATTTATTCATTAAATAAGTTTTTTGTTTTCAAGTTTGTTCTTTCAGTCTCAGACTTTCTATTTTGGTGTTTGAGTTGGTTTGTTTCTTGCTTTTTGGTTGCTTTTCTGGTTTTTTTAGTTGTATACCCATATTCATTGATGTACTTTAGAGACAAACATTTTCCCTTATTGACTGCTCTCCTTTGGCCACATTCCCAAAGTTTTGATCTGTTGTCTCCTTGTTGTCATGTTTTTGGATGAAATAATCTATTGTTTTTATGATTTGTTCCTTAATCTTTAGGATTAAATTAGTCTTTATTTAAATTTGAGTCATTTCTTCAAAGTCCTTTTATCTTTATTGCATTATGGTCAACGAACAATGTTAAGTATTTCTGCATTTGTTATGAAGTTTTATGCTCTGGTAATTGGTTTTTTTTTTTGAAGGTGCCATGCACAGCTGGAAAAAATGTACATATCTATATATTCCTTTTTGTTCCTATTCAGTAATTATTAGAGATAACCACCATCAGTCTACCTTCATTTCTTATTTATCTTTGTTAAGCTTGTTTCTGTGTGAAAGATTACATTGTGATTCCCAACTTTGGTCTTCTTGTTGTTTATTTATCCGTGTAATTTAATTAACTTTTATTTTATATTTTGCATTTCTTTCATGTAACCAGTAGATTATTTCTCTTTTCACTTTGTTCTCTGATTCTAGCAAATCTGGGAAGCTCTCATTCATTATTTCTTGAAATATGGCATTCATCTTTTATTCTTTTTGTTCATGGTTCTTTTAGGCAGTTCAATGATTTTAAAATGATTTCTCCTTGATTTGTTTTCCAGATTAGTTGTTCTTTACCATAGGTATGTTACCCTTTTCCCCCCTATTTTTAAAAAAATCTTTTGATTTTGTTTTAAGCTTTTTTTTTTGTGTCATGAAATCACTGAGTTCTCTTTGGTCTGTTCTAATTTTCGGGGAGTCTGTTACTTTTGTAAGTTTTGGTTTTTTAAACTTTGTTACAAGATGTTCTCCTTCCATATTTTTCCTGCAAATATACATATTTTTCATTTTTCTTGATTTTATTTCTTCCAGGTACTCTTAGTTCTTTGTGGGCCTATTTTTTCTCTGAGCCCCTGCTCTTGCTGAATTTCTCCATTCTCCTGGGTGTTCTTTTTGGACATCTCTTGACCTTGATATGTCTTCACAGTTGTCAGTGTCTCTCTTCTATTTAATCAAATCTCCAACCTGAATTCCTGATTTTTGATCTGGCTAGAGCCAAACTCGACAGCCTCTTGGACAGAGTGGTTTTTGTCCTGACCTTGACTTTTGGGGCTCCTGTGACTGTTTTCTACGTCCACTGCTGTGCCTGGATTCTGAGCATTCAAAATAGACTTTCAGGTTCCCACTTGGCTCTCTTTTCACTTTGCATCCCTGGTTAGAGCCCTGCTGTAGTCTTCCATCCCTTTCTGTGGCTTTCCTATTTAGCACACTGCTATGATCTTTTGGCCTGTTTACCTGATCTTTCCCGGTGGGATTTCCCTTTCAGTGCTGTGACTTCTGGTTGCCTTTTTGGTGCAGTCTGGAGCTAGTTAAAGGAGTTTTTCATATTCATCAAAATGGCAAGAATAACTAAAAGTAACACCATTTAGTGTTGATGGGAGTTTTGGAGCAATGTGTACACTTGTAATTGTTGGTAGAATTGCAAAATTGTAGAAATTCTTAAGGAGCAACTTATAGTACACAGCAAATTCTTTTTTTTTTTTTTTTAAATAACCATCCCTGGAAATTCCATTGTTGGAAATATTTCCTGAAATTGTTATCAAAGAGGAAAAAAAGAGCTATCTAAAAATTTCCACAGTATTTGTTGTAATTACAGTGAAAACACTGTAAGCAAAATGTTCAACCATGGGGAATGGTTAAATAAATTATGGTAAAATGCTATGGAACAATACAATTAAGATAGACAAGTATGAGGAATACAAAGAAAACTGGGAAGACCTCTATGAAATAATACAGAATTAGCAAAGAAGAACCAGAACCACAGACTGCATACACTCCATAATCCCAAAGATGAGTGAATGGGAATGAAGAGATAGAATTTTATCATTACATTGTTGCGTGTTGAAATATTTATTTTTATGTAAATAATTGCAAAGTAATCTTAATTGATTAGATTGATGATTAATATTGACTTTATAACTTTTTTTTTTTTAAGAAGTGTTTAAAGGCTCACTGACTTGGTCCTTTAAGAAAGTTGGAGAAGGAATCTCTTGGTCACATAGGATATTCTGGGGAAACTGAACCACTTATTAGCTGTATGACCTTGAACAAGTGACTTATCCTTTCTTGGCATCAGCTCCTTCATCATCTGTGGAGTGGGGTCCAAGGGATTCATGGATAGATTTCAGGGGGTCTTTGAACTTTGAATGAAAAAAAAATTACACCTTTATTTTCTTTAATCTCTAACTGAAATTTAGCATTTCCTTCATCTTTTTTTTTTTTT
>CM053585.1:403864314-403879617 GCA_028646515.1 Pseudochirops corinnae
AAGTCTTTCTACCCAGACACATCCAGGACCTATATGAATCCAACTTTATGAATCCAACTTTTTATGGAAATAAACTTACGGGTAGGCCAAGCCAATGAAACAAAAATGACACCTGCCTAAATTAATTTGTATAACACCGAATAGATGTTATCAAAGGATGTTTTGTAGAGCTAGGAAAAAAATAACCAAATTCATTTATAGTTTCATAAGGTCTAGATGGAATTAATGGGGGAAAAAAGTAGAAAAGAAGGGGGCCTATCAATCCTAGATCTCAAAATATCCTGTAAAACTAAAGTCATCTGAATGATTTGGTACAGCTTGCAAAACAGAAATTCCTAAAATAGATTAAATATGTGACATACTTTTAATAGTGTTCCATGAACCCAGAGGTCCCAATTCCTAGGATAAGGACTTCCTACTTGACAAAAACTACTGGGAAAACTGAATAGCAGTCTGGTGGAAATTAGAACTGGGCTACCACTTCTGACCATATACAATATAAACTCTTAAGTGAATACATCAATCAGATTTTTTTTTTAAATGACATCATAAGCAAAGAAGAGGAGCAAGGAAGGACTTTTCTGATGTTTGGAGGTGGAAAGGTATAGAGAATATCACAGAAGATAAAATGGACAATTTTGATTATGTGAAATAAGAAAGTTTATGTACAAACAAAACCAAATGTAGTTAAAATTAGAAGAAAATCAGGTAACTGGGGGAAAAAATTTTTTTTAGCACGTTTCTTTTATAAGTATCTCATTTCCAAGATATATAGGGAACTGATTCAAATGAATAAGACTAAATCATTCTCTAATAGTTATATCATTGAAGGATATGAACAGGTAATTTGCAGAGGAAGAAATCCAGACTGTCAATAGTCATATGAAAAAAATGCTCCAAACTTAACTTAGCAATGCTACATTTTTTCTTGTAAATCATATTTTTTTCCCAATTACATGTAAAGATAGTTTTAAACATTCATTTTTTATAAGATTTTGAGTTACAAATTTTTCTCCCTCTCACTTCCCCCCTCCCCCAGATGGCAAGCAATCTGATACAAGTTTTACATGTGCAATTTTGTTAAACATATTTCCATATTAGTCATGTTGTGAAAGAAGAAACAGAACAAAAGGGAATAACCGTGAAAAACAAAAACCAAAACCAAAAAAAGTGAAAATAGTATGATCTGATCTGTGTTCAGATTTCAACATTATTTTTAATTACCATGCCCCTACTACTTATAAGATGATTTATACAAATAATCAAAACTCATATCTTAATAAAATAACTTGCTATAGTTTTTCATGCACAAGTCTTAGTGCAACATAACATTTATTGAAAAAATCTTGTGCTTTACATAATAATATTACTATTATGGGTAGGCTTCTTTTTTAGTGAAGAGTTTTTCAAAATGAGGTGTCATCTTTTTTTCAACCACCAACTGAGATACATGTTTTTAGATAGCTACAGCAGAAAATTTTTTTTTTTTACATATATCAGATATTAAGATTGGTAGTAAATTAGGAGAACAATGAATAGTTTATCTGTCAGATTTATGGAGAACAGAGGAATTTATGACCAAACAAGAGATAGAGAATATCATGAAATGCAAAATGAATAATTTTGATTACATTAAATTGAAAAGTTTTGTACAAACAAAGCCAATGCAACCAAAATTAGGAGGGAAGCAGAAAACTGGCAAAGAAATATTACAAGTGGTGTCTTTGATAAAGGCCTCATTTCTAAAATATATAGAGAACTGAGTCAAATTTATAAGATTACAAGTTATTGCCCAATTGATAAATATTGAAAGGATATGAATAAGCAGTTTTCAGAGGAAAAAATTAAAGCTATCTATAGTCATAAGATATATAGTCATATCTATAGTCATGCTCTAAATCACTATTGATTAGAGAAATGCAAATCAAAACAACTCTTAGGTACCACATCACACCTAGCAGATTGACTAACATGACAAAAGAGGAAAATGATAAAAGTTGGAGAGGATGTGGGAAAGTTGGAACACTGCTTCATTGTTGGTGGAGCTGTGAACTGATCCGGCCATTCTGGAGAGCAATTTGGAACTGTGCCCAAAGGACTATAAAAATGTGCATACCCTTTGACCCAGCAATACCGCTTTGTATCCCAAAGAGAGATCATAAAAATTGAAGAGGACCCACATGTACAAAACTATATATATATAGCAGTTCTTCTTGTGGTGGCCAAAAACTGGACATTGAGGGAATGCCCATCAATTGGGGAATGGCTGAATAAGTTGTGGTATGTGAATGTAATGGAATACTATTGTGCTATAAGAAATGCTTAACAGGTAGACTTCAGAAAATCTTGGAAAGATTTATTAGGAACTGATGCTGAGTGAAGTAAGCAGAACCAGAACCATTGTACACAGTAACAGCCATAGTCTGTGATGACTGATTTTGAAAGACTTAAGCCTTTCTCAGCAAATGCAAGGACCTAAAACAATTCCAAAGAACTTGTGACAGAAAATGCTATTCACATCCAGAGAAAGAACTATGAAGTCTGAATGCAATGTGAAACAGACTATTTCTTTTTTTTGTTTTATTTTGTTCTTTCTCATGGTTTCTCCCGTTCCTTATAATTCTTCTATACAATATGACTAGTGTGAAAATATGTTTAATAGAAATGAATATGTAAAGCCTATATCAGATTGCAGGCTATCTTGGGGAAGAAGGGGAGAAGGAGGGGGAAACATTTAAAACTTATGGAAGTAAATACTGAAAACCAAAAATAAATAAATTAAAAAAAAAAAGAATGGTAGTAAAACTTGTATCTCTTTGATAAACCAAAGAACTTTTTATTTAGCCATAGCCAAAACATAATAGAATTTTCAGAATCAAATGTTTCATTCAATTGTGTGTCTTAAGAAAAATATAGTAACTTTTTTTCCCCAACAATCGCACAAGACCAAATATTTCACTTTTTCAGGTTTCATAAACATTAATAGTTAGAGATATTTGAGATTAAAAAGTAAAGTTGTTTCCGTAGATGGATCAGACCATAAGTAGATCTTTACTTCTCTTCAACTTACAAGGTAGATTTTTTTAAATTGGAAAATGGATCAAAGACATTATTTTAGACTTGTTTTCCAAGACTTTCTGCATCAGAACATAAATTTGAAGACTTGGCATCTAGAGGCTCAATTTTAAAAAAAATTTTAAAGTTTCAGGAAGAAATTTCTTGTTTTGAAATGAATTTTTAAATGATTCTTTATCGTCATCATCATCATTATTATTATCGTTGAGTGAACTGGCAGCTTATTTAAGCTTAAACCTTTTTCAAAGTATGCTTAGGCAGAAGATAGCGCATTTCACAACAGTATGGAAGTGCCCTGTGTCCTGCCACCACTTTGTCACACATATTTGTAATGAGTCTTTATTCAGACGGACCTTTTAACAAATAAAATTGCTTATTTTTGTAACAATTTGGTAAAGCTGAAGCTCCTCGTTCATATTTTCCCATAGAGATTGAGAAGTAGGTAATGTGTCCAAATTGTGTGAAGAGCTGCATTTTTAATAAATGCTTATAGATGTGCTTTCCATTCTGATACTGATTGAGCTCTGTTCATTTAGAGTCTTGATTTTTTATTTTCATTTTCATTAGAAAAAAATTGAACTGCTTTGAAACTTTGTCTTGATGTGGCATTGCAGCCAGTAGTTTTGCAGAATAACAAATCTTCTCTAACATCATTTTCAACAGCATATCATTTGTGTAATCAAATGAATATACTCTGTTGCTTCATTCATTTTCATGCGATATAGAGATTTTAGTTCCTCAGTCGATCACAAAGATATGGGCAGTGCTACTTCCCACTGTATTATCTGCAAGTAGAAACGTTCAGAATTTCCTTATATGTGGTTTCCCCTTGCATCATTATACTTTAGTGATAGCAGCATGTAGCATCAGTATTCGTCCTTCTGAATGAGGCTTTTTCAGCACTTATCAATTCTGTAAGTAACCATGTATAATGCGAGGAATCCTGCTACTCTTCCAGACTTGATTATTGAAAGTTTTGTTTTTGTATGTTAACAGCATCAAATTTTCTCTAGAAAATTTTTCTTGTTTTGGCAATGTATTCTACATATATACTTTTAAGATGATCTTTCAATTTATTTAGTTTCATTCTACCTGCACTAAAGCATTCTTATAAAAACAAATATACAGTAGTCTTTTTCTTCATCAGTACCTGTATGGGTGAGTCCCAGTGATAGATATACGGTATCATATTTTCTGGATTTGGGCTTTTTTTGCTTGGTGCTTACTGTATTTTCTGTTACTTAAACTGTTGTTTTCTTTACTAATGATATTTTCAGTGGCTCCAGCAGCTTTTAATCCTTAAATTGGTTTTGAATTTATCATGAAGGGTTATTTCAATTTAGAAAAATTACAAATGAGAAATCTAAGATAATTTAAACTTATCCTTAATTATTTCAAATTTTGAAATTTTATCTATAACCATTCTTATTTCAGCTTATGTAGATTTTTCTTTTTAAAAATTGCTTGTATTATACTTGTCAAATAACCTTGAGAAATATAACAGATTGTGGTAGTTTTACCTGTCATACAAAAGTTGTTTAGGTTTGAGTTTATATGCCCCATGTGCATCAGGGAGCTGGAAAATAGATAGAAGTCATATATCATGAGCAAAGTCATAGTGATGGTGGCAGGTTGAGATACAGTGCCCACTAACTCAAATTTGACTGAGCATACCATATTAAATAATCACTTATATTGCAGTCTTATTGTCTGGAACAAATTTGCTGTGGTGGTTTTACTTTTATTGATTTAGATGTGAATTTTTGTTTTCATTGAAAACAGCGAATGTTTACAAAAGAGTTTTTTTGTTTTTAAAATGTTCAGTGATTTTGGCCACAGATTCATGACCCATCTGAGGGGACAGAGGATGGCGTAGATGGGAGCGCCAGAGTCAGGCACTTCTGGGTTAAATTATGTTCTCAAAGTTACCCAGGAAGTAAGCAGTAGCACTGGGACTCCAATTCAGATCTTCTGATAGGTTTAACAATGCCATGCTTTACTTAACCTCTTCCTTTCTTCAACTGTAAGCCCCAAGGACGGTGATGAGGTAGGCATTTTGTAAGCCATAAAGCAATATATACACGAGCCTTCATTACTATTCATGGCAGCTCCTCTTGGCTCAGCCAAGTGCCACAGCTGTGGAAGCTAACATGAAGCCAATTTCCCCACCCGTCTTGTTCTTTTTGGGCCAGCTGTTACTCAAATGCATTCTGAATTCTCCTTTGGAGTCCAACCAAGAACAGGTTAGTGTACCCATTACTTGTTAACCAAGAAACATGGCGAAAGTGTCAAGAACCCAGGTTTAGAATAAAGCTCAGTTTGTGGGCTTTACTCTGTGAGTTCTCAGATAAGTTATCCTCACTGGGCCTCAGTTTCCTCATTTGTAAAGTAGTTGAATGAGATGATCTCTAAGATCCCTTCAAGCTTTAAATTCTGAAATTCCTTAATTTATAAATTTTTTATTATAAGTAGAACACCCAAAGGGTATGTAAAAGCAATGGGCGTGATTTGCTTTTATCTCCCTTGTGACTCTTGGTGTCTCACTCACTGTTATAAATTTATCATTCAGATTTAAAGATTGACAAATCTCAGATTTACATCCTTAATTCCCCCTGTAGCTATTGTTTTAGGTGTGAAATTGAAATAAAAAAAATAATTATTTATTTACTTTTAGTTTACAACATTCATTTCCACAAGCTTTTGAGTTACAGATTTTCTCCCCCTTCCTCCCCTACGCCCTCCTTCTCCTGCCTATGGCAGCATGCAGTCTGATAAAGGTTCTACAGATGCCTTCACATTAAACATTAGTCAAGTTGTAAAGAAGGATTCTAATTAATGGAATGAACGAGAAAGAAGGAACAAAACAAAAAAAATAGCAAGGAGTTTGCTTCAGTCTGCATTCAGACTCTAGAGTACTTTCTGTGGAAGTGGTAACCTTTTCCATCATGAGTCTTTTGAAGTTGTCTTATAGCTTTGCATTGCTGAGATGAGCCCAGTCTATCACAGTCAGTCATCACAGATACCATGTCTGTAAATTGTGTACAATGTTCTCCTGGTTCTGTTCCTCTCACTCAGCTTCAGTTTATATATGTCTCGCCAGGTTATTATGAAGTCTGTCTGCTCCTCATTTCTTATAGCACAATAGTATTCCATTACATTCATATACCACAACTTGTTCAGCCATTCCCCAGTTCATGGGTATCCCCTTGATTTCCAATTCTTTGCACCACAAAAAGAGCTGCTATAAATATGTTTGTACATATGGATCCACTTCCCATTTCTATAATCTCTTTGGGATACAGTCCTAGAAGTGAGGTAGTATTGCTGGGTCAGAGGGTATGCACTTATTTATAGCCCTTTGGGCATAGTTCCAAATTGTTCTCCAGAATGATTGGATCAGTTCACAACTCCACCAACAATGCATTAGTGTTCTAATTTTTCCACATCATCTCCATCATTTATCATTTTCCTGTTTTGTTATGACTTAGTCAATCTGACCAGTGAGATGTGGTACCTCAGAGTTGTTTTGATTTGCATTTCTCTAATCAATAGTGATTTAGAGCATTTTTTTCATGATTATAGATATCTTTAATTTCTTTCTCTGAAAACTGCCTGTTCATATCCTTTGACCATTAATCAACTGGGGAATGACTTGTATTCTTACATATTTGACTCAATTCCCTGTATATTTTAGAAATGAGGCCTTTATCAGAGACGCAGGTAAAATTGGGAAATTAAAAAAAAATATCAGTGACATGAATGTTTGCTGTTATTAATAATAACATGTATTTCTCACTTTAAAGTTTGCAAGGCATCTTAGCAGATTTTCTGTGAGTTTCGTAGTATCATTATTCCTGTCTTAAAAAGGGAACCGAGACTCTTAGACATTAACCACAGATGCTTTCTGAGGCAGGTAA
The DNA here is from genome assembly GCA_028646515.1 of Pseudochirops corinnae. Lineage (NCBI taxonomy): Eukaryota > Metazoa > Chordata > Mammalia > Diprotodontia > Pseudocheiridae > Pseudochirops > Pseudochirops corinnae. Next base: position 403,871,307 of record CM053585.1, read on the forward strand.
GGTTGAATACGGGCTTAATCTACTCACAAAACGGAGTGGAGAGCTGTTTATTCCTGTGGTGAATTTTAGCAGTGCAGATAGAATGTATGGCTTGTTGAAAACAAAAACCTCCTACTTCTTTTTAGACCTGGATGCCTTGGTTTGGCTCAGCCCATTAGGTCCAAGTACCTTAGGGTAGCATAGAGTGAAGGAATGAATGAATGAAAAAGTGCTTATGGAATACATATTCTATGGAGAACATGGTGCTAAATGATGGGGTTGGGATGCAAGTAGCAGAACAGTCCTTGGTCTGGAGAAGCTTTCCTTCTAAGGAAGGAGAGAGCACTGATAAGGCCTTTCAGCTGCAAGTCAGATCGAAAACTCACTTTAGGGTGGGCTTATTGTAGGGTATAGTACTTGGTGATTTATCTTCTTTCCTGTCCCTTCCATGAATGAAACCGCATCAGTTTCTGATGTTGAATCCTATCAGGGGAGACCTGCAGTAAGTGATCCATCCCTGATACCCAGATTTTTGGATATTATTTTTCACTTTCGGAGCGGGTCTGTGTCCTTGGCAGAGCTTTGAGCCGAATGTTGACAGTGCAGCTACTGTGTAGGCAGAAGTCAGCTGTAGGTCAGAAGCAGCTTTGAACACAGTGGAATCCACAGGGAATGTTGGCCAGGACATGAAGGCTAGAGTGATGATCTTCTAATCTTTTTCAGAATGTGTGTGCGTTTTAACTTTCACCCAGACAGCCCTAGGGGTAGGCCAAAGAAACCTTGTGGTTTGGGGTCACATCTGAAGTAGAACAACTGTTAGCAACATTACATTCTTTTTTTCCTCATCTTTTTCTATACCATCTCTTCACACTCACCTTTCCTTACTCATTTGTGTTTATTTTTGTGTGGAGGAATTATCAACAAAGATACTTATCGTCTACCGGTGTGTGTTAGCTGTAGAAGTATTGTGAGGCTAAGGCCCAGGTGGAAGGACCATCACCATAACCCACTCACATGTGAGAAGAACAGGGCAGCCAAGCTGCGGAGTCAACAAGTGGGACGGAAAAGAATTAGTGGCAGGAGCATAAAGGCACAGCCAGAAGGCCTGGGTCCCGGCTGTGGGTCTGCTGCCCTGTGTGACACTGCATTCTAAGTTTTCCATGAAAATCTAACTGGAGGGACTAAGTAGAATTAGAAGTATGCCTTGGAGCCCATTGTAGTGCACTATCTGATTGGGAGAGTGCTTAGTACATATTTGCATTTCAGTTCTGGCTTTTGGAGGTGTGCCTTGGGGTAGGTTAGGCCTCTTGCCTATTGGGTTTGATTTTAAATCTGGGTAATAGGTAGTATAGTTATAGTTCAGTGCTCGCCCTAGTTCTTACTGGCCTTTCCAAAGCCCATGCAGAGCTCACTCAGGATGAGGAATTCTGGTGCTGCACACCAGGCGTTGCAGCAATGCTCATTTACACCAAAAAGGGCAGTGGGACAGTTGAGTGCCCCATTGTGTGGCTGCTTGTGAACTCTTAGATGCAAGTTGCCTCACATCCTGGCACCCACGTTGGTTGCTGTGGCACTCCTCGGAGTTTTATACTGCCTGGGGAACAGCTAGAAACATTCTGTTCCCTGAATGAATCTGGACCCCTTGCTGGAGAGGGTGGGCAGGCTAAAAGTGACCTGACCTTCATGAAGTCCATTGAAATATATTAATCCTCTTCTGGGGGGCATTTTTTGCATGAATACAGAAGGTCAAGATAAGAGTTAACCAGTGTTCGAGGTAGAGATGTGTTTGCTTCACTGGGCAATGATCTGTGCCAAATAGCTCAGCAATTTTGACTACATCATTCGCCAGAATACAATTGTCTCAGCTGGTTTTGGTTTTTATCTCCTCCGAAATATCAGTGTTAGGACTTGGGGCGGGGGTAGTAGCAGTCTGGGAGAGTTAGGCACATTTTGAGTCCTGCTATTGAAAGGTATTAGCTCAGATATTTTATGCACCTTAAAAGAGTCTTAAGAGTTCCCAACCCTGGGAGGCAATAATGAAGGGTCCCAAGTAAAGCTACTGGAGACTCCAGACAAGGGAACAAAGATTAGCATTGGAGGTTAGGATCAAGTGTGCCCTGGGAAAAGCAGTACAAAGGAAGTTTACACAGTGTTTATGTAAGACTTGGCTCTCTCAGGATTCCAAGACCTTTACTTTTTTGAACACCATTCTCTTTTATTTCCTGATGGATTTGTACATCAGTATGTTTTTATCACAGAAATCCAGCTGTAACCACATTCTTTTTTTTTTCTTTGTCTTTTTGGAGGGGGGAAAGCAGGGCCATTGGGGTTAAGTGACTTGCCCAAGGTCACACAGCTAGTAAGTGTAACCTCCATTCTGCCTCCCCGGGTGAGGGGGTACCATTGCAACCTTATATCTGTATGTGCAAACTCTGTCTCTTCAGAGGGTTAGCTTTCTGGTGGGCAGTAAATATTGTTATATAGCAGTGTAAGGGGGCAATTAACAAACTGCTTCTAAACATCTCACTCTGAAAAGGGAACATGTACATGTTGTGGCTGTGACCCGATTTGCTTGTGACATTTAGCTGTACTTACAGAGCTGCAGTTTGTCTTGGGTTTTTTCTTCTGTTCTTGCTCTGTGGAGAATGAACTGACAGCGTACTTGACAATGTTCTTTTTCTCCTATCACTGTTCCTAGATTGTTTTGCACATTGAAACCGGTCTTCTGATTTATTCTGCTTTGTAGGTATTATTATTGATTTTATTGATATTATTCTGATTCATTGATAAAGGTGGCTAAACTAACCCGGGGGTTTGGAGTGACCATGTTTCAGCATGTTTATAATAATGCCCCAAGTGGTTAAGAAGTATTTTAAAGGTTGGTGCTTCCAAAATACTTGGATTAAGAAGTCTACCTTTCCAGAAGCAGATTATCATTCGGCAATTCCAGGGACACCAAACTGGAAATCATATTAAATTCCATACCTATTTGAACCAGTTGTTAAGCTCTGTTAACACAGCCTTCTTCCGGTTACTACCGGTGCAGTCTTGAAAAGAAGAGAATCTTTGCTTTATGGCTGGGATGATAACAGTAATAGTTGTTTTCATGCTGTCTTTCCCATTAGACCCGAAGACTTCTTCAGAGCATGGATTGTCTTATATCTTTCTTTGTATCCTCAGTGCTTAGCAAAGTGCCTAGGACATAGGTCCTAGTTAACTGACTAGTCTACTGATGTTTAGATAGCACTGAAAGGTTTACAAAGTGCTTTACATTTATATTCTCATTGAAACTCAGAACCCCTTGAGGTAGGTGCTATGATTATCTTCAGATGAGGAAAACTGAGCCTAAGAGAGGTTAAGTGACTTGCCCAGGATTGCACAGCTATGAAGTGTCTAAGGATAGGATTTGAACTTGGGTTTTCCAGACTCCACTTCCAGCACTTATAACCCACTTCAGCGTCTGGTTGCTGAGGGATGCCATGCTTTGATTGTGTTAGAAAATGTCCTTTCGTGATACCACTGCTAGGTCTAGACCCCAAAGAGATCAAAGAAAGAAGAAAAGGACCTATATATCCAAAAATATTTATAGTAGCTGTTTTTGAGGTGGTAAAGAACTGGGAACGAAAGAGATGCCCATTGATTGGGAAATGGCCAAATAAATTACCGTATGAATAATACAATACTAGGGATGATTTCAAAGAAACCTGGGAAGATTTGAGTGAACTGATAAAGAATGAACTGAGCAGAACCAGGAAGATGACATTGTAAAGGCAAGCAGCTTTGAAAGACTTAAAACTTTGATTAATGAAATGAACAACCACAATTCCAGAGAACTCCTACCTCCTGAGAGGTGATGGACTCAGTATGCAGATTGAGATAAATCATACTTTAAAAAAGAAAAATGTGCTTGCCACAATCTGGTGATTGTGGGTTGGTTTGTCAACTTGGACAAAACCTTGTTTAGATATAAGGAGTGTGTGTGTGTGTGTGTGTGTGTGTGTGTGCATACTTGTAATATAATGCTGATTGTTGTTGAAGAAGGAGGTGGTAGCTTTTCTTGGTGGAGGTTTCCGTTACCCATAAGTATATGGCTAAATAAAGCTGACCAGGATGTGAACTGTAGGGAGTAAAAACCAAATAAAAGGATAGTATGTTAATAGCACTGCCCCGTTATATCTTTTTCATTTTTTTTGCTGAAGTCCTATTCCCCTTTAAAACCTTTTATGATTCTATGATTTGAGGGAAGTGGACTATGAGATCTGACTTAGCTGATGGAAAACAATCTCTCTCTCTCTCTCTCTCTCTCTCTCTCTCTCTCTGCTCTGTCTCTCAGTCTCTCTCAGTCTGTCTTCTTCTCTCTTCCCCTCCTTTCCTCTTCTTTCTCACTTCCCTAAATGAAATGATATTGTAAGAGCAGATATCACACCCTCGGATTCTCCAGAACTCTCCATAGAAAGTGAACATTTCAGAAGTAGTCCTTAATGATCCCCTCTGTTCTTAGAGTGACGATTTCAGCAGTTGGGTAAAAGAATCTAAAACCTCTGCTCATTGGGAACTAAAATTACTTGAATAAATGCCTTTGGTTTTGAATTACTGTCAGAAACACAAAATAGTCATCAAAGGTATTCCCTTGATACTAAACACCAGTGAGTAAAATACCAGGCATTCTCCCCCACCCTCCCTGCAAGGTGGGTGCAGTAGTTTCTTCTCCCAGTAGCTGGGGGTAAGCTTTGGAGCCGATGGGTTGCCCATACTTGAAGAAGCAGTATTGGTAGTAGTAGATAAATGAATGCTAGCCTTAGACTTGGAATCAGTGGAGAACTGGGTTTGAGTCCTTGATACCTAATCTATCCATAAGTACTTATTAAGTGCCTTCTCCCAAGTACCTGGCACAGTGCCAGATTGGGAATGAAATGACAGAACTATAATCCTCTCATTCAGGGTAAATTCTAGGGGAGATAAAACACACACAACAATACACAAGTTAACCTGGGGGAGGCTGTGTGCTGTGTGACCTTGGGCAAATCACTTGACCTTTTCTGAAGGGACTATATAATACAATGCCTGTAGTTACTTGCCTCACAGGGCCTTTGTGAGGGTTACATGGAAAAAAAAAAGGAATGTAAAAGGTCTAAGAGCTATATAAATGTCAACTATTATATAGTAATCCACTGTCTGTCTTGTTTCTCTGTTTCTGTTGCTTCCCTGGGTCAGTGAGAGTCTGTGGTCCTTTGTAAAACAATTGCCTAGGGCCACTTGTGCTGGGTGGGTGGTTTTTGTCTTTCCCTTTCCTGTGATAGGTAGTCTGTGGAAATAGCCCAAAAGACCGAAACAACTTTCGAGACCTTTTAAGGGCTCTAATGAACCCATTTGTATGGTTTCAAATTTATTTGTAATTTTATTGATGCTTTTTTGTTGTTATATCTGGCATTTCAGGGAGAGGGTTGGAGGAATGGGTGAAAGTGATCACTGGAAATGTAAAATCATCTGTAATGAAAATCTCTTATGTTAAGATACCATTAAGCACATTTATTCATACACAAGACCATCTCTGGTGTAGCCTCAGTGTGCTTTGTATGGCTGATGAGCAGCTGGGACTAGAGCCATTGGGATGTGGGGGAGTTTCCAACTTCCTGGTCCCAACCAGGCCCCAGGAAGAGACCTTAGATGTGGCATTTCCTTGGCTGCTGGCCAGGAGCTGTAACCCAGACCTACCCTGGCCATTGACCTTAGCCTCCTCCACATAGCATCTCTAGATCTCTCTGTCCTTGTAGAAAACATAAGGTGTCCTTGTTCTCCTCTTCCCCTACAAGTTACTCAGAGACTCCATGAAGGCTTGTTTGGCAGATCAGTGAATTGTTGAAGAAATGCTGCAGTTACAGGAAGGTTGGGCTTCCTTCTAGGCCCCTTTCTCTTTTGACCTCTTGACTCTCCACTACAACTGTGCCTATCTTGGGCATCTCAGACTCAATAAATCAAAAACAGAGTTGGTGCAGTGAAATCGAACTGGTGGAAAGAGTTTTCAATTTGGAGTCACAAGCCCTGAGTTCGAATTCAGAATAGGGGCTTAATACTCATCAAATGGTGACCAAATCACTTAACCGCCTCAGTTTTCTCATACGTGAAATGGGATCCACTATGCTAAATTTCATTATCTTCCATTCACTAAACCCGCTGCTCCTCTAAATTTCAGTTTTTGTTTTGTTGAGAGTATCACCATCTTGCTAGTCGACTGGTTCATAACTTGGAAATTATTGTCTTTCCGTTTCCTCTGATAGGTAGCCTGTGGAAATAGCCCAAAAGACCGAAACATTTGGACAGGAGATACTGGATCAGTCTTGTTCCTTCTACAACCTCTCTCCTGCCATTCCCTTCTGGACTATTGAAATGGTCCTTTAATTGGATTCCCTGCTTCTGATCTCCTCCCTTTCCAATCAGCCCCCTGCACAGCTGCCAAGATAATCTTAGCAAGGCCCAGGTCTGACCACACTCCACTGTTCATGAGGCTTCAGTGGTTCCCAGTTTATTTTATGATAAAATAAAAACTCCTCGGCCTGGCATTTCAAGCCCTGCCCAGTTGGGCTCCGGCCTATGTTTCCAGGCTTATTTCACACTATTCCCTTTCGTGTACTTTACATTGTAAGCTCCTGGAGGACAGAGACCCCTCTTTGTTTTTATGTTTTCTTTTCCCAGCACATACCTTGCACAAAGTAGCTATTTAATAAGTGCTGATTGAATTGAAATATTGGTGGCATAACTATACAGGCAAACTCTGATGGAATAAAGTTTCTTATAACATCCTATCACAAAATGAGTGCAGGGGCAGCTAGGTGATGGAAGTGGATAGTGCAAGGGGCCTGAAGTTCAAAATTGGCCTCAGACTCTTAATAGTAGTGTGACCCTTAACCTGGGCAAGTCACTTAACGCCATTTGCCTCAGTTTCCTCATCTGTAAAATGAGCCGGAGAAGGAAATGACAAACTAGTCTAATATCATTGCCAAGAAAACCCCAAATGGGGGCACTGAGAGTTGGACCGAACGTGGCTGAATAACAACAACCAATATGAATAGTAGGAGAGACCTTAGCAGGTCCGTATTTTATACAAGGTGAGTTAGAGAGTTTTGAAATTATTTCATGAGAGAAAGGGGTAGCGTATTGAGGAAAGAAGATCAAACTCATTCCTTCTGTGCTGCTGCTGCCACTTAGCTGTGTGACTTTGAATCAGATGCGTAACTTGGTCTTCTGATCTGTGAAATAGGGGTACTATCTATCACACAAAATTATTCAGTAGAAAGAGCTTCATAAACTGCAAAGAGCTATACATATGTAAGCTATCATTTCTTTAAATGGCAAGCTCTCATCTTTCACTCAAATTGAATTTCTATAAATTCAAACTTAAGTACCATGATTGCTTGAAATGATACCCCACTTTCCCCCATTCCTGATACTGAAACTGTCCCCCTTAGAACACAGGGAGTGGGTAGGTGGGTGGTTTTTTTCTGTCTCTAAAATTGTGAAAAATACAAGCAAAAGCATGCACATTAGCATAACTATCTATTGTGAAGTGCAAGCAATATTTGACTTTAAGCACTAGAAATATAATAACCCATGCATGGGTTGCTGTTGTCTCTAAGACCCAGGATTAAGGTCTGGAACTTTTATTGATGTTATTGAATATTATGAAATAAACTTCTTTGAGTTGTTTGGGAGCGTAACCGTCCTTTACAGAATTGTTTTTATGGGGAAATATGTTCTGAACTCTACATCTGAGGGGAACATTCACTGTGGTCATGTCAGGAACAACTGCCTCTGATATTTTAAGTACAGATTTGTAGATTCCTAGATTGTTAGATCGAGAAGGGACTTTGGGAGAAAATCTCATTTAACCACCTTATTTTGCAGATGAGGAAACACAGATGTCAAATGACTTATTCCAGGTCACAATTTGGACTTGAATCCAAAGCAGCCCGACTCCTGATCCAATGCTCTTATTTAATACTTAAAAATGTCTTTTTCTAGGCAGATTTTCTAGGCCTTCTTTTCCCAGTCAGGCCATTATAGAATTCGTGGTAGTTAAACAATACATAATCCATACCTTTGGATGGGAAGTTCCCCGGTGCAGTGTTTTGAAAGACAGTTTTTCATCAGAGAAGTTAAAACGTAGTTATTAAAGGCACTGAATTTGTGGACTTTTTATATCCCTTCTTCATCTTCTGTGATCCTTGGTTAGGGTTGGATAAGGGTCTTATAATATGTAAATCAGTTAATAAACATTCATTAAGTACCACTGGGTGCCAGACACTGTTCTTTCCACTGAAGAAAGGCAATGCAA
>CM053585.1:403880117-404006750 GCA_028646515.1 Pseudochirops corinnae
CCCCCCCCCCCCCCCCCCCCCGGGACAATGCCATGTCCACAGATACGTTGGCAATTTTTTTTTTTGCAGATTTTTTTTCTTTGGAAATATACAATTTCATTTTTTAAAAAATCAACCCAAAGTCCTTAGTTTCCTCTGTATCTTGTCACCATTTCTGAAATTCACTTCAGTATCCCAAGTCTACTGATAAATCCACTGTGATAGGCATGCATCATGCTCCTTTTCAGAACATTAGAAAAGATTTGTTATAGTAGAAGTCTTTCATAGGAAGGTCTGTGATGGTCCCAATTAGACTTCTCTGCCTGTGTGTTAAGGAATAGGGATGGGAATTACTCTACCTTTTTTCCTAAATAGAGAAAACAAAACAAAACCTTGACTGGCCCACCTCTTGCTCACTAGAATAATTACTGCCAATTCCTAGGCTTCTCCCCACCCCTTATCTCCTGTGGTGCAGCATTTCCTTGTCCCTCTAATATTAGCTTACTTAGTTTTACTACAATTCTCTCTTGCTAACTCTTCTTCCTTGTTTCTCTTTTGTTCGCCACTGTAATGTTATTTTGGGGGGTAACCTTTCTTTTTATGATTCAGTGCAGTTCTTCCTTTTATTCATTAAAGTAAAATCCCAACCAGTTTCTCCTTCATTTCAACTTGCTCATATTCTAAAAATAAAAATCACCACCTACCAGCCCTCGAGGGCTGGCATGTTAAACTTTGAAGCAGGACATACTAAAATAAGTTCCTCTTAAATAAGTCTGCTGGATTCACAAGGATTCCTGTTTTGTCTTTTACCTTTGACTGCCATTTTTTTTTTCATCTTCTCATGTTCTTTGCCCTTCTATTCATTCCTCAACCTTTCTTTAGTTACTTCCTCTCCCAAAATGACTTCTTGGAAGATTTATTCTTACCTCTTGGTTTTAGTCATTTTATCTTTTGTACAAAATCACAAAATTTGAGAGTGGGAAGAGATCTCAGGACCCATCTAGTCCAATCTGTACTTAAAAAGAGTCCCCAGTAACCCATAACTGAGAGATAATTATTCAGGCTCTTCCTTGAAGACCCCAAACAGGAACAGTCCTCTTCCTTTGGAAGCAGTCTAATTATTAGAATTTTTTTCCTGACATCAAGCCTAAAGTTGCCTCTGAAACTCATTGTCCATTGTTCCTGGTTCTGCCCTCTAAAGCTATATGGGAAGCTCTACTTGCCACATGATACTGCTGTCTCATATTGAAGTTTATGATCCACTAAAACCCTAAAATCTTTTTCAGATTTCTAACCAGGATGCCCCATCATCACCTTGCAGATGATTTTTTTTTGGAGTCCAAATATAGGACTTAACATTGAATTGAATGTTATTAGGTTAAGCCTAATATTCTATACCATCAAGTTCTACTTGGATCTTGTCATCTGCTGTGTTATATGCCCCCTACCTTTGCACCATCTGCAAATTTGATGACTTCTAAGCCTTTATCCAAGTCATTCATAAAAACTAAGCAGCACAAGGGCCAAGTACAGATCTTTGGAGCATTCCATTGGAGACTTCTTGCCAATGTGACCTTGAAATATTAATTACCGTGAGTTTGGCTATTCAGCCAGCTCCAAAGCGGTGGAATTGTATAATGATTTAGTTTATTTTTCTTTTCCACAAACATAATATGAAACATTTTACTAAATGCATTTCTGAAGTCAAGGTAATCTATATCTTCTGCAGTCCCCTGATTGACTAACTTAGGATCCCATCAAAAAAGGAAATAAAGTTAGTTTAGGATGAGCTCTTCTTGGTGAAGCCATGATAGATCTTTGTAATTGCTTTTCCCGTCTCTGTGTGTTAATTGACCATGTTTTTGCGATTGATGCCAAAGATGATGTAGTTGATAGAACACCGGACCTGGAGTCAGGAAGAGCTGAACTTAAATGCAGAATCAGACAGTGTTATGTGACTGTTGATAAGTCACTTAAACTCTGCCCGCCTCCCTTTTCTTGCCTGTAAAATGGAAAATAATAGCACTTTCCTTCCAGGATTGTTGTGAGGACCAAATTAAATGATATTTGTAGGGGCAGCAGGTGGCACAGTGAATAGATCACCAGCCTGGGGTCAGGAGGACCTGAGCTCAAATTCGATGTCAGATACTTAATGCTTCCTAGCTGTGTGACCTCGGGCAAGTCACTTAACCTCATTTTCCCTGCCTTCCCCCCTCCAAAAAGACAAAAAACAAACAAAAAAAACCCCCAAGACAGTATTTTCAAAGTTCTTTGCAAACCTTGATGCTAGCATTGGATGATGATGATGATGGTGGTGATGGTGGTGTTGGTGCTGGTGATGGTGGTGATGATGCTGGTGATGGTGGTGTTGGTGCTGGTGCTGGTGGTGATGATGCTGGTGATGGTGGTGTTGGTGCTGGTGCTGGTGGTGATGATGCTGGTGATGGTGATGGTGATGATGGTGGTGATGCTGGTGATGGTGATGATGGTGGTGATGCTGGTGATGGTGATGATGGTGTTGGTGCTGGTGGTGATGGTGATGATGGTGTTGGTGCTGGTGGTGATGGTGATGATGGTGTTGGTGCTGGTGATGGTGGTGATGATGGTGATGATGGTGTTGGTGCTGGTGCTGGTGGTGATGATGCTGGTGATGGTGATGGTGATGATGGTGTTGGTGCTGGTGATGATGGTGATGATGCTGGTGATGGTGATGATGGTGTTGGTGCTGGTGATGATGGTGATGATGCTGGTGATGGTGATGATGGTGTTGGTGCTGGTGATGATGGTGTTGGTGCTGGTGCTGGTGCTGGTGCTGGTGATGATGGTGTTGGTGCTGGTGATGATGGTGATGATGGTGATGATGGTGTTGGTGATGGTGGTGATGATGCTGGTGATGGTGATGGTGATGGTGGTGGTGATGGTGATGATGGTGTTGGTGCTGATGATGCTGGTGATGATGATGGTGATGATGGTGTTGGTGATGATGCTGGTGATGGTGATGATGGTGTTGGTGCTGGTGATGGTGGTGATGATGCTGGTGATGGTGGTGGTGATGGTGATGATGATGTTGGTGCTGGTGATGATGGTGATGATGCTGGTGATGGTGATGATGGTGTTGGTGATGGTGGTGATGGTGCTGGTGATGGTGATGATGCTGGTGATGGTGGTGGTGATGGTGATGATGGTGTTGGTGCTGGTGATGGTGGTGATGATGCTGGTGATGGTGATGATGCTGGTGATGGTGATGGTGGTGGTGATGGTGATGATGGTGTTGGTGCTGGTGATGGTGGTGATGATGCTGGTGATGGTGATGGTGATGATGGTGTTGGTGATGATGATGTTGGTGATGGTGATGATGGTGTTGGTGCTGGTGATGATGGTGATGATGCTGGTGATGGTGATGGTGATGATGGTGTTGGTGATGGTGATGCTGGTGATGGTGCTGGTGCTGGTGATGGTGATGATGGTGTTGGTGCTGGTGATGGTGGTGATGATGTTGATGATGTTGATGTTGATGGTGATGGTGATGGTGGTGGTGGTGGTGTTCTGGAATTCTCCCAGGAATCAAAATCAAATTTGTTGATCTACATGCTGCAGATCTTTTTGAAAATCAGGACATTTGTTCTTCTCCAGCACCTCTCTTATTTTCCAAAGTATTTGAAATATCCTTAACAGCTTAGTGATCGCATCTGCCCAGTTTTTTTAGTACCTGAGAATCTAGTTCTCTCAGTGGGCCAAGTGACTTGAGTTCACTAAAGGCAGCTTGGCGGTCCCTGAGTACTTCCCCAGTCCTCTTTTCCAGTTAGCCATTTTTGTTTGGTCATTTTCAGCATGAAGTCCATTCATTCCCTTTGTGGAGAAAATAGGAGTGAATTAACAGCCCTGCTTTTTCCTGCAAGTTGTCATAATAGTAATAGGTAGCGTTTGTAGAGTGCTTTAAAGTTTAAGAATCACTTCATAGATGTTATCTCACTTAAACCTTGTCTGCATCCCATTTACACCACACAATGATTCTGCCTCTTCCTTCTCATTGCCGCAATATTGCTTGAAAACAAACAAATGTTTTTGTTGCCTTTAGCTTCCCACAATAACCCATTCCTATCACCATTTCTGTAGGATTGTACTAGGCTTTTATATTTACTCTGTGTTATCTGCCTTTACTTCCATTTTTTTTTTTTTTGAGTGGGGAAGGCAAAGCTATAGGGGTTAAGTGACTTGCCCAAGATCACAGAGCTGGTAAGTGTGTCAAGTGTCTGAGGCCGTATTTGAACTCAGATCCTCCTGACTCTGGGGCTGGTGCTCTATTCCCTGCACCACCTAGCCTCCCTGAAATTTCATTCTTGAGAGACTTTGCCATCCTGGCCTCCCTCTGTAGAATTTTATAAGAGATCCTACCTAGTCTTCCTCTGAACCCTTTAAAAATCTGTTTTTCCCAAAATCTAGATTATGTGACAGTCCATACCAAGTTTTTCTCTCCTCTGCTGCAAACTCACTTCTCCCCTACTTACCTACCAAGGTTACCATCATTTATATCCCAACTACTGTTCATGTGAATCAGATTCATATTGGATTTCCTTTTGTAGCCTTTCCCACCTTTTGAAGAACAAGAATCATGATTAAGACACATTCAAGCAGTTGATTGGCTGCTCTGCTCTTGGCACAGAAAGAACTCTCATCAGATGCCTGGAGAACTAAATTCTCCCATCACTACTGTATCGTGCCTCTCCTATGCCTGATTTGTAATCTGTTTCCTGAACTCCTTGTCTCTTTCTTCTTTGTGTTCACATGGTCTATAGAATACTCTGATGACAAGATCAGTTCTTTTTCTGCCATCATACAGATGCTCTCCCCCGTACTCTTCTGTTTTGCTTCCTGGATTTCCTCACAGGACTATGCCTTCTAAACATACAATCTCCCCTTCTCCCCTCTTTTTACCTATCCTGTTTCTTTTGAATTAAAGTATACCCATATACAACTATATTCCAGTCATGGTTTTCATTTCACCAAGTCTCAGCGATACCTATGAGGTCAAATTTCCCTCTTTGTAGTAGGACTGATAGTTCCTTTCATTCGGTGCCTTAACTTTGGACATTTGTGTATAGGCATTTGAGGTCATGGGTTTTATTACAGGTCTCCTTCTTTCTAATTCTTCTCCCTTTTTTTCATACTTCCCTTCTTAAGTTTTTTTTCGTTTCAGGAAGAGGTACACTGATGATTCTTCTAATTGTGTTACAAGAATTGCCTGCTGCAAATTAAAATAATTACGTGAAATGGGCCCTCACTTCATATCCAGTAAGAACAGCAGTAGTCTGTAATCTAATGTTTATATCAAGTATATCATCTCGTCCTTTCCTTGCCTATCCCCTCCCAAACATCAACATCAACTTTTGGTGACAATTGGTAAACTTTTTTCCAAAACCCTAGTAAGTCAAGTCATAGATCACTAATTCATAACTTATAGTCGCTGATTTTATAGAGGAGTTTGAGGTTTATTCAACACTCTACATACATGATCTCATTTGATGTGTGAAGTGAACAAATTCATTTCAGCAGGCATGTATTAAGCATCTTGACTTGGGCATTGTGCTGGGTGTTGGGGGTACAAGGACAAAAATGGTAACTGCTCTGCCCTCTGGGAGCTTGCATTCTCTGGGTAAAAGCAAATCAAATAAGGCTCACTGAGCTTCTATAACTTGCCAGGGTCACATAAATAGCTAGCATTCGTGGAGAAGATGGCAGCCCAAGTTTTAGACTCCCAATTCATGCTTTTGCCACCATGTGCAACTGTTCCAGTGGTATGTCTCAGCAGGGCTGAGTGTGAGAAGTTTGTTCTTATGGAGGATATAAAAATGACCTTGTCCTTGGCATCATTTGAAGAGGATCACCTTGGGGTTGTCACTCAATATTAGTCTGTTGATAAGGTCTCCACTTAATGGGACCATTAAATTCTTAGTATCCCTGCAAAACAAGCAATCAGGTTAACGAGACATCCAATATGAAACAGGCTTTACCTGACAGAAATTAAAGGCTGAGTTTGTAGTTGAGCCCCTCAACAGCCAGAAAAACTCCCCCCTTCTTAAGGACATCAAGTTACCTTCTCTCACACTGAACCTGTACAGTCCACGTTTCATTAGAGTGTGAACTCCTTGAGAATGCTTAACCTAGTGCTTTGCGCACAGTAAATACTTCATAAATGCTTTTTTCATTCATCCACAACCCAAGTGGAGTAGATTGGATCACTCCTTGGTCCTGGCCCAAATGAGCCTGAACATTTGTTGCTTCTCCCATCTCCTCTGATTAGGGCTGTGAGCTCTCTTCCATTCTCCTCAGAACACACGGATGAGCAAGGTCCTTTCCAGGCTCATGTGCATCTTGGTGTCTCCATGTCTATCTTTTGATGAGCACGTTGGGGTGGGTGTTTGCCTCTCGGGCTTGTGTCTGCATCTCTTTCCCTGTCTCCATATTTGTCTCCTTTCTGGCATGTGTATCTGTGTCTCCTTCATTGAAACTCCCTCTCTTTGGGCCAACCCTAAATTCCAGCTCAGATAATCATCAATGCTGTTGTATCCTTGTTGCCAGTACCAAACTAAGGCACTGTCTACGTAGCAGTTAGGATCCTAAATAAAGACGCATTCATACCTTGTCCAAGGAATTTACATACTTTTCAGCATACAGCAGAAGAAAGAGTGCTGACCTGACCCCTGGTCACTAGAAAAAAAAAATAATGAGCCACAGTGTGGAAGGGACATATGGAATTCTCTTTGGGGCTTGTTGTTGTTGAGTCATTTTTTTGGTCACATCCAACACTTTGTGACCCCATTTGGGGTTTTCTTGGTAAAGATATGGGAATAGTTTATCATTTCTTTCTCCAGCTCATTTTTCAGATGAAGAAGCAGAGGCAGAGTTAAGTGACTTGCCCAGGATCACACAGCTAGATAGTGTCTGAGGCTGGATTTGAATTCATGAAGAGGAGTCTTCCTCACTGTAGTCCTGGCACTCTATCCACTGTACCACGTAATTACCTCTGAGGCTTGGGCAGTACAAAAAAGGAGGCCATGCTCTGATGGCCCAGAGAATTTGTGGTTCGAATTCATACTGACTTCAAAGGGAATTTCTTCCTCTGCAGACTTTTAGGATCATGCCTAGGGGTGCATAATCCCATGAAAACTCAACCAAGTTTACTTAAACTGTTTATGAAAAAAATCATTTTTTCAGGGTATCCTTCCCTGCACAGTGTAGCAGTTAAAAACCCTTTATTTAATGTATGGGAACAATCTTCATGATACATTATTATGTTGTTTTAGCCTATTTGGAATTGTGATTTTTTTCCCCCCATTAATTCCATTTCACATACATAAATCAGGCCATAAACAAATACAAATGTTTTGTGCTTGTGTGGCAAAAGTGTTTTCTTTTTTCCCCCCTAAAAAGTGGATACTTTTTTTTTTAAAGCACTCTACTCTGGTCTCTCATTTCCGTGAATTAGTGGGGCTTTACTCATTAAGGATATTTTTCATCTTTAACCTTTAGAAATCTATTCCTTTCTGGAAAAGAATCTTTGTATGTTAAGAAGGTAGGTGGGTTTGATTTATAACATCTTAAGGCATTCTTTAGGATGAGAAGCAAAGAATATTGACTACTTGGAGAGAAAAGGAGAAGATTTAAGGAAGTAGATTCTAAGATCAGTTTGAACTGTGACCAGGTACCAATCTCCTCTTGTAGCTTTTAAAGAGTTTAAGGAGGTAATACCAAGATGAGGGAGGTCTAGGGGCTTTGCTAGAGAAAGTAGCCACATGCTTGGGTTTGCTATTTGGTCGGATTTTGTAACTCTCCTCAGGATTGTCCATTAAATGGGGATAATATTTTGTGCTGCCTCTTAGGGTTCTTATAGGGGGAAAGTACTTTGTATACTTTCAAGTGCTATGTAGAAGTCATCCAAAATACCATTTATATGCTTTTAAAATTTGATGCCTTAAATTGCCAAATTTTCTTCCATGGGTTCTGACTATTGTGATTGAAGATGAAGTTGGTTAAAACTACTGTGCTGATAAATAATGGGATTTGGCTAGGGAGACCAGTCCCAAAAAAGAGAAGAAAAGCTAGTGGTCAGGATACATACATATATACATACATACATACATGTGTGTGTTTATGTATGTGTATATACATATACGTAGTGTATGTATGTATGTATGTATGTATGTATGTATGTATCTATCTATCTATCTATCTATCTATCTATGTATCTAAAATTTTCCCTTAGGCCTAATGGTTTTCTTGGGGGTAGAGAAAGGGGAAGGAAGAACTCTTATGTAAAATTTTTTTTTCCCTCTAAAGAGCTGCCTATTGAGGTGGCCCTGAGCTGGATGGTTGCTCTTCCAAATCTGCCAGCTTCAGTTCTCCTCTCAGCTGAATTCCTAGAAATATAAGTGAGAGTTTCCTAAGCCCTTTGCTAAGACTTTATTTTACTCCCTCTTTCCCTTTGCAAAATGTTAGAATGTTTTCACTCTGCTTTGTGAACAAGCTCTAAACTCCTTTCCTATTGAAGGAGGAAGTGAGAGTTTTCCATCCTGGCTCAGAAACACCTAGAACACATTTTGTATCTCCGGGTTGTGGAAGAGAACCGAGTAGCTATGTGACCTTCTAAAACTGGCTTAATCTTTCTAGGCCTCAGTTCATTCTGTTGTACAGTAGAGTCCCTGAAGTCCCTTCCATTGCGAATATTCTAACTCCATATTATTTAATTATGTCATTTTAGAGCTAATAAGCTAAGAGGAAGAAGCTGTTGTGTTGGAGGATAGGATCTAGAGAGGCTAGAATGATCCTCAGAAGCTAATAAAATGAAATTTAATAAATGTAAAATATAAGAAATGTAAAGTCCTATGCTTGGATCAAAGACAGAAATTCTATAAGAATAGGATTGGGGAAATAATAGACATTAATTTGGGTGAGGGAAAAGCATCTTGGAGCTGTAGAGTACTACGAGCTCTGTATCAGTAAGCAGCATGATGTGGCAACCACAAACAGTAATGCAATCTTTGTCTGCATTGAAAAGCATCAGGTCCTTCACCTTGGGCAGGTGATAGGCTCATGGCCTTCCCTGGTCTTGAATATTTCAATCATTCTATTCAGTACTGAACACTACCTTTTAGGCACAGACCAGAGTGCATGCAGAGGTTGATGACCAGGTTGGAGAGGGAACTTGATATCATATCACGTGAAGATTGGTCCAGAGAAGTGTTAATATTTTTGCCTGGATAATAGAAGCCTTCAAGTACCTGAAGACTAGCTGTGTAGACAAGGCATTAGGCAAGTTGCACAGCAGTAGATTTTGCCTCTATATATAAAGAAAAACTTCTTGGTATTTAAAGCTCTCCCAAAGTAGAATGGGCTACTTCCTTCAGAGGTTAGTAGATTCTCTATTCCTGGGATTCTCTAGATGACCACTTCTCAAGGAGACTCAAGATGGAATTCCCAGTCAGGTTCTAGATAACTTAGGGCATCCCCTCCAACTCAGTGCTTCCTTGAGTGAAGTCACTGTATTAGTACAGAAAGTTTCAGTTGCATGTCTGTAAGTATGGAGAGTACCCTCTCCCAAATAATAAGGGTCCAAAGCCATAAGTAATCATGTTGGATCCTTGTTAAAATATTTGTCATCTCTGTCTCTCCTCTACCCTACTGTGATATAGAAAGTGGCTCTACTAGAATCCTTGGATGGTAGGGCTAAAGAAGCAAGTTCAAGTTTAACAAATTAAGAAACCATAAAATTAGAGGCCAGGTCTATTGATTCCCAGTTCCCTTTCCACCTGCTTTTTAACCCTTGTAAACTGTTTCATTTTTAACTTTGTCTACATTAGTTTTTCGTGTTTAAAATCAGCCTCTTCAGTAGAAAAGCAACTGTTGTCATTTGATTGACTGGTCTTTTCCCCACTACTTTTCAACTTGTGCAAATTGACCTGTGTCCTTATCTGAAAAGAAAGGGTATCAGACTAGATGACCTCAGATCTCTTCTCCCTCTAATATCCAGTGGTTCTTTCACTGTTCTATAGAAATGGCCATACATATAGAGTTGTAAATATCTTGGGTTTCAACGTCATTTGTGCTTGAAAAAATAGTTGGTGAAATTTACTTTATATGAAAAACAACCCACCCATTTCCCAGCTTCTTGTGTGCTGGTAGGATCCATTTTTAGAGGTGTCTTCCTGGTTTACAGAATCTGAAAATGAAAACTACCCAAGAGTCTTATCTAATCCAAACTGTACCTGAATAAGAATGCTCTGTTTATCATACCCAAGGAGTGGTTTGTTCTAGTCTTTGTAGGGAGACCTGTAGTGAAGGAGAACCTACTACTTGAGCAGGCAGACCATTCATTCTACTTCCCCAACTCTAATCCTCTGAGAGTTTTCCCTTGCATCAAGGCTAAATCTGCTTCCTCCAGACTATCACCCTTAGTTCTAGGAGAATAAGCAATCACTTTTCCAGGTGGCAGCTCTTTAAACACTTGAAGAGATCATTTTCCTCATGAAGCTTTTCTTCTCCACATTAGACATGAGGATGAGGATGATAGCTTGCATTTATGGAGGGCTTTAAGGTTTACTCTCTGTTTGCATTATGTTTGGCCTCTCATTTGAATGATTGATTAACAAATACAGTTCCTTCAGTTGGTTCTGATATGGCAGGATCCTGAGACCTGTCACCACCCTAGAAGCCCTATTATGGACACTCAAGTTTATTCTAGTTCTCCCTGACAATGGTGCCCAGAACTGAACAAAATATTCCACGTAGCGTATGGAGACTGTCACCTTCCTCGTGCTGGAGGTGATGCTCTCCAAATGCAACTCTTTTGACAGTTCTGTTACATCATAGGGTCATAGAGTGGCATCCCCCTGAAACTCTGAAATCTTTTTGATTGATTTTTACTTGTACTTCTTCCATCTTGTATTGGTGAAGTTGATTTTGGAACCCAGGTTTAAGACATTGTATTTATCCCTGTTGAATTTTATTTTTTCCATCTAATAGGTTAATTTTCTCTTCTAGCTTTGTTGTCTGCAAGTCTGATAAATGTGTGTCTATATTGCCATTTGAATTGTCGAAACTGTAATTTTTTTGCTGTCAGGGTTCATCCCTTTACATCCCCAGTACCAAGCTTAGCAACTGGCACATAAGAGATACTTAATAGATGTCTGTTAATTTGATATGACTATTAAACAGCAGAGGGCCAAGGATGTATTCTTGGAGCAGTCCAATGGAAACATCCTTTCAAGCAGACATCAAAGCATTCATGATTACTCCTTGAATCTAGTCATTCAGTCCCTAATTTTACTATTTTTTGGTATAGAATCTTTTCCCATAGAGTAACATATTTGGAACTAGAAGGGAACTTGGAGGCCATCTACTCTACCTCCTTTGTTTTATTGATAAGGATCTAAGGCCCAGGGAGATTAAAATATTTACCCAAGGTCATCACCCAGAGAGTAAGTAACAGAGCCATAATTGGAACCAAGGTTCTTTGACTCCAAATCTTGCATGTTTTCCATTCTTCCACATTACTGTGTTTCACTCTACCATATCTTGGCCAGTATTTCTTCATATGGCATTGATTGTTAACCATTTTTGTGTTACAGGGGCCTTTGGCATCTGGTGAAGCCTAGACATAGACTCCTAGTCAGAATAATGTTTTTAAATGCATTAAATAACATACATAGAATTACCAAAGAAACCAATTATATTAAAACACAATTAATAATAATTCACAGACTCCAGGCTAAGAAACCCAATAAATCTATGGAAAGAAGTGACCATGAGTTTTTTATTTTTGCCATATACTTTCCAGCTATAGGAAAGAACTAAATCCCCATTCAGAGTGAATCCCCTGAGACACTATTAAATAGTAAATGCCTTAAACATTAGTATATGAAAATGCTTTTGTAGAATGTGTGCAAAGTATTTCATCCTCCAAATAAAATCTATCTGCTCGAACTTGGATTGTTCAAAGGCAGATGGTTGGCAATTGAAACAGAAAGGCAAGCTGGCAAAAGGAGAAATAAAAACCCCAAATATCTGTATGTGAAAGTGATGTGCTCTCTTGGCAGACTCCTTCCTTACTTCGTTAACACAGCAGTGCAGCAATTAAGGAACATGGGAACTCAGACTCATGGCTAATACAATTGTCCTCAGCTAATGGAGTGAAACGACTCTTGCATGTAAATATACCCTGCCTTTCTCTAAAGTGCTTAGTGAAAGAGGCTGAACTGGATCAGTCACATACACGATAAACTGTCCAGGCTGCAGCATGCATTCACCTTCCCGAGTTCCCTTCACCTCCACCATGTGGTTAATGGTACAGGTCACCAGTGTGAAAGCTTTGATATTATGAGGTTTTGTGACTGGATTGTTATGGCCTTGAAGAGCGAGAAAGATGCAGCCTTCCTGCTCGGCAGTGTTAAGCAGCCGGTTGGAAAGCAAACCTCTGGGGGGAAGGAAGGGAAGTAGTGGTAGTCTTGAATGGTTCAAGGCCCTGAAGTTAATATTAATGGGACACACTGGAGGAGGCCTTGAGCCTGTAAGGGGGATGGTGAATGCATTGTGATGAAAGTAATCCCTTCCTTTGCTTTAGTGCTGGGAGAGCCTGCCAGGGTTTTAAAATTTGGCTGGGTCTCACTTACCAGTTTAGCAGGGAAGAAATGGGAGAGACATATCTTCAGCTGCCTGAGTTGAAGAATAGGTTTGGCTTCATGGGCCGCAGGGCACAATGGGGGCCGATACCATGTAATCAGGAAGTCCATGCGACTGTGCTGGGGACTGGCTTCTGAGTTGGTAGGAGTAGCCGTTGAGTGGGGATTTGGGAGAGTGCTAAGTGAGATGATTATATTTTGCTAGAAACCATTTCAGGATGCCCATGAAGAATAAGTTTGATAGTAAAAAGGAAAAGGCAGTCCACACTGCCCATGAAGTAAAGTAGCTAGGTGGTACAGTTCCTAGAGTGTTAGAACTAGATTGAGTAAGACCCAAGTTCAGATCCAGCCTCAGAACTGGGTAATTCTGGGCATGTCGCCTAGTCTCTGTCTGCCTCAGTTTCCTCATCTGTAAAAATGGTCATAATAAAAGCACCTACCTCCCAGGGTTGCTGTGAAGGTCAAATGAGATGATTGCAAAGTGCTTTGTAAAGCTTAAAGTACTGTAACCATGCTTCCTGTTTTTATTAGGAAAACATGTTGTAGTAGGACGTGTTCTTAGAAAATTATAGTTGGGGCACTGAGTCTTCTCTTAAGCATTAGCTTAGTCAAACTAGGGTAGAGAACTGAAGGGGCTTCTGGCTTGGGAGTGGATCAGCTCAGGCTCTCTTTGGGTCTAACAGCCAGTCTGACATACCTGCTTCTAGGCAACACCTTGAGGGGTCATGCAAGAGTGCCAAGAGGCAGTGGCCCAATTTTTGGCTCATAAGTAGAGTAAATCACTAGTGTCATAGGAAAGATAACACATTAGTTTTTCTCCAGGGCGGCTTCATCAGTGGCATAAAAGATTCCCTGTGGACATAGGCAGCAATTTTATATTTGAAAATGACCTGCATTATTAAACTAGCAGGTGTATCTAAGAATTTCTACCCTTTTAAAAGACGCTGCTCCCATCTTCATGATATATCCCATTGGTATAAAGATAATATAAATGCAAATGAAATATTGAAGTAGAACTGAGAGATATGTACTTTTCCCAGGAAAGACTAATTACAGAAGTCCTGAGAAAACCTTTTACGGAGTCAGTCAGTATGGAAGAGTGGCTAGAGCTGGCTGGGGAATCAGAAAGATCTAGGCTTTGGTTCTGATTTTGACATGCTGACTGGGTGAGCCTGGCAGGTTACCTGACCTTTCAGGGGCCCAGGCAGCTTTCTTAGACTGTAAGCTAAGCAGCTGCCACTCCTCACTAGGTGAGGGAGTTTCCTCACTAGGAGTTTCTCATACCAATAAAATTAAAAGTCCAGTCCCAAAAGGGAGAAAATACCTGGGGGAATCTTTAAGGTCATAAGAGTACAGATCTAGATGTGAAAGAGACCTTAGAGATGGCAGTCAAAGCCTCTAATTTTACAGATAAGAAAACAGAAACAGGAAGCTTAAATGACATGTTCATAAGATCACACAGGGTATAAGACTTAGAGTTGGGAAGAGAAGGGAATAAGCATTTGTTTAGTGCCAACTGTTTACCAGACATTGTATTAAGTGCGTTAAATACGGTCTCTCTCTCTCTCTCATTTGGTCTTCACAATAACCCTGGGAGGGAGGTACTATTATTATCCTCATTTTACAGATGAGGAAACTGAGGCAAACAGAGGTTAAATGACTGGCCCAGGGTTAGATAGCTCATAAATATCTGAGGGCAGATTTGAACTCAGGTCTTTCTGACTCCAGTCCCCGTGCTCTGTCCACAGCACCCCCCAGCTTCCCCCAAGTTCTCTGACTCCAAAGTTAGTGTTCTTCTGTTCTCCCACACTGCTTAGTTTAGAGGAAATGATGGGGAATCGCAGAAGTTGCAATGAATTATCCTTTGCTCTGTGTCTCCTACTTCCAACTGGACTGCATTCCCAGGACAAAGTACATGTCATTTCTTAGAGTACTTGTTCATTTTTCCTTGTGATGCTCATGGTGAAGACAGCTGTGAAGATAGTGGCATTTCATGGTGCAACATCCTTTAAAGAAGAGAAATTTTTATGTGGACCTTAACAGAAATAAATGAATATAGACGTTAATGCTGAGTAACTAACTTCAATGTAAAAACTGGGGGAAGACGGTGACAATATTTTGGGAAATGGACTGAAGTCATGAAAGTAGCTGAAGGCGCGTAGGCTGCTTTTCTTAAGAAAAGATTAGGAAATTGCTAGTCATTGTGAATACCAGACATCCTTATAAAAAGTGAAGTCGACTCTGGCCTAATAGGAAATGCCCAGTGGCAGACATTTTAGAATCAACTGTCTTTGCATCCAGTTTTTTGGCCAGTTGGCACAGATCTCCAGGGGAGAATCATTAGAAGGAAGGATAGGGATGAAAAGACGTTGTCCAAAATTATATTGCCTTCGGTCTGACCTGTTTAAGCTGTAGACTGAAATCTGGGGAAAGTAAAGATATGGACCCAGACTGTCACAGAAGGAGCCCATAACTAGCCTCTACTAGCAAATGCTTCATTTTTTGGTGAAGCAGAGAGACGTGGGATTCAAGGGCACCACTCATTTAGAGCACAGGCTCATCTGTGAAATGTTCCAGAGAAAGATGCTACAAGACTGTGGATGGAGGTCTGGAGGACTCCTCACAGCAGCGAAAGGCAGCTACCAGCAGGAAGCTTGGAGAAGTTTCAGGTATTTTCAGATCATCCCAGCTCCCTCTGAGTTCATTCCCTGGTTGGTTTCATAGCCCTACCACCTTTCTTGGCCTCCTATGAATGACTCTGCCTTTAGCCCTGCTCCATCATTATTAGTAAGGCCATGCCTGGGATGGCCATTTTTGTAGGAACCCCAGCCATGTTTCTGATTTCACATTCAGCTCACTTTCTGGTTGGCTCCACCTCCACACCAGCTGCCTTCCCCTCTTCCTCCTCCCTCTGTGGGTATCTCTTCTCTTCTCCTTCTCCCTTTCCAGATCCTTCTCCCTATATTTTTTCTTCTTACTTGAATGCAAGAAGCTAGAGATTGTCATGTTTTTGTATCCCTAGTACTTATATATATATATATACAGTAAGTGCTTAATAAATGGTTGTTTGATCTATCTCTCCATCTCTCCATCTCTCTCTCTCTCTCTCTCTGTCTCTCATTTTTTCTATTCTTTTCTCTCTCATTTACTTATCTACCTATCTGCCCATTTATTTGTCTATCCCAGAAGCATCTGCAGATCAAACCATAAATGTGGTCACATATTTATATATAAAAGATCTTCCTACTGATGCCTTTTCATCATTGACAGCAGTGGATTTGCCACATATTTGGACCCTATGACTTTAGTACCCGATGTACGGTGTGAGGAAGTAGCAATGAAATATGAGAAAATGAAGTGTTGGAGAATGGTGAGAATTGACCAGATACATATGGAAGAAATCTGTGTAGTAGGTAAAATGATTTTAAAGGCACTCAGAATAACTTTTCTCAACATATTAAAGAAGAGAAGATTGTACATAGTACTTTTACTCAAAAAAAAAAAAAAAAGATAATTAAGAATATACCTAAGACCACTGAGTAGACTTTTATGGATTTCCTATAGTTGACCACGTAAATTTCATAGATACAGAGCTGGAAAGGACACTAGAGATAATGTTAGGTCAACTCCCTCACTTGACTGATAAAGAAATGAAGACTCAGAAGAGGTTGTGACTTGCCATTTGTCACACTAAGTAGTATATAGTATAGCTCAGGATTTGATCCCAGGTCCCAAACCCAGTATTCTTTCCAGTCCACCATGCTACCTCTCCTCTATATGGTCATACAACCAACTGAGAAGTAGAGAGATAATAAATATTAATTGAATTATTTTTAAGCATTCAACTTGGTTGAATAAAATGCTTCATCAGTACTTGCAATGCCTGACCCCCACCCCACCCTCCTGACTTCTTAGATTGCCTGATTTCATATAAGGCTTAGAGTTACCAACTATTTGAAGTTTTTCCTGATTTCCTAATCCCCCCAACCTTTCCAGCAACAAACCTTCTCCACTACAACTTCCAGGTGCTTGATCCTCTCTCCTTCCTTCTTCAAATTATCTTGAAGACATGGAGGTCTTGTTAAGTATGTTAAGTGTTGAGGTTTCTTTTGAGAATGGTTAGATTAAATTGCAGGTGAAGTATCCCTTCAAGTTCTCAAATTCTGTGATTCTAACTTATTTATCTGTGTACCTGTTTAACTCTGCCCTGTCCTCTCCTCCCCTCCAAGTAAACTTTTTGAGGTCAGAGATCTCAAAAGAGGTCCCTGTGTGAGGAATGAGGTTTGGTCTTTCTGTCCCTGGAGACATGCATATACATTGCTGAACAGTGCCTTGTGCCTATAGCATGATTTTGCTTATCTTCCCAGACTAGAAGCACAGGATTTCTGGTAGTACAACTTTTTTTTCTTTATCTCTAATCCATAACTCTTAAAACCATCCTTTAAAAAAAAAAACAACTTGGTATTCTTTCCTAAGTACATGTAAAAACAATTTTCAACCTTCATTTTTTACAGTTTTGAGTTCCAAATTCTGTCCCACCCCTCCTCCCTTCCCTTTTCATTAAGAAGGCAAGCAGTTTGATAAATGTAGTGCCTGTGCAGTCACGTAAAACATATTTCCATATTAATTATGTTGTAAAAGAAAACATTGATTTAAAAAAACAAGAAAAATAAAGAAAAAAACAGTATGCTTTGATCTGCCTTCAGACTCCGTCATTCCTTTCTTTGGAGGTGGGATGGCATTTTTTTATTATTAGGCCTTTTGAATTGTCTTGGATCATTGTACTACCGAGAAGAACTAAGTCATTCATAGTTGATCCTTGTACAATGGTTGCTGTTACAGTGTACAGCGTTACCTGGTTTTGCTCACTTCACTTTGCATCAGTTCATGTAAATTTTTCCAGAAAACCATTCTTTCTTCGTCCCTCACACTCTGTTCCTTATGTATTCTCATTTTCTTTCTCTTCTTTCCCTCCCTCTCAATTTTTCTTTCGTAATGTTCTCATTCAGATTTCATGGCAATTGATTAGCCCATCTCAGACTCTCCAGAGAGTCTTCTGTGCCATAGGAACCACAAATTGGCCCTGCAGGTAGTTGGCCTACCTAATTAGTCCTTGGCTAAATCTCATGTTTGGTGTTGCACCTGGCATCCTATTTGTCTTCACATCATTTTGTAAGATTTTCCTTGCAACATTAGGTTAGTTATGCTGCCTTTTCATAGTATTTAAAATTCTAAATTTGCAAGTTATGAGAAAGTTTGTTAAGGTTGCACTGAACAACTTAGTGTTTAATTTAAATTTTTAATTGATGTCTTTTTTTAACATTACATGAATCTTCGCATATATTTCTCTCCCCTTCCCCTCCACCCCCGTCCCCCTGCCTCCTTTTCCATCCCTATCCAGCAAGCCATCCCTTCTAACTGAGAAGGTGTATATGGGGAGGGTGTGAAGCAGTTTACTGACAGCAACCAACTCAAGAACTGGGTAGGTACAGTATATAAGGTATGCAATTGTATAACCCTGCCTCCCCCACCCCCACCCTGCAGTGAAGGGAAGGGAGGTGCATTTTTTTTTTTGTTCTCTATGTTCAAGCTTTTCATCTTTATTACAATCATTTTTGCTCCACCGTGTGACCCATGAGTATAATCCCAGCTACCAGGGAAGCAGATGCTGTCTGATAACTTGACTCAGGGGATCTAAGCTGGAGCAGGTTAAGCTGATTGGGTGATTGTACTAAGTTTGGTATTAATATGATGAGCCACTGAGAATGGGCAGGGGTGGCATCCAGTTGTCTAAGGAGAGGTGAGCCTGCCCAGTTTGGAAAACAGAGTAAATTGAAACTCCCTTGATGATTTGGGTAGGAATAGGCCCATAAGTAACACTTCCAGCCTGGGTGAAATAGGGAAACCTTATCTTTAAAACACCTTTTTTGTTTGTTGTAAATTAAACGTCCCTAGTTATGCTTTAGCTACAGAGATTTGCTGGTTTGTTTTAAAAATTAGGTTTTCACCTAATTCAGTGGAAGTCTGAATCAGGGCAGCTAAAATTCTGAGCTTGACGCCTTCCTTTTCTGTCTGTTGCATATTAAACGTTCTAAGTAAGAGGAATAGTGATCACAGATCAATCCCATTTGCTGTTTGTTGAAAAGGAAAGGACGGTGAATTGGACTGATTTAGTGAGGAAATGTCTCACTTGCTGTAGAACTACACAAAACAGCTATTGAGGATACAGGTTTTCCAGCTCTAAATATAGCAATACTGATAGTATCATCTTCTTCCTTTGGAAATGTTTTAGTCATTGGCCTGAATTGGTTACCCCTATGTAAAGATTGCTTTCTTGGTTCTTCATTGGAAATTATTGGGTCATTCACATACTTAATCCATTCAACACGATTTTGTCCAAGAATATTAAACCAAAAATGAGATCTTACTATACTAAAATTCCACTTTTTACTATAGAGGCCAGTATAGGCTAGTTCATTCATGAATTGAAATGTAAGGTCTCAGGAGTTTGTTCCATATGCCTACTCTATAGGCTGGGCAATGCTTATTCTTGTTCATATTAGAATTGAACTAATGAAAAGATTTTGATATAGTTAGAAGGTATACTCATCACAATGTAAAGGGCATCTTGTTCCCTTTTTATGTTTCATGTATGAAAATAACCAACTTCTCTAGATTATTCCGAAAGTGCTTTGGGTCTTCTGTTATTTTCGTATTCTGCTCTGAGATGAGAACAGAGAATGCAAAAGTCCAGTGTTTTGAAATAAAGGAGGTGAAATGAGATTGCGTTAAGTGGAGTTTAAGGAAATAAATCATCAATCGAAAAGAAGTGATACAGTAAGGGATAAAAATTGTACATGGAATCAGCCAACTTGGGTTGGAGTCAATCAGTCATCAACAAGTGTTTATGAGACTGAAGAATTCTGGTCAGTACAGTGACTAGTCAATCCTGACCCCAGAAGAATGATGCTAAAGCATATTTGCCATCCCTTCGCAGAGTGATGAGGGACTCTAGGGTCAGAATGAGATGTGCAGTTTGAGATGTGACCAATAAAATGCAGATTTGTTTTCCTTGGGGATATTTATTTGCTGTTTGAGTGAGGGAGGGGAAATATTTTGGAGGGAGGTTGGGGCTTAGTGATAGTGATAAAGAAAAAAAGAAAAGAAATGAATGTCAGACGTTTTAAAAATGCACAGAAGACAAAGGAGGTTCAGGAATAGATAGAGATGAGGACCATGTTGATAGTAGCATGCTAAATTTTGTGTAGTTTTAAAAGGGACTACATAAAATATGGCAGATTCATGGCGTCTCATGCAATTTTCTTTTTTTCCCTTTTTTGTACATGGAAGTAGTCATGTTTAACTGTCAAGTTCATGATAAAAATATTTTTAAAAGGAAAGCTAAAAATGAATATGAGAACCCCTGATGAAAACCTACCTTTGACAGCACTTATTGAAATACAGGGATTAACATTTTGAGTTGTTGGTAAAGGTCAACTGGGCTTTAGAAAAGAGTGTTAATAGAAATTTAGTCTATCTTTTCTGGTCAGAACTTTCTTTTATTTGGAAACAGAGAGAGAATGCACTTTTCCCCCTGCCTTAAATAATATGTACATTTATATTCTAGGAATGCTAGATGAATGCTAATTTCCTTGAGGGAGAGATTACATCTGAGTATTCATTTTCTGTTGTTCCTCTCTCTCATATCTGTCAATACTGTTTTCTAAACATAAATTATTTACAAAAGACACTTGGCAGAAGAGTAAATGAGTGACTCCTTTTAGCAGACCTGCCAGTTTGGGATTCCATAATTTTTTCCTCCTCCTGAGACTTCTTTCTTTCCTTAGTTCCTATTCGATGGGAGGATGGTGCATTGTTCCCTGTCCCCCACTTCCTCCTCCTTAGCTGTGCATCTGCATTATAGTCCGTCTGTGACTTGCTGTTATCAATAATCCAGTGAATCCATGGTTTCATTAATGTGGGTAATCCCCTCCAGCTGAACAGATGGCACCCCATCCACACCTTCTCGTGGTGGTAATCATCGTGTACAGGAAATGTTCAGTTGTGTCTGACTCTTTATGACCCCATTTGGGATTTTCTTGGCAAAGATACTGGCATGGTTTGCCATTGCCTTCTCCAGCTTATTTTTACAGCTGAGGAAACTGAGGCAAACAAGGTTAAGTGACTTGCCTAGGGTCACACAGCTAGTTAGGATCTGAAGCTGAATTTGGAGTCAGGAATATGAGTCTTCCAGACTCCAGGCCTGGCACTAGCTGACCCTTATAAAAGATATTGGGACATTAGGCCAACCATTTAAATTGCTTAAAAATGAAGTTAACATAGGATCATGTTGTCTAACTAGTCTTCCTTGCTACTACTCCCTCCCCTTTCCAACCCTGGACCTCCCGAACTAAGAGCAGATAGATGTTTATGAAGAGAATTGGAAAATCATCGAGCAATTAACTAGGTACACGTCTTTTCCCTGTCAGTGGTGCTAGAAACACATTTGCAAGTTCTTAACTTTAAAAAAAAAATGTGAATATTGTATTTATTCTTATGCAGTTGGTGGTTGTGAACCGAAGCCCTCAGGCTTACTTAGACTTCACAAATCCTCTTTTTATGCTTCTACCCAGGAGTCCCCCTCCACAACCCCCAACACAGACATTAGCTGTGTGACCTTGGGCAAGTTGCTTCACCTCTGTTTGCCTCAGTTTCCTCATATGCAAAACAGGGATAATAATAATACTTCCTCCCCAGGGTTGTTGTGAGGATGAAATGAGATAATTATTTATAAAGCACTTTGTGAACCTTAGAGTGCTTTTATTATGATGATGGTGTCTAAAATGCTACAAGAGAGGTAAGGGGTCTTTAGTTCCCATATACAGTTATCTCTTCCACATCTCAACTTAACATATTGTGGGTCTGCATAAGAAATTAAATGGGAATTTTTTGGGAGTTTTGCAGATTTCAGATGATACTGAAAAGTTTAGAAACTCAAATATATGCGTAGTATTGTGTAATACCAACCCAAATTTTATAATACGGCTCTGTAAACAGCACATAAAAGAAGAAGAAAAAAAATCAGACTTTTTTCTGCTACAAAGGGAAAGCCAAAAAATTTTACGTGAATTTTCCAGATCATGGAGGCATCATGCCCTTAACTCCTGTGATGTGAAAGGGATAACTATAAGTATTCAGGCTCCTGCCTTATATATGTAGGACAGGCTTTACTTTGCCCAGCAGAGAATGGAAAGACTTGGACCCAAGCTCATAAACAGTCAAAACAACTCCCTTCCTTTCCCTGGTGGGCTACCACTTCTCCTAGGCTCTGTATCACCATTAGACTCCTGGTATAACCTTCCGGTTGAACATTCTCTGAAAGAGAAAAGCATTTGAGAATCTGTTCAGTCGATCCCTATTCCCCAGCTATTGAAGACTTTTCTTCTTCTTCCAAGAAACTTCATTTAGGAGCTTAGCATTTTCCTGTAACTCCTTTTCATTATGTCACTTTGGCCCTAGGATTTCTCTGTTCAGAAACTCCTCCATTGCTGCTCCATCGCTCTCTCTTGGCTCTGATATCTGCAGCTCCTGCTTTGACTCAGGAACCCCTTTTCCCTGCTGCGTTTCTGCATCTGGCCATTGCCCTTTCTGGGAGCACATGGTTCACTCCTTTCCTGGGGCTCCCTGATTTACATCATTGCCGAAGGGTTTGAGCAAGCTTCTCTCCTGGAGAAGTGGAGTCTGTGTATGATCCAACTTCATCTCTGGTTCTTGTCATGTCTGTCTCCCCTTTTAAAAGGCGGGGTCCAAAGTTGTACAGTCCAGAGGCTCCAAAGCTGATCGGTAATCGTTCTGGTTAGTGTTAATGGGCTAGCCAGGGTAAGGTGAGCTCATGCTCTCTCCGGGAGATATCATCAATGACAGAACAAAGTCTCAAATGTGGTATCACTGAAGATGTTTATTCTGTATATTGGGAGACCATCAGTGTCAGAGCTCAAGCCTCATTCTTGAAACATATTCACCATTAATGAGTTAACCTTGACCAGTATCCTCTTGGACATCTTGTCTACATTTCTATCCCCTGTTATTTCAGTGGATTTTTATAACAATTTCCAGATCTCCAGATTAATTTCCTTTTATTATGTTTTGACTTGTCAGTGAGGTGTAGCAGAAAAAATGCTGGGTTAGGAATCCAGAGTCCTTAGTCCTACTCCTGATTCTTCCATGAATTAGCTACATGATCCTGGCCAAATGACTTAACATCTCCTACATCTGTTAAAATCAGAAGGTTGGACTGGATGACCATTGTGGCCCTTCTGACTCCAAAATTATGTGATGAGGGGATTTAACCCTACTGGTTTCAAAAATCTTTTCTATCCTTCCCATTTTGGGGCGTGTGTTTTTGTCAAGAGGATGCACATATTAATGTGTCTGTCTGATGGCTGGGAAAAAATCCTCATATTTATAAGAGTACCCAAAACATCCTCTTGCTGACACATTGTGTCTTCTGACAGAGAAAATGCTAATAATAATTTTAGTCATAGCTCGCATTTTTTATAGCTCTTTATGGTTTTACAGAGTGCTAACAAAGCAAAATTACAGAGGGAAGAGCTTGTAATTTTCCCACCTGTAACTTTGGGAGGCTACTGCTTTATTGTTTCAAGTTTTTTGACAACTGCTACATGTGTCGACTACCTACTGCCATTGCCAGGAACCATCCCCTAAGGATGGGAAGTGAGGAGGACTCTCAGCTGGTAAGACTGAGCCAGTCAATTCTGGCTAGACCAGATCTGAGCAAGAAGCTCACCACTTACTCTTCTAATTCTTGTTCCCTACTAGGTATAAGCTGTGATATGGCATGACTCCAGATGAGGGTTCATAACCTTTTTTCATGTCATGAGCCCCCTTGGCAGTCCAGTGAAACCCTTCCCAGATGCAGGTTTTTTTAATTCTTAAAATATTTAGGATTACAAAGAAAACCAATTCTGTTGACATGAAGATGGATTTTTAAATTTTCAAGGATACCCTGAAATCTATCCACAGACCCTTTGGCCCATAGACTAACAGAATCCCTAATATTCCCTCCCCCTCACCCTTTTCCTCTACATTGATGACATTAGGGAAGGGGGTGTTGTAGGTTCTAATAAGACTGTCTAACATTGCCAAATTTTTCCAATGATACTTGAAAAATTATGTAGTAATGTAGTAGGTCCTAATAAGACAGACTAACATTGCCTAATTTTTCTAATGATACTTGAAAAATTATGTAGTAATCTACAAGACTAATCAATGAACAAAGATTTATTAAACACCTACGGTACAGTAAGGCCTAAAGAAACAAATAAAAATGAAATAAGCTCTGCTCTCAAGAAGCTTACCTTCTGTTTGGGGAGACGTGCACTTGTATAAGTAAGTAACTGTGTGGGACAGCTAGGTGGCAGCACTGGGTTTGGAATCAGGAAGACTCCTTTTCATGAGTTCACATCCAGCCTCAGACACGATCTGTGACCCTGGGCTAGTCACTTAGCTCTTTCTGCTTCAGTTCCTCATCTGTAAAAATGAGCTAGAGAAAGAAATAAGCTTTGCCAAAAGAAAACCCAAATGGGGTCATGAAGGTTTGGACACAAATGAAATGATTCAACAGTAGATAAGAAACTCAATCAGGAAAGGCTTTGGGTAAGAAAGATATAGCCCTTGAGCTGGGCTTTGAAGAAAACTTGGGATCCTAAGAGGTGGCAGTGGTTGTACATTTCACATGTGGGAAAAGGAAGGGAACAGACAGAAATGTGTTATATGTGAAGAACAGCTCTTGGCACTGGCCATTTATTGCCTCTACTGGCCACCATGTTTTATTTAGGTAGATCTTTCTTATTGTTACTATTTTTTATCTTTTTCTTTTCATTTCTAAATACCCATCGACATTTAGAAACATTGACATGTTTCTTGGTCAAGAAAGCCTATTAAACTGATTGACTTCACTCCAACACCACATTATATCAAGTGGTTGAGCCTACCTACACCTCTCCCTCCCTCCCCCCCCCCCCCACCCCATCCCCAGGGAGCTGGGCTAGGTATCTCAGCCTGTGACTTAAAGAGATTTATTGTCCATGACAGCACAGAGTAAGTCACTCCCTTATCAATGGGTTCATAGTAGGAAAAGAAGAGATATCATTGTTTGTTAAACCAGATTGGCCCTATTTTTCCTTCTCTCTGCAAAGTGATCTGCTTTTGAACTAATTAGAGCATTTCCCCAATGGTGTTGATCTACTTCTCCTGGCTGCAAATTAAACATTTCTCTGGGCTTTTGGACAGTATGTACCATCTTGTCAGGAAATGGCAATGAAGCTGCTGCTATCCCCTTGTATATCTTTCTGACCCCTTTTAGTAGAATAATATGAAAATGGTATTTTCCCCAAATACATCCATACCCTTATATTTTATATAGTTTTTATTTTATTATCCTTGAAGAAAAATGTCAACATTTTTATATGATCTTATATCCCTGGTCTCTGTGTAAACTTTTTTTCCTTTTGAATCTTAAATGTGCACAGTGGCACTGTTTTCTATGTTTGGTGTTTTAGAAACATTTAGAAACTGAGATGAATTTTAAAGTTAGTGATGAGTTGGCAAGAAAATCAGAGACATAATGTTTTAGACCTGACTCTGCCGTTTGATGCACTTTATGACTTTGAAATTGTCAGCTAGGTGGCACAGTGGATAGAGTGCTGGGCCTGGAGTCAAGAAGACTCATCTTCCCGAGTTCAAATTTGGCCTCAGAAGCTTACTAGCTGTGTGACCCTGGGCAAGTCACTTACCCCTGTTTGCCTGAGTTTCCTCATCTGCAAAACGAGCTGGAGAAGGAAATGGTAAAAGCACTCCAGTATCTCTGCCAAGAAAACCTCAAATGGGGTCCAGAGTTGGACACGAGAGGAAACAATGAACAATGAACAAAATGGCTTTGAGAAGGGTGCTTCATTTACTCCCAGTTTTTCATCTGTAAAATGACAGGAATTAGATATATGATCTTTAGGGCTCTTTGAAGCTCTTAAAAAAATCAAGCTTGAAGCACAGACAGGTCTCTGCAGACCTGACATCCTTGGTGGAACCCTACCAGGCCATTCTCTCTCCCCCTCCTAAGGCCTGCTGGGTAAATACCATTCCCTCAGTCTTCTAGGTCAGTTCCTATCCTCAAGTCAGAAAGGCACATTTGCCAAGCAAAGGGCCTAAGGATGTGTGTGTGCCAGGCTGTGGCAGCTGCAGCCCCAGAAGCAGCTTCCATCTGGGGCTCTGTTAACAGCTGGAGTGCCATTAACACTTCTCTCGCATTTAAGAGCTTTACCTGTTAAGCTAATCCTTTTGGGTTGCAGACTTAGCGTTACCTTTTTCCCCGTCATAGAGTTACAAGGCTCCTGACTTCTATGATAGCTAGCCACTTAAATTTTCTTGATTTTTTTGTTTTGTTTTGTTCCAACGAGGTGATTCAATAGCATTTCTTTGCACCCATCATAAAACAGAGCTTTGCATAGGATAATGTAAATAAGAAATTGAGGGCGAAGTTAAGGTTAGATATTATGTATGTGTCACTAGCTAAAAGGTCAAACCAAAATATAATTATCTGTAGCAGGGAAGAATACTGAATGAATGCATGACATGCTTTTATTTATACTTTTACTGTCAAGGATAATTGGCTTGTTAGAAGTTCTGCCATGGCGAATCCATTAATAGACGTGAACAAAAGAAAATGTGTTTCCATTTCGTAGGCATAGACCTGACCACACTTTAATGTATTAGCACCTTTAAATCAAGGCATGAAAGTTAATTTGAACGAACACAAAATGAACCTTGCTATTTGGACACATAAAGTGAGCTGTAACTTTTTAACTTACCGTGTTCTCTTTGTTGTAGTTCCTTATTGGTATTGGTCTTTTCAAATATAAACATGCATACCACTAGACCATGTTCCTTTTCAGTCTATACATAGGTTTGAGGCTCTAGGCACGGGAAGGGGAGCCTGCTCTCTCTGTTCCTTTGTAAGTTCATGCAGCTGTCTTGTGTTCATGACTCTCTGCCCCCTACTCCCAGGAAGTGGAGGCTAAAGTTTCTCTGCATAGGAGTAGCACCAGAATGTAAACTTGGAGATCAGTCAGCAAATAGTTAGTGCCTGCTAGGTGAGACTGTCAGGGCACTTCTTTAAATTATTGTTTGGTTTTTTCTCCCCCCACTTCATGAAGCTCTTTATGCAGAGACAGATTGTTACTTTTATTGTCTTTGGGCTTTTTTCTTCCTAGGATTCCCTAAGGATTGGTTTATACATCATAAAAGCACCTATTACAGGAAAATGATAATGAGAAACAAGCCCCAAAACCCACCCTTTCATTTCCTCTTTCAGAAATGACCTCTTTAGAAAGAAAAACAAAAGTACCAACCCGGAATTGAATTACATGAAAAGTGTAAGTCTTATTTTTTTTTTAAATGATAACTCCATGAATCTTGGTGTGGATGCCCATGGAATTTTTTTTTTGTCGACAGAGTTTGCTTTTATTAGTTCACGTTCTTTCTAATAAAAGCAAAAACAAAAAAAACCCAAGTTTTCCACGTGTTACATAAAAAGGACGACACATTGGTGTTGGATTATTTGGTGGCCTTCCGTTGTTGTCTATAGAGTCAGTGGTAGTGGCAATTTACAAATTACACCAAAACTTTTTTTTTTTAAGAGGATGATGTGATAAACCATTGAAATGATCTACAGAAAGCTAAGGGCATGACTTTTTTTTCCACCAGATGCTATGTGACGTCCCAGGGGTGCAGACTGTTATCTTCATAGATCAGGCAACTCAGACCTAGACAAGGCAGCAGGCTTCTTCTTGAGTGAGGTTTGGCTACTTCCTGGTTCCTTCTGGGATAGAAATAAAGTGCTAAGTTCCTTTATCTTGTGACTTCTTCCTCTTCCTTTTAGTAAAAAAACAAACAAACAAACAAACCAGGAAGTATGAAAACAGATACACTAAAAAAGCCAATTGAACAAAGGTTTTTGTTTTTTTTTAAGTTATTGCATGGTTCTTAGTTTATGATCTGCCTATGAGTGATGTACTTAGTGGTCCCAGGGAAATAAAAACAGGATAAATTACTCTTTCCTCAGGTCATATGTTTATATCAGCTCTGTCTTCTGGTGACCCAGTTTGTCCTTTCAGAAGCTGACCTTCCTGAAGGCTATTCAGGAAGTGGTTCTTCTATCCTTCCAACATGTGTCTTTTCAAATTTCTTAGGACTTGGTACCAATGAGAGGCAACTTTTATACCATACACATTTTCTCTTTTAGATATACAGGGCTTCCCAAAAATCTTAGTGCAGTTTTGAGCTTTAGAAGTATAACTATAGGCTACAAAATTACCCAAAACAACATTTGAAATTATAATTATTTCATTTGTTTCTGTTCTGTAATAATTGATTACATATCATTAAAAATTGGGCATTTTGTGTTTGAAAATGTAATTGAAGTTTTCTGTTTCATAATAAAAACAAAGAAAATTTAATTCTTTGATTTTTTTAGCTCTGTGGAACTCTGCTTCCAGAGGGGAAAGCTCTGTTCCACATCGCAGGGGTTTTTGCAGCTGCCGGAGCTATTAGAAGGCTGCCATTTTTTTGCAGCCCCCACCAGCTTTGGCTCACTGAAAATGTACCCCAGGACCACCACCCAAGACCATGATCACGTGGAGGTGGCTGCAGGGTCACCACTTCTGCTGCTTCTTTGCCCTAAGGCAGTTTGGCCGGACCCCTTTTCTTCCCCAAATTTAGCTGAGTTCCACCTACCTTTCACTTAGTCCTTGTTCTTAAGGCTTAATAATTCTGGAAACTGCCACAGCTGCCGCTGATCCACTCTCCTGAAGGCTCCAGCTGCAGCTGGTCCTGGCCGCCCTGGGGCCAAGCCGCAATTTCAGGCTGGGCTGGTTTCTGCTCCCAGCATGCTGCGATGAGCCTTTCCTGCTGAGCTGCCTTCAGCAGGAGGTTTATTTTTGTGAGTTTTGGAGGCCTAAAATTTGTTTAGAGTAATATTTTATGGGTATTTGAGGTGGCTGTGGGAGCTGTGGAACCTTGTGGCTCCTATGCCGCCATCTTGGCTCCGCCCTCCATGCTTTGTGCATTTTGAACAATGCATTTTCAATTTTAATTTAATTTTCTGGAGCTAACTTTCTCAGACCTGTACATAGAGGTGGTCTGGTTCAATAGGAGGTCCTCTTGCTTGGCCCCTTGATCTATCTCTATTAGACTCTTTTTTTTTTCTAATACAGAGGTCATGTCAAAATTTGTGTACACCTTAGAACCTTGCATTTTGGATGATCTTAAGGATAGGATTATAAATGTAATTTTTTTTCAAGTCATTAACCCAGCAGTTGATGAAAATTCACAAATCAACTAGAGAGAAGTATAGCCCCAGAGAGTAGTTAGGTGAATTTTAGTAAGAACTATGTGTGGCTAGACTGTAGTCCTCCCTGAGGGCAAGCACATAGTAGGTACTAAGTAAATGCTTACGGCTTGGCCTCAGAGAGCTGAGAAAAGCAAGAAGCAAGGGGTAGAAGTTACTAAATGCAGATTTCCACTGTGTGTAAGAAGATATATCCTAACAACTAGTTTTCAGAAGTGGAATAAGAGGTTGTAGGTCTTCAGGCACAGCCTGGGTGATTACTTGTCTGGGATACTGAAAGAGATTCCTGTTTAGATATGGGTTAGACTAGATGAACTTTGAGTTCCCTTCTATCACCAAGATTATGTGAAGGGGCTTATGTTCTAGTTGGGAAGACAAGACATATATTTATGTGTGCGTGTGCATGCATGGGTTATCCTTTCATAATGCAGGGTAGTATGTAATTAGCAGTGTTAACAACAAATGTGGTAGATATTCAGCAGAGGGAGAGATCATTTTGGACTTAGGGTATTTAGGGAGTGACTAGGTAAGGCCTTGAAGGTTGGATAGGATTTGGATAGCTGTAAAAGAAGGGGTGGGGGGACATTATAATTATGAATACCTTAAAGAGATGCCTGGAGAAAGGATTGTGAAAACTAAACTTCAGTTAGTAAACTAGAGTGATTGGAATATGATGGGAAGCATAATGGGGGGTGGGGGGGAGGGAAGTGTAGGACAAATACATTGTGACCAGATGGTAGATGTTGGCTAAGGAGTTTCATTGTGAAAAAAAGTTTAAGAGTTACAGGGTAGCTCTAACAATAGCCTAAATTTTTTAAAAATTTTCAACTTAAACATCCAAAGAACATTTTCTTTTCCTTCCTTCCTTCCTTCCTTCCTTCCTTCCTTCCTTCCTTCCTTCCTTCTCACTTTTTCTTTCTCTCCGCCTCCTTCTTTATTTTGCATTCTTACCTAATGATGTTACCTTCTGTTGCTTGGCATCACTATGTATTTCTATGATATGTATGCACTTACCTATCTAGTCTCTCCCAGTAAGTGGCAGTTCTAGAGGTATCTTAGAGGCCACACCCCTAAAATAATGTCTGCCTCCCCATGACAGCCAATCCTGCCCATTTTCTCCCGAGGTTGTTAGATCCTCTTTTAAATATTTCCCCCCTAACTCATCTAGTGCCTGTCTCCAACTTTAAATATCTCTGTAAGTTTTTGCTAGTGACCAGTAAGTATGACTGGTTTGTTAATTGACTCCTTTCCCACATAGCAGAGCACAGAAATTAAATTCTAAATGAAACTGTGAATTTCATCCCTTTTACTTAAAAAAAAGCGTTTAATAGATTTTACAGATTACTTTAAAAACTGCCCTGCTTCTTTGTACTTTGTACTGAACTTCCTTCAGATCATTTAAAAAAGGTTGTAATAGGTAGCAGGTCCCCCTTTTGACATCACTATCAATAACCCAATTAAAACCTGAGAGAAAGAAAAAAAGAGGAATTCCTTGTAACAAATAAGTCAAGCAAAATTAATCCACATAGGTATATGACTGTAATGGAATACTATTGTGCTATAAGAAATGAGGAGAAGATGGACTTCATATCTACCTGGAGAAGCTTATACAAAGTGATGCTAAGTGAGAAGAGCAGAACCAGAAGAAATGTGTTCACAATCACAGACACTTCGTATGTGTGACGACCAACTTTGATAAACTGGACTCTTCTCAGCAACGCACAGCTATAAGACAACTCTACAAGTCTCAGGATGGAAGGAGATACCTACATTCAGAGAAAGATCTAGAAAGAACAGAGTTTAAATGGAGACTGAAGCAATCTACACGCTATCGGTCTTTTCCATGTTTGGTTTTGTTTCCTTTTTTCCCATTGTTCACTCCATTGGTTACAACCTTTTTATATAACCAGACTAATGTCCAGCATGAAAGTATTTGCAGATTCTATACTTGACTGCATGCCATCATGGTTGGGGGGTGGGGACAGGGAGGAGAGAAAATTTGAAACTCAAGAGAATCTGGAACTGAATCTTGTAAACTAAAAGTAAATAAACAAATCAATTAAAAAAAAAATTAATCCACATAGTGGATGTTCTAGGATTTTCTCCTATACTAGCAGTGGTTTAGCTGGTAGGCTCTCTTCCATATTACTCTTGGGCTTCTGGTTAACTTTCTCTCCAGTTAAAGGACGAAATAAGATACTTTAGTTTCAAATTAGATTTTTTTTTGTTTTAATTAAATTGGTTTATTTACTTTTAGTTTACAACATTCGGTTCCACAGTCCCTTGAGTTTTAGATTTTCTCCCCCCCTCATCACCCCCATCATGGCAGCATGCACTCAAACATGGGATGTACAAATATCTTCACATTAATCATGAGTCAGGTTGTAAAGAAGGATTATAACTGATGGAATGATCAGTGGGAAAGAGGAAACAGAACAAAACAAGGAAAAGAACCAGAGCAAATATTTCATTTCAATCTGCATTCAGACTCTGCATCTTTCTCTGGACGTGGATATCTCCTTCAATCATGAGTCTTTTAGAGTTATCTTATAACTTTATATTGCTGAGAGGAGCCCAGTCTATTGAAGTTAGTTGTCACACATACGTTGTGTCCATGATAGTGTTCCTCCTGGTTCTGCTCTTCTCGCTCAATATCGGTTTGTATAAATCTCTCCAGGTTATGAAGTCCGTCTGCTCCTCATTTCTTGTAGCACAGTAGTATTCCATTACATTCATATACCACAGCTTGTTCAGCCATTCCCCAATTGATGGGCATCCCCTTGTTTTCTAATTCTTTGCCACCACAAAAAGAGCCGCTATAAATATTTTTGTACATACGGGTCCTCTTCCCACTTCTCTGATCTCTTTGGGATATAACCCTAGAAGTGGTATTGCTGGGTCAAAGGATATGCACTTATTTATAGCCCTTTGGGTATAGTTCCAGATTGCTTTCCAGAATGACTGGATCAGTTCACAGCTCCACCAACAATGCATTAGTGTTCCAATTTTTCCACATCCTCTCTAGTATCAAATTCGATTTTTAAACCCTTTTTTCAGTCCGGTGCAGACTTTAGAGTATTTTTGAATAGGATTTGGGTAGCCTGCCTCCATCTTGGCCCAGAAGTCCTAATATAGACATAGACACATATACATATATATGTTACACACATATCTTCAAATACATACATATATGTTAGCAGGAGAATGACATGAAAATTGTGGGAAAATAAGTCTTAAATGTTTTAGCTGTCCATTGTAGTCATTACTGTTGAACTTTGGCTGGTGAAGAACCAGGAATTTTTTTGGCTTTGACAAGTATGATTGTCGTCTGGAAACACCCCAAGGGGCCCCAGTTTCAGTTGCATTTCCTGTACTGTCCCGTTCCACTTAAGATAGGTATAGTCTAACTGGTTCCTCTTCCTAACTTCCTCCTACTTCCCTCAGCCTTCCGGGTAGTGACACGATTTCATTAGACGTTAACATAGTAATGAGCATAGAAACTTAGAGCCGATAAAAATCTTTTAAAAAATTTCGTGTGTGACTGAAAAAGAAATTATTTTATATATTTCCAGAAGTAAGGAAATACAATCTTGGAAACAATATTAAATAATGATCCCAAAGCAATATATTTGACATTAGAATTATGTACTCTTTTTATATCTTAAAATGTGGAATTTGCTATGGGATTGACTGCTTTGCATAACCCCGGTGCCTGGGGCATATGATAATAGATACTTAGTTTACTACTATAGTGTCAGATATGGAGATGTCTAGAATCTCTTAATCTAGAATTTAAAAGCTAAACTCTCTCTGTTAATTCCAGAGGAATCCATAAAATCATATTTTGTTAGGATTTAAGATCATCTTTTTAAAAAAGTGTAAATGTTAACAGAAGCCCAACTTTTAAGATGAAGTTGCTCGTCCTGTGACTTGCTAATAAGTTCCTTACTGATTCTGATAATTGATTCTTGCAGAGCAGGTCTTTGAGCAGTTAAAAACCTGAAGAAAAGTTTTTGAAAGTTACCTGTGTCCTTTGCTGCTCCTTTTTAAAAGTTAAATGATTTTCCCAAGGTCTTACAGTCAGTAAATGGAAGAGTTGGGAATTTGAACCCAGGCCCCATGACTCCAGATTTTCTACTTTTTCCTCTGTACTGCCTCCCTGGTGGTAAAAGGGAGTCCTCCTTCCCCAGTTTAAAGATCTTCCAACCCCACCACTTCACTTTACAGGTTAGGTAAGAGAATTAAAACCTAGAGACATTAAATCCTCATTGTTGTCTCTCTAACTAGCTTTTGGAAAAAGTTGCCTTTCATGAAATCAGGTTACTGTGAGGTCCAAACTCTGTTAACCTAATGTCTTTAGGTACACTCTAGTAGCCTAGGCATCCCCACTCATTTTTTAATGGTAGATTTTTGTTTCCTTACTTTCTTGCTTTTGGTAAAATTTCCATTTTATGATCATCCTTTAGATATGGAAAGATTATCCTTAAGTGGTCTATTTACTTCGGAATGGGGTGTGATGTGGAGGGCACCAACAATTCTTTTGCCTTTCTGGGATTACTTTATCGGATCATCTGTCTAGTTCTGGGCAATTAGAGATTCTAGATGTGATCATGTGAGGATGACCTCACATTTTGAAAACTCACAAGTTACAAGAAACTCCACTTTCTTACCACTTGATTTAATCTAGAATTTCATTTTGGACCTCAGGATAAAAGCATTTGTTCCCAATAATCCAAAGAATGAGCCAGTCTGATGGAAATGTGGGAAGGGAAGGAGCTCAGGGTGGGGAAGAGGTCACCAACCATATCCTCAGCTCCTTTTTAGATGAAGAAAATATGTAGTTAAAAAAGTGTTTTGGGAAGATCTTATTGATATTATTAACTGGGAAGGAGGCCCAGAACTCAGCCAAGGAAAGGAAATGTGTAGTGTTCAGCTATTACACAGAGAGAAGATTCTTTGGCTTTATTGCAGAAGTGATGCATGTGAGCTTTGGAAGAACTAAGTCTGAACTCCAGGCATAGACTAGTACTATGATATAGGATTATTCTGTAGAGTACTCCAAGGAGAGAGCTAGATATAGAGGAAGGGAAGGCTTGAAATCATAAAATAAAACC
This sequence comes from Pseudochirops corinnae, assembly GCA_028646515.1. NCBI lineage: Eukaryota > Metazoa > Chordata > Mammalia > Diprotodontia > Pseudocheiridae > Pseudochirops > Pseudochirops corinnae. Next base: position 403,914,308 of record CM053585.1, read on the forward strand.
CTTCCTGCAACTTGCAACATGTGTATAAGCATTAGAATGTAGTGAATATCTACCAAGTATTTATTTATTAAAAACTATAAAACATGTCAAGGTAATAACTGTTAGTGCTGTGCATTATCTAGCAGTACTGGAGATTCTTCTTCTTTTTTTTTTTTTGGAGGGAGGAAGGCAAGGCATTTGGGATTAAGTGACTTGCCCAAGGTCACACAGCTAGTTTAGTGTCAAGTGTCTGGGACTGGATTTGGGTTCTCCTGACTCCAGGACGAGTGCTCTATTTACTGCCCCACTTGGCTGCCCCTGGAGGTTCTTATTGTAACTGGCAATAAAGGATCCTTTGGATTGACGATCTCTCACTGTTGGGAAGATGTGGATTACAGCCTCTGTGGCCTCTCATTTTGTGTCACTCTTGTCCATGCCTTCCCATATAGTTGCAGTCAAGCCACATGTTATCGACTGCTCAGACGTACCTGTGATTGTGCATATGTGTATGTATATATATATGTATATATATACCTATGTATATATACACACATTGTAGATGTATATATGTTTATTGGCATATTGGGCTATATATGTATGTTAAAATATACACATACATACATGTACAGATGTATGCATCAACACATGCATATTGGACGAGATAATGTGATTTCATTAATAGAGGGAACACTTTGGCAAGGAAATTCTACTAATGTAGCTCATCACATGTTTTGTAACTTAACAGTCTTAGAGAGTTTCTTGGGTGCATTGAGAGGTTTAGTGATTTGCCCAGGGCCACATAGTCAGAGCTGAATTCAGATCATCCTGACTTGAGGTCAGCTTTCTAGCCACTATCCCAACGGCCAAGAAAGTCTTGGACTTGATTTTTAATTACCCCCATGTCCCACCCCAAACTCCCAAGCCTTTCGTTATCTCCTCATTTCCACTCCCACTCTCGATTCCAGCTCCCCAGGCTGGCAGCTTTGGTTTCATCCTTGATTCTTCACTTACACCCACTCCACAGAGTCTGGTCAGTTGCCATGTTTCGTCACTTTTACTGTCATGGATGCCACACCCTGCTGCAGACCCTCAGTCCCTCATACTTAGACCACTTTAAGAGCCTTCTGATTGGTCTTCCAGACTCAAGTCTGTCCCTGCTGCAGTCTGTCTTCCACTCACCTGTCAGAATGTCCTTTATAAAGCCCAGATCAGACTGTGCTATCCCCCTTTTCAACCACTTCCAGCACCTGTTACCTCTGGGATCAAATATGAAATCTTTTTGACATTTCAAGTCTTTCACAACCTGGCCTCTTCCTACCTTTCCAGTCTTATATTTTACTTGTCTCCATATACTCTACAATCCAACAACACTGGCCTCCTTGCTGTTCCTCTTATAAGGCACTCACTCCATTTCCCAACTCATTTTCTTCCCTGGTTTGGCCATGGTGCCTGGAATGCTCTCACTCCTTTTCTCCACCTTCTGGCTTTCCTGGTTTCCTTCCAGCATGAAGCCTTTTCCAGCTTGGTTTTTGCTCTCTGAGACTGCATCTATCTAGTATATGATGGGTTTGTACCTAGTTAGTTGCATATTATCTCTTCCATTAGAACGTAAGCTCCTTGAGGGCAGGGACTACTCTGTTTTTGTCTTTGACTGTGCTTAGCTCTTAATAAAATAATTGTTGACTAATTGGAATGAATGATCTGGGGCTATGCCATAGTCTCATGCTTTTCAGTCACAACTTTCTGTCGAGAATCAGCCCATCTCTGGGGCAGGCAAAGAGTGAGACAAAGCCTGGAGGACTCTGCCTGTTATTTTTCTGTCTCCTTGATTTGATCTAGGTGCTTTCTTCTGATCTAGGGACTCTGTTTTCAGGTCAATGTTGTCATCGTTTGGTGGCGTTCCACTCTTTGTGACATCCTATTCGGGGTTTTCTTGGCAAAGATACTGAAGTGGTTTGCCAATTTCCTTCTCTAGCTTATTATTATAAATGAGGAAATGGAGGAAAGCAGAGGTTAAGTGACTTGACCGAGGTCACACAGCTAGTAAGTGTCTGAAGCCTAATTTGAATTTAAGTCTTCCAGATTCCAGGTTTGGCTGTTAGTCCTCCTACCTAGCTGCCCTCTGTTTTCAGGTACTCTGAGACAGTTAAGGATAGCATAGAAACTGACTTCCATCCCACCCCTTCACAGCCACCTGCTCTCCAGCTCTCCCCGGTTCCTCCCCCAGAAGTGGCAGCGGTGTCTCCAGGAATACAACCACCACTACCACCCCTGCTGGTGGATTGCAGCAGCCTGTGTTCATATGGAAAGCTGGTTGTTTTCCTGTGATGAGCTTTCTCCTATAAGCAGGCACACTCCCCTTCTACCCGTCCCCCCCATACATACACACAATCTAGGACAGTGTAGAACAATACTTTATTAGCAACCATAATTATCTTAATCTAAATAAGTGACTGAGAAATGGATTGTACCCTTTGCTTTCTCCATTTTCCCTTCCACACACAAACCTTTTCAGGGGATGCGGTTTAGAGTAGTTAGTTTTCATCACTTCATTTTAATCATCCACTATTAGAAATTTAATTTATTCTCACAATATCTGCCTATAAAGCCTAGTTCCTTTTTTTTTTTTTACACCATGATGTACAGTAATGAAAGTAGGAACAATCCCCAACATCTATTGATACTGTTTTTAAAACCATAATTTGAAAAAGAACCTGCCCTTCTTAAAAGATTTTATACATATTAAACATACTTACTGACAAGAGCTCTGGTGACTGGAAGTTTAGCTTTGAATCCTACTATAGACACTTATTAGCCATGGTTCCTAGTCATTTGTTCCTAATTTATAAAATGATAATATAATAAAATAATAAATAAAAAATAACTAGCGGTTTGCAAATCATAAAGTTTGGAAAACATATACTGTCTCATTTGATCTTCACAACAATCCTGGGAGGTAGGTACTATTATTACCCCCATATTATGGATGAGGAAACAGAGTGTGGGTGGTTAAGTGACTTGTCCAGGGTCATACAGCTAGTAAGTGCCCCATGTGCAGGATTCAGACTTAGGTCTACCTGGCTCCAGCTCCAGTGCTCTCTCTACTCTGTTACCCAGCTGCCATATCAAGCTCTAAATTTATGATCCCTTAATCTCCTTTCTGTCTTCTCTCTCTCCCAAGGTCTCATTCAGCTTGTCTTGATTCTTAAAGCATATTTATGCCATTAGTAGTAAACTTGCTTGGTTCAGATATAGACCCGAGTTTTACAAGTTCTCATTTTTGCTTTCCCGTTGGGTTGGATCGTAGATTTAGAGCCGGATAAAACTTTTATAGGCTAGCTTATTTTACAGATGAGAAAACTGGAAACCCAGGTGAGGTGAAATGCCTTCCTTGCCCAAGGTTACATGCAGGTAGCATATGAGGTGAGATTTGAACTCAGGGCTTCTAACACCATCACCGATATTGCGATGCCTGTTCTATCCCAGGCCATGAATAATGTCTTTCTTTTCTCATAACAAGAACACGCCCCCCTTGAGTAGAAACTGCCCGATGAGGTTCGGATTCTGCTGTGTTCGTCTCTTCCATCTCTCAAGCTGTTGATGGAAATGATCCCCCTGTTAGTTAGACTGGCCCAGGGCCACATCACCGATCCCTCCTGTCAGTGACGTTTCTTGGGCACCTCTTCACAGCATGCCGAGCACAGTTCTCCCTTCCACATCATGGAGGTTAGGGTGCAACACCCCTGAGATCTGTAAAGTCCACAGGAAATTTTTTGGCCCTCCCTTTGTACCAGAGAAGAAGTCTGAATTTTTTTCTTTTTCTTTTATGGGGTATACAGGTTATATTATATGTTAACAGTACAAACATTTTATGTATTTCTGAGTTTCTAAACTTTTTATGTGTTATCTGCTGGCCTATATGTCATTTTGGCTCCTGCAAAACTCCCTCAAAAGTTCCATTTAATTTCTTCTGGTGAACCAAAATATATCAAAACTTATGGGATGATGTGAAGGGATAACTGTACTGTCTTGAATGTGACCCGGATTTCTAAGAAGCGAATGGGGAAATTGGGGCAAAAAGATTTGAACAGCATCTTTAAAAACATACAAAGTGTACCTAAAAATCTTAGTGTAGTTTTAAGCTTTAAAACTTCAGGAGACTTTTTGGGACATCCAGTATATGGCTGGGCATGGTGGTGAATTCCTGTAGTCCCAGTGCCAGAGGCTGATGAGGCGGGAGGGTTCCCTTGAAGCTCAGGAGTTCTGACCTGTAGTATGCTGAGCTGACTAAGGTTTCACAAAATCCAGCATCAATCTGGTGACCCCTGGTCGTGTTGGTGGTGGTGGTAGAATGGTACCATGTAAAGTGGCCCAGGCCAGAAACAGCAAGATCAAGGCTCCAATGTCAATCAACAGTGGAATCTGAACCGATGAGTATGATTGCTGCTCTTCTAACCTTTAAAAAAAAAATGAATGTATGGACAAATAATTTCACCTTTGCGGATCAACATATGACTGGATTCTGAAGTGATTGTAGTAGTTGGGGTTAGGTAGAAGAAGGGCATTTTGACTATGAGAACTTCATGCAAGAAGGAAGTTTGATAAATGCATTTCTGTCACTTTTTGTGGTTACCTAAGTGCTTTTCCCTGCCATTCCCTTTGAGGTAGCTCCAGTTCTAATAAACGATTTTCCAGATGAGGATATGGTCATGCAGCTAAGCAAGGGTCAGAACCTGGGTTTTAAACTCACCACTCTTGATTCCAAGTCCATATTCTCTCTTCACCATAGCATTGGCCTCCTCCTTATTTTAGAGACGAGTCATTTTTAGGTGGGAGATATAGAGAGCCTGTTAAGTAAAATATTCTTCCCTTTCCTAGTGGAAAGGTGAATTTTCCTCCTCGGGTATGGGGAGGTAGGGAAGCTTGGGAAATATTCTGGTTCAGCATTCTCAATGTATTGCTTTCATTTCAATAAAACCATTTCTTTTCTGCAGTAAGATTTGAGAAAAATGTTTTTAAATGAACCTGCTCTACTTAATAGCTCTGTTGATTGTATACCCCAATCAGTATAATCAGATTTCTCTCATTTCAGTGAAATCTTTTAAAAGTTACAGAAGACGGGACTAATTGAAAATTAAAATTGAAAAAAAAAATTCAGTTTTGTTTGAAGATGGCAGACAGAGCTTAAGGTTTAGCTTTAGTAGTGTATGAGATGTGATTTTTAAAAAAAAATCTAGTGAGAATGTGTGTGAAACTGACACAATTATAAAATCCCAGACAGCTGTGTTTAAAAAGAAATCTCACCTCCTTTGCTCAAATATTTTAACAGGGAAAGAAGGATTAGTGTAGATGGTGGGAAGAGAAAACAGAAAGGAAGAATACTGTATGTGGAGAGGGCAATGACAAACCGAACAATAGCAAAAAACTCTGCCGTGTAATAATGCTTCTAAAGAAAACACAAAAATGTGCCGAGCACCTCATTGGAAGCAAGTCTCTATATAACTGTGAAACGGCCGATGGAGCAACAGCTGGAGTGCAGAATTGGGAGTTGGGACCTCAGACACTTATTAGCTGTGTGACTTTGGGTAAGGGACTCTCAGCCTCAGTGTCCTCAACTGTATAATGGGGGTAATAATAACACCTACCTCCCCGGATTGTTGTGATGCTCAAGTGAAATAATATTTGTGAAGCACTTTGCAAAAGTTAAAAGTTGTTATGTCAATATTGTTCTTCTTGATGATGTTGGGGGGAGAATGGGGATGACAGTAATGGTGCTGCCAAAAGAAAGAGAGGAGGGGAAAGGGAGGGGAGGGGAGAGGAGAGGAGAAGAGAGGAGAACTCCAATTGTGGTTCGATTAGGGCAGAGTACCAAGAGAATCTTACCTCCCCATCCTTGGGCATTTTGCCTCCTACTTGAACCTATGATTGCATTAAGTTTTTTGAGGGCTGACATGTCACACTCTTGCTTACATATGACTAAGAGACCCAGATCTTTTTTAGACCAACTGCTATCTAATCACACCTTACCCATCTGGTACTTGTCAGGTTGATTTTTGGAACTCAAATGTACGACTTTACATAGAATCTTATTAAAATCCATCTTATTAGATTTGGCCTAATGTTCCAGGCTGTCAGTGTCTGTTTGGATTTTGACTCATCCAGTATCTTAGCTATTTCTTACAGCTGTGTGTGTGCCATTAAAAAATATGTAAGCTCACTACCTAAGCTTTTATCTAAATTATTGATAAAAATGTTAAGATGGGTTCTATTTTAACCAATAATTTAAATGGCAAAAGGATTACATCTTTAAATGTTGGATTAAATTCTTATGTTTGTGCCTTGTCACCTCTTTAAAAAAAAAAATCAATTCCTTTAGGGCCTATTCATTTCTAGCTTATTGATTTCTTATTTTTAACATCTTGGATGCTAAAATTTTTGCTTCTTTTCATTCATTTGCTTTATGTTCTCAGTTTTGTTGGTTTTTAACTGAGGGTAATTTTTTCACCTAATACAGTTTTGTTATCTCTTCAGCTTTTGCTGTGATTATCACTTCCTTGTTTTAAATTTTGATATTTTGAATTTTCTTCTTTTTGCTTAAGTTCACTAATAGTTATTAATTTTTAAACTGACATTTTGGAAAAAGTTTTGTATTATGATTATTTGAAATTTATTTTATTTTCAATCCTGTCTACTTCTTTGACTTCTTTTAGTTCTTTGATTTTTCTCAGTTTTGAAAGCTTAAAGTTAATGCCAAGAATGTATTAATTTTCATTTCCTTTTTTATTCACTTAAAAGATTCAGAGAAACAAATTTGCCTCCTGAGAATTGCCGTAGCTGTATCCCACAAATTTTAATGTAATATTGTCATCTTTAAAATAATTGATTTTATAATTTTGTCTTTGATAACCCATTCTTATCATTAGTGTCCATTTATACCCACATATTTTGATAATATTTCCCTTCCTGAATATATTAATCAAATAGCTACTTTTCATGGTTTTAAATGTCCAGCTAGTGCATATTAGTAATTGTCAGAACCAGGATTTTAGCACAATCCTAAAGTCTGTGCCTACCTTTAGTGTGGCATTAATGCTGAGTCCTCCATTCTAAAAGGTATTTCTTTTTTTTTTAATAGGGGAATGCAACCCAAATTTTAGTGAGACGGTATTCTGATTAATTTTGTGACTCTGTAATTAGCATAAATGAAGTGCCTTGTTGTCTACAGATTATGGGTCTACTTCATAGTAATTGAGATGCCTTGAACTCTTAAAGTTTTGAGGACCCTTACTCCCAAAGAGCTCTTGTTTATCTGGGTGATATTTATTGATATTTATTATATTAGAAATTAAATATCTTAGTATTATTATGAAAATAATTTCAACTTTGTGGACTTCCTGAAAGCATCTTGAGGTACCAGAGGGTCCCTGAATCACACTTGGAGAATCACTAATCTAGCCCAACCTTCTTAGTTTTGGAATGAAGAAATTGAGACCCAGAGAGGGGAAGTGATTTGTCCAAGGTCACATAGCTAACAAGTGACACAGGGCTAGGGGATCCATGTCCATTGAATCCTAATCCTTTGCTTAACTAAGACCAGTTAAGTCCTTTATTTACTAAATTAATTTATTAAAAAAAACTCCAAACAAATGTACTATTTATTTTAAATTTTCTGTGATTTATTCATTACATTTATTCTAAAAATGTATTAAGAAATAAATTTGAGAGAACTGGATGGATTTATTAGAGAATTTCCCTTTTATTTAAAATTTGCAAAGTAAATATACAAAAATTGATTGAAGAGGAGGTTTTTAAAACTCATAAAATTAGAAATTCTATTAAAGTAATCCTAATAACACTGAGATGAGGTGATAGCACAGTGATGAGGAAGGAGCCAGGATTTGGCATCATCAGAGGACCTGGTTTTTAATCTTGCCTTTGTCACTCACTTCCTTTGTGATCTTAGGAAGGCACTAGACCTCTCTGGGCCTTTGTTTAAGGTTTTTTTTGTGTGTGTGTTTTTTTTTTGGTTGTTTTGCTTTTTTGGAGGGGGGAAGTGGGGTTAAGTGACTTGCTCAAGATCACATGGCTAGTAAGTGTTAAGTGTCTGAGGTTGTATTTGAACTCAGGTCCTCCTGACTCCAGGGCTAGTGCTCTGTACACTGCGCCACACAGCTGCCCCCTTCCAGATTTTTAAAAACATCTTGTGAGTACCAGTGCTGCCCTTGGGCAGTCCTTCTGTTGTCCTGTGCTCTTTGATGGCCGGCCCACCTCCACCATCATCACCCATTTCCTTAGTGGTATCTTTGACATGCTTGCCTGCCCTGCACACCTCCCCATTGGCTTTTGGGTTGCCCGTGACATTTATTCTAGAGATGGTGATGTTCTAAGATATGTAACCTTGCAACTTTGTTGGGAAAGCAAACTAACAAAAACCAAAAAAGAGTTGTCTTAAAACGTTGAGTCTTCTTGATGAGGAATGCTATACGTCTCCAGAGGGAGAACTGGTGAACTCCAGACTGAAGCGTACTTTTTCCCCACTTTATTTTTCTTGCTTTTCTCTGTGTTTTCTTTTGCAACATGGCTAACATGGAGATGTTTTGTATGACTTCACATGCATAATTGATAGCATAGTGCTTGCCTTCTCAAGGAGTGGGGGGAGCAGCAGGAGAATTTGGAACTCAAATTTAAGCAGTCATTGCTAAAAATCTTTTTAAAATGTAATTGGGAAATATTAACAAAATAAATAAAAATGGGGAAAAAAATGACCAAGAAAAGTTGGGGCTTTGTGCAGGGGAGTAACTTTTAATCATGAAAAACACTTCACCATTTCCCAGATAAAATCTAGTCTACTTTTCTCCAGGTATGAGCCCAACTTGGTGTCTGTGTTCAGTACCTATTTGACATATGTGTGCTGAAATGCTTCAACTCCATGTGTGGCACATAATTGCATGTCATAGTGTGGTCACTACACATTTTTCTCTCCATTTAGGTTTTTTTCTGTGTGGATAGGCAGAGAATTTCCATAGGCTCCAGAGGCAGGGACAGTTATTAAATATTACATTTGTTTGTCATGTCCTTCACAGAAGTAATAATAATTTCAATTTGATTATCACTCCCTGAGCAAAAAAGTGGAAAGGAGGGGGTGGCAGGACAGATAACACTTCCTGTTGGGCCTGGTGATCAGCTCCTGGAGTGGTGGAGTCCTGGAGCCTGGCTGTTTACAGAAGGCGTAGGCATGTTAAGATTTAGCCAGTCATGCTGAGTTAGCTCTTCTATGAGGCTCCCTCCAACAGAGGGTCCATTATCTCTTCCATGGAGGGGAAGGGATGGGGGGTGGGCAGGATATGTGTACCTCAAGAGGGTCTTTTTTAGTTAAGTTAGTTTTTGTGATTTGTTAGCCGTCATTAATCATTTCCCTTAATAACATAGTATAATCTCCCAGGAATCTGGTCAAATATTACTTTATACAAATGCAGGACTTTGTAGTGTAAAGAAATTTTGCTCTCTATGGCATTTGGGAAATATATTTGGTGATAAAAAGCACTAACTGGTTGGTGCTGTAATTGAAATCTCTAGAGGAGCCTCTCGTGGATAGTAATACAGGGAGGACAGTTTTCAAACCTTGTACAGGGAATTTAAAAAGGAAGAGGAATATTTGTGTAGCAAGTGATAAATCAGTGTGCCGACTATCTGGGATGGTAAAGAGGGATTTCTCATACTCTTTGGAAGGTTGACTTCTGAAGTCCCTTCCAACTCTAAGACTTTATATCACCCTTTTCTCTCTCTTAAAATTCAGTTTTATTTTTCAATTAAGTAGCATTTATTTTCTTGCCTTTAATTTAAAAAAAAAAAAAAAGCTCTGCATAGTCATGTAAAATAAATTCCCAAGATGTACATCTTATTCAGTATCTCGAACCCATCACTGTTCTGTCAGGAGGCAATTGAACTCATTAATAATGAACTCATCATTAGTCTTTTGTAATCAGGGTTGGTCCTTGCTTCCATCCGAGTTCTTAAGTCTGTCAAAGTTGTTTGTTTTTACAGTGTTGCTGTTATTTAAATTGTTCTTCTCACTTTACATTGTATCAGTTTATCCGAGTCTTACCATGTTTCTCTAAAACAATTCCTTTCACCTCTTTAATTTTTTTTAAAGACCAGATCTGATTCTCACCCAGGCAGCAACTTTTTATGGTCCTGATCCAATTATTTACTGACTTGAAAGCTTTGAACTACTTTGTTTCCAACCTGGATTGGCATCCCTCCTTAGGGAGCTTGGTGGCCCCCTCCTCTAGCACTCACCACATTGTACTGGAATTAGTTTGCATACCCATTTGGCTTTGGTTTTACTGCAAGAAATCCACCAGCCTCAGCCTCCTCCAGTAGGGGAGATTGCAGATGTGCTATACCATCAGGCTCTTTTGTAATTTCTTACAGAACGATGATATTCCACTACATTCATATATTATAATTTATTCAGTTGATGGGTACCTCCTTAGTTTCTAGTTCTTTACTATATGAAAAAAGAAGTGTTATAAGTATCTTTGTACATATAAACCCTTTTCTTTTTTCTTTGATGCATTGTGATATAGACCTAATACAGGTATTGCTGGGCCAAAGGGTATCGTGTTTTTCAGAATGTATGACCCAATTCACAGCTTTATCAAAATACATTTAATGTACCTATTTTCCCACAAGCCCTCCAATATTTGTCATCTTCTTTGTCAGTTTTGCCAATTTGATGAATATGAGGTGAAGTCTTGCATTTCTCCAGTGATTTGGAGCATTTTTTCATATGCCTTGTCAATACCTTGGATATCTTTCTTTGAGAAATGAAAATCTGAGAAATTTCTTTCCTTTAACCATTTGTCAGTTGAGGGGGGTGTCTTTTATATTTTTCTTTGAGCATCTGATAGAATTTACTTGTAAATGCACTTGGTTCTCAGTTACTTTCTTTTGAAATTCTTTTATGGATCATTCAATTTTTTTTTCTCTGAGATTGGGTTATTTAAATTCTTAACTTTTTTGTTCTATTAATCTAAACATTTTATATTTTTATAAAAATTTATCCATTTCACTTACATTATCAGATTTATTGGCATAGAGTTGGGCAAAATAATTTCTAGTAATTTCCTTAATTTTTTTTCTACATTTGTTATGATAAATTCTCCCTTTTCAAATTTGATACAAAGATAGTGTCATAATTAACTGTTTCCTTTCTAACTCTAGTCACATTATTTTGTTTGTATAGAAATACTTCAATTGTATGTAATGAAAATTTTCTGTTTTATCCTATATGATCTTCTCTAATCTTTGTTTGGTCATTAATTCTTCTCTTATCTGTACAGATAAAAATAAATTTCTTCCTTGTTCCTCTTATTTGTTTATATTGTGACTTTCTATATCTAAGCCTTGTATCAATTTGGAGCTTACCTTAGTATATATGAGAAATGCTGGACTACACCTAATTTTTGCTTGACTACTTTCAAGTTTTCTTGACGGTTTTTGTTGAATAGTGATGGAAGGACAACAACCAGCTAACCAACAAGTCCTTTCTCTGTTATCTGGGGTTGTTATATTTGCTGAACACTTGACTACCAGATATATTTACTTCTGTATATATGTATCTAATCTGTTCTACTGATTGATATATCTATTTTTAAATAATTGGGCTGTGAGCACCTTGAGCAGGTACTGGGTTTGGAGTTTTGGGGCTTGTTGGATTGCTTTGTTTTTCTTTTTAGTATTTCTTTGTATCCTCAGTGATTAGTATAGTGCCAATCACATATTAGGCAATTAATAAATGCTAGTTGATTAATGGTTGACTAATGATATCAAATTGTTTCAATGTTTACTGTTTTATAGAATAGTTTAATATCTGGTATTGCTAGGCTCCCTTCCATTTTACTTATTATTATTATTTTTTAACATTTCCCTTGAGATTCTCGACTTTTTTTTTCCCCACAAATGATTTTTTTTTTACTTCGTTAGAACAAGAGGGTAAAGTGAAAGTAGAAATTTCTTTTTTTTCCCCTACATTTGTTATTGAATTCTTCATTTTCATTTTTGGTATTAATAATTTAGTGTTCTTTTTTACTTAAATCAGATCACCTAATAATTTATCAGTTTCGTTGTTTTTTAAAAAGCAGCTCCTACTTGTATTTATTAATCCAATTTTCTGGTTGTTAATTTCTTCTTTGATTTTTTTCAGAATTTCTATTTTGGTATTGTGTTGGGTTAAAAAATATTTTTTTAGTTATTTTTCTGGATTTGTTGCTGTTACTGTTGTTGCATACCCAGTGGTATATAATCTCACATTGTCATTATCATTAGTGAAATTATCTATTGCTTCTATGATTTGTTCTTTGGCTCACAATCCTTAGGATTAGGTTCCAATGAATTTGTAATCCTTTCTTAAATAGCTCTTTATTGAACAGAATTTTTATTACATTTTGTTTACTAAAGCATATGTTTAATATTTGTTTTTCTGTGTGTGATTTTTGTGCTGAAATACCTGTCCAGTTCTGTAAATGTGTCATGTATAGCTGAGAAATAGGCATAATCTTTTCTATTCCCATTCAGTAAATGCCAGAGATCGATTATATCTAGTCTAAAATTCTATTCAGATCCTTAGTTTCTTTCTCATTTATTTTTCTCTTATATTTTTCTAGGTCTGAAAAGATATATATTCAGGTTATTATATTTTTTCTAGTATACTTTCACTGACTGTCTCTCGTAACTTTTTTGCCTTTCGTAACTCTTTTAAGTATTTAAATGCTATGTTATTCAGTGCATGTATGTTAAGTATTGGTATTGATTTATTATTTGGTACCTTTCAGAATAATGTAGTATTCCTGTTTATATCTTTTAAGTCTATCTTTGCTGTTGCCTTGTCTGAGATCATGATTGCTACCCTTGCTCTTTTGGATTCAGCTCATTTTTCCTCTAACTCCTTATTTTTATTCTCTGTGTCTATTTCAGGTGTGATTCTTATAAACAACATATTTTTGAATTCTGCTTTCTAAACCATTCTGCTATCCAGTTCCATTTTATCCCATTCACAATTATGATAGTTAATTGTGTATATATCCCTTCATCATATTCTCTTATATTTTTCCTTCTCTTTGTCTTCCACCCCCTCTTTACAAAGAAGAGGTGGTAAGAGGAGTGTGCTTAGCACAAGTGAACTATCCTTAATGTAATCTCCTCCTTTCCAGCCCCTCTTCTCTTCCACTTGCTTAGACCCCAGTCAGAGGTTCTTGATTTTTCTTTCTCTTTTAAACTCCTCTTAATGATACACCCTCTGAAGTTAGAGTTTATTTTATATATGACTAATCTCCTTCTGAATCTATTATCCTTCCCCTTCCCCCTACTCTTTCTTCTCCGTTTTTTGAATATATATCTATACCAAACATTGTGTGTGTTTGTTCCATCCTATTTGTGTTCAGTGATTATATGAGATACTGAGTTATGTTACCTTTCCCCCCTCTTTCTTCTCTACTGTATTTCTTTTTCACTTCTCTTTTCTTTCTTCTAAGATAATCAAAACATTCTGAAACCACTCCCATGTCCTCTGTCTTGTTTCCCTCCCTCTATGACCTCCGGTGACTTTAGAGTTTCAATAGGACATTTGTATTAAAACTTGAATTCTTAATCCTTGTGTAGTCCTTTCCAATCATTCTTAGTTACCTTTTTCTGTCTTTACTCCTGCATTTCAAACTTTCTGTTCAGTTGTAATCTTATCATCAGGAGTGTTTTGAAATCCTCTTTCTTTGACAGTCCATTTTTCCCCCTGTACTATTATATTTTCTTTTGCTCTGTATAAGTTTTCCATGCTTGTAAGCCTATGTCTTTATAGCCTTTCAGAATATTACATTCTAAGTGCTCTGCTATTTTTTTTTAGTGATAGTTGTTAAATCTTCTGTCATCTTTACTGTAACTCCTTGGTACTATTTCTTTCTGGTACCTTGCAGTATTTTTTCTTTGACCTGGAAGTTCTGGGTTTAGCCATTACATTCCTGGGATTTTTTCATTTTGGAATTTCTTTCGGGAGGAAGACAGTCAATACTTTCTATTTTCACTTTGCCCTCTGGTTCTCATAGATCTGGATAGTTTTCTTTCATGATTTCTTAAAATTTGATAAACTTTTTTTTTGGTCCAAAAATTCTTGAGTTATTATTCTCTTTTCCCAATCGTTTGTTTTTCATCATTCACCTCACATTTTGTTGTATTTTTTTCATTAAGTTCTGTTTGCCCCATTCTAATTATCAAGGAGTTTGTAGCTTGGGTAAGATTTTGTGCCTGTTGTACTCAACTATTAATTCTCCATTCAGTTCTTTCTTTCAGTGCTCTCCTTTCTTTTCCAATTCTTTCTTCTAATTCTCATTTCAGTTATAAAACTCTTTTAACTCCTAAAAAAACCTCTTCCTTCATTTCTTTAAAGAATTACAATTGATATTGTGGCTAAGCTGTGTTTTTTCTTATAGTTTAGAGCAGCGGTTCTCAACCTGTGGGTTGCGACCTTTGGGGGCTGAACGACCCTTTCACAGGGGTCGCCTAAGACCATCGGAAAACACTTATTTCTAATGGTCTGAGGAACTGAGACACGGGTCCTCTATTCGTCTTCAGGCAGGTCCGCCCACATGCAGATAAGCCCACATACGAGTATTAAAGGGTTTCGGCATTAGGAAGGTTGAGAACCACTGGGTTACAGTTCATATCTTTCAGTTCTGTGCCTTGTTTTTTCCTCCCGTAATTGGTCTTCATCTGTGGTTATCTTTTCTTGTTTATTCATTCTTCTGGACTTACTTTCTGAATGCCAAGCTTTTTACATTTCTTGAGGTAATGTCTGGATAATTTTCTTATCCCTCTTTTGTATTTTCTAGGAGCCTGCTGCTGTTTTCTTTGAGGGCATCAGTGAACATAGGTTGGCTTAGGTTAGGGACCTGTACTTTTACTACAGTCTGATCTAGGGCAAAGTCTTGTTGCTGCACTGTTGGTCTGAGATTTGCCGGCTCTTGACCCTAGGCTCTGTCTAGGTGACACAACTGTAGGCTTCCCTCTGGTTAGAGCTCCAGTAGACAACTAACAGTCCCAGTTCCTATCAGCTAGCTGGAAGGATCTGTAGGTTCAGAGTGACAGAATTGCAGGCTCACTGATCTCCCTGTTCTATTCTCTCTGCTGAAGGCCTCACATTGGGCTGGTATCTTCATACATGTCCTCGCTTCAGATCAGGGCCACACAGCTGCCACTTCTTTCTTTTTCTGGCTTCAGGCCAAGTCTGAGCAGCATCCAGTATATCAGTGACTTCTCCTTGCCCTGGCACTCAGCCACAGGTCAGTCCTGTACCTAACAGCATGTGCCCTCTTAAGTCTCTTTGCCGGTCAGCAGCTTTATCCTGGGGTTCAAGCAGTGCAGTTGTAGGCTGGCTTTTGTTGCAGCCCCCTGCATCATCAGGCCTTGTTCCTGATGGATCTGCACTTGCTCCTCACTCAGGACCCTAACCACAACTTAGCCCTTTTCAAGCTCCAGGTCCGTTTCCTGCTCCCCAGGCTGGAAAAAATGACTCACTGTGTTTTCTCCTTAGATTCTCCAATAATTACTCAGTCCAGTCTACGTCTTTGTTGGAATTGGTGTGTGGGCCTTGGCCTGTACTTCTTCCTCCTGCCATCTTAACTTTTCTCTTTATGTCCCTTTTCCTTGACATGATGATAAGCTGATTTATAAAGGCAGTCTTACTTCCAACCTCTAAAATGCCACTCAGTCATGTAGTTCTTTTAACATTTTTGAGAGCCCATAGTGTGCTCGAAGATAGCACCACCAATGAATAGAAAAAGGACTAGGTATATATAGATTAATGATGATTAACACAAATTAGTCTAGCCATTAGGGCTGGATTTTCCCTGAGATCTGTTTCAAAGGCAATAGTAGATCCCCAGTAAAACATTTCTGAAAGTTCACAAACTTATACTTTGAGAAAATGCTCAAAATATATAATCCAGTGTGCCAAGAGACTATTGGTTACTAGTCATTCAATCAGTAACTATTTATGTCCCTACTATGTTCCAGACACTGTGCTAAGTGCTGGAAATCACCCAAAAGAGCAATCTACCTTTGTATAACTCTACTCTCTCTCTACCCACTCACTTTTCAGTCTCTTATAACCTGGCTTCCTATTCCAGTTATTCCACAGCCACTCCCTTAAAGTTCACCTAGTCTCTTTGTTTGCTAAATCTGGTGGACTTTTCTCATTTCCCTTTCTTGACCTTAATTAAGTCAACACTACTTAGTTCTCCTGGATAATCTAACTTTCATAAATCTTGTTCTTTTCTAGTTTTGGGGTATTTTTTTTCTGGCTACATGATGGGTTCATCTCTGTAGATTTATTTTCCTGCTCATAACAATACAGTTATTATTAATAGCAAGCATTTCTTGTCTGCTAGTTATTTTACAATTTTTACCTAATTTGATCCTCACAACAAGCCTGGGTGGTAGGTGCTATTATTATACTTATTGAGGCTACTGAGGCAGTCAGGGGTTTAAGTGACTTGCCCAAGGTCACACAGCTAATCACCATCCAAGGCCATATTTGAACTCAGGTCCTCCTGGCTCCAGGCCAACAGGTCTGTCCAGCTGTGCCACACAGGGCTCTGAAGGGGAAGTCATCTTTTTCTTTTAAAAGAAAGTCTGTCAAGTTGTTGTTCCTTCTTCGTTCTTGAAGATGACCGATGACATCAGGAGGGTGATGTCTTATGAGCGAATGGGATTTAAGTGAGGCAGAGCTGTGCAAAATCGTCAGCCTCACTCTGTCCTCCAGTGTCATCAGAGTCCAGTGGCAAGACAGGTGAGGAGGATGGGCGATGGACCAGCATGCAGTGGGAGACCTTGGCTTTTTTAAGCTAAGGCCTTTCACCAGTCTCATTTTGTCTGAGGCAACACCCATTCAGTGATAGGTAAGAACTGAAGCAAAAGATGGCCTAGTTTGCCTTCACAAAAGAAGGGAGGGGAAGACGCTCAGAGTTTCTGGCCAGGGTCTGGCTATGAACCATCTAATCACCAAGTAGCTTTAAGTGTCTTTTGCTTGATCTCTCTCCCTCCTTTTGCTGTCCTTGCCTACATAACATCTTTTATTACCTGAACCTAGACTTGCCTCCTCTAGGCAATGCTCCATGTTTCCAAGTCGTGTCTTTTTTTCCCCTCCTCCCACCTCATCCTCACCTAAAACTTAGGCGAGGGAGCCTGGCAAAACAGTAGTAACATTGTACTTGGAGTTTGAAGACTTGACTACTCCATTAATTAATTCTGTGATGTTGTGCCTTTGGAAAGTCATCTCACTACTCTGGGTCCCAGCTTCCATATTTGGACAGTGAAGATAATGTTCGCCCTGCTTATATCTCATGGGGTTGTTGTGAAGATCTATCAAATCCTGCTCCCTGTTTCCTTTTTCCAGGGTTTTGATCACTTTAACTCATGTATCTCAAATGAATTCTGTATAGAGACCCTCTGTAGGGTCTGAATGATTTGGTTTGGGGCAGAGGGAGGAGAAGTAAATGGAGTAGTAACAATGAATTTTGTCTGAAGACACAGTCCACATAATGGGGGTGTTTCAGAATGACTGAAATAGCAAGGTTTTGTTACTTTGTTGGGCTTTGATTATAATGTATTAGTAATGTCCCTGTGAGATGATATCTCAGGATGGTTCTAGTTTCATTCAGACTCAAATGTTGACTGTCCTGGATTAACCTTTGAATTTTATACATAGTATAGTAGGGAAAACAAAAAAACAAACAGGATTTGGAATTGAAGAACCCAAGTTTAATTCTTAGCTATGATACCTAGGAACAGTGTGACCTTGGGTAGTCTACTTAACTTTCAGAAATTTTATTTCCTCCTATAAATGAGGAATACTACTTACACTGTCTGCTTCATGGTATTATTATTAAAGTGCTTTGTAAACCAACTAGCCAATCAATCAGTCATTGATTGATTGATTGACTTATACTGTTTCACAGTATTTTTGTAAAGTACTACATAAACTTTGTCGGCTAATAAGTCTGATAAAGGCTTTCAATGATATGATTCAAAGAGATGATTCCTTTTAGCTCTGAAAATTTAACCCATTAGTAGAATATAATTGGGATGAATTTCCTCATCTGACTGTAGCCATCTGTAAAATTAGGAGTTTAGACAATATCTAAAGGGTCTGTCTGACTCTAAATCCTATTATCTTTCACACTTGGATCCTAAATAATTTTGTAGATTTAGGTTTCTGTAGCTAGAATAGCTATGTTGTAAAAAAAAAAAAAAAATCATTCTTTTCCATCAAATGGCTCAGAAAGTGATTTGCATATACTGATTAGGGTCTTTGTCAGTATCTAAGAAATAGTAATACTGTATTTTGTGTTCAAGGCACATCTACCAGAAATACTTTTTATTAATTTACCATTATTCTAAATCCAAACATTTCTAGTTTAGAAAAATGTCATAATCTCCTTTTCATCATCCTCCCATGCCGTCTCCTCTATTCCCCCAAAACAAGTAATAGCAACATAGGAATCTTGACCCAAAAAAAAGGTCACAAATGTTAAATATAGTTTTGGGGGCAGCACTCTACTCTGTATAATGGAACAATAATCCCTTAATCTTCTAAGATTACTTCATTCTTTCTTTGTTACTCCCATCCAGTGTTTCCTAGGACTAAACTCTAGCGATCAGTACAGCACAAGGTACCCTTTACAATGACAAAGAGGTTACTGCCCTGAACGCATCACAACTTTCTTTACATACTCAGTGATCTTAATGAAGCAAAATATTTTGTACAATTGCAATAGAACAACAGTCTTGGGAAGTTGATACTGTTATCTTCATTTTATAGGTGAGGAAACGGAGGTAGACTGAGGTTAGGTTGCTTGTCCAGGGTTAACACAGCGAGTGAGGCTGCATTTGAACTCCAGTCTTCCTGACCCCAGGCCTGGCGCTCTATCCAGCCTAGCTCTGTGGAAGTTTGTTTACCCTCCTCAATCATTTTCCTCTGAACCTTAGCTTTTATTCTTGACTTCTTAGACACTTAACTTTTTTTTTTTGAGATAGAGGTGAGTACCTGGCCCAGGGTCACACAGGTAGTAACTGTCTGAGGTTGGATTTGAACTCAGATCCTCTTGACTCCAAGGCCAGTGTTCTATCCACTTTGTCACCTAACTGCCCTCTTTTACACATTCTCTTACAGGGAAAAAAGTTTGGAAAGGACTTCAAACTAGAGAAATATTTATTTCTTAATACTTTCGGTTATACTAACAAGTAAGCTTTTAATATACTTACACAACACGTTGGTACGCAGATTGAATAAACTGTTTAATTCTTCAGGTAGTAAAAATTATTCCCTGGCCTATTTGGCAGTGACTCATTAGTTTCCTGCTTTTTTGATCCTAAAGATGATCTCTTTTATCTGAACTTCCTGTGCAGTTAGGCACAGTGCTTGAGGCAATAATATAGGACCAAGAAAGTCTCCCTCTCCATCTCTCTGTTTCTTTTCTCTCTGGCCTCTTAAACTGCTATGCATTTACTCCATGCTCTGTTGTCTTTTCTTTGGAGTACAGAAACATCTGCTAGGCTAGATTTTATTCTCTTGCCTATTAGCGAAAAATTGTCTATCCTTTTCAAAGAAAGGACCACTTTAGAGCCAAGGATGCTATGTTCTCAGTGCCAATGACTCTGACTTTAGCTCCTTCTTTTCATCACCAATTAGGATGTGTGGGCAGCTCTAAATAACATAGTCCACATGCACCATTTCTATTTTCTGCAGGTTTCATGGTCTAGAACAAAGACAGGTGCTTTAGGGATGAAGACAGATTTGAGTGACAAGCAAAGGAATCGGCAACTTAAATTTAAGAGGAATTCTTATATTTAAATGAAATTTTTTTTCAAAGGGAAAACGACTATTGGACAATGTCGCGTGTGTGTGTGTGTGTGTGTGTGAGATATTCCTCTATGATTTTTCAAATCTCAGAACATTCAAAAAGTACTCATTCATCCGACTGAATACAGGCTGTTTGGAAATTGTCGCTAATGCATTTTTAAAAGAAGTACCTAGAACGGTTCATATACTTTGGGAAAAAACTGGAAAACATTTCAAAATCAGCCAGCCAGGAAAGATGTTAATCCTTTGGAATTATCTCTTCATCTGAAGTTTTGGTTTGGCTTGATATTTGGGACATTAGTCCCAAACAAGAGGTTCTTCTCCTGATTCTTCACCTCAAGACCTGCCTGGTGATATATGACATCACAGTCGTCTTGGTAGTAATTAATTCTGTAGCTAGCAAGGGGTTAGGTGGCAAAATAACAGCCAGGACAGTGAGTTCTCTCAGCCTCTGCACTCCTGCCCTGATGTAAATTGCCTTCAAAGATGTAAACAGAAAAGAGAGGTGTCTGAATTGCAGATTTGCAAGAAGTCAGTTTCTTTTTAAAAAAAAAAACTGGAGAAAATCTAGACTGAAACTGAAATTCAGCTCAGGCAGGGAAAGAAGCCACATGCAAAGATGGTAGAGAGATTTGAGAGTTGTTCCACTGAGGGTACCTCCAAAATAAGGAGAGTTGCCTTTGTCTTCTTAACTTTCCATCCAGGGAGCCCCGATTCAAGTTGTTCTCTGCACAGAGCAGGTGCACAGTGCAGTGTGTTGACTGACCAGTAGACTCGCTGTATACAAGCTTATACAAGCTAAGCCCTCACTTGCATCAGTATGCTTTTTAACTGGACCATGCCCCAGTTTTATAAGTGTTCCTTCCAGTTCCTTGGCTTATGTTATGGAAATTATACTCTGATAGATGAAGATTGCAGCCTCTCCATCCCATAAAAGGCACTCTTCATGAATTGTTGTGGAAAAAAAAAACAAACCCCACAACCAGCCTCATCATCCCAGTGTTTTGGTCCTGAACCTCTCTAACTTATCTAGGGTTGCTCTCTTGAGCTAACCATTCTACATCCTCATTCCATCCTTAGTCTTTCTAGCTTGTTAAAACCTGTAGGAACCCAAGCTTCACAGGAATGGCCTTTAAATGCCTGGATTCATCTCTGTGATCCTGGAGTCAGGCATTTGTGAAGGTTTTAAATTCCTAGCAGGACGGAGAGAATAGATTTGAGTTTATGGAGTTGATTGTGCCTTCCTGTACTTGAGAAGAGGCCAAAGGGCAATTTCAGGAAAAAGCTTTTGGGCTGCATGTTTTTGAATGTGAGTACCTCAGGAGTAAGGGTCTCCCTTTTCTCTAGCTTTGCACCTCCAGCATGTAATGCAATCTTTAGTCCATTCCTTTTCCATTCTGTCTAGAAGATCAGACAGCCATATGTAGTGAATTTATGTAATATGTGACATGTCCTATAAATGACAAGGATATTCTTGAGGCACAGAGCTTTTATTCCTGGTAGGCCATACCTTGTTTTAAATGTGACCCATCCAGGAGCAATGTGGTGCAATGGGAAAAAGCACTGGATCTGAAGTCAGAGGACCTGGGTTTGAATCATAGCCTCAGTCACTTAATCGGTTATCTCTTCCACATCACAGGGGCTAAGGGTTTGGCACCCCCACAGTCTGGAAAATCCATGTAAAATTTTTTGACCCTCCCTTCATACCAGAGAAGTCTGAATTATTATGGTATTAAAAGATAAAATATGTTGGTATTATATAATATTCTGCATATGTTTTATGCATTTCTGACTTTCTAAACTTTTTCTGTGTCATCTGCTGGCCTTCATGTGTCATCTGTGGCTTTCACAAAACTCCCTCAAAATTCCCATTTAATTTCTTAAGCCAGCCTATGATATATTGAAACCGTGATGGGGAAAGTCATGCTATGGAAGGAATAACTGTATATTTTCTGTATGGCCTTCAGGTTCCTTATGGATAAAATCAGAGGATTGGATCAGGTTATCTCCATGGGTTCCTCCCAGCACCAGATCTATGAACCTATGATTTCCAAGATTTCTTCTAATTTTAAATTACAGGATTCCGTGGTCTTTCACTAAGGGAGGGGAAGGGAATAAGCATTTATATATCAGTACCAGGCACTGTCCTAAGCACATTTACAAATATTATCTCATTTGATCCTCCCAACAAGCCTGGAAAGTGGGTGCTATATCTTTATTTTACAGTCGAGGACACTGAGACAGACAGAAGTTAAATGATCTGTCCAGGGTCATACTTGAACTTGGGTCTTCCTGTCCTGAGGCTCAGAGTTTTATCAGTTGCTTCAACCAGGCAGAGAATG
Source organism: Pseudochirops corinnae (assembly GCA_028646515.1). Lineage (NCBI taxonomy): Eukaryota > Metazoa > Chordata > Mammalia > Diprotodontia > Pseudocheiridae > Pseudochirops > Pseudochirops corinnae. The sequence goes on from CM053585.1 coordinate 403,936,541, forward strand.
CAGTTGACAGAACATTTTTAGGGCTTCTGTAAGATGGGGCAACTTTTGTGGACAGTTCTGAGCATGATGTTTTTCAGAGTAGGATACTTGGATGTATCCTCCTGGGGTTTTTGTCATGATCCTCGGGCGGAGTGAGAAAATGCTACCTGAGAAGTGAGATGGGGAGAAGGAACGAGTTCAGAACTGAACCGAGGAGGGGGAAATAGATTTGCAGGAGGCAGAAGTGAATTTCCCTCTTAAGATCTGGAGGCTAACATCATCTTTAGAAGTCTCTTGCTTCCCTTCCCCTCCCCCCCATACATATAGAGACCTTGAAAGGTTGTGACTTGCCCAAGGCATTGAGAATTTGAACTCAGGTTCTATGTTCTGCTTTTCCCCACTTCCTTGCTAACCACTCTTTTTGCACTGTTCTCAGACTCTTTCAAGTACACAGCATGCCTGGTGTGTGCCACTGGTTAAAAGTATGGGATGTTTTTAGTTTTCTGAAATAACCAACAGTGGTGACTCTTTGTAACAAGATTTGGAAATGAAGGGGCAGCTAGGTGGTGCAGTGAATAGCACTGGCCCCTGGAGTCAGGAGGACCTGAGTTCAAATGCGACCTCAGATACTTAAAATTTACTAGCTATGTGACCTTGGACAAGTCACCTAACCTCAGCTGCCCAGCCTTCCACCCTCCAAAACAGGAAAAAAAAAAATTGGAAATGAAACTGGTGCCTCTTTGTGGTGCAGAAGAGGAAAATGTAGACGAGTGCAGATATTCCTAATAAAATATTGAGGAAGTCCACATCAGCCTTCCCTTTAGAATTTGTAAACACTACAAAAGAGTTTAATGCTAGGGTTTTGTTGTTGTTGTTTTAAATGAAAGCTCCTATCCTGAGGCAGGAGCATTTTCATCAGCTCTAAAATTCAGGGGCTGCTGTTTCTGGAACAGGCACGTGGAAGTTGAGATGGAGAGAATTTGTAACCTTTGAACACAGCTCTGTAGAGTACAGGCTTTCATTCTGGAGTGAAGCATCTCTTGTTCCATTTCTGTGGTGTGTAGGGGGAGAGTGTTACACCTGGGAGTCAGGAAATCTGGCCCTACCACTACCTGAATAAACCTAGGCAAGTCATTAGCATCTCTGAACTGCCTGCTTCCCTGGGTGAGGGGAATACTTTGCAAACAAAGTGCTATATTTATTTGAGTTATTATTTTTATCTTTTCCACAAAAGATGGCACCTGAGCTGAATCTTACTCTTGCAAAGAAATCCCATTCACACAGAGAATAGCTGAAAATCCATTCTTTGTATTTGCTGTACTGCCTTTGAGCCCAAGAGGGGACATGGGAAGGAGGAGATGTGGTCTGTAGAGGAAAGGGAGACCATGGTTCTGAGGATCTTTCAAAAACTCAAGATGAGGAAACTCAAGCCCATTGAGGCTACATAATTTCCCCTGTGTCCTGTCTGCCTGAATTCCAATAAGGGATCTGGGTTAGGGGTTGACAGTGGATGGATGAGAATAATGAAAAGAAAACCAAAGCAATGGCAAACTCCCTGGGGGGAGCAAGAAGAAAATTTGAAAATTATTTGGGACTAGACTGTATAGTTGAAGGCATCTGAAAATGCTATGTAAGTAGATTCATAGTCTGCTTGGCCATAACATACCTTATTTTTTCAAAAAATGAGTTTATTTATTTTTAGTTTTCAAAATTGATTTCTACAAGATTTTGAATTCTAAATTTTCTCCCCATCTCTCCCCTCTCCCCACCCCAAGATGGTATGCATTCTGATTACCCCTTCCCCCAGTCTGCCCTCCCTTCTATCACCATCCCAGGCCTCCCTTTTCTCCCCTGCCCCCATCCCTGGCCATCCTCTTCCCCCTTATTTCTAGAACATATTTTAGATGAAAACCTTGGGAAAACATCTCAGTTCAGAAGCCGATTACTCACCTCTCTCCCTTTTAAATCGGGGATTACCTTGGAGTAGGATCAGACCTTCTGATTTGTGGCTACAGTGGGGAAATTTTGAAGAGGTGCTGATATAGATTACTAACACTTAAGTTCTTGGTGGCAAAAAGGCCCATGGTGGGGGCCTTTGGGGCAAGACCTATGCCAGCTTTCATCCCTTACTGGCTCACCATGGGCCAGGTTCATTTTTTCCTTAGAATTGAGTCAATGGGGAGTTGCCAGACCTATGCTGGAACTGCAGGAGGTGGCCCTAAATTCCAAATTGACTCCAGTGGTTTAATTTCAAGCCATGTTTTTTTGTACAGCAAAGTTCTAAGATAGGAAAAGAATTTAGAGTTCTGCCCTTCAACATAAACCCTCTGGTTTAGGCAGGTCCATTCCATCACTCTCTTCCCATTCTGACCTTGATAATTCCTCACATGCTCTTGTTCTTCTTTGGCTATCATCTGATCTCCACAAGCAATGGCGACCCCATCCCAGTAGCTTCTCATCCTGCCTTTTACACCATGGCTTGGTTCAGCTGATAAAGAAGCATGATTGAATCCTCTCCTCATTGGTCTCCAAACTTGTATGGCACCAGATTATATGGTACCGTGCTCTCTTCACTGATGTGTTGTAAATTTAGGTGCTTCTGTAGGGCAGTGACTCGTCTTGGGTTTTCTTTGCTGTCACCATCAGCACTAGTCCCAGGATTAATATTTGGTGTTCAATAAGTATTGGTTGAATGGATTAATCGGGATGCAAGATTTTTGTTGGTGATGGTGTGTTTGTCTTACTCAGTGAGGCTTGAGTTATGTGGGGCATTAGCGACTCTTTTCTTAAGTTGATATTTTCTTCCTGGGACTGTTTAATAGGATTTGATCTGTATTGTAGTATGATAGTAACTTACAGTCACACAGCAACTTAATGGTTTATAAAACACTTTGCTCAGTCAGTTACTCGATAAGCACTTATTAAATGCCAGGCATTATGCTAAGTGCTGGAGAAATAGAAAAAAAAAAGTTTTTTGCTCTTAAGCCCTTAAAACAATAGCCTTATGAGGTAGGAATTTATTTTTGCTTTACTTTATTTATTTATTCATTCATTCATTTGTTTATCTATCTATCTATTTATTTTTTTAGTTTAGTTTTGTTTTGTTTGGTGGTAGGAGTGGGAAAAGGTTGTATCCCTGACTTTGGTATTGTGCACTGGTTCCTAAAGTATGGTCTGCATATACTTCAGTCCCCAGTACCCTTTCAGAGAGCCTGCAAGGTCAAAACTTTTCATAATAATAAGATGTTAATTACCTATTCAGATACTCCTCTTTTTTCCAACTACATTTCTGTGTGGAGTAGGATTTTCTTCATATAATTCAACAAGAACAACATATTCCAACAAATTAAATGCAGAAGCAGATATGAGAATTTAACTATCTTTGGGTAAACCAGACATCAAAGAAATTTGCAGAAGTGTGAAAAAAGTGTCACTCTTCTCACAAAATATTTTTTGAGGGCATATCATTATTTTTCATAGAAATAGGTTGTTTATGTTAACATGTAATAGATTTATTACTATTTTAAATGAATTAAAATACTTTTAACAAGATCAGTTTTAATTTCTAAAAAATTGATAGATATAATCCATATAAACAAAAGCTCTTTGGGGGTCTTCAGTAATTTTTAAGAGTATAGAGAGGTCCTGAGATCAAAATATTTGAGAAGTTTTAGTGTAAGGAACTTTTGGTATGGAAAGTCCCTCCACCAATGGATATCAATTACTCGTTTGTATCTTCTAGTCATAGAGAATTGCTCTGGGGATTTGAGAAGTTAAATGATTTGCTCCTGATTACACATTATGTGTTAGAGTTAGGATTGGAGTTAAAATCTGACTTCAAGGCCAGCCATCTATCCGTTAGGCTACTCTGCTTCTCACAAGGCAGATCAACCTATAGTTATCTTCATCTTAAAGATGAAGAAACTGGAGAGTTAAATAATTTGAGTAGGTTCATTCACTTGTCAAGAACCAGGCCCCAGCAAGGGGCTCCACTGGCTTTACTGTATTCGTTCAGACCAATTCCTTTCCCCTTCCCTCTCAAGCTTAGTGTTCACCCTGCCATATCCCAGTACCTTCTCTTACCTCAACAGTTAAACACACAAGTGTTGCTCTTTCTCAAAGGGATTATTGTATCTTTATGTAGCATCCTTCCTCGGTTTGGGGGATCCTAATAGCTGATCCACATGGTTAAAGAAGGAGGAGGAATATGAACAGCTAAGCAGGAGACTCCTTTTCCCCAGCAATCACTAGGTATCCTGGACTTCTGGGCAAGCAGCCTACTCATTCATTTACCAAATATTTACAGTGTGAGTGGCTTATCTTGGATGTATGTAGCATAGCACATGGAGCATAGTAAACCCTTAATGCATACATGTTACCCGCCTGCTTTGCATAAATTACCTCTTTCTGGAAAAGGCAGTGACCTATTTGTAGAAAGAACCTTGGATTCCTGAGTCAAAGGACCTGGATTTGACTTCCTCCTCCACTTCTCCTTACTTTATGAGTTTAGGCAAAGTTGGTCAACTCTCCGAGTTTCAGTTTCCTCATCTGTACAAGTGGGATAATCATACTTGGAGTTGTGGAAAAATCTCTTTGTAAATGATAGAGTACTTTATCAATGACAGCAATTATTGTTCCAGTGTGTACTATGTACATAGCACTTTCCTAGGGGCCAACTAAGGCCTGGGTTGAGGATGTAGCCACCCATGGAAATGGTAAGTAGCCACCGAGGGCAGTCCCGTGACTGAGTGCTGACAGGAGCCATTCAGGTGACAGGGTGTCCTAGTGTTCCCAGAAGGGAAGTGAGCCACACGGGATGAAGTCACTTGTACAAGCCCCGTTGGGAGAGTTGGTGCTTGAGATGTTCCTCAACAGATGAGCAGTGTTTTATTTCCTTTATGTCACCCCAACATCTTACTCAGGACTTACTTGTTGAAGTAAAATGTTGACAGAGGGGAGAGGAAGGGTGCTAGTCTGAATGAATATAATAAGCCCAGTGGGACCTCTTGCTGGGGCCTGGCACGTTAGGATTTTGTTTTAGCTGGTTTGGAGAAGATGGTTTGCCCTTGAATGCAGGTGAACCCTTCCCTGGGCCATAGCTTAAAGTGAGAAGGGACCTTCTAGTCCAGGGGCATCTAAAATGACTTTTGTATCATGGCAGTCTGGTGAAGGCAGTAGACTCAAAAGGGAAAAAAAGTTACATGATCACTTTATTACACATTTTAAAAGAATAACAAATTATACGTAATAGATTTGTGGTTTCATGTATAATCATCTTTTTTCTATTCTATATTATGAAAATACTTGTTTTATTTCTTAAGTTCAGAATAAAATAAATAAAATTTTAAAAAGAAGAATGTTCTTAAATGTATACAATATAATTTATAGGATTCCAAAGGGTTTAAATCATGTTGAAATACAGCTTTCAAAAAGTTCACAGACCCTGACTAAAGAACTCCTGTTCTAGTCCAAACCCTTCATTTAACAGAGGAGGAAACTGAGGCTAGGTGATTTACCCAGGACTGCACAATTAGTAAGCATAAACTAGTAAGCAGGATTTCAAGGCAAGTTTTCCTGACACTGAGGTCCTCACACCTCTGCATCCCTGTTCCATGCTCACCTGTCCATGGTGAGTAGGGAATGCCCTAGTTCTCCTGCCATGCCAGTGAATTTTGCTTTAAAATAACTTCAACTGTTTTGCATTTGAGTTCTCTTCAAATTGCCCATGTCACCAGGGTGCCCCAGGACACAGATCTTATCAGCTCCTTCCACTACCAGTGGTTCTCAACCTTCCTAATGCCATGACCCTTTAATACTCATATGTGGTTGCACCTGCCTGGAGACGGATAGAGGAGCAGTGTCTCAGTTCCTAAGACCATCGGAAATATGTACTTTCTGATGGATGGTCTTAGGTGACCCCGTGACTCCCAAAGGGGTCGCAACCCACAGGTTGAGAACTGCTGCAAGCACTTATACCTTCATCTTGATCTTTCTCTGTGTCATTTGAAAAGAGTGGCAGCCTTGAAGAAAGTGAAACTAGGAAAATGAAAAGCTGAAATTTAGTGGGGAAAAAATAGGGTGATAGAACTAACTGTGGGCTGGTCCCCGAGTCATTCATTGGTTGTGAGTGGGGTGTGAATAAAATGAATGCCTGACCCGAATCACTGGGAAAAGCGAAGAAAGCATTAGACCACTAGTTATGGTTGTAGAATGTGATGGGAAAAAAATTATAACCCCGTTATTGTTGGGGGGGGGGGTTATTTAAGATAACACCACATATACAAGTTTCTCAAAAATTTTAGTGCAATTTTACCTTAAAGTGTTCATATATAACAATGTAATAGCTTTGAGTTATTAAAGCTTTAAACTGCACTAAGACTTTTGGGATTATATATGTTTATGGGGGTATTTATTAAGATATTCATGTTATATAATGAATATAATATGTACATTATATGTTACACAACAAATTATAATGCATACGACATACACATTTTATTATAAAGAATTAATATGTAAAATGAATACGTAATAAGTATACATTTTAATACACACAGTGCTTTTCCTACATTACCCCATGGGCCCTCATAGGAACTGTGACATAGCTTATGTTAAGTAGTGGTACTTTCATTTTACAAATGGGATAACTGAAGATCACAGACAGAAATGATTTGCCCAAGATTGCATCAGGATTCAAACCCAGATCTTCTTATGCCAAGGGAAATAGAGCATGACTGAGTGAGAACAACAATGAGCTTAAGGTTAAAATCCCAGTGCCATCACTTAGAATCAGTGAAACCTTGGGACACATATTTAATGTGTCTCTGAGCCTTATTTTCCTCACGTGTAAGATGTGAATGGATAGCACCCATGCTCCCTATCTGCGTAAAGCAGCTATTAATTGTTAAGCTGAGTCTGCTGATTTGCTCAGGGTTGTACAGCTGTGTCAAAGGTATGACTTGAGTCCAGGCTGCTTCAGGACCCAGTTAAGGATCCTGGCTTTCCTCCCAGTCCTCAGATTCCATAGCGCAAGGGGCTTTTGGTAATAGTCTCTGCTTTCTCTTGACCATCTCTGTGTTCCTTGTTTTAGGTGGGAAACCTTTGCATACAATGTTCATTCAAAATAGAGGAAGTCCTTTAAGGACTAGTTTGGCTTGTGAAAGAATATTTTGTCTTAAATCCATTTCTGAATGGATTGGAGTTCTTTTCATGTGCAAATCGTCATGGCTAGTTGAAATAGCCTGGCTGGATCCCTTTTGCCATAGCCTTCTCTGGTGCCAAGTGGTGAGGTGTATCAGTGCAGATGACCCAGGAGGAGCGCCTGTGAAGTGAACTTTGCCTGTATTTTAAGGTTTTTTCCCCCTCTCTTATCCTCTGTTCCTATCAAAATAGAAATTGGCAGCCATACTTCCTATATGACCAAGCCTGGGTATCTACACGCAAGCATCTTTTCCTTTTGGCCTGTGCCTGTGAGGGTAGGGGGTGGTGAGGGTCAGGGATTCATGGGAAACAGATGATTAGACAATGTCTGTTCCTGAAGCTTGCTGTAGGAGTGGATTTGCAAAGCTGCATTTCCTTGTGATAGACCCTCAGTTATTCTGGGTTCCTTCTCTAGCTTTTGTTTTTGTTTTTAAATTAACTTACTAAGTAATTTTAACGTCTCTGGAAAGTTTGTAAATTTGCAAAAAGGTCAAGTTCATATTTCTGTGCGTGAGTTGCGGAAAATTTTCCAAGCAAATGCATATTATTATTGAATCTCTGACTCACTTTCCCTCAGCTCAAAGCTCACCTGCATTTTCCTGAGAACTCTAGCTGCATCTCTATGTATGCTGTCCTCCCTTTCTCCCCACTCTATTACCTTTTTTCTTAAAGGCAATCGGGTGTTAAGTGACTTGCCCAGGGTCACACAGCTAGTAGGTGTTCAAGGCTGGATTTGAACCCAGGTTCTCCTAACTCCAAGGCCAGTGTTCTATCCACTGTGCCATGTGGTTGCCCCCCCAACCCATTACCTTTCATCTCAGTGCAGTGGAATAGGACTCTGGGTCTAGATTCAGCAAGACCTGAGTTCAGATGTGTTCCAAGATACTAGTTGGTGTGATCTTGGGCAAGTCCCATCTATAGAATGGGAGTGATAGTATCATCTACCTCCGTGGTTGTTGTAAGCATCAAATGAGATAACATTTGTAAAGCACTTAGCCCAGTACCTGGCATGTAATAGATGCCAGATGAATGCAAGCTGTTAAAATCATCACCACCACCACCATCATCATCATTATTGTATCTCATCTGCATGTCTCGTCTCCCCAATTAGAATCTAAGGTCCTCGAAGGCAGGACCCCATGTTTTTGCCTTTAAATTTGAATGCCTCAGCCAGGCAGTCACATATTAAATGCCTACTATGTGCCTGGCGCTGTGCCAAGCACTGAAGATGCAAAGAAAAGTAACCAGCAAGCCCTGCCTTCGGGGAGCTTACGTTCTGATGGGGGAGACAGCCTGCAAACAGCCATGTACAACCAAGTGTTATACAAGATAAATTGGGCGTAATCAGTAAAGGGAAAGCCCTAGAATTAAGGGGGATTGGGAAGGGTTTCCTGTGGAAGGTGGGGAGAAGGAAGCCTGGCTGTGGTAAATATTCAGTAAGATGCTTATTGACTGACTGGCTGGTGACCATGGGATTTTTGCTGGCCCCAGGGGAATACATATCTGCTCCTGGAAGAAAGTGAACAATAATGTGTGAAACATATCCTTTGATTTGCCTTTACTTTTGTCTAAGATTGCCTAAAAATATGCCCACTGCCAGAAAGAATAGGAGCCCTCCAGTGAAGGCTGTGTGGCCCGCAGGCAAGGCCATGGAGTTGTCATGGGGAAATTGTATCCCTCACTCGCTTCCTGATTCCATACTCTGTCTAGAAAGAAAAGCAGCATCACCTGTTTGAGGCCTGCGTGCACAACACAGGAAGTGCTCCATGGTCCAAAGAATCCAGTTTCAAAGGAGCCAGCCATAATGTGTTTGAATGCTAGGGGCATGGTGAGTCTCAGATGACCTCGGGCAAAGAATGTAGGGGCTGGCCCTCTTGTCCAGATGTAAGGGACCAAGGAAACATTTTGTTACCCCAGGAGAAGAGCTTCAGATTCTCTGTGTTACTTGCCCCAGATGTATGGGTGCTAACAGAAAACATGGGACATCTGGTCTTGGTTGGCAGGCATGCCAGCCTCATTTTGGCTTTGGGCTCCTCTGTATTTCAGCTGGCAGAGGTCATTTTGTTAAATTATCCGTGTGGGCATCTACACCTCAGGAATGCACAAACACTATAAATCAGGCTTGATTTGTTGTTTGGTTGATTGTCTAGACCAGAGGTTCCCAAACTCATATGACCTACTCGCCCCTTTAAAAAAAAAAAATCCTCGGTAACCCCTGGAAATCCACTTTCTTTAACCCTTTCACTTTAAAAAAAAATTTTGTTTCATTTAAAAAAAAATAATTTTAAAAAATGGCACATCTTAAATTTAATTATTTATTGTATATTTGTGGGTTTTTTCCTGCATTGAAATTTTGATGACTCAGTATTGTGTCGTATAACTGTATGATACTGTGAACAAGTCATTACACACATATATTCCTGCTTGTGCATGCTGGACTTCCTGACAGTGCTTGACAGACTTGCCTGCCAACACTTACTTGTTAAGACCTGTCAGTGGACTTGACCACTGATAGCTTATAACTTGCCTTTTGTGTATTTATTTGGAAAATAAAGTAATCGCTACAACTTTAACTCCATTACACAACAGATGAAATATATATGAATAGTTTTTTTTAAAATTTTCTTCTCTTTCCTTATACTTCTACCACCCCTTTGCTTTTATTTAACGTTCCCCTCCAATTATACCCAGGGCTGCTACTGCCCCCCTGGATTGGGGATGGTATCACCCACTTTGGCAACCTGTGTTCTAGACCAGCAGTTCTCAACCTGTGGGTTATGTTCAATTTGCAACAATGAAAATGCATCCTGCATATCAGATATTTACATTATGATTCATAATAGCAGCAAAATTACAGTTATGAAGTAGCAAAGAAAATAATTTTATGGTTGGGGGTCACCACAACATGAGGAACTGTATTAAAGGGTTGCGGCATTAGGAAGGTTGAGAACTGCTGGTCTAGACCTAAAGTTGTGTCTAATGGATAAGATGTCTGATTCCACATCAGAAGATTGAGGGTTGGAGTTCTTTTGTGGTCGTTTCCACTTTGGGTAGCTAGGTGGAGCAGTGGAAAGAACACTGGGCCTGGAGTCAGAAAGATTTATTTTCATGAGTTCAAATATGGCCTCTTGACATTTATTAGTTGTGTGACCCCGGGCACTTAACCCTGTTTTCCTCAGTTTCCTCATCTATCAAAAGAGCTGGAGAAGGAAATGGCAAACCAGTCCAGTATCTCTGCCAAGAAAACCGCCAAATGGGGTCATGAAGAGTCAGGCACAACTGAAAAAACAACTCCAGAACAAGTTGACAGGTGTGCTGAGTGCTGGATCAAACAAGATCAGAAAAATCTGGAGGAAGCCTTTATATGAGGGACTTTTCTGGGGAGGGAGCAGGGTTAATGGACTCCTTTGGCAGTCTGATAAAGACAAGTCAATAAACATTCATCCAGTGCTTGCTGTGTGACAAGTTCTGTGCTAACCCCTGGGGATACAGAGAAAGGCAAAAAATCGGAACCAAAACAAAACCAGGGCCTACTCTCTAACTGCTTGCAATCTAATAGAATAATGTTCTTAAACGTGTAGAATAAAATACCGAATTACAGAGCAAGCCAATCACCGCAATACAATTAACAAAATTTTATTTTTTAAAAATAGCTTCATGGGCTCCAGAGTGAGCACCTTTGCTTTAGAGTTCTTCACCACCATTTCTAAAATAATAAAAAATCAGCCTGGAAAGTACAGCCCTCTCATTTTCCAGGGGTGCCTTACTGAAAGTTACCCAGATGACAAGGAGCAGAGACACATCTAACCCTCTTCAACATATCCTGTTAATTGATATCAACAATCACAGGAAGATGACTGCACTTCATAATAGTTGAAGCAAAGTCATTTTTCAGTACAATGGATAACTGTCACTACCATGTTGAGGTCCATGGAGCTCACACCACTTTTTTTCTCTCTTAATCACTCAATAATGGGTGTGGTTATGCCTATAATCACATTATAACCATTTTTGTGGTGCTTATTTTTTTGTATTTTATTTATTATACTTTGTTACTGGTTTTTATTTGAATACCTTAGTAGGTTGATGGAGGTTAGAATTAAATCTTTTTTTTAAAAATTTCTTTCTTATGCTATCCACATCCAGAGAAAGAACCGTGGAGTCTGAATGCAGATTGAAGCATACTATCTGCTCTCTCTTTTATTTTGTTTTGTTTCTTCTTTCTTGTGGTTCATTCCATTGTTTATAATTCTTCTTTGCAACATGACTATTGTGAAAATATGCTTAATTTGAATGTACATGTAGAGCTTATATCAGATTGTACTCTGTTTTGGGAAAGGGGGAAGGGAAGGAGGGGGAAAAATTCAAAACTCAAAAGCTTGTGGAACTGAATGTTGTAAACTAAATATAAATAAACAAATAAATAAATTGATTTCTTCCACTGTTCTTGACCCCTTCCCTACCCAGGCAACAGTCCTAGGAAATATGAAAGTGGAAAAACTCTGTGTAGGATTGCTTTTGGTAGTTCTTGAAGTGAATTCTTTCATCAGGGATGACTCTTCTTGGAGTAATTCTATTCTCATTTCTATGTCAGCAGTCAGAAATAGCTCTTATATATCTGGCATGCTGTTTTCCAGGTATGGGTGAGACCAGACTTCCTTCCAACTCCAAAAAAACTTCCCAAAAAAGCTGTTTCTCTTTGGAACAGCAAGTCTGAGGGTCTCTCCCTCCCAGCTTGATTGTGTTTTTTTTTTCTTTTCCTTTTTCTTTTCTGATTAAAGGGACCATCCCTAGACTCACTTCTCAAAGAGGCCTATTCACTGTATGGGCGTTACCTCACTCTCAGTGAGTACCTGCAAAGGCCTTAGCCTAAAAGGAACAGGGTCTCCCATTGCATCCTGGGTCATCTCCAGTCCTCCTGATGAATATCAGGCTACTGGATCCAGATCGTTCTGGGGGAGAAAGTGAGGCTGGTGACCTTGCACAGCCCTCCCTCCCTCCCTCATCAAAGTCAACTGCAAGTCAGGTCAGCATTTCCCTGATGCCACAGTCCTCTTTGAAAATGAAGGACAAACACAACCTGTGAGTAGATCGAGCTGCCTGAATGGGGACCCAGCTAGTCAGGTAACTCAGCTCGTCCTCTCCCTTTCTCTCTCCCTCCCTTTCTCTCCAAAGAAAGGACAATTTTGATGACCAGAATCTGTCTAATTAACTTGGGGTTTCCTGGCTAGATTCCTTCCTTCCTTCCTTCCTTCCTTCCTTCCTTCCTTCCTTCCTTCCTTCCTTCCTTCCTTCTTTCCTTCCTTCCTTCCTATATACATGATGCATACATATGTATATATACACAAATGTGTATATGCATATGTGTGTGTATTCTTATTTTTAATGTTTCAGGGCAGCTAGTTGGTACAATGCATAGAGTACTGAGCCTGGAGCCAGGAAGACTCATCTTCCTGAGTTCAAATTCAACCCTGGCCACTTACTAGCTGTGTTACCCTGGGCAATTCACTTAATCTTACCTATTTGCCTCAGTTTCCTCATCTGTAAAATGAGCTAAAGAAGGAAATGACAAACTAGTCCAATATCTTTGCCAAGAACACCCCAAATGGGGCCACAGAGAGTCAGATGTGCCAGAAGAACAATTTTTATGTTTCATAGTTTAAGCATAAAAATTCATTATCTACCCCCCTCAAAAAGAAAAAAAGACAGTACTTTGACTCTTCAGTTATTTTTATTTGATCCACTTTAAGGAAACCCTATTCTTACCAACTCTCTGTCCTGCCCCTCCCCTGCCTCTAACCTGGTTGTCACTCTTTTCCCTAATTTTGCAGTTTAAAAATTTTTATTATTTCCTTTTTCTTTGTTAGTTTTATCTAGTTATCTAATTCTTTCTTTTTTTTCCTCTCCAAGTAAATCCTTTTTTCCCTTCAGCTTGTTTTATGTTAGTTTTTTCCCCTATTTTCTGTATCTCTTTCTAAAAAGGATTTCTTTGCCTTGTTCTCTTTATGATTTTCCCTTCTGTCTGTTTTAGACTTTTATTCTCTGATTCCATGGCCCTTATACTTTTTTTTTTTTTTAATGCTTTTTGGAAGGGGGAATGCAGGGCAGTGGGGGTAAAGTGACTTGCCCAAGGTCACACGGCTAGAAGGTGTTGTGTGTAAGATTGGATTTGAACTCAGGTCCTCCTGACTTAAGGGCCAGTGCTCTATTCACTGCGCCACCTAGCCTCCCTGATGGCCTTTATACTTAACAGAGAGGCAGCTAGGTGGCACAGTGGATATCACTTGTCACATTGTGCCTGAAGTCAGGGAAGCCCCGATTTCAAATCTAGTCTCAGATGCTAGGAAAGTCACTTAACCTCTGCCTGTCTGTTTCCTCATCTGTAAAATGGGGATTCTTGTGCTAATCAAGTGAGATAATATTTGTAAAGCATCTGGCATGTAGTAGGCATTTAACCGCTTGTACCCTCCCTGCTTCTTTCTCATGGAATCCCCATGGAGAGGTAAAAGAGCTTGGGAGTTGGAAAAAATAGCTTGTTCTCAATTTCATTGCTCATATTTGCTTTTTTTGCTCATTTGCTCTTGTGACTGGATTGTTCTCTGCCCCAACCCCCAAGGATTCTCAGAATTGTTAGGGTTGGAGGGAGCCTTTGAGATGACCTCCTACAGCTCACTCGTTGTACAGGGAAGAGAGTTGAGAACCAGACAAGGAAAGTGACTTGTTCGATGGTATGGGTAGTAATTAGTAGAAGCAGAATTCAAACCCAGGTCTTTTGGCTCTAAGCCCAGCTTTGCTCTTCCCATTATAGCCATTATTTTGTGTGCAAAAAGAAAGGCATTTCCCCCTGCGAAATACTTTGTAGATGTAATTTCTTGCCAAGTTTTACAATGATTTTATGGGTGGAAGTGTGTGTGGGGATGGTAGGGATCACATTGGTATCTCCTCCTCATTGTCTTTCCAAAAGAGGGAGAGGAAAACAAAACTTTTGTGGCCTTTTTAATGGGGAAAAAAAAAAAGAATCTGGAAGGAGAACAAAAAGAAAAAGAGTCTGGAAAGAGGAAATGTTTAGAGGCTTAGTTGTTTCATTTTCTTTAGGTATAAAAAGACTCACTGAGTTTCCACATTGTTTCTTTTATGGATTTAAGATTCCTACCTAGTACTTTCCTCCTTAAGACCTCGAAGATATCTTTTGTTTTCATTTTTGTTTTTTTTTACAAATATTAATCTTCATTTTCCGTTTTTTAAAAAGTACCACTGGTACCTCTGTCAGAGTTAAAAAGTCATCAACTTGAAGGAAAAATTACATAGGAAACTATGTAATTATTTTCTTTCTACCCAGGACAGTTAGCTCCTTTGGTTAGAGCATGGTATTATTGTAGCCAAGGTTTGTTTTAGGGCACTTGAGTTTTCTGTTCTGTGTGATAGACTCTTCCCCCTAACTCCAACCAGGCAACTCCCTTGGAAATGGTTACTTTTGTGGGACTAGCCAACAGGACATAAATCACTGCAAGGAACTATCCCAAAAAGGAGAAATAACCTCAAAGCACATGCAGCTTTAGAGCTGTAATTGACATTGGAGATGATCTCATGTCCACAACCAGCCAGTAAGTAGTCGTAAATCTCGAGAGGTTTCATGTTGTAGTAGAGCCCTGGGCTTGTAGGCAGAAGACCTATCTGGTCTTGTGCTGCCGCTTAATAGGTCTGTGTCTGTCTCATTTCTCTGAGGCTCAGTTTCCTCATCTGTAGAATGTGGATAATAATACTTATCAAGCTCCAAATAATACTCTTATTACATTATCAGAATCAAGTGAGCCGATGTAGGCAAATTATTTTAAACCTGGAAAAGGTTAGTGTAAATACTCCCCTTCTGTCATATTGGCAATATGACAATCTTTACATGTGCCTCCAATACAGTTTTTGTTTTCTCGGTTTGCACTGTTTACTCAGTCCCCTTCCTATCTATACACATTTCTTATCTTGGTCATACACACAAAAATACAAAATCTTATTGCCTATGTTAATAAAAATGATTATCAAGAAAGCCTCAGGTAAGAGTAAAGAAGAGAATTAAGAATAGTAAGAGATTGTCAAGGAGAAAGCAGCTGCTGCTTCCTTTGAAAGCAGTGATTTTTAACCTGGGGTCTATACACCCTCAAAAGGGAATTGTGGTGGGATTTTAGGGGCTCTATGAACTTAGATGGGAGTAGATTACAATTTTGTGTCAATATAATTGGTTTCCTTTGTAATACTATACATTTATTTTATGCATTAAAAAAAAAGTTCTTCAGAGAAGGGTTCCAAAGGTTTCACCAGACTGCCAAAGTAGTCCGTGACCCCAAAAGGGTTAAGAATCCCTGTTTTGAGGATTCCCTACCCCAGTAGATGGATGCTTGTTAGATTTGCCATCTCTGCACTGTCTCCTATTTACAGTTGGACAGTTCAACCCCTTACATCCAACCTAGACAGTCCTCTCTTTTTCACTTAGGACTGGAGACATACCTCAATGCAACCAGAATACCTAGGACACAAACCTTTGCTCTTGGGCCAGCCTTCTGTTTTATAAGTGAATCCATTGCCCAGGGTATTTTACTTTAGAAAACCCAGTGTGATGGGTCCACTCTGTCTTGTACACTCTCATACTAGAGAGACCAAAGACAATACATTCTACCAATGGAGAGCACCTTCCTAACATGTCTCTGACCCACTTTGCATACATTCTGCTCCTACATACCTGGTTTTAGTTCCCTGAATCCTCTATGATTTTTGTGGGTTACAGCTAACATGTCCATATTTTCAGGGGGAGACTGGAACTGGTTGGTGTTGGTGCCACCTCATTTAAACTCACCTTAACTAAGGGGACAGGATAAGATTTGAAACAAAATGGAAGAAAATATATTGTCCTGAACATTAGCTGGCTGCTCTTGTCCAGATCCACATCCAACAGAATGTGGAATTTCTGACTTCCTGAACACATGCTAGATATCAGGTGATGAAAACCATCAGTGTTTACCTTAGCTTTCTGATAATTCAAATTTGTATAGAACTTCAAGGTTTAGAAAGTGATTTTTCACACCACCCCAGGTGTAATTGTCCTAATTTTATCGATAGAAACTGGGCCTCAATGAGGTTAAATGAGCGGCTCATGGTTTTAAAAGCTGTGGTTTAACAAGGTTTCCTGCTAGACTTGGAAGTCTGACACACACTTTCTACTTGATCATGATGTGTCTCTGCTCTTTATTTCTTTTTATTTTTTGCTGTTTATATTAACTATGGTTCATACTTTACTCATAGCATAATCCAAAAGGACTAAATTAAAAAAAAAACAACAACCTCATTGTACTCATGAGCTATGAACTTTTCATCCTGCTTTGCAACAGGGGAACTTAAGCCCAAAGAAGTTTAGTGATCCATACAAGGGCAAATGGGGAATCTGATGTGGAATTACTGTGAGTCTATACTGTTCCCTGTCGCCATTACACCTCCAAATTCTAGCCATCTTGCAAGGATTTGCTAAATTTCCGTGTCTTCTATTTCTTTCTTTTTAATTTTTTTCTTTTTCTTTTTTTTTTCCCATTTCTTTCTGCTTACAATATGTACACAGTATCATATGGTATCTACCTTGAAGGGCTCTTCCTAAGGGAGATACTTTGTCAACCTTACAAGTGTTTTATAAATGTTATCATGCAGAATTTCATATTGTTCTTGCGCTAACTGATTGAACCAGGTTACCCTTATGGAGCTTACTTATATGCTCATATTTTCAGAGTGATGATGCATGGAAGAGAGAGAAGTTTGCAAAACTAGTAGTAACTCCCCAGTGCTGGACAATTGCCATCTTTCTCCTCCTGTTTTTTGCAGTATTTAAAGGTTGTTCCGAGGTGTGACAGAAGGGACACACAATGCTGGGTGTTGAAATGTAGGACTTGGAAATCTCCACGTACCGTCTTGCTACATATTTCAGCTTTATCCTCAAACAAGACAGTGCAAGGGAAAAGTGCCTGGATCTGAGTTCAAATCCAGTACTCAGCACAGTGCCTGGCACATAGTGAGTACTAAATGAATATTGATTGATTGATTAATCGAAATTTGTCCACTGACACTCATTAACTCTGAGGCACTGGACAAGTCACTAAACTTCTTTATGGTTCAGTTTCTTTATCTGTAAAATTTGGGGGATGGACTCAATCTCTAAGATTCCTTCTGAACCTATAATCCTATAATCAGAAGAAAAAAATGCCCACCATTAAAAATTACTCAAACTTTTCCCCTGTAGGCATCCGATCAATAGAGATGGTTTACTAATTATCCTGACACTTAACTGGAGTGTCAGTGCCAATTTGCCTTATTGGCAGATATTTTCTGGAACTGTAATATATATAAATTTTTTTCTTATGCTGTAAATTTGCCCTAAACTATAAATTTGTTTTTACCCCGCTTTTTTTTGTCAGTGGTGCCTTATATCCCATAATCCAAATAATGGGGCTATGTCTATCTATTTAGTAAGAAACTTGTATTTATGTAGTACATTAAAATTTGCCAAGAATTTAAATCCCATCAGTCCTACTTCAAAAATGCATAGAAGAGGAAGGCTGGAGAGGGGTCAGGGAGAAGGAGGATTGAGACAAGGAGCCTAAGAGATCGCTGGCAACTTTGGAGGGGCAAGTTGGGTGGAATGTGGAACGATGAGGTCAGGAGCTGGATTAGAAGGGGTTTAGAAGAGAGTGAGAGGAAGGAAAGTGGAGGCACCAATCGTTGAGGACCTTTTGGAGGGGTTTAGCTACAAAGGGCAGAAGAGATAGTGGGGAATGAAAGGATCAAATGAAGTCATAGGTTTAATTGCTTTAGGGTTAGGGAGGTTTTAAGGATGGGAGAGACAGGAACATATTTGTAGACAGGAAATGAGCCAGTAAACAGGGAGGAAGTGAAGATAAGTGACTGAGTCAGGATGACACTCTTCCTGTCATTTCTGATCCCCTGGTGGTAGTCTGATGGTCTCAGTATTTTCCATCTCTAAGCGCTCAACGTCCACGATTTTAATAAAGAATAGCTTTATTTAAGCATTTCCTCTTTCAGTGTAGAGCCCCATAGTGGGTCACTTCTGAAAAGTTAACAACATCTGATAAAGTGCAATATTCAATGATGTAGTGGATAGAGTTGAATTTGGGGCAGGAAGATGTGAGTTCAAATCCTACTGTTGACATTTATTAGTGTTATCACCCCAGGTAAGTCATGTAAAATCTCTGAGCCTCAGTTTCCTCTTTTGCCAAGGTGTGATGATAATAATAATGATAAGCACCTCAGAAAGTTGTTATTGTAATTCCATCTTGGTAGTATTCTCTTTAACTATAACTATTTGAGACACACAAAAGGGCTTATAATGAAAGGACCTTGGTCCACAGATAGTAGAACCCTTCTTAGATTTGTTTTTAAATATTTCATTTATCTAAAGCTGACTGGACCCTATTTTGTCCCTGTGCCTAGCACCAGTTCTTAAGTAAGTCAGTGACTTACAGCATATATATGATAGATGACAGGTGGACCAGATTTCAATGGCGTTGGTTGTCTCTGCCCCTTGTTCCTCTGAATACTCCTTGTATATATCGGCAGGTTCACCCCTTCATCCTTCTTCCTGCCTCTCTCCCTTCCCCCACCTCTGTCTTCCTCTTACAATGGAAGAATGGGTGGCCGAACTCTGGCTGGGCTCTGATGAATAAGGTCTTTATGTGCCTTCGTGACTGGGGAGAAAGATTACTCCTTGGCCTCACTACCCCAGTGTGAGGATTGGTAGGGAAGTTTTTTTGCTTATTTCTTGTAGTTCTCCTGCAGTTTATTGAGATTTTCTGAGTCACTGGAAACACCTTCTTGAATAATGCAAGATGTATAACCATAAAACAATGTGACATTTACGAATACACACACACACACACTCTCTCTCTCTCTCTCTCTCTCTCTCTCTCTCTCTCTCTCTCTCTCTTTCTCCAGAATTTACACATCTTGATGAGTGTCATCTCTTACAAAGTAGTCACCTTGTGGGTTATTCATTCAGTGAAGCAGATGCTTTTGGAACCCTTGTGTGCAGAGTGCTGCAGTAGAAACTGAATGAACAATAGAATTTTAGAAGACATCTGAGTTCTTGATCATTATTTAAATAAAACAATTTATGATACACAAATGGTCAAAAAAGAAATGCTATGTAAGACCCAAGGCAGAAAAGATTCTTAAAGCCAGAGAAGATCAGAAAAGGTGAAAGGTGTTATTAATCTAAAAACATAGCTATTGGGAACTTCTGTTTTGGACTTATTTTTAGAGCTGTAAACTATTCTTTTGAATATTTTCAGTGGTGCCAAATCTTAGCCCTGTAGAGGTGAGTTAGGTTTTTGGAAACTTTGGTCTTACTTTTCTCCCTTTACCCCAATCTTTTTATTCTTTCTTGGTTGGTTTTCCCATGGGAGCTATTCCAGACATTTTTTCTCCTCCTGCTTCCTACACAATTTGCTAAGCAATGGAATTTACCTCCTACTTTGCTGCGAAAATAGAAGCAATCCATTGTGAGCTCCATTTTCTCGCCATCTGAAATTCCCTGTATCTCCACCACCATTGTTGCAGTCTCCAGCAATGAGGTGTCCCATCTTGCCTAGACCAGCGTCTTTGCTTGTCCCCTCAATCCCATCCCCTCTGTTTTCTAGTTGCTTGTCCCTTCAACTGTCTTCCCGCTCTCCTCTTCACGTCTTTCCTTCTTTACTCTATCTGTTTCCTTGCTGCCTTCAAACAGGTCCAAGGTTTCCCCATCCTTAGGAAGCCTTTGCTTGACACTACCCTACCTTCAAACTATCAACACGGGCCTCTCCTCCCTCTCACAACCCAACTTCTAAGGAAAAAAAGAAAGCTGTCTACAATTATAGTTTCTGCTTCTTTATCTCCCTCTCCTTTCTCAACGCCTGCCATCTGTCTTCCAACCCAGTGACTTGACAGAAGCTGCTCTTATGTTATAAGATGATCCCTTAATTGCTAAGTTTGATGACTTTTCTCAGTTTTCAAACTTGTTGACTTTGCTTGATTACATGGCATTGTCTGACATCACTGTCTCTCTTGGTTTTCCCTGATTCTGTTCTCTCTTGGTTCTTCTTAGATATTTGGTTACCTTTTCCAAGTATCTTCTGCTGAATCATCATTTGGCTCCAGGCCATGCTGTTGGGTGTTCTGCCCTCTTTCCTTTCTTTCTTGATGACCTCACGTGTTCAATTAATTCTGTGGATTTCCATGCAGATGACTCCCAAAACTATATATCTGTCTCTGATTTTCCTCCGAAACTTGAGACCTACATTACCTGTTGCCTGATGGAAATGATCTGGTTGTTCCAGAGGCATCTCACATTCAATGAAACTTAGCAACTTCAGTATACTTGCTTCTTTTATAAACTCCCCCATTTCTGTTTGAGGTACCACTGTCCCTCTAAGTCACCTAATTTTGCTACCTTATAGTAATCCTTGACTCTTTCATTTAACCTCCATATCCATTAATTTGCCATGTCCTGTCAATTCTTTCCCCACAATATCTCTCATCTGTCCCCTTTTCTGCAGTTATTAGGCTACCATTGTGATTCATTCCATCATTGATCACTTCTCACCAGATAGCTCTATGGTCTTTCCATATAGCTTCTATCCACTTTATCCTTCCCACAGTTGCCAAAATCATTTTCCTAAAGTAAGGAATCTAACCCTGTTACTCACCTGTTCATTTAGCTCTAATGGTTTTCTGTTTCTTATAGGAAAAAATACAAATCTTTCAGCTTAACATTAAACCCTTTCAAGATCTACCTTCGGACTTTTGTATATTACTTGTGTGTGTGTGTTGTTCAAACCAGTCACTTTGCTATTCCCAGCATTCCACCTCTGTTTCTGCATCTTGGTAGGGGCTGTCCCCTATGCCTGGAATGCACTCTTATCGCACATCTTCTTCTTGGAATCCTTAGCTTCCTTCAAAGCTCAACTCAATTTCTACTTCCTAAAGGAAGCCTTTCCCTAGATCATTAGTTCTTTTCTCTCTCTGTTTAAATAATTTTGTATTGATTTGAGTAAATATAGTAGAAAGTAGACTAATTGATTAAAAAAATTTTTTTTTCGTCTTCTTTTTCCTATAATGACCTGGCCCATAGTAGGCTTATTAGATACTTATTAAAGTGCCTGTTGTTGTATGCCTTGTAAATTTTGAGGCCTGAATAATCCAGGCCAATCTAACAAATATTTATTGCATATCCAATCATAATAATAACACCAATATTATCTCATTTTACCTTCATGACAACCCTGTGAGGTAGATGTTATTATTACCCTACTTTACAGATGAGAAAACTGAGGCAGACAGGTTAAGTCATTTACCCAGGGTCTCTGAGGCAGGATTTGAACTCAAGAGTTAGACCTAGTTAGGCCTTCCTGATTCCAGCCTAACGGGCTATCCATTGAGCCACCAGATATCAGACTATAGTAAAACAGAGACATGGAATATCCTCTGCCTTCCAATGATTAGCCGTAATAATAACATTGACAGTATTAATCATAATGCCTTACGTGTGTTGTCAGATTCCATGACTTGTACTTTTGCATTTATATCTCACTTCAAAGTAGGTGGGTGACACATTATTATCTTCCTTTATTCAGGAGGAAACGGAGACTTAAAGATTTTTTTCCCTGGTGGTTTTCATGGCCTTTTATTTTGCAGGGTGGGAATGGATGCTGAGGTTTTTTGGCCACAGGTTTAAGCTTGTGATTTGGGGCTGCAGAAAAGCAGATGAAGAAGGCCAGGCTTGGGTGATGACAAAGGTAAACGTGAACAAGTCCCATACAGATTTGCTAGATCTGATGCCTTTTGGAAGATGGTGTGTCAGACTGACCTTAATACAAGGTTATAGTCAGATTGTCTTGGAGGGCATGTCTTTTTCTAAGGCCTCCCCTGACAATGCTTGCTTTCTAGAAAGGTGTCTGCGAAAATGCATTAGGCATTTTTGTCCACATCTTTCTTTTTCCTTTGCCTTTTTCGTCGTACTGCTTATATATAGCCCTCACCATGTGCTACGCTTGGCAGGGTAAATCAGAATATGTAAAAGATATGGAACTTGCCCTCAAAGAGGTTGACTCTTTACAATTCTTCCTAAGAACTGGGTTTGCTGTAGAGAAGGCTTTAAGCTGATAATCTTCCACATGAAGAAACTGAAGGCAGAGGAATAGCATGGGATAAAAAGGATGTCCCAACTATCTTTGTCTAGGGGAAACAGATGGATGGGCCACAGTGATTCCCAGGAGGTGCAGAGTTTAGGCATAACCAGATTAGAGGATTAGAGTCACACATTCTCTCATCCATAACCTTGGGGGCGTCACTGCCATTTTTCAGCCTGTTTTCTCATTCAAAAATGAAAGGATTGGGCTATATTGTTCCAGTCCCAAATCATGCAATCCAAAGAAAGGTTCCCAACAGCCAAAGGTGATTTGTGTTGGGGAGGAGAACATAGCACCTCCTCAACTAATTGGGGGTTTTTTGGTTGTTGTTTTTGTTGTTGTTTTGTTGGGTTTTATTCCCCCCAGCTATTGGAGAAGTCTTAGAATTATAGATTTAGAGGGTGCGAGTGACCTTATTTATGTATATCTTCTGAAGTTCTCTATTCTAGCAAATTCAAATTCTGTGAATGTAGTGGAGAAAGGAAGAAACACCTCTGTTTGCTTCCAGGATTCAGTGATAGATTTGAGACTTTGCTTAGCCCCAGGACTGAGTCAATGTCCTGAAGCTGTGTCTCTGTAAGCTTTACTTAAAATGAGGGAAAGGAGTATATGGAGATGATTTTTTTTCATCGAATTCATGAAGGCAAGTCTGTCTGCCCACCTACTAAAAAGGAAGGATGCTTCTGTGCCACCCGCCTGAAAATCTGGGAGACGGCTTCCTCTCTTCTCTCTTCTCTTCTCTTCTCTTCTCTTCTCTTCTCTTCTCTTCTCTTCTCTTCTCTTCTCTTCTCTTGGAGGGGGAAGGTAGGGCAGTTGGGATTAAGTGACCTGTTCAAGGTCACACAGCTCGTTTTGTGTTAAGTGTCTGAGGTCAAATTTGAACTCAGGTCCTCCTGAATTCAGGGCCTATGCTCTATTCCCTTCCCTTCCCTTCCCTTCCCTTCCCTTCCTTTCCCTTCCCTTCCCTTCCCTTCCCTTCCCTTCCCTTCCCTTCCCTTCCCTTCCCTTCCCTTTCCTTCCCTTCCCTTCCCTGCCCTGCCCTGCCCTGCCCTGCCCTGCCCTGCCCTGCCCTGCCCTGCCGTGCCCTGCCCTGCCCTGCCCTGCCCTGCCCTGCCCTGCCCACCTCTTTCCTTTCTTCCATTTTATTTTTCTTTTTTGAATTTTTATTCTTTCATTTGGTGGGGGGAGGGAGGAAGGCAAGGCAGCTGGGGTTAAGTGACTTGCCCAAGGTCACACAGCTAATTAAATGTCAATGTCTGAGGACTTAGGTCCTCCTGACTTAAAGACCTGTGCTGTATTCACTGCTCCACCTAGAGCTGCCTCTCATGTTGCCTTTTTTAACACAGGTTTCAAAGGTTTTGTTTACTGGTTGTTTTTTGTGTCACCAGTGAGAAAAGGGAATGGAGTGAGTGTGAGTAATCACTGACTTCTGATGTGACATGGAGAATTTTTCTATCATGTATGGTCTCAGGTTAGGAGCCAGTCTGTATCTGAAAAAGGAAAAGGTAAAGGCCTTGAGGTGTCTGAAAAATCTTTACTTAATGCAAACAAGAAATTCTACTTGATAACGAAACAGATGACAAACAACATTGAAATGATTTTGGAAAAGAGATGGTCATACTTAGACTGAAATTCTGAAAAGCCCTTTTTCAATTTCCAGATCAAATATTCCAGACCAAAACAGAGTAAAAGTGGGTATCTTTTATAACTATCATGAACCAATTCTTGCAGTATTTGACATAAAGTTAAAAAATAACTTCAGGATTTGTATATAGCATTATATGCAGTCAATGTTGCTACGGTTAAAAACCATAAGAGGAGAAATGGAGCTACAAGGGACATCCTCTAAGGGCATGAGTTATTATTCACTCTCTAAGGGTAAACACCATCCTAGCAGAAACAACTTGAAATAATCATTGAAGATCTGCAGAGAGGATGGATGACTACATGAATTTCTATCTGGCATATTCAGGAGAAAACACGAATTCAAGAAGAAATATATGCCACCGAATCTGGAAACCAAAAGCTTTTACAAGTTCTAGATTCACTTAATCAGCACTTGAAAGCCAAAGTGAAAAGATACAAGGAGTCAAGACTATACAAAGAAAAAAACACAGTTCAACACTAATCGTAAGTTTTACTATGGGAAAAAAGGTATAAATGAAATACTGGTTGAGGAGAAAAAAAGATGTGCTAATAAATCCCAAGGTGTAAAGAGCAACTTCTTATTGATTTGGTAATTATTGAGTAAGCTGCTCTTGCTTCTAAATACCATAACATATATACCGCCTTTGTTGATTATCACAAGACCTTAGACTCAGTTCCATACTCATGGCTTATTCATGGCTTATACTTCAGACATATAAAATATATCCATGTATAATGAGAATGCTACAATATTTGCTATCTGCATAGAAAACTATTTTCTGCTTAAAGCATGCTACCAAGACAATAGTCGCAGGAACAGTTCATATACCACATGACAATTTTCAGGAGACATTTTAAGCCTATTGTAATTCTACCTGACCTTAAATACACTGTCATCTCTCTTAAGCACTACTAAGTAGGACTTCCAAATTAAAGAGGGTTTTGAACAAAAGCATCTTATTAACCACTTGATTTGTATGGATAGCATTAAGCCTATGGCTTCACTGAAAAACATATTAAAGAACTCTTTCTTCTGGTGGAATCTTTTTCTGATGATAATATCAAAATGTCATTTGGACTTAAGTATACAATATTTAATGTATGCCAAGGAAAGCGAGAAACTAAAAGCTTCAAGCTTGAATTTGAAGATCATATTAAAGTTGTATATGAACATAACACTCACATATACTTTGTCCTTACAAGACAAAGAAAGCCAAAAATATAAAGAAAAAGTTGTTGCTGAAGCAATTCAGCATTCTGAAATTAAAGCAAAATGGGAAGAACACATTTAAAGCAATCAACATGTATGTAACAGTCTTAATGTATACTTTCAGAATTTTAAAATGGATAACAATACCTTTGGAAAGTTTCTCAAGAAAAACCCATAGGAGTTTACGAAAATGTAGGGCCTATTGCCCTAGGGCAGTTAATACTTGTACACTCTAAAGAAGGAACAGTATTGATAGTCACTCTTAGAGAATATGAGAAATAGGTTAAAAAATTATAGAAATGTCATAGAAACAAACAGAGCAATGATTAAAAAAAAACAACTAATTTAAAGAATACCCTCCATTAGAATTGTCAAATGTGACTGAAAGTGACTTACCTCTGGTTGGTGCCCATAAAATTCCTAAACTTCCAAAGCAGAATAAAAAGCCTTCTATGGGTGACACCTGTATGAACTGAACTAACAGTAGTTCTACCAGGAATTGTTGAACACATGACTGAATTATACAGAATTGTAGAAGGAAAGAGATTTATGATGGAAATGCAGGTCTAGATCATTGCCACCACAAACCATAAAATTCTTAAGGAGCCAAGACTTTGTGACCCATGTGGAATATTCAAGGAATGGTGGAAACAATCACAGCAGATTAATATAGACTGTAGAAATGTAGTCCCTGTTGAGTATCTAGCACAATGCCACTCTGTAGGCTAGAATTATGTCAGAAGCTTGCTGTCTGTCTTCCATAGACTGACAAGATGAATTCCCATTCTACCCATACAGATCCCTAGATATCTTGGAAAATTCAACTAATAAAAAGTATTGAAAGCAGACCATCATTGTAGACCAAACTGTCCCATAATCATTCAGATTACTATTGATTCATAAAAACCCAATTTTGTAGACTTTTCCATCCCAAATATTCATAATGACATAAGCTGTATAGAATGAAAAGTTTTCATAGTACAGAAGCCTGGCTGAGGATATAAAAATTATGTAAGAACTTAATAACTTACGTTTGTCTCAGGAGGCACTTCATCTCCCACCTCTGGGCGTTTTCTCTGGCTGTCCTCTATGCACAGAAATGCTCTTTAAGGCTTCCTTCAAGTCCTAACTAAAATCCCAGCTTCTCTAAGAAACCTTCCTGGATCCCCTTAATTCCAATGGCCTCCTTCTGTTGATTATTTCCAATTTATCCTATAATATTTCTTACTTGTACAGAGTTGTTTACATGTGAGCTCCTTGAGAGCAGAGACTTGTCTTTTTTCCTTCTTTACGTCCTAGTGCTTGGGTGATACATAGTAGGCACTTTGTAAGTATTTATTGACCAATTGACTCTAGTTCAAAGCACTCATTTTCCAGATAAAGAAACTGAGACCCAAAGGGGTCATCAAGGGAATAAGCATAAAAGTTGGGATTTGAACTCGCATCCCCCAACTCCAAAACCAGTGTTTTTTCTGCTGTACCACACTACCTCCAAAAAATGAGAACAATTAAGGAAGCTGAGAATCAGAAGAGATGAAGTGAGTAGTCCAGGGTCACACAGGTTAAGAGGTCCAGCTAGAATAATTTGAATATAGGACCTTTGACTCTAATCTGACACTTTCCCCACTTCACCATCTTGTTTCCAACTCTCTAAAATATGAGTCTTATGAAAGAGTAAAAGTATACAAAGAATGTCCTGGGACGGCTTTTGTAGACACTGAGATTGAGACACCAGTCTAGAAGTTCTGTCCGAAGTAAATGGAAACCCTTGTGACCTTTGTGCACACTGATGGAGCCTTGGGTCTTGTGTTTACCAAAGCTTGACACCAAGAGACAAATGGGAAGGATGTAAGCTGTGTCTTCTTTGGCTGAGATGGGAGTGAATGGAAAAGTCCTAGCTCGGATGGGGCTGACTCCAAAAATAAGACAGGAAAGATAAATCAGCAACAGAGAACCAGAATTACCCCCCAAAAAGAGCAACCCTTTTTCTGTTTCATAATTGCAGTAGCGCATATACATTTTAATGTTGACAAAACACTTTCCTCCCAACAACCCTCTGATGTGTGGATTTTATTATAGCCTTTTTGCAGATGAAACTGAGGCTCACAGAGTATGTATGCAACGTGCCTACAACCATACATGTGGCAAAGGCTGGGTATAAATCTAGTTTTCCTTTGGGTTCAGTGCCCTTTCCATTAAATCACACTGTCTTATTCTAATAAACGCCAGAAGCAAAATAAAAACAAAACAAAAAAAAACTCTTTAAAAAGTCTTTATTTCCAGTGGAAGAGCTTGGGAGTGCAGACTTGTTTCAGAAATATCAGAGTTGGGGAAGAAGTTGGAAATCCCTTTTCAACTTAGGGAGTCCAGATTAGATAGGAACCCCTGGTGGAAATGTGGGGGGGTTGGCAGTGGGTCAAATCCTAGAGTTAGAGGGAGAGAATAGAGTATGGTATAGAGAGTCCAGCCTGGAATTAGATATCTTCAGGGCTTTAATTGTGTCTGTGTGTCACACTAAAGGAAGGTCTACAGATATGTCAACATGTATAAAACTTAACCTTTTTTTCTGCAAACAAACCTTTTTTTCTGCTGTATTCACTGTTTTCATCAATGACATCACTCCTTCAGATCACAACCTTCGGGTTACCGTTTACTCCTCCCTCTCCTTTGCCTCTTATGTTTAGTTATCTCTTTTCTTTCTGCCTCTACAACATTTTTACATCAGTCTTCTCTGTTTTCACAGCCCTGCTATGTATTCTCATCACCACCTGCCAGGAGAGGTCTTCCTCCCTCTACTGTCCCTCCTGCTTTATCTTGCTCCCATTTCCAAGTCCATCTTCCCATTCAAAGCACTGTCAAAATAAGTTTTTTTTTCCTTTAATGTATGTATGTGTACTTCTGGTCACATCATTCTTCTTTTAAATGATCTTTGGTTACCTGTGGAATAAAACTGAAACTCCTTGGTTGGCCTTCACATCTCTACATCGTGGTGCCACATTCTCTTTCTAGCCCTGTTCCATAATACTACCTACCATGTATTCCACAATTCTGGAACGCTCCATATGCTTTCTTGTCTAATACTGCTCTCAGTGATTTAGAATGTCTTTCTTCACATTCTTGTCCTGCTAAACTTCTGCTCATCTTTTAATTTAAAAAAATTATTATCTTTTGTTTTTATATCTACAATTACCTGTATACCCAACCTCTCTCCCATTCCAAACCGTTATCCCATATAACAAAGACTAGAAAAAGAGCAAAACAATTCAGCAGACTTAACCGATACACCATCCAAAGCTGCCTTGATATGAGAAGTTCCACACATTCAGTCTTATTTATCTCATGTGGTGAGGTCATTGCCAGTCCTCTAACATGTTTCCAACTAATTTCATCTTTTGAGTTAATAACATAGCGACAGCTTTAATTCTTAAGGCACATATGATTTTATCCTAAGGATAATAACATCTACTTATCAGAGACCATTCAGGTGTCATAAATTGCTTTGTTCCAAGAACTTGAGACCTTTTATAGGCATTCTTTTTCATTTCTACAATAGCCCTATGCAATGATGAGGGGGGTAATATGTCACTTTCACAGATGGTAAAACTGAGGTATTGACATATTGAGAAGCATCATGGTACTTTCTTTCCTGTGGTTGGGTTTTTTTAAATTCTTTTTTTAAAATTTCCATTAGTAAGCATCTTTTTTTTCTCTACCTCTCCACTCTCTTTCCCACTTTCCCCACTAGAAAAAAGGAAGCAAAAGCTAACAAATTCTTATATATTCCTTCTGCATCTTGAGTCTCCAGTTACTCCTTCTTTCAGGTGAATAGATTGCATCATCATAGGTCATGGTGCTTCCTATATGCAGAAAGGCTCTAATACTTATTAGCTGTGTGACCATGTAAATGATCTAACCCATCCTCTCTTCTGTTTCTGCCTCTGCAACCATAATCTCAGAGCCAGGGTAGATCATTGGGTCATGTAATTTAAGGCATCATAGCTTTAGAGCCAAAAGGAGTGTTAGAAACCATCTAGTCTGTCTACCCCAACACAGACACTTCAGAAATGAGGAAACTGAGGCCCATGGAGGTTGTGACTTGCCCCAGGTCACATAGATATTAGGTAACAAAGCTAGGAGTTGAACTCAGGTTATTAACTCTAAAATTAGCACCCTTTCCATTGTACCATGATACTTCCTGTTTTGTTTTTTTGGGGGGCTTTTTGGAGGGGCAGTTGGGGTTAAGTGATTTGCCCAAGGTCACACAGCTAGTATGTGTTGAGTGTCTGAGGTTGGATTTGAACTCAAGTCCTCCTGACTCCAGGGCCAGTACTCTATTCACTGCGCCACCTAGCCACCCAGTAATACTTCCTACTTTATACATAAGGAAAGAGAAATTTGAGTGACTGGCCAAAGGTAAGCTAGTAAGTAGTAGAACTGAGAGCTCTAAGATGAGTAAAATAAAACCTACCCTTACAATACCTTATAGATAGTTGTAGAAAAGCATTTTGTAAACCTTAAAATACTTTTTACAGGTGAATTACCATGTGAATTTCTTATTGCTTATCAAGAAATACATATCAAAACCTGATTGTTAGAATTTTCCTAAAGTTAGCAAAAAGTAATAGTAAAGTATTGTTATCTAATAGTAAAATATAGTAAAAGATCACATTCTGAACACAAATAAAATTTGTTTTAATTGGTGGCCGTTCTTTTCCTGATTAAATACAAATTTTAGGTCTGACTTTTGGTTAATAGCTTAATTGCTGCCCAGTGGGACTGAGGAGGAACCAATACCCCAGGAATCAGCTATTGCTTTTTTGGCACAAGGGCTAGGGGAAAGAGATGAATTTCTGACTCTGCACTCACTTTTTTAGGAGCTTGGCTTTATTGAGATGCTCATAGTAACAACTTGAATGAGTTTCAGAGAAGTTCTGAATCTAGACCAATCATATAAGTTACGGCTCTGAGGCGCTCTTAATAATGTGTATTTCATAGGGAAAACAACATGTTCTCTTCCTGATGCATCACCCCACCCACTCACCCACCCACTTTAGAAAATCCCAGTTGTAGATATGTAGTCTATGTAAGCTTTAGGCAAATTGTAAAATATACAACCACAGTTTAGATTTTCTGTGTTGGGAAATACCAGTGAATATAGAATTAGCAGAATGAGCAATTCTCCCTGTCCTGCCCTCACATTTCCCCTGTCCCCATGCAAAACTGAGAGGGAAAAAAATTCACACCAGATAAGCCTTAGACAGTGGTTGGGGAAGGGCTGACAGAACACAGCATCAAAACAGGGAGGAAGTATGTCTGTAGGTGTTAATGTCTTGGGTCAAAGCAGGATGGCCTGATCTTAGTTATGACTTTGCTTGAGTCCAGAAAGTGTGAAGAGAACAGGAAGAATTTTTGCACAGACTTGCATAGAGCAAGTACAATGTTTGTTATTCTGTCATGACCCAGTAATTGCTATTTATCCTCCTAATGTCTGCTGGTCTCTTTCCTAGAAGATAAGATAAAGAGACTCAAAGAACACTTCTCCACTTTCCAGGTTATCAGGGACAGAGCAGTGTTCTTTGAAAAATAATAGGAGGGTTTCAGTGTAAAAACAAAGAACTAGGATATGAAGAGGCTGAAGGAATCCTGGTAAGTCCGGAGGTTGGAGGGCAGAAGAATGACATAAAAGAGAAAGAGGGCAGTGTGGTACAGAGGAAAGAGGACTGGGATTTGTAGACAGAGGATCTGGGTTCAGATCCTGGCTCTGCATTTACCACTGGCATGATTTTGGGCAAGCTAGCCTCTCGGCTTCTGATTCCTCAATTTTAAAATAAGGGGGTTGAACTTGATGACCTGAAAAGATCTCTTAAATCTGTTATCCCATGATCCCCATTGATCCCAGGATCCCATACCATCCAAATGACTTGCCCAGAGTCCTAATTGATGAATGATGAAATGATGACATGCCTGAGGGTCTTCCAAAGAGTCTGGCGTAACTGAATGACTGACCAACAACAACAACTTCCCAGAGAGGGCAAAGTAGAGGTCTGAGGAAATAGCAGCTGTTCTTCTATAACATGGTATAGTGGATAGAAAAATGGCCTTGGGGTCCAGAAGACCTGAGTTCAGGTTCCAGTTCGGACACATCGTAGTGAATAGAGTGCAGGCCTTCGAGTCAGGAAGAGCTGATTTCACATTCTGCCTTGGACATTTACTGGTGTGGCTCTGGACATTTCCCTACACCTCTCTGAGCCCCATTTTTCTTATTTGTTAAGGGAGCAGTTTGGACTAGGTCCCTTCCTTCTTTAAATGTATGATCCTATTAATGACGATGGGCATCTTCAGGGGTCTGCAAAAATCGCTTAAGAGAACATCCAGTACTGGGGACAGGAAGAAGAGAATGATACTGGTGATGGATCAATCTGATTGTATCAATCTGATAACGGTGGTCTTGAGACCATCCAACCTGAAGACTCTTTGCCAGCACTGATGTTTCACGGGAGCACAAACGATGTTGCCAGATGGAATATAGAAAGCAGTGCTAGGATTTTGAAGTCTAGATCAAGAAACTAAAGAAATACAGGCAATATCTTTCTCACTGATGCTGAAACAAGACGAGGGCATCAGACAAGAAAGATGGATTTGAGAACTGAGCTACTTGTTAAGAAGATGGCATCTGAGAACTGTATTTTGTATTTCTTAACTCTGGCCAGGGATCTAGGAATGGATGTGTCCTCAGCAGGGATGAAATGTACCTAACAAGGACTGGTAAAACTGTTTCCTTGGAGCCTTGCAAATCTAATTTAAAGTACTTTAAACTTGATACCATAGAGAATAGCTATAGCATACCAATGTTAGGAGAAGCACTCAGAAATTTAAAACATGCAGTGTCCAAGAAAATTCCTGGTGCATATAAATAAATGGACAAAGGATGGGTAACCAGAGTGGTGAATGAGAGATTTTAATGTGACGAGACAAATTTGACCTCATGTAGACATATCCTTGAGATGTGATGGGATATGGGGGATGGAGCCTGTAATGAAATATAGTTTTGGAAGTCTATGTCTTACCAAAAAAAAAAATCAGAGTAGGAAGAGGGCCATTAATATAAGAAGTTAGCATTATATGAAGAAGGCACATTCACACTCATATGAAGAAATGTAGCAATCAGAAACATAGTAGAGAACATTAGGATGAAGACTGATAAAAGCACAAACAGAAGCAATATTGTAATTAGAATATGAAAGGAAACAGATAAAGAATTCAGGAAAGAGGTCACATTTTGGGCATGGAACCATGGCAAAGTAGTGATATGGCCTTCAGTTATCTGGGTATCTGTTGGAACTCTCCTCCAAGTGAATTTTGTTGTTTTTTTTCCAATTGTCAAAAATATCCCTTTTGTTGTTTGATTAGTATAGCATTAAAGCGGTAAATTAGCTTTGGTGACATTGTCATTTTAATGACATTGGCATGGCCCAGCCTTGAACCCTGAATATTCCTTCACCTATTTAAATTGTCCTTTATTTCTTTAAAAGGCACTTTGTAATTGAATCTATATAAGTAATGAGTGTGTTATGATAGATTGATTCCAAAATATCATACATCTTATAGGTATTTTTAATGGACTTTATCTTTCTAGTGTCATTTCTTGAATGTCATGTTAAAATGCTGGGTTGATTCTGTGACCTGCAACTTTGCTTCAGATGTTAATTGTCTCAACCTCTTTACTAATCCCCGAGAATTTTCTAAGTAAAATAATACGTCGTCAGCAAATAGGAATCATTTTATCTCCTCTTTTTCTCCCTTTACACCTTTAATTTCCTTTTTTTATCTTGCTGTCATTTCTAGAACTATTTCAAATAGTAGTGGGGAGAATGGGCATCCTCACTTTATTGTATTTATTTGTTCAGAAAACTTCTAGAATATTCCCATGGGTTCCCTCTTACTCAACAAAGGTTAAGTGCTAATTTATTGAGCATGTTGAAGATGTGATTCTTGTTCAGCTCTGGGTTGACCTTCTGAAGTCTCTTCCAACCCTTAGATTCTGTTAACAGGAAATTGCTCAAAGAAGAGTGATGAGGGTTTTTAGAAACTGGGAATGAGAGAGGGAAAGGAAGAGCTGTTGCTCATGGGTTTTTTGTTGTTTTAAAGACTCCATGGTACTGCTTCACTTCCTGTGGTAGATGCCATACTTGCCGTGGGCCTGAAGTTCAGTCTTGCCCTTGTCTAAGATTTGAGTGCCATGTGTATACGGAAACCCCCATTCCCTGGTGCGTGTGTGGGATGGGTAGTAAGTTGGTTGCATTTTTGGTTCCTGAATGCTGCCTGGGAGGCATCTCTCATTTGGGGGTAGAAGTTGAGAAACTCCCCCTAATGGTCTTTACCCCGCTAAGTGGCCACTGACCCAGTTCATTACTTATTATAGCTTCAGGCAGGAACCCTCCAGATTGGTTAATTGTAAGAGACAAACCATTAATGTAGGTGGCATCAGTGGAGGAGAAGGCAGCAATATAAAACCCCTGCTTGGTCACTTTGATGGTCCTTTGAAGATAAGCTGTGTGGCTAAATCAAGTACC
Source organism: Pseudochirops corinnae (assembly GCA_028646515.1). Classification (NCBI taxonomy): domain Eukaryota; kingdom Metazoa; phylum Chordata; class Mammalia; order Diprotodontia; family Pseudocheiridae; genus Pseudochirops; species Pseudochirops corinnae. The sequence goes on from CM053585.1 coordinate 403,970,362, forward strand.
TCTTCTTTATGGTTTTAAAAATAGTTTAAATGAATTAGTCACTGCTTTTCAAATGGCCAAAAAAAGAGAGCATTTTGGTCTAAATATTCTACCATAAATGTATCCTTTTTGTGCAGTATTGAAAAAGAAAAAAAACCCATAACAACCAGTGCCCTCATCATGAGCTGGTTCAACTGACTCACTATCAATATGGACATTCACTTGATGTTGATTTTCCATCAGTGATAGTAGGTTTGTCCTGATCTCTCCATGATCTCATGCAATCTTCATTAGAACCATTCAGCAGGCTTATATGTTACGGCAGGATTGGGAGCTGGGAGGATGGGCAGAGTGGTTGTTAACTTTCCCTCGTGAGAATAGGTGGCATCTGTAATCATGACCTAATATGAAATGGGCTGTAACCAACCAAGAGCATTAGCACACCAAAAAGGTCTTTATAAAACTTGACTCAAAATACAGCTGTGAATTAGAAGCAGTTACAGTATCATTTTGCTTAATATGCATAGGAAAAACAAAAAAAAGTTAGAAAATTTTTGATATTTTATTTTTTGAATTAAAAAAGTCATCTGTTATTAGGATGCTTTCTGAATCCAAGTTCAGATCCTACCACTGTTGCTTACTGGTTGTGTGACCTTGGGCAAGTCACTCTGGACCCCAGTTTCCTCATCTGTAAAATTAAAGTACCCTTGATACCCCTTCCAGCTCCAGATCCATCCATGATCCTATGAGTTACTTGGTGAATGCTCTTCAGACCATTGATTCATTATGTCATGGTCTCCAGAATCCTGGATATCAGTGGAATGACTTGGAAAAAACCAAAACAAAACAGTATGTCTTTTCTGTCACATGCTCTCTGAACTTTAAGTATGTTATGAACAATGTGTCAGACAGTTGAAAGGAGCCTTAGTGTCAGCTAGCCCAACTGTCTGTCCCTACCTCGTTCTCCCTGATGTGCCATTCAGCCTCTGCTGAACTATTTCTACTGATGGGCAGCTTATGAACAGCTTGAAATCTGAGAAAGTTCTTCTATATTTGAGATGAAATTGGCTTCTCTGAATCGCCCATTTGGCTCTGCCCTCTGAAGCAGTACAGAATAAAGCTACTCCCACTTAGAAAGCTACTCCCACTTTTTTCTAAGGAAAAAACGTCCTTTTCCTTAGAAAGGACCTACCTTTTTTTCATTTTTTTTCTCAGGGTTAGACAAAGCAAATCCTTACATTTATTTTTTCTAACATAGAGGAGGACTCCGCAGCCTTGACAACAGCTGTGGCCGGTGTGGTTTCTGGTGCGCACTGCTATTTCTCTCTCATTCGACAATCTGTAATCTCTTGGCACTCAGGATATATTGAATGACTCCCTTCCCTCTATCTCAGCCATAAACCAGGATTTGGGTCAGGAAACACAAATGGATGAAAAGGAGTTGAGAAAAGAAGAAGGAGGAAATGGAACATCCTGGATTTAACCCTAAGAATGGTTTTTACTCGAATTGTCTGGCTTAGCAGAATTCTGTATGGTCCATGTACAAACAGCATGAAGATGATTTTGTGGTCCTCTTAACTTTTTTAAACAGCTAGACATGTGGCCTTTGGATAAATACTAATGGAAACCATTGCTTCAAGATGGAAATTAGACTAGGAAGACCTAGGTAGTCCATTCCACTAAGTCCCTATGGCTGTTTTCATTTATTCCCCAAACTGTGCTCCCACTAGGATAAACCATAGCCTGGGTCAGGGAAGTTTCCAATTCTGGCAAGGATAACAAGTTAAATTTTTATTGAAGGATGCATAATGAAGACTGACAACCACATTGATAAAAACAGTTACGATGAATGCAAACCACATCCATTCCTGGTGTCATAGCATTGAATGTGAGCTTGTTGAACAGCCAGTGATGCTAATGTCATGCTCCTTAGATCAATGATGGCATGGTATAAGAAGCAGTTCACTGAACTGGGAGTTGGAAACACACACACACACACACACACACACACACACACACACACACACACATCTATGATTTCCTTGGTGTGGGAAAAGGTCCAGTGTGGAAAGCACCCTCAATGAATTCAGATTGGGAACTTAACTGTAGTTTATAGTTTTATATGGGAGGGTGTGGGGGGCACAGAGAGGTGAAATAATTTTTTTCATGGGGTTACATTCAGTTTGTGTTACAGGTGACTCTTAATCCAGCCCTCTCTGACTCTGAGATTAGCCTTCTGGCCACAGAGACATAATACAAACTCCTGCACATATGTATATGTGTGTGTAAATACGTAATAAAGTGCTTTGCTTAGCCTCTAATTCCCCTTCATAGTTAATATCCCAGAGTAAGGAAAGATAAATCATTTCTAGTTTTTCAAATGATTTCTTCTCCACAAGTTATTCCTTATCTTACCAGAGTAATTTTGGTCATTTACTTTCAAGTGCTCAGGTGCCCTTACCTTGACTCTGCATTTGGTTTTGATCTGTTCTCCTAATTTTTTGGAAAGGAAGTTTGACATAAGTCTGTGACCTGGTCACAGTTCAGGGATATGTCAGGGAGATGATGAGAGTTTAGTAGAATAATGAACATACCCACATTGAGCTCTGTGCTATATGACTTTCTTTTCACATCCTTAAATAGGCTTTGTGTGTTTCTCTTACATGTATTTCACTCTCCAGACATATTTTTTAGTGATGGTTCCTTTGCCTGGTTAACTGTACAAAAGAGTATAACGTTTCACCCTCGTATTGCCAAGTCAGTTGTCCAGAGCCTTCTGCCCTGACCCAACTCTTCCATTCTTGGATTTGACGCACAGTTTTTGCAACAGTTTTTCTCTTAAGTCATTTGAATCATGACTTGTTGGGGTTTTTTTTTTTTGGGGGGGGGGGCAGATTTGTATTATTCATAGAGTCTCCCTTCTCTTGAAAGGCTAACTTCCTCTGCTTGAATTTAAAGACCCTTAAACAGTCAGATTCCATTTATCAAACAAAAAATACCTGCTACTTTTTCTCCACTTTGTATCCTGAACTCTACAGGTGCCATACTGTACCCCCCCCCCCCCCCCCCCCCCCCCCGCGCAAATACTGTGTGGCTTTTTACCTCTAGAATTAAAGCACTGCGGCAAAATGGAATGAGCTTTGGGTTTGGAGCCATAAGATATGGATGGGAACTGTACCTATAATTTCATTGATAGGGGGAATTCCTGGGTAACTCCCCATGCCAATATAACTGGCCCTTTCTCTGCAATATATAGTCTCAGAGAGTTGCCTGGGACTCTGAGAGGTTATTAATTGGTCACATAGCTAGTGGGGGTGGGGAGGGGGAATTTTCTTAATTAATCATAATAAGAATGATACTGTGCTAAGTTCTTTACCATCATTATCTCATTTGATCTTCACAACAACCCCTAGGAAGTTAGCCTCATTGTTATCCCCATTTACAGATGAGGAAACAGAGGCCAGCAGAGGTTAAGTGATTTGTGAGGCTGGATTTGAACTCTGATCTTCCTGACTCCTGGCTGGGTGCTTCCATCCACTTTCTCACTGAACTGTGCTGATTTTAGGAAGTGACCTGTGAAGTGGTAGAAAAGGAGTAGCAATTTCAGCTCCTATTTATAGAATGCTGTAAGGCTAGCAAAGTCCTTTGCATACATTATTGTACCTACTCTGTGGGGTAGATGGTATCATTTTTTTTGGAGGGGAGAGGTGAGGCAATTAGGGTTAAGTGACTTGCCCAAGGTCACACAGCTAGTATCAAGTGTCTGTGGTCAGATTTGAACTCAGGACCTCCTGACTTCAGGGTTAGTGCTCTGTTCACTATGCCAGCTAGCTGCTCCAGTAGATGGTATTATTGATCCTTATTTTACATATGGGGAAACCAAGGCTCAGAGAAGTCATGATTTGCCCTAGGTCTCATAGCTAGGAAGTATCCAAGGTAATATTAGGACCCATATCTTTCTGACCCTAGGTTCAGTCCTCTGGCTACTACTATACCACCCTGTTGTAGAGAAGGGCTCCTTGTGTTTCAGACTCTGTACCATGTTCTTTCCACTTCCAAAGAAGTGCTGTTTATTAGAATATTTGAATACCATGCAGTTTTGGTTCAGGACATCTCTGGGTACTGGAAGAGTTATGTTAGGCACCCCTCTCCCCAGAGGATGGAATCAACTTCCTTGGAAAAACTCCCAGCCATAGAGATGGGGAATGTAGTTTCTACCCATCCTAATTTTCATAAACTACTCTCTTAATTTTTTTTTGGACAGTGCTAGTATTATATCCTGAAAGCTTGTTTTTTAAAAAGGAGAAAATACCATTTGGAATAAGAAAACATAATCATTCAGCAATGTGTATATGTATGTGTGTGTGTGTGTGTGTGTGTGTGTGTGTGTGTTTTCCAAGGGACAGATTCCTAAAGAATGGAAACTGATCAATCACCAGGCATCATTTATTAAGTGCCTGTTTTGTGCCAGGCACTGAGCTGGGCATACAAAAAGAAAAGCAACATATGGTCCATTATCCCAAGGAATTAACGTTCAGTTGGGAAAGGTGACATGTACATATCTAGATATTTGTAAAATTGATGCAAGGTACTGGGAGGTGCCAGCAGCTGGGAGGGGGCATCAGGAAAGGCTTCATGCAGAAGGTAGAATTTGACCCAAAGCTTGCAGGAGGCTCGACAGTCTCACAGATGAGGGAGTCATTCCAGGCACTGGGCACAGTCTCTGTGCAAAGGCACAAAGATAAGAAATTGAGTGCCGTCTATGGGGAACAATAAGGCCAATTTCACTGGCCCGTAGGGAGTGTGAAGATGAGTGATGTTTAATATGGCTGGAAAGGTAGGTTGAGGTCTGGCTGTGAAAGGCTTTAAATGCAAACCAAAGGAGTTTGCATTTTATTGTACAGGTCAAGCAAGCCAGAGTCAACAGTTAGAGTACAGGTGATGATTTTTATGTTAAAAAAGAAGAAACCTAACAGTGCCAGCTATATCTTCATTTGATTTTCATGATAATAATAACGTTTGGATGCCTGGGTTAAACCTCTGGTTAGCAGCTATTTCCTTCCTTCCTTCCTTCCTTCCTTCCTTCCTTCCTTCCTTCCTTCCTTCCTTCCTTCCTTCCTTTCTTCCTTCCTTCCCTCCCTCTCTCTCCCTCCCTCCCTCCCTCCCTCCCTTCCTTCCTCCCTTCCTTCATTCCTTCCTTCCTTCCTAAAACTGAAATCTGCAAAGGTTAAAATGACTCGTACAAGGTCACAGCTAGAAAAGCCAGATGTTAGGAGCAGAGCTGCACCTGGAAACTGCATCTCCTGATTCATAGCCCAGTATTCTTTGCTACATGGTTATTATTTATGTCATTTTTCTGAGAAGGATATAAAAAGCCTTCAGTGGTATGTGTACTTTAAGAAAAATCCTTTCATGGCGGAGTGGAAGGAAATCTAGATTTGGAGCTTGAGGATGTGGGTTGAAATCTCTTGGCTATAACTTATGACCATGGGCAGGTTACTCCAACCTTTCTGGCCTCAAAATCCTTCTCTGTAAATGAAGGATTGGACTGTGTGATCTCGGAGGGGTTTTCGAGCACCAGATCTGGGATTCCATGACCATGGAAGAACAAACTCGCATCTCAAAGTCGTCCACTCGCCTAAGGTCTGACTCTTGGATGAACAACCTTTTGAATGGAACTTTAAAGATAAAAGAAATGGTATTCTATGTGAGACTTGGTTTAAGGCCTCCTATCTGTCTGTGTCTGTGGTGCTAGATGTGCAGATGACAAATGAGCCTGGATCACTTTTTTTTTCCAGCATTTTATTCCACTGTGTCATGCCCTGCAGGCATAAACTTTGTGATTATAGCTAGAATAACTTGTTTTTATTAAAGTTTTTGAGAGCTGCCTTCAAGGAAAAAAAGATTTTTTATGAAGTTGGATTATTTTGCAAAAGGAAGATTTTGCATTAAAATAAACAGGTTTTTGATCATTTCAGCCCTTAATTTTATAAAACTAAGTGAATGATTTTCATTGGTTTGCCATCCCTGAGATTCTATTTAATCTGAAGTAAAATGTATGTGTATATATGTATACATATGTATGTGTATATATGTGTACACACACATACATACACACACATACATAGGAGCAGCTAGGTAGTGCAGTAGATAGAGCACTGGGCTGGGAATCAGGAAGACTCATCTTCCTGAGTTCAAATCCAGTCTCAGACATTTAGGTGTGTGACTTAGCTATGTGACCCAGGGTGTCACTTAACCCTATTTGCCTCAGTTCGTTGTCTATAAAATGAGCTAGAGAAGGAAGTGGCAAACCACTACGGTATCTTTGCCAAGAAAATCTTAAATGGAGTCGGACACGAGAGAAACAACTGAACAACAACACTTGTGTATATACATAGACATATCAGCAGAGGTGTAGGTGTGATCTTCCTTCCCTTAAGACTACCAACTTTAGTGAGCTATATGAGGGCAGGAAAGAGCATCTTCCCTCCCCTTAAAGGATCACTTAATTCCAGAGACTAGAGTTCTGGGTCCCTGGCCTACTGCTGCTTCCCTGAAAGAATACCTACCTGGCCAGAGTAGAGGGGTTATGCTGCAGGTGACTGTAATACCCACTTAAGAGTTAATTATAGGGGTGGTGCTATCACCATTCCTGTGCAGCTGACACCATTCATTCCTGGAAATGAACCTTCAGAACTTTCAAAGTTTTGCCATTGCAAAGTCCCACTAGTAGTTCATTAGCATGAATGGGGGAGCCCATCAGAATATCCTGTTGTCATACAACATGCTTCTTTTTTTTTGCAGAGAAATTATGGTATGTTGGATAGAGGACAGTCCTAGGACATGCGTCTTCTTTCTATAGATCAATTGATCTTTTATTTTTGTTTTCTTTTTAAAAATATATTTTAAATTATTACAGATTGAGCCATTTTTTCATTTTGATTCAAATGATTTCAGGAATGGTAATCATAGCTGGCATTGACATAGAACTTTAAGGTTAACTAACTGATTTACATCTATCTCATTTGTTCCTCACAATGGCTCTTCAAACTGGGTCCTACAGTTAGATTGACTCTCTTTAATAGTTGAGGGAGGGGTGACTAGGTGGCGCAGTGAATAGAGCCACCGACCTTGGAGTCAGAAGGACCTGAGTTCAAATCCAGCCTCAGACACTTTACACCAAAAATTAGCCATGTAACCTTGAGCAAGTCACTTAACCCCAATTACCCTACCTTCCCCCTCCAAAAAGGGAAAAAAAAAAATAGTTGATGAAACTGAGGTCCAGAGGGGTTGTGACATAAAGCTATGAAGTTTCAGCTGGAATATAAATCAAGGCCTTTCCGGACTCCCAGTCCAATGCCTATTCCATTATGCCACATTTTAAAATGATATTTAATTGACAATTGGCTTTGTCTCAACTTTCTCAAGTGGTTAATGGTCTGTAGACACACATTTAAATGTACTAAAGTAGCATCCTATTTAAGGAAAATGTGTGTATGTTCATCATTTTGTACAACCCAGAAGTTTTGTCTTAATAAGAGTCATTTATTCTAAGATTTTCCTGTTCCTTAATTTGGTTAGAGGCAGGGCACTAGAGTGTACTGAGTCTTCCTAAAACAAGACACATGGTCATCTACAGAGGAGTGGATCAGCAAGCCAGCTTTAGTTAAGTAGAAACCAAAGATTCCAAAGCATTCTATTTTGTCAACAACAGAACCAAATCTGTGCCTTTCATTGGCCCTGGAATGGTGGGGAAGGAGGGTAAGGAAGGGGTAGCCTGACTCAGTTTGGCTTTGCTGTGCTTTCCACACTTTGCCCTATTTACATACGCATTCCATTTCTTTCTCTCTCAATTCCTTTTTCCCCAAAGCCCTCTCAGTTAAGGTTTAGTTAGTTCCTGTTTCTAATCTTGGGCGATACAGTATCCTGTGCATGTTTTAAATATAATTTGTTCCCCTCAGTCCAAGCCTTAGGCATTAATGATCTTCCAAATGGAAATATTTCTCTTTCATTTAGCCATTTACTTTAATCTGTCTATGAATTTGAGGGGAAAAAAATTTTTTTTTGCAGTATCCAAATAATATTACAACATCCTATATAATGGTATCACAGCATTATTAAAAAGGACTAAATGAGGTAATAACTCACTTTTATGTATCATTTTAGGGTATATAGAATACTTTCCTCACAACCCCATAAGTTAGGTGCAAGTTTTATTACCCTTATTTTTGCATGAAAAAGTATATGCCCAAACAAGCCTTGCCCAAAGTTGCACAGCAGAGACAATAATAATAATATTAATAATGAACATTTCTATAGCACTATGTGCCAGACACCGAGTTAAGGGTTTAAAATGATTATCTCATTTTATCCTCATAACAGCTGAGGCAAATAGGGGCTAAGTGACTTGCCCAAGGTCACAAGATAAGTAATTCTCCCTAGAACTTGGGAAATGCAAGTTCCCAAGAACTTCCTGAGAACACAATCCCTGACCATATGGGATACGTACAGCCAGTCAGGAATTCTTCGGATTTAAAAAGGAATATATTAAGATAATGATTAGGAGGAGGAGGAAGAAGATGATGAATGACCCATGTACTTCGCCCAAAGTGGAAATATTACCCATTCTGACTGTCAGTAATTATCTTGGGCAGGTGAGATGGTTTCTCAATAGAGTGAAAATAGCATTGAACCCTAGTCTAATGTACCCTTTCTGGATCTGATCTTAGTTTCGTACATCTGTAGTTAAAAGGAAAACCAGAGGTCATCCGAATCCAACTCCTTTATCTTACAGATGAGAACACTAAACTTCCAAAGATCCCATAGGTAGTCAAGTATCAGAACTGAGACTTGAACTCAGGTCCTCTGATGTCAGAGAGAGTACTTGGGAGAGGGAGTTATTGTTTCACTCAAGATTTATTAGATGAGGGGGCGGCTAGGAGGTGCAGTGAATAGAGCATTGGCCCTGGAGTCAGGAGGACCTGAGTTCAAATGTGGCCTCAGACACTTAACACTTACCAGTGGTGTAACTTTGGGCAAGTCACTTAACCCCAATTGCCCCTCCCCCCAAAAAAACAACAACAAAAAAGATTACTAGATGAACATATGGCTTTTTGTAGCTGTAAGAGAAACCCTTCATGTTTCCCTAACACCAATCTTTCTTCTCTTTTTGTGTATGTACCTTGTAATGTTGGGTTTTTTGTGGGGGGGAGGTATGAGATTAGTTTGTTGAATGTGTTTTCACTAATTGTTTCACTTTTGTAAAAACTCTAAAAGCTATTTTTATATCTAGAGCCAATAGTAGAGATGTTATCTAGAGAATGAGATGGAGGACAACTAATAGGGAGTTTGTGATTCAGAAAGAATAATAAAATGGACCAGATATGAAAGACATTTATGAACATAGGTTCATAAATGTGGAGCTGGAAGAGACCTTAGAAGTCCTCTAGTCCAAAGTTTTGCCATTTTGTCAATGAGGGAACTTAAACTCCAGAAGTTTAAATGTTTTGTTCCGGGTTGCCTGACATGAGATGTAAAACCAATTTCTAATGTCTCTGTCACCTGTGCAAAACTTCTAAACAAATCTTATGTGCTTTCCCCCCACCTCTTCACTCAAATCATCCACATTTCTGAAGTTGTATAATAATATTTATATAGTCTTTAACATATTTATTAATATATTAAATATATAATATAGAAATAATAAACATATTAATATTAAAATATTTATAAATTTATTTTTATATTTTATATAATATAAATTTATATACTTATATAAGTTTATATGAAATTATTTCTATAAATAATTTACATAGTCTTTTGCAGTTTTACTGAGCATATAAATCCATTTTTTCCAGTGATGTGAGGGATGTATTTATTCCCTTTAAGTTTTCAGTGTAAGCATTGACACCTGGGAAATTAAAGGCTTGATTTGTTGATTGTCTAGACTTGAGAAAGTGGTGGAGAAAATGTAAATAATGCAGATTAAGTTTAAAAGGGTGTCGCTGAGTACCATCCATTTTTCTGGAGAAATGATTGTTCGGTATTTCCCAGCACACCCTCGTGACCTCCTTCGGACCCTCACAGAGGGCCATGTGAGGTCGGGACTGTTAACGTTTAGTCATTTTTCCCTCATGTCTGACTTTTCCTGACCCCATTTGAGGTTTTCTTGGCAAAGACCTGGAGTGGATTTGCCATTTCCTTCCCCAGCTCAATTTGCAGATAAGAAAACTGAGGCAGACAGGGTTACATGACCAGGGTCACGCAGCTCGTAAGTCACATTTGAGGTTGAACCCAGGAAGATTAGTCTTCCCAACCTTAGGCCCCGGGCTTCATTCACTGCACCACCTAGCTGAGGTTGGTTTTACACATACTGTTGTCTTGGTCCATATTACAGATGAGTTAAATGACACTCCGAGGGGGTTGTATCTTGACCATGGTATTGATGTAGACAGTGAGTGTTGGAAATGGGAGTCAACCCTTGGCTTACCTGACTTTTAAATCCAGAGATGTTTGCCTTATCTGACTCCTTGCAGAAAGGTGATTATTTTACCTTGGTGACCTTTCCCTGGGTGTCTTATATATCTTAGAAATCTAGTACTTAGACTTCGAGGGATCTACATAGCAATAGGGTGTTGTTTGGAAAACAGACCAGTTCTTAATGTCAGAGCAGCTTCTCCAGTTGGAAATTTTTGTCTCTGGTATAAAACCTCAGCTCAGCCTCTGACTGGAAGAAAGACCCGGGCTCACAACCAAAAAGCCAAAACAGCCTGATCTTAAGTAAGTGGCTTCTTACCCTGTGCGGACTTCCGTTTTCGCAGCTTTAAAATAAGGTATTGGAGTAGATGATCTCAGGACCCCTTCAACTCCAACTTCGCATTGTTCTGTGTTTCCTTCAGCGGCCCTTCCTGTTTCTTCAAGTTGAAAATCTAGAATTACTTTAAGAATGACAGTTTTCCCCTCTTATCCCACGTTTTTAGGCATGATTGGGGGATTCTCTCCAGTATGCACATGATATGTGTGAATTGGCTTGAATATTTTTCCTCTGAAAGCAAATAGATTATTTCTCTTAAAATATCAATAAAAATAAAATTTCCTATTTTGTATAATATGTAAAGTATATAATACAATAAAATAATATTTATTATTATTTATTATTAGGCTTTTGTTTGCTTGCTGTATTTTCATAATGACATCTTACAGATTTTTCTTTCCAGTTTTTGGTGCCCAGCACTGTAGTTCTGCTTTTGGTAGCTTGGATAGTAAGTCAGTGTTATGTTCCGAATTCTCTACTTCTTGTTGGGAACATCTTAAGGTGGGGGAAAAGTGCTTGGTGCGTAGATCTGAGGCACAGATTCCATTGACACAATAGAGGGTTATTTATCTTTTTTGCACCATTTTCACTTAAAAAAAAAAAAAGAATCCTTCCTTCTCTCACTAGGTTTATTTATATTCAAGGCATGGTGCTAAACACTGGGGGAATTTTTTAAAAAGGTATTTATTCTTTTTCATTTGGCAAATACTGGTTGTTGGAGTTTAGCTGTGGAGCTAAGGCAGTTTTTTTCCCCCCTTCCTCATTAGGTCAAATGAGTATGTCCAGTTCAATACTCTTGGCTTAATCCTGGAAATTCAGTATATTATGGAAGAGAAAATACTGATTTTTTTTTGGATTTATGAAAAATAATTAGGAAGATGTCATTATTAATATTGTAAAAATTTGTCATAAAGGAGAACTAAATGTTATTGGGATTTTTTGGTAGTAATTTAAGCAGTTAGGCAGAAAAATAAGAATTTTCCAGATTATTTACCATATACATATAGATATATATGCCAGTGTAAGCATAAACTGTATTGCATGATTTTGTTAATTGTGGATATAGAACTACACATTAGGAAATAGTTGGTTGTAATATACTAGTAAATGTATTCATTTTATAATAAATTAGAAGAGATTTTGAGAAACTACTGCTTAAGCCCTATTACTAAAAACCTCCCCTTCATTCCTTTCTTACGTTACCCAAGGAAGCCACAAGGGTATCTATTTTTCTACTTCAAAAGGAAAAAAAGCTCCCTGATGTTACCCTGCAAACTCATAAACCCTAGAGAATCTGAAATTTAGCCACCTTATTGGTTGGAATTTAGGCTGCATTACTTTAAATCAGATCTCTTTGAAAGGATAGTGAATATATAGGTATATGCAAATAATTTTTGCAGCCATATTAAAATATTACTCAGGCCAGATTAGAGAAAGATGGGTCATCCATAGTGGGACCAGTCCAGCATAGAAAAGCTTAATAGGAAGCAGCAGATTATAATAGGGAGTCCTGGGCTGACCTCATCCATGAAATGCCTCCCACTCTCCCTCTTCCCTCCATTGCTTTCACACCTCCATTCCAAGGTTCACATTGTCCTTCTTTTTCTCTCTCCCCTCTTTTCTTGCTCTTATTTTTAACAGCAGGAGAGAATTTCATACACCCCTCCAGAGAGCCCGGTGCCAAATTATACTTCTTCCTCAACTCCTCTTCATGTTCCAGTGCCTCAGGCCATCAGAATGGAGGAGGACTCTATCAGACTGCCCGCACACCTGCGTGAGTGTGACCAAGGCCAAGCTGGCCAGCCCCGCTGGGGAGGTTCCCCACAAGGGAGGGACAGGGTTGGGGGGAGAGCTGGAGAGCCATAGGAAGGCTGGATATAGGGCCACAGGAGGGCCCAGAAGGTGTAACCAAGGGTAATTCAGGCTTTCAAGGGAATCCTGGAGTTTGTTTCCTAAGTCTTTAGTTGTTCTGAAAAGCCTTTCCCACCTCCTGCTAAACGACTTGGTATGTGTCCCTTTACCCAAATAATTTTTTTTTATGCCTCTGACAATAAGAAAAAAGATAACAGAATCTGAAAATCTGAAAAACATTTTAGAGTTAACCTGTGTCCCTGGGTAAATGATCCTGAGAATTTGAATCTGCTTTTATCCTGATTTTTTTACATTTCTTCTTCTTTCTTGCATTTCAAAGCTGGTCTTTCTCCTATGCCTTTTCTTTCCTCCTTTCCTTTTGCTTCAGTCTGTCTCCTTGGCTTTTTCTCACTATTCAGTTTGGTCAGCACATTTAGTCCAGTAAAGACAGTGGATCGCTCCATGCCCTCCTTTTTTTTTTTTTTTTTTTTTTGCCTCAACTATAAATCTTGCAGACACTCTCAGTGACGGGGGAGATTATTTGTGCTGACTCATCTGTGTCACCTCATAGTCCCCCACACAAGTAACACGCCTGTTATTCTATTCTCATCTGTTCTTCCTGTGTGGCCATTCGGCCCAGGTGATAAAATTCGATTTAAGGGTATATAGAAAAGATGAACCAATGTGATTTCTTCCCTAATTACTGTTGTGGCTAGAATGCCAGTAGCATTTCTGCCTCTCTAATTGCCTCAGAAAGCCAGTCTAATTCTGGAAGCCATATCTATCCATAGTACCTGCCCAGAACTCATAGAGCTGTGGGACTTGGATTGGCTTTTTGATTTCCTTTCACTAGTTTCTACCTCTTTCTACATATATATATAAAACTTTGTGATCTTGTTGATACACACACACACACACACACACACACACACAAGTATTTACATACATACGCTCTTATTTAGAATACATACATACATGCATGTACATATGTGCATATGCATGCATTGATATGTATATATGTATATACACATCTAAAGATAGACTATATGTAGTCCATGTACGTATATACATACATGTGAACTCACCACTGGAGTATATGTGTGTGTACATGCAAATACATGCATGCACATACATGCACAACACATTCCAGTGGGTACACATGTCAATCATCTTCTCATCCCACTTAACTCTTCAAGTCATAAACATGAATTCACTAAGTGACCCCTCTGTGCTAAGGGTTGGGAATACGGAGGCAAAAAGCACTCCTTGCTCTCAAGGAACTCACAATCTGTTGGGAATCTTTAACTTTTCCCCCAGGGCTACATAAAATAAGTTGGAGCCTCTCCCTTCAAATCTCTTGGCATTGCATGGAAACCAGTGGAAGATACAGTCTGTTCATTAAAGGATCACAGTACCAGAGCCCTAGGGGCCCTTCAAGGCCATGGAGTTCAACCTTCTCATTTTTCACCTGAGGAAATTGAGGGGAGGTGAAGTACCTGAAAGTAGGATTTGAACCAAGGTCCTTTTACTCCAAAGCCTGTTCTCTTTCCATTGTATCACCCCTGACTCGGTTATCTCTTGATCTCTCTTTTTGGCAGAACTGTTTTCTTTTCTGATCTTACATGTTTCTGATGGTGCTCTTGATTTTACTTTTCCTGAGTCATATGCTGTTGGTATGATGTTGCAGGCTACTCATACCCACTATATTCCTCTGTGTTGCCTTTTGGGTGGCCTTTAGCTTTAAAATAATGGACACTGTGTATTCTGTGACTTGTAACACTACAACATCACCTGAAGAATATTGTTTTTCAAAAGTTGATCTTTACTGCAGGAAAAATCTGAGGTTATTAAAGCTCTACTCCATGTTTTTGAAGATGATTCAGCCAACTTCTCTCTAATAAGTTCTAGGCCAAGGTCAATATCTATCCATAGTATCTGCCCAAGGAACATTTACTGAAGGGCCAGGTACCATGGGTTGTCCATCAGCCACATATTTTAGTCTGGACAATAGACCTTCTTTATCTCGTTGGTGTTTCAAATATGGATAGTTAGGCTGAGTTCTTTGGGAGTGTAGATCTTGTTTAGGAAGCTCTGCTGTGATTGGAGACTTAATGTCATCTATATAAATAGGTGCATCTGAGGGACCTTAGCATCTTTAGGGTTTTCCTCATTCATTAGGGCTCTGTGTTGAAAATCCTTCCGTAAAACAAGAATGTCTCTAGTGCCTAGTTTTATGCTTTGCTTGATATTAATCGTCATAATGTCACTGAATAAAATTATCCCTGTTACTTCTTTCAAGGAATCATGTATGATTTTGACATCTGCATAGGAAACACCTTGATGCTGAAGTGCCTTTAAGATGTTTTTGCATTAACAAAGTAAATGCTTTTTATAATTGGTTTCAATAGACCCTTCTACATAAAATATAGATGCTGTTATTTTTTCTTTAAGAAGGAATAGAATCTGAGATAAAGGCATTTTGCTGCCTTAGGGACTTAATTGTCATGACTGGAGGTAGATTGAGGAAAGAGAGAAAGGACTACATGAACTTCTTACCCAAGAGACCAAGTTAACCATCAGAGAGAAGGAGTCTAGAGAGAGAATTCTTGAGAGAACTGAGTTTAACTCTCCTGTGGAGAAGCTACTGGGAAGAGAACTCCTGAGGGCATGGGACAGGCATTCTGAGAGAGGTTAAGTGGTGAGACTGTTGGCAAAGTTGAAAGAGGACAACAGCTGTAATTGGTGGTGGGAAGTGACTCTGGTTGGGGGCTTTCTAGGATACATTATTAAAATATCAACATAGGTTTATATCATTTGTTACGCTCTTAATACATCGTATAGCCATGGCATTGATGTTTATTTTAGCATATGAGACTGAGGGGTGATACTGGGAGAGATGAGTAAAAGCGCATGGGAGAAGACATTCCCCGCTTTGTTTACAAACCTAGGATGGGGACACAGAGCTAATTGTGTACGAGTGAACTCATGCAGTTCTGTCAATCATATCACAGGTTTTTAGGGCTGATACCCCTAGACTCTGTAGTGTGCATTACACTAGTTGAGAACCATACCAGACTCCTCATCCCTACCCTCCAAAGCCTGCTTTTTGACTACCTTATCCTCTGTTCATCTCTTAAGGCACTCAAGGAGTTCCTTTCTAAAATTTCCCTTTAAATGAACAGAAATGCATGATATCTCTAACCTATTAACTCCCCCCCCACGCCATAATTTATGGAATCAGAGAGACCCCTTCTCCCAAGAAGTATTTATTCAGTACCAAATCCTGTAGTATCATGGGCTTAAGTAAACATCACCCTTACTGGCTTTACAATGTATTGACAGTGTAACAAAAGAAGACAAAAAAATATATATATTTACTTAATTTTAACACTGGGTCACAGAGAGAAGGATCATAGTTGGAGTCACCTTTAACCACCAACGGCAACAACTGACCTGTCTTCGGCTCAGGAATCACAGACTCCCCACTTGATTTTCTCAGGGTGTCAGTCATACATAGTCTCTCAAGAATTCTCTTCAGGATGCCTTCTCTCCGGTTTAAGAGTTAAAAGTCAGTTCACTCAGGAAATGTCTCAACTCATTCTCTCCAGAAAGAAGTCTTTCTAGCCTCTTTTCAGCCAAGATGGTTAATAAATAGTCTCTAAGGTTTTCTCTTTTAAAAAAAAAAGAAAGGTAACAGTCACTTTGGTATCTCTGGGAGGAGCTGTTGAAGCTGGGGCTACATAATCAATAGATGAGTAGGTTTTCTCCACATTTTTCAGTCACTCATGTGACTTAATATTTAAACATAGAATGTACTTAAAAAAAAACTTGTTGATCCCCTATCATACCTTGTTTAAGGATCCTTTCAACATGAACGAAGATTGTTCTCACAGAGACTTTCATGGTGATGGGGAAGCAGGCGTAGGGGTTAGCGTTTATTATTCCCTTGTTTCAGTTGCGTCTGATTCTTCATTGCTCCATTTTACAGATCATGAGATTGTGATCCAAAAATTAAATAATTTAATTAAGATCACATAGCTAGTAAGGATCAGTTGAACACAGGTCCCCCAACTTTAATACAGCTTTCTTTCTACTATACTATATTGTTTATTTCTGTGTAATTTAGACTTTCTGGGCCTCAGAGCTTTAGAACTGAAAGGGAACTAATTTGTTCTAGCCCTGTTTTACAAATGAAGAAAGTCCCACCCAGCTGCTACTGCATTTCTCCAGACTATCTCATATTAATTTAATCTATGTTATTCATCTACTTACATATGTACGTATTGATTTCCCTGTTAAGATGTCAACTACCTGAGGGTCAGAACTGTTTTATTTTTTGTCCCTGTATCCTCAATGATTGGCATAACTCCTTGCACATAAATACTTAATAAAATGGCTTTTGATTGATTAAGGTTCACAGAAGTTAAGTCATTTTTTCTAGCATCACTCAGGGAAGGTGTGACAGCCAAGCCCAGGACCTTGTCCTGGGCTCTTGGTACCTTACCTGTTCCTACTACGGGGCTGTATTTAGGTCAGATTAAGGCATCTTTATATTCTGGGTCTGTGGAAGGCAGTAACTTAAGTACTTCTCCCTCATGGTCTAATCATCCTTTCTGGGGCACCACTGCCCTTGTCATCTAGAATGAATGAATCCTCTGAAGATACTGGTGTCCAGGCCCTCACTCTGCATCTCACTTGGGACTTTTGAAATGAAGGCAATAATAAGCCATCCTATCCTATCCTCCTGCGTTAGAGAGCACTGGTGTGCTATTCTTGCTTTTTGAAAAGAATCTGTTTTCAGCCTCTGTAATTCTTGAAGCTCTACTTCATGCATAAAGAACTATCCCAGCTGGGCTGCTGATCCTAAAAGAGAATAAATATTATAACAAGGGAATAAGGTTATTGCTGTTTTAATCTGGGATTCCAGACAATTCCCAGTAGAATGCTCATGGAAAGTCCGGGGGAGAATCTGAAAGCAAAGACAGCACCAGGACATTTATGGTACTGCGAGGTTGAAAACATTTTTAGCCTCTTGTTTTAAAGAGACACTCACCAGACTGGTATGCCCCAAAGTAGCTCATTTGAAAGTCATTTTTCCTTCTCAGATCTCCAGATAAATCCTGCTTGAGAGCCTTTTTTTTTTTTTCCTCTTTTAAATCAGTGCATATTCTTTTCTCTGGGGGAAAGTCAAGTAAGCATCCCCACTAACTAGAATATTCAGTCATTTACAAGCTGACAAACTACTGCTTTTTAAAATGCTCCCTCTTCAACATTCTTAAAGCTTTTAGGCTTGTGAACCCAATGCCATACTCTTACCAAAGAAATTCAAGCAAGGGGGCTGTCCCGTGCTGATGAGAAGAATGTGATAGGAACACCTTTCCATTGGCTTCTTGGTGACAGGAGGTGAAGGACCAATAGGGACAGGCAAATAGAGAAGCAGAGACTCATAGTGATTATGTGGAACAGGAGATGGCAGATGAGGGCAGGAATCCTAGAAAAGAGGAGAGCAATGGTTAAAGGAATCAGCTCACGATCATATCTGCACATAGGGGGATGAAGCACTTTTTCTCCCTTGAAAATAGGAGTTTGTTTTGTTTTTGTTTTTTTTTTAGTAATAAGTAGGTAAATGTTCCATTCTTTAAATTCATCTAACATTTTGAACCCAAATATATGAGATCTAGAAGGGTACCCCTTTTCAAATGAGAGAATTTTAGAACTGGAAAGATACTAACACTTAGGAAAATTTAAAGATTTTGTCAAGAAAACCCCATCTACAGTATTGGCATGCTATGCCATCATGTATAGCCGATTAGTGGAAGAGGCAAAATTAGATCCCAACTCTCTTGATTCTCTATTTTTCCACTTCTTCTTG
Source organism: Pseudochirops corinnae (assembly GCA_028646515.1). Taxonomy (NCBI): domain Eukaryota; kingdom Metazoa; phylum Chordata; class Mammalia; order Diprotodontia; family Pseudocheiridae; genus Pseudochirops; species Pseudochirops corinnae. Next base: position 403,988,877 of record CM053585.1, read on the forward strand.
TGGGGCATTAGGCAAGATGTACAAAGCTAGGTGAAAAGCCATCCATTTTATGGCAACTAAGACATTTTTCTATTCTCATTCTCCAGTTTGTGGGATAAAAGAGTTAAATATTAATTAATTTTAAAGTTTTTCTTTATAACATTTAAAATGTGGTCAACTTAATCGTGTCTTTATTTTAAATATGTAGGCAATGTGGCATTTTCCTTAAGATTTTCTCCAGAGCCAGTGCAGCCTTTTTAAAAAATTCCTATGAAATGGTGCTTAAAAGTCAGAACTTATGAGTCATTCATATTTTATAGGTTCATGGTTTATGGTATTGTGGGTTAATAAACAGCCACTAATAGCAACATTAGTTTTCTAGAGTAAGAACTCTAGAAATAGTCCCGTTGGCTGGAGTTCCCCTCCTTAGGAGCCTTCCAGCATTCTTATACTTGCGTAGGGGGTTTAAAATAATTTAATTTAAAGCCTGCCTTTGGAAACATTACCTTTCTGCTCACCCGCTTGGTAGTTTTGCATTCTCAGGAGAGTAAATTGAGTTTATCAACAGTTAAACAAGTAGCAAAGTTGTACCCAGAGTGGAACATTGAAACAAAATCTAATTTTAGTTCTGTTTGGCCAACATCTCTATCTTTTTTTAATTTTATGGAGTAAAACAAGCATTTTGATAACATAGTACAGTAAAAAAAAGATGGTTATACATGAAACTGCAAATCTACTATGCACAATTTGCTATTCCTCTCACACATACAGCAAAATTATTTGAAATATCTTGGGTTCAACGGGACAGAAAAAAGTCTCTTTCATGACTCAAAAACTACAGTCCCTGGATCATTTCTTACTGCTATCAAGTTGGCTTCTTCTGAGTAGAGCCTTCTACATTCTACCTTGTGTTGTATTTTTATGTTGTTTTCTTCCTTCTCCTGTCCTAGACCCCTTTCCACTCCAAAGAGAGAAAAACCCAACAGGATGGATTATGGACTTGTTATGGAGGGTCCTTGTCTTTTTGTCAGTTTTGGGCCTCATCTGTGGAGCGTGACTTCTTACTGCTTGGTAGGGTGGTCTTTCTGGTCCCCCTTCCCAAACATCTCTTATTCCTACATCTCTTATTCCACTTTGATATTTTATTTTGTTTGGAGTGATTAGTGCTGTTGTCTTATTACCCCTACTAAGTGCCATGAATAGCACAGGGATCATATTTTGTCTTTTGTTCTGTCTCCCACTTTAATAACTCCCATTTCTTCAGTGCTTTAAGGATTACAGAAGGGCCTTCTGAACAGTTCTTCAAGGTACATTGTGAGAATAGAATCATCCCTGTTTTAAGGAAGAGGCAACTTTAAAAGAGAGATTGATCATCATGCCCAGGGTCTCCAATCAAGTAATCCTTAGGCGCCCACTGGACACAGAGCTCTGTGCCTAGGCACTTGGGATACAAAGACAAAATTTAAAAAGTGGCGGAGCTGGGCAGCTTAGCTCCTGGTTCGAAATTTGAGACACATTCTACTTGGCCAGAGCACTCGATGAGTTTGTGTAATGAATGAGTGATCTGCAAGCCTGTACGGTGGGGCTATGACTGTGTAGGACCTCAGGATGGTTTATAGGATGGTCTTATACCATCCTAAAACCTGATGATATTAAACACACAAAGGAAGGCCCAGAATTACTAAGAAGCCAGGTAATTGTATTGTAATATATTTCCATTTTCAGGCTTCTACATGAATTTTAGAAGTTATTTTCCCTCATCTTAAAATAGTACCTTTTCCAAGGAAAACCGGAATGACTTTGTTGTAAGAAAAGACTTTATCCTTCTGTTAGCAAATATGGAAATGTGACTATAGTTCAATTAAATTGACTTCCATAAGCTGCTAGTGTCCTCTTATTTTGTCACACCTCATACTTAGTAAGGGTCCACTTACATTGGTCATTCTGTACATCCTGCACCTCCAAGCTCTCCTGTCTAAACCTCTTTCTGCCAATACTTAGGGTCATAGACCTGAGCTATAAGAGATCTCAGAGCCCTTGCTTGAATCTGCTAGCCCTTCTCGTGAACTTGGCTCACCCATCCTTCCAAGGTTATACATAAGCAATCCCCCCCTCCAAAACTTTCTTTTCATTGTCTCTGATGGGAAAATGGGTCTACTTGTCAGTATTTTGTCAGTGGGACCACAAGTTCATAGAGGCATAGTTGTGGAGAAGCAGATTTCTTCTTTCAATACTCAAGGAAGAGATGGCTACATTCCACATAGCAACAAGGCAAGAAAAAGGTAATTTTTTTGAAGACCTACCTTCATCACTTTATACATGAAAAATGTTTGAAAGGTTTCTAGTTTGTCAGCTACCCATTATGATATAGAAACTTTGGTCATCTTCTTCATTCAGTCAGAGACAGGGAAAAGGGAAGAGAGGGGGAAGAGGAAGGGAGAGAGAGAGAGAGAGAGAGAGAGAGAGAGAGAGAGAGAGAGAAACATCAGCAAAACATCCAGTGTACTTTAGAAGGGAAATTTCCTTTCTGGTGGTGTCTGAAAGAATTCCCAATGCAGACAGTCACTGATTCCCAGCTCTGTACTTCCAGATAAGGAAACAGCTTCAATAAATGCAGTTATTTATAGCTGTCATATATATATGCCAGCTCTAAAGATCTGTGCGTACATATACATACATGTGTGTGCATGTGTCAATATAAGATGTTTATTGACCTTTTATATCACTGTCCATACAGTGAGCCCAGGGTCTTTAAGATAGCTTTGGCAGCTTGTGGGCTGACTGGACCTGGCTGTGAACCTTGTGTATGGGGAGGAAAGCAGAGGAGCATTCATCTTCAGGCCCATTTCTCTATTTTTCATCGAAACACCAGAGCAGTTGTTTAAATTACATCACCAGTTAATCATCCCTAGCTAGTTCTCTTTTACTTGTGGAAGTCCAGAGCGTATAATTGGTTGCCAGATCTCAGTGTGAGAAATTAGGGAGGGTTGTTCTATGGCAACAGTTCTCAAACTTTTTGGTCTCAGGACCCCTTTATACTCTTAAAAATAATTGAAGATCCCATGCACCTCCTCCCACCCCTCCATCACAAAGAGCTTTTGTCTATGTAGGTTATGTCTACCATTATTTTCCATATTAAAAATTGTCTTAATATTGTTATAAAAGTAGTCTTGATCTCTTGAGTTGTCTGTAAAGGTCTGGGTCAGGGGGCTGACCACACTTTGAGGACTGATGCTTTATGACAAACATCTCAACATGTAAACTTTGAAGGTAGCTGCATTGTGTGCATACCTGGAATCGTTTACTGCTATTGATTTATTCTCTTCACTTCTTCTGTTGGATGTAGGATGTACCCTGGAGAATCTTTTTTCTCCCTTTGGTTCCTTTTGGTCTCTTTGTTGAGAATTGGAAGTGGGGAGGATCGGAAAGATTTAAGGAGACCTTGATCTCTAGCTCTGGTCTTGTACTTTGAGTCTGTAAAATAACTCTTCTCTCCACAAAATCTTCACCCATCCCCAGCCCCCAAAACATACCTTGCTGCCCATTTCTCTTGGGTTTCCCCAACCATTAAAAGAATATGTTCTTTCTTCTTGTGTATTTGGAGCATGGAATTTAAGAAGTACATATTCATGAGAGAACTGAGCTGTCTTTGGAGTCAAGAAACTCTGAGTTTTAGTCCCACCCCTATTTCACACATCATTACACATCCTGACTATGTGATGCTGGACAGGTCACTACCTCTCAGCACCCCAGACAGATGTCTAAGATTTTAAGTTGCAGTTAATCAGCAGATCTGAATTGGTAGAGTAAGTTGCTTACCGGGAGCTTCACCAGGTCAAAAAAAACTCCTCAAATCCACCTGTTTCCATCTTTCCATAAATTTTGTAGGCAGAAGCAGAAAAAAAATTAGTTTTTAAGTACAGGTTGCAGCTTTGAGGCAGATACAATGTGGCCCAGGGCCTGCCTTCTTCTGTTGCCTTTCATTATTCTGGAGCCAAGATATCTATCTTGCTTGCTTTTTGTTTTCTCCACCACAATGCAGTTGGAGATAGTAGGCATTCATCAAGGATTTGTTGGGTTGAATTTTTTGTCCAAGCATCACCAGACTTTTTGTGTGTGTGTCTGCGCTGTCCTCTTTAGATTTGTAAGTTCCTTGAGGACAAGGACTGCCTTTTGCTTCTTTTTGTATCCCTAGTGCTTAGCACAGGGCCTGGAATATCTGTTGCCGTTCAGTGGTGTCTGACTCTGACTCTTGTTGATCCCATGGACCATACTGACAAAGACACTGGAGTGGCTTGCCTTGTCTTCCCCAATAGATTAAAGCAAACAGGTTGAATGACTTGCGCATGACTGTGTAACTGGTAACATGTCGAGTTTGAACTCATGTCTTCCTGACTCCAGGCCCCCTAACTCCCCACCTGGCACATAGTAGGCACTTAATAAGGGCTTATTGATTTATTGATTGCCAAGTCACTGTACTGGATGTGGGAGGTACAGAGATAATAAAAACCAGGATCCCAGACCTCAGGGACCATGTATCAAAATCTCAATTCAATAAAAATTTTTCTGAACTTTCTTGAAATTACTTTGCCTTACTTTGTATATACTTTGTGTTTAATTATGTACATGTTGAATCTCCTTTAATAGAACATGTGGTAACTAAGTGTTGTGATAGATAAAAGTGCTGTATTCACAGTAAGCAAGACTTGGTTTGAACCTGTCTCAGACTCTTCCTAAACTGTGTGACCCCAGGCAGGGACCCAAACCCTTCCTGTCTCTTATCCTCACTATAATATCATGTACCTCACGGGGTTGGTGTGAACCTCAAATGGGATAAAGTACTAGAGTACTATATAATAGGTGCTGGTGGTGCTGGTGGTGCTGGTGGTGCTGGTGGTGCTGGTGCTGGTGCTGGTGATGGGAGTGGTGATAGGGTGGTGCGGTGGGGTGGTTTATTAGCCCAACTCTTGAGTTTTGTCTTTATACCCACTTCTCCTAGCTGGTGCCATGTGGATAATAAGTGCTGAAATGAATTGAAACCCATTTTCTTAGTGTGTAAATTCCTGTTGGCCTTTGGCTTAGTCACTGGAGAGTACTTTAGTTACCATCCTTCTCTCCCAAAGCATGGAGCAAGTACCTCCCTACTACCTGGAATCGTTTATTGCTATTGATTTATTCTCTTCACTTCTTCTGTTGGATGTAGGACGTACCCTGGAGAATCTTTTTTCTCCCTTTGGTTCCTTTTGGTCTCTTTGTTGGGAATTGGAAGTGGGGAGGATCGGAAAGATTTAAGGAGACCTTGATCTCTAGCTCTGGGCTAAGTGTGGATTCTTGAATCAAGTGTGTTATCCTACCATGCCCTTCTTTTCTCTGTCTTCAGGTGGGCGGGCTACTACTACCCAGCCTTTTGAAATTAGCCTTTATTTAGGTTTCCTGTGCATCATGGATGCAAATAGCCCTCTGATGGGGATGTGCAGATCCAATAATAGAAATGCAAATCTCTGAAATGGATAATGTGTATGAGGACTGAGTGCAGATGGGATGGTAGAAAGGATGAGTCTGAAATATACGAAGAGACTGAAGGCTGCTGTTTAGAAAGCACTGGATTGGGAGTTTGATGATGGGGGTTAGAATCCCAACTAGCAGTTTACGGTATCCAGTTCACTAACTCTGTGTGTGTGTGTGTGTGTGTGTGTGTGTGTGTGTGACAGACTGACAGACCAGGGAGAAATGACTGAACTTTAGTGGGTCTGGTAAACATCTGTAAAATAAGGGAGTTGGATGACATAACCTAGGATTTTTGTTTCACTGAATACCATCCTACAAAATCTGTCTCTGAACCCCATAATTTGTAGGGTTGGAGTTCAGGGATTATACTTTCTCTGTATCAAAGATTCTTAACCTTTTTGAATGCCATGAATCCCCCTGGCCGTCTGATGAAACCCATGGAAATCTGTTTTACACGACTTTATATTTGTCATGGGTTCTGTATTTCTTGCTTCCTTAATAGGTAGGGGAGGAGGGCGGGAGAGGATAGGACGAGGGGGATAATTTAGAGCTGAAAATTCAAATAAAATTGAATTTGAAAAATAAAATAAAACACCAAGTTCACAAACTCCAGATTAAAAATCCCTGCTCTTCAGTGTAAAGATTTGTTTGGATGAAGTAGGGGAAGGCCTTGGAGGCAGTAGAGGTGAGGGGGATGGGTGAGACAAATAAAACAGAGTTTAGGAAGATTAACAGAGGAGCAAGGAGTTCGGGTACTTCTGCTTCAGGTACAGCAATATTGATTTTGAAATACTGTAGCCACCCAGACTGATAGATTCTGCTACGTTTTTCAGGGAGTGACTTCATTGTGTTCCAGGGTTCTATTCAGCCAGTCACTTTCTAGTCAAACTATGGGGTATCCCAAAAGTTTAGTGTAGTTTAAGTTTTAATTATGTAATTTTAATTGTATAAAACTGCACCAGGACTTTTGGGACATCTTGTAAATGAGGAAAAGCCCTGTTCATAGAAATATTTTGTGAATATTGTCTCATTTTATCTTAAGAACAACCCTCAGCAGAAAGTATCGTTATTTCCTTTTTATAGTTGAAGCAAATGAACCACGCAGGGGCTTGTCTGTGGTCACTTAGCTAGGAAGTGTCTACAGCAGGCCTGAGACTCAGTCGTCCTGACTCCATTGTACTACCTGCCTTGCTGCCTCCTTAGCTGCAGCAGAGGGGGAAGTAAGAATCTGAGCTGAGCTTTAAAGGAAGTTAGAGAAGGATGCTAAAAGGTGGGGTGTCTGTCAGGAGAGTGACAATAGCTGTGGGACCAACTGGCCTAATGTCATAATTTGACTCCAGAAAATTTTGAGAGAAGAAGAAAATAATTTTCCTTATCGAAGAGATATGGAAGAGAGAGATGTAAAGGGAGAGATATATAGCTGAGAATCCAGAACTATGATGTCATGGGTATATGGGAGCTGGAGGTTTATCATCTTCCTTCTCCAACGCAGATTGCTACAAGTCACATCTGATTTTATAGTATTAGAGTGTCCCAAGACACCGGAAGGTCATGGGATTGGCTCCTAGTCAAACAGCAACAGGGCTGGGTAAGGGTGAGGAACCTGACCTGGAGATCACTGTGGCCCTCTAGGTCCTCAGATGTAGCCCTTTGACTGAATCCAAACTTCACATAACAAATCCCCTTCATAAAAGGATTTGTTCTGTAAAACTTGGACTCTGTCAAAAGTCTGCACCGGAGAACCTAGAGGGCCACATGTGGCCTCCAAGCCCTACATGTGCCAGAGACAGGTCTTCTTCATTCCATGCTAGCTGTCTGTCTGTCCTTCCTACCATGTTTTCTCCAGAGACAAGAGGAGGACATATAAACTCATGGCTAAATTTAGAACTCAGAAAAAGGAGTAAAAGTTATTCACTATCTTGAGATAAGGTTTGGCCCCTGGAGGTGCTCTCATGGAGAAAGTATATTGGGTCAGTGAACCAAGACCTTTAAAATTCCAGTAACACCCATCATTGATTCACTTTTGGATGATATAGCTCCTCTTTATATGGCACTCTTACATTTTACAGAAAGGCAAGGTTGCTTAATGGATAGGGAGCTGGCATTAAAGCTTGGGTTCAAGCCCTGCCCTGGGCAAATCAGTTAAATCATCTCTGTTCTAGATAACTCACTGAGACTTATCTGTTGCCCAAAAGATAATGACCTACACTAATAGAGGGACTTTCCTTACCTGGGATTTCCCTGTACCAAAGAAGGTATGATTCTAGTCCCTACCCCTAGACATAGTCCTTTCTCCCCAACTGCTTTGAGGTAAGTGTTCCAAGTCTCTTATCATCATTTCATAGACAAGGAAACAGACCAGAAAGGTTAAATACCTCAACTGCGGTCACATGGCTGAGTGTTAATTACAGATTTGGGATATTGACCCATATTGTCTCTATAACTAGCACCTTTTCTCTTTAATTTACTGGAACGTGGCTTAATTTTCCTGTACTCTAGTTAACTCATATATACATTGGTGGAGAATGTGGGGAAACTTGAGGAACTCAGTAAAAATAAAAAAAGAATATAAAATATCTCAGGAGGTATCATATGATCTCCAGTTTCTAAACATCCTTAGTCACTTAGGATCCACTGTTAACATCAGTTTTCGGTGCAGATGGTGGCTGCAGCCACTTTAGCAGATTGTACTTTAAATACTTTAGCTGTGATTTTTATGTGAGGAAAGTGCTTTTATAAGGAATTATGATAATACAATGCCCAACTGCTGCAGGATGCTTACATATGGTTTCTGTAATTTATGCTAGTTTAATCCATTTGTAATGCCAAATCAATAGATTGGTGTTAGACTTTGCCAGTGATCTGAAGAATCAGCTAACTCCAAGCTCAGCCATGTAATGTTTGTCCCAGGACTTTATAGTCTAATCCTACTATGTGAAATGTACAGCTGCTTATGTGACCGCTAGATCCTGAGCGGATCTTCTGCCTTGGCCATCTTGGCCATCGTAACTGTCTACATGACCTCATGGTGCAGTATTGTATAAATCCTACCGGAGGTCAAAGGAATCTGCCCTGGATAAACCTCTTCTTTAATCTTTTTAGGTGATAATTTGCCTTATTTTTTTCATCTAGTAGTTCTTGATTGAGTTTTATACAAACAGCTGATCTGCATGTATATCTTCCTCCTTCTGCCAGCTCCATAGAGCATGCACAGTTAGTAGAGTATTAATTAAATATGAGAGAAGGCTGGAAGAAAAACAAGAATGAATACTTCTAGTTTCTAAAGTGAAGCTTTTGACACTGTATTATCAAGCAGTTTTTTTCCACAAAGTGGGTGTTGTGGCAGGATCCCAAGGTGGAGCATTGTGACCAACAGTTTGGAGAGTAAGGAAGTTGGAATCAGATTCACTGTCCCCGAAAAAGCCAATCCTGACCTTGTTTCTCACACAGCCACAGTATTATAGTCCAACATTCCCCAGCTCTTTCCCCAGCTTTCAATGTGCAAAATCCCAACCTAACCCTTCAGTCCCTGCCATAGGCCCCTTAGCGCAGTCACTATTTTATGTCCTAAATTGGACCTAAATCACTTAAAGCAGAATAATAATCTTGGAAAGCACTTTATGTGCCTCGTCTCCTTTGATCGATACAACAACTTTTGTGAGACAGATGCGGTTATTCTCCCCATTTCACAAATGAGGAAACTGAGACAGAGATTAAAGGTCACATAAATGTCTGAGGTGGGATTCAAATTCAGGTTTTTCTGACTGTATCTAATATTATCTCCTGTCCGCATAGCTGTAAATAGCCCCAGACGATGGGCAGGCACCATTGGGGAAATTCCCAGCCCCACCTCCGACCCCCACAGAGTGAGTGGCATTTACACAATTTATAAATAAGGATATATATGCTGGGGATGTTCCAACTTTTTTTTTTAATTGATGAGGCATGCCATCAAAAAAGTTTAGAAACCACTGCTTTAAAGTATATTCCCAGCCAGAATATTTTTGATCCTAAAGCTTTCCCTCATTTATTAAACCCAGCACTATTTCCCAGGGAAATCTTTTTTCAGCAGAAGATCTGAACTAGTGATTGTTGTTACTCCTTTCCAAAGCAAAGGAAAACATGTTTTGTTAGGGAGTATAATATAGCAGACATCACATTCTACCAGTACTAGAGTTATTGGTGTACTTACTGTTACCTCCCCTTACATTTTAAGTTCCAGAAAGTCAAAGCCGGTCTTGTTTCCATTTGCCTAGCACTGTGCCTTCCACATAAAAGGCTCTCAATAAATATTTGTTTCATTAAATTGAGAGAATGAGAGTTGCCCAAAGTACAGACTGTTAGTGACCAAAGCTGACCTGAGATTTTGTTCTCTGTTCACAAGTAGTTCTATTTTAGGTCACCAATATCAGGAAATTAATATAAAGATCAAAGATAAGACTATCTTCCTTCTCTACTTACTCCACACCCTGATAGGCATCAACAAGCAATCAAATCTGCAAACACTGATTATATGCCTATTATATGAAGAAGAGTTGGAGAGTAGCCTTGGAGTCAAGCCTCACTTCTGAGACATAAATAAGTTCATGAAAAATGCAAAATAAGTATACACAGTGATAGCGGAAGGGCACAGGGAGCTGGAACAATCAGGAAGAGCTCTTGAGAGAGGTGAGGAAGGAGAGCATTCCCTGGATGGGGAGGCTGCACAAAGGCTGGACATGGAATGTCATGCACAGGGGACCAGTTTGCTTGAAGTATAGAGTGTATGATGGGGAATAATGTATAACTTGCCTGAAAACTGGGGTGGAGCCAGATTGTGAAGGGCTTTAGAATGCCGGGCAAAGGATTTTACATTTTATCCTTGAGGGACCAGGGAGACTTTGGGGATTCTTGAACATGGGAGTGACCTGGTCACATCTGTGCCTTAAGACTCTCAGTTTGATAGCCTTGTGAAGAATAGATTGAAGGGGGGAGATATGGGAGGTGGAAAAAGCTGTTATGAGACTACTACAGATATGCATTGTAGAAGAAAGTAGTCCTAAAACCATTCAAGTTCACAAAGCCTGTTGTTTTGATGTTTTTTGAGATTAATGCAATTTAGGTGAATTTTCCCCCTAGAAGTAAATTTGATAGGATTGGAAATTCCCCTTGATACACAAGGTCCTCTGCTTTCCTTCACTTTCTCTTTCATTCTGATTTCTTCAACACAATTGTTTTCTTAGTACCAAACTTCCACTGTTTTTTCTCACTTCTCATTCTGGGTTACTGGAGCCATTTGGTCAAAATCCCCTCTGTGAATACAGAAATGTTTTGTTCCTCTGTGATCAATGTCAGGCTTGTTATATCAGTTTCTCAGTCACTTTAGGATTTAGTACCTGGATATCTGGGTTCTTATTCTGATCTTTTAACTACTAGAATTCCTTAGGAGAATCATTCATTTATTGATTTGTTTCTACACAAGGTTTATATGTTTCTACACAAGGTTGGGTTGGAAATGTCACAAGCATTTTTTTTTTCCTTTTCAGTTGACATTTCTACTCTCATAGATCATAGGCCAGGTCCAAGTACAGATAGGTGCCTAAAAACTCATGAAAATGAAAGTTTTGTTTTTATCAAACATGCTTTTGGTTTTAGTGTAGAAATTTTTTTTGTTACTATTATCATAGTTACCAAGTTAAAAAAAAAATATATATATATATATACACACACACATATACATATTTTGTTTGTTTGCGTTTGTGTTTTTTTTTGGAGGGGGAGGTCAGGGCATTTGGGGTTAAGTGACTTGCCTAAGGTCACAGGGCTAGTAAGTGTTATGTGTCTAAAGAGGCTGGATTTGAACTCAGATCCTCCTGACTCCAGGGCTGGTGCTCTATTCACTGTGCCACCTAGCTGCCCCCCCAAGTAAATATATTTTTAAAATCCTTACTCCTTCTGAGACTTTGTAAAAATTAAAAAAAAAAAAAGTGGAATTGAGTATGGCATTTATTATGTTCTTAGCCCCCCCATTTGTGTTTTTAAAAGCTTCCAGGATGATTCCTGCCAACAAAAGAGATCAAGGGAATGGAGAACTAGCAGAAATGCAAAGAAACAAGCCTAGGTGTTTTAGCACTAGGCAGAAGCATGCTCTGCTTAGACTAGAACTTATATCTAGTTTTTTTCCACTGGGAGGGAAGATGAAGGGGTGGGCTTCATTAGCATCATCTAGCATCTAATACGGTTTTAGGATCCTTAGATTTAGATCTGGAAAGGATTATAGCATTCACTTAGCCTAGCCCCCTCATTTTATGTTGAGATGGCAAGGTCACATAGCTAGTCATTGACAAAGGGATACCTTGGGTAATGAAAACACTCAGATCCCTTCACTTTATTGTGGATGTAAGTCTGAGGAGATGGTTGGCCTTACACATAAGTGGGATGGGTGGGTCACCTACAGTATGTGATTTTGATGGAGTACAGGCTCTGGGATACCCCTTGAACTCTGAATCAGTCTTCCCACTTCATGAGGCATTTGTCTGAGGCCATAAGCTTTCTTTATCCTAGGCCCAAATCTCTGTTACTCTTAACCTAGACTAGCCCACCTTTGTCCAGCTACTTGCCACCCTTGATCCTATCAAAATATCTTTTACCCCTACCTGTTACCCTTAAACTAGCCTGGCCCTCCATTGTCTGTCATCTCCAGGTAGCCTTCAGCTATTTCCCACCCTTAATCCCATTCCTGGAGTCTGACCTCAAGACCCTCCCCAAATCCCTTCTCTAGACTAACCCTAGATCCTTCCCACAGTCTTTCTGTATATAAGATCCATTTTGTCTCCATGAAGGGGGCAGAGATTCAGTCTCACTCAGATTCAGTCTGTTGCAAATGCTTAGGCTCCTTAAGAGTCTACCGATTATGGCAGATGTTTTTTGGGGGTTTTTTTGCTTCTTTTTTTTTGGAGGGGGAACGTAGGACAGTTGGGGTTAAGTGACTTGCCCAAGGTCACATGGATAGTTTTTTGTGTTAAGTGTCTGAGGCCTGATTTGAATTCAGGTCCTCCTGACTCCAGAGCAGGTGCTATATTCACTGCACATAGCAGATCTTTAATAAAATTTGTTTTACTTTGGTTAAGAGAAGACTTCAGTCAGATTCATTTAGCAGGACCCTGCGTGTTGATATTTTGAGGTCTTGAATATCCATAAAACCCTAAACCTCAACACCAGTAGCCCTATGAGGTAGTTACCATAGGTATTACTATCCTAATTTTACAGAGGAGTCTAAAGTCTACCTTGTCTGTGGTCTTGCACCTAGTAAATGTCAAAGGTAACTTTCAAATCCAGGGCTCTTCCACCTTGAGCTTTAGTATATACTGCCTTAGCTTTCCATTTTATAGATGGGGAAACTGAGGCTCAGAGAGTCTAAGTGAATTGTCCCCATGATAACTGGACCTAGGTCATGCTGTTGGTGTTGGCTAACTATCATGTGAATTTTCTAATATAACATATTACCTTTCTAGCCTCAATCCAAACATAGTTTTTCCCCTATTTCACAGTTTTGCCGATTTTTTTTTTTTGCAGACCTTTGTGTAGTCTTATGCCTTTGGTCAAAATGTAATCTGTAATCTGCTGGTTTGTGTATAACTCGTGCATACCGACAGGATGTTGCTAAAATGGTCTTGGTTGAACAAAGTTAGTATACTAATGTTTAAGGGATGTGTATGTCATCTGTATTGTCTTGGAAAGGGATGTTTTATGGAATAGGAGATTAAAAGCCTGAAGATCAAGTCAGAAGCCCTTCAGCAGTTCCAACAACAATACTTCTGTATTTGAGGGTAACTTAATTAGAGCATTGGGCTTGGAATCTTCATGAATTTAAATCTGGCCTTAGACCCTTACCAACTTTGTGATCCTGGGCAACTCTCTTAATCCTGTTTGCCTCAGTTTCCTCATCTATAAAATGAGCTGGAGAAAGAAATGACAAACCACTCTAGTATTTTTGATAAGAAAACTCCCAAATGGGGTCACAAGTCAGACACTACTGAACAACAAAATTTCTGCATGTAATACCAAGGAAAATAAAGCATAAACCCACTCAAATTAACCTAAGAAGAAGTTAGGAATATTAGCCAGAGTTCACTGGGGACTAAGCAGGAGAATCTTAACTCTGGGTAGTATATCTCGTTAGCAAAGAATTTAAAAGTTTAAATGATAAATTCATTTAAGAGGGGAGGGAAGCAGGACAGCATTCTTCTTTCCTAGCTCCTCATATGTAAGACAGTTGATTTCCTAATCACCTCTCACCCAGAACATAAAAATGGCCCTGTGAAATCTAGCAGGGGTTAAGCCTTTAGAATCTTTAGAAAAGCAGCACCACCCATTAGAATAAAATTAAATAACAGCTCTAAACAGAATGCCCACTACAAGTACATCAACAGCAACAGAATAGCTTTAGACCATTTACACTTCTCTGGGCTGTGTGATTCTTTCCAGTTCCTTAAATAATTTATTTCTAGGTAAATAATCTCTCCTTCAGAGGTCTGGGACAGGAGTAGCATATTGAGATTAGATCCCATGAAATGGGAAATTAAAATCTTAATCTAACTTTAGAGCAAAAATTTAGTCTTGTCTTAGTTCCTCATATATCTCCTCTGGTCTCTCTGTCTTGTCACGTTTTACTTCCTTCCCTACTCTGTGTGCCTGAGGTCTGTCTTTTGTTTCCTGGTCTTGGCCTTTTTTTTCTTTTTAATGAAGAGATTTGAAATGGGAAATTAAAATTTTAACGGGAAGTCTGGCAGTTTTTCTGCTAATATCTCCTTTCTATAGTGTTTTTCATAAAATGTAGTGTATTCACTTCATTTTGGCTGTTCTTGGCTCTCACCCGCTTAGTGATTCATGATGTCTGAAGGATTAGTTTTTATAAGTCTGAGTGGTTTTTTTTTTTTCCCCTCTCCACCCCTAATTTAAAATCTTTGATGGGAAAGATTATATTATCCCCTCCCCCCTCTTACTCCATGGTTTCCCCACCCTTCTAAATAGGTAATCCAGTATTACTTCACATGAAATGCTGTGGACTTCCTAACCGTAGTCCCAAGGATATGAGTATATGTAGAGGAGTGCTGATGAAGAGGAAGAAATAGGGTGTTGCTTGGAGGGTGGCCATAATGGTAGTAACTTCACAGTACAGGATGACAGAGAGCAAGCTTGTGTATATGTTAGACTAGTGGTTCTATGTAAGGATATATACGTCTCTTCGTGAATAAGAAGTGATGTCTTTAGGTACTAATTATCTCAGTCATAGGAGGCTGCTCTTTGAGTCACAGGTTTTGGGGATCAGGGCAGCAAAGACCTGGAATTGTTGTTCCAAAAGCCGAGCTATGGATTCAGACATTTCAACTCTAGTGGCAAGCCCCTCCAAAAGTAGTTTTTTTCTTTTTCACTTTTCAGATTTTTCAGTTCATAAGCATTTATTTTTTCTTTTCCTCCCATCTCCCCCCTAAAAAGAAAAGAAAAACAAACAAATCCCCATGTTGTCCATGTCCAAAAATATGTCTCATTTTGCATCTTGACTCTGTTGCTTCTGTTATCACTGGAATCATGGCTAGTCATTACAGGGATCAGAGTTCTGAAGTCTTTCAAAGTTGTTTATCTTTATAGTGTTGTTGCTATTATATAAATTTTTCTCCTAGTTCTTCTGTTCTGCTCACTTCACTCTGCATCTGTTCATACAGGTCTTCTTAAGTTTCTCTGAAACTGTCCCATTAATCGTTTCCTATGACATAATAGTATTCCATCACATTCAAATACCATAATTTGTTCAGCCATTCCTTAGTTGATAGGCAGCTAACCCTAGTTATTTGCTGTGACAAAAAGAACTGTTATCAATATTTTTGTACATATGGATTCTTTTCCCCTGTCTTTGACATCTTTAGGGTATGGGCCTAGAAGTGGTATCATTGGGTCAAAGGTATATGTACCATTTAGTGATTTTTCAGATATTGTTCCAAATTGCTGTCCAGAATGGCTAGACACAGTTCCAATGGCAGGGCATTAATGAGCCTGTTTTCCCACAGCCCCTCCAGCATGAGTCACTTTCCTTTTTTGTGGAGTTAGCCAGCTTGATGGGTGTGAGGCAGAACCTCAGAATTGCTTTAATTTGTACTTCTGGAATTATTAGTGATTTGGAGCCTTTTTTTTCCACAGGGTTGTTGATAGCTTGGATTTCTTTCTTTGAGAACCGCCGGGGGTGTTTTAAAGGCTTGCCTGCCAAAGGTTCTTGAAATGATTCTGCTCGAAGGCATAAGCTGAGTGTACTTCAGAGGGAAATTTCCTTTTTGGGGAAGTTGAAGCAAAGGAATTTCCTGTGTGGGCAGACAGAGCTTCCTGACTTGAAGGCTTCTTGGAAGGGAAACATTTTCATAATGAAATGACAAATTAAAGACATACCAGCCTGCCCAGCTATTGAGTGTGCAGGCAATTCCCTATTCTACTCCCCCACAGAACAAAAATAAATCCCATCCTGACCAGTCTCAGTATACAGGAGTGTATGTGCCCCTTTGTTCTTTCCCTTTTGGTTCTTCCCTCCTCCTCCCCCCCCTCCCCCCCACTAAAAAAAAAAACCAAACAAAAAACAAACAGCTTCCTTTATGGCCTTCCTCTTCATCTGGCTCCTGCTCTCACCACCACCCCTACCCTAGCAGCTGCCATTGCACCGATGCAACCGTTAGCAGCCCCTCCCAGAAGGCCAAGTGGGCTTAGAGCTTAGCATGCCCTTCTGCTGCTGTTCTGCTTCTGTCTCTGACCTACTGTCAGGCAATAAGTTGTATTGCATCCCATGCTGCTGTTCCTAACAGAGCTGATATGCTTTGGAGAGGACCTCAGAAGCCATTTAACCCAACACCTATAACCGTGACAAAAACTGCCTCTGCAACAGACCCAAGGAAAGATCCAGTGTTTTGTTTGAAGACCTCTCCTGAGGGGGTACTCATGACTCTCTGAGGCAGCCCATCCTCCTTTGGACCTTTGTAACCATTAGGAAACGTTTCCTTACCTCAAGCCTAAACTGACCTTTTGGTTACTTCCAGGGATGTACTGGTAAAATGTTCAAGAGGCTCTCCAAAACCAGGACACACTTTTGGGTGTAATCTGCATTATTAACATTTTGTCCATAACTTCCTGAAGACTCTGGACAGTCAGCAAAATCAACCCTAATTTGCAGCATTTGCTGATTTCTAAGGTGAAAATGCTCATGCTGATAATTTTACAGCCAAGGAGCCCCTGTGATCCGACTCTGGCACACTCCGGAACTTCCACAGTGAGCCTTAGGTTCTCACTTCTGCCCCCCTCACTTCTGGCCTCTGGAACAAATAGAAAAATTCTATGACTTCTTCTTTATGACAATCTTTAAAGTACTCGAAGATGGCTCTTGTAGTTCCCCTAAGTCGTCTGTTCTCCAGATTAAACATCTCCAAGTCCTTTCATTGAAACTTCATACAATATGAACTCAAGACCCTTCACTTCACCATCTTGGTTGCTGAATTCTGGGGTACTCTCTACGGTATCCATATCCTTTCCAAAATATGGTGCTCATATGTCTGGACAGTTCAACAAACAGCAGGACTAGCACCCTTCTCATCCTGGACATTGGAATTCTTCATGCACCCTAAAACTGCATTTACTTTCTTGGCTACTGGATCATAGTCTTGACTCAAATTGAATCAAACGACATTTCCTTTTGACACTTAGGAGTAATTGAGGGCATCCCTCCCCCCATCAGTGGAGAGGATAGAGATATGTAGCCATTGCCTC
Source organism: Pseudochirops corinnae (assembly GCA_028646515.1). Classification (NCBI taxonomy): domain Eukaryota; kingdom Metazoa; phylum Chordata; class Mammalia; order Diprotodontia; family Pseudocheiridae; genus Pseudochirops; species Pseudochirops corinnae. Next base: position 404,006,145 of record CM053585.1, read on the forward strand.
TTTCTGTCCTTCCAGAATGTTTTAAGTAAATGAGAAAGCTGTTTTGTTTTTTGGAGCTATGGATAAACTTTCCTACCTTATTGAAGAAGATGTAATTAAGTAGGTGATAAAATGTTCCTTTACCCAAATATATACTAGTATTTTTGATCCCTTTAGCCTATGGAATAACTTATATTTATTAGATGTATCTCATTTTTACTATGTTGAGGATGCTAGTCTTTCTGTTAAAGTCATGATGCTAAATTGAAGAAAAAAAAAGATAATGTAAATAAAGCATAACAACACTCTATTATCAGAATCTTCATCAAATAAAAACATTTACAATAAGTAAATCATAGTTTTAAATGGTTTACTCCATCTGGAACTAATGGAAATATGGAGACAACTAAATGAGAGATGCAGACAATATGTAACACTTTCAAAAATGGATAACTTAGGTCATAGTGAAGCCCTATGTAAGTTTTTTAAAAAAGCAGAAATTATACATTTGGCATCTTAAGACCATAATACATTAAATTTAGGAATAAATAATATGAATAAAAGTAACAAAACTACATGGAAGCAAAAAAAAAAAAAAACCCAGCTGTTAAATAATGTTTGGGTTAA
>CM053585.1:404006850-404024909 GCA_028646515.1 Pseudochirops corinnae
AATCTAAGAGATAGTTATCATATATAAAAGACCAATAAAGTAGATAAACCATTAGAAAATTTGATTTTTATAAAAAAAGAGGACCAATAAACAAGCAACATTACTAATGAAAAAAGAATCAGTAATATCATTAAACATACATACAAGAATGTATAATAAATAATTTAAAGGAAAAACACATGAAATATAAACTGTTAAAGTTGACACAACAGGAAGTAACTTAAATAGGTCAAACTCTGAAGAAGAAATTAGATAAGTCATCAAAGAACAAATCAAAAATGAGTATAAATTGGCTCAGCTTCACAACAGAAAATATTCAGCTTTTTACAAGAACGAATAATGCATATGTTACATGAATTATTCACAAATGTAAAGGTGAAATATTTCCTAGTATTTTTGAGACAATTATGTCAATATTAAACAGAGGTAACACTATAAAAAGAAAATTATAGACCAATTTCCTGAATGAAGATAGATGTAAAAAAAAAAAAAATCCAATAAAATACAGCAAAACATTGAGAATAAAGTATTCTTCATTACCAAACAGGGTTTTTACCACATACATAAAACTAGTTCAACATCAGAAGAATTGTCTACATAATAAAACATATAAATCAAAACACCAAAAAATATGACTTTTGATCGATAAAAAGGAAATTTTCACACCTGGAAGCTCCTTATGTCAATAAATTTAAGGATATAATTCCAACCTTAGTACCCATCAAGAGTGATAGAAGAAGCCTTCAATAAAATTCAGCATTTGAAATATGACATCTACCTTCAAATACAGAGATGATGACTCATAGTATAGATTGAAGCATTTTCTTTTTACATGACTAATGAAGGAATTTGTTTTACTTGACATATACATTTGCAATAGATTTTATTTTTCTTTTTCTATGGACGGAGGAGGAGGTAGATGGGAGAGAGAAGACAGAATTGAAAATAAAACAATTGAATTAAAAAATAAAATAAAATATAGCATTCATTCCGTATAAAAACATTAAAAATATAATATAGAGGAATTTTTCCTCAACACAGTAATAAATACCTGCCTTAAGCCAAGAGTCAACATAATAGACAGTAGAGAAACATTAGAAGCATTCCCACTAAAAATAGATATGAAGCAAGAATACTCATGCTCTGTTTTTATTTGACTTAGTATTAGAAGTTCCAGTAATTGCAAAAAATATGTGCTATAGGTGTTAACATTGGGAATAAAGAAGTTAAAATATCATTATTTATAGGCAACAGTTATACCTATTAAATCTGCCTCAACCAAAAAAAATGAATAGAGACAATGAGTTCAAAATTTTAGGGTATAAGATTAACACACAAAAATTATCTTCATTCTTATGTGTATAATGATTATGAAAACATAATAAAACATCTTTTCAATAGTAATAGAAATTATCAATCATTTCAAAATTAGTTTACTTTGGAATATGCAGGACACATAAGGATAATTTTATAAAACTGGAATAATAAAAATAAAGGAAGGACTAAATATAGTGACATCCAATGTTCATAGACAGATTAGATTAATATGTTAAATATGACATTATTTCCTAAAATAACTTTTATGTTTAATATATTCTGATTAGGAAGGAAAAAAGCTGGTACTGGTATGGCTAGAGCTTAAAGAAGTGATCATTAACTCTGTGGTATGGCATAAGAAAAAAAATTGAATGAAATAGAATAATCATTTTATATCCAACCAATTATTTATAAAAGAAGAGAAATTATATTAATGTTCAACAAATAGAAGGAATTATTAGGGATAAAATAGATATTCTTGATTACCTGAAAATAAATTTCTGTTTAAGAAATAACAATAAAAAAGAAGAATAACAGATTGGGGGGAAAAATTCAGAGCAACTGTGACGGAGAAAAACTTGACTTCTAAAATAAAAAGTCACAATGGTAATTCCCAGTTAATAATGGTCAAAGGATAAAGAATAATTATCTAAATAGGAAACACAAAGGATTAATAATCACTCAAAAAATGCCCAACTTCACTAATGATCAAAAAGATGTAGGTTAAAATAATTTTAAGGTACCACCCTCTCCAGATTGGCCAAAAAATAACAGTGAAGTTCAGCATTAATGGGGCGGTACAAAAATAGGTAACCCACACCTAAGTGGCATTTTTGCTGATGAGATTGCAAATTTTAAAAATAATTTTGAAGAACACCTTGGTGGTACACAGTAAGAATTGCAAAAATAATCCATACCCTTTGCCTCAATAATTACTTTTTGAGGAATATTCCCTTCAAGTTAATAATTATAATAACTATAATCCTAAAATTCCAGCTAGAAGGGCCCCCCATAGCCCATCTATTTCAAACCTCTTCATTTTACAGTTGGGGAACCTGAGGCCCGGGGAGGTTAAATGATTTGCCCAAGATCATACACATTATAAATGCAAAGCTGAGATTTGAACCCAGTTGCTCTGACTCCAGAGTCTGAATCTTTTTATTATACTGCAGGTATTATCCACTTACCCACTTAGCCTTTGGGGATTTAGAAACTAGAACTAACTAGAAAGAACAATTAAGACAAATGTTAATTAAGCAACTTCTGGGTGACCAGTCTTTTGCTCTACCTCATAATGAATGCACAAGTAAGGCCAGCTTGCAAGGCCATATAGTTCTTTAGTTTCGCTGTGAGGACATAGAATTACTATAAAGCTTGGGGCAGAGGTTCCTTCCTTCCATGTAGTTGTCCTGTGCCAGAAAATTGTATCTCACAAGTAATATTGACTCCAAAGACCAAGAAACATCCTCTCTACCTTTGATATACGAAGTAGTACAGAGTAAGGCATATGTTTCCAGACAAGGTCAATATATTGGTTTGTTTTGTCTAATTATATTTATTTGTTACAAGAGAGAATTCTTTTGAGAAGGTGGTATTAAGAAACAACTCATTAAAAAAATTTCTTAAATCGCATTCTAAAATCAAGCAAGTGTTTAATTAGCCATTTACTTTGTTTCTGGTACTTTACTAGGTACTAGAGATTAGGAGGACCAAAAAAAAAAAAAAAAAGCCCCTGCCCTCAGAGAGTTTATATTCTACTGGGGAAGATAACACATACACTTCTAACTAAATGAAAATACGCAAAGGAAACAAAAGAAAATTGGGAGTGGAGTAGAATGAAGTATTAGCAGCTAGCTGAGCTGTGGGGGAGAGGGAGAGAGAAGAGGGATCAGGAAACACCTCACGTGGGATGTTGGTACTTGATCTGAGCTTTGAAGAAAGCTAGGAGTTCTAATCTGAAGCTCTCTCTGGTTTAGGATATTAGTCGTAGACTGGCATGGTCTGTTAAGAATAGTGTAAGATCAGAATACCCTTACTCTGGTAAGCAGAGATGAGGACAACGAAAAGGAGTCTGTGGGCTCTATTGATGAAAATAACAAGCTAGGCACCCTGGGATGGATAGGATGATAGCTGATGGTGGAGATAAGGTGGAGCTCCTTAACTTTTAACCCCCTCCCTCCTTCCAAGAAAAAATGATCTTTGAGTTAAAAAGAACAAAGTAAAAAGGAATAGTAAAGAGTAGTTAACCAAGATAAAGAAGGGGTTAGGAAAGGATCACATGTCTGTCTCTGAATTCAAGGCACTAGGCTCAGTTTAACTGCATCATTGGGTACTGAAAAAAGTGGAAGATGTGATACTGTCCGAAAGTTTTAAAAAGTCAGGGAGCATATAGAATTACTACAGGACTGGAGGAGGGCAGGGGTCTATCCTTGTCAGGCTACATTTGGAGTATTGTGTTCAGTTGTGGGTACCATGTCTTAGGAAGGACATTGGTAGGCTGGTGATCTTCCAGAGGAGGAGGACTGGCTGTAGGAACAGGAATCCCTTAGCCTGGATAAGACTTAACTATTGTGAATGCATTTGAAACGCCACTGGGGAGAAGAGATATTAGACTTGTTTCTTGGTCCCAGAGGGCAGAAGGAGCAATGGTAGAAGTTGAAGGGATAAATCTGGGATTAATGCAAAAGGGAAGTTCTTAACTAGAGTTGTTCACAAGTAAAATGGTCCTTGGGAAGGACTTTGGAGAGTAGAGGGTTCTCACTGGAAGTCTTCAAACAAAGGCTGATTGACCAGTTGTTGGGTAGATTCATAGATTTTTGTTTGTGAAAGAATTCTTAGCCATATATGAATTAGACTAGCTGGGCTTTGAGGTCCCTTCTGCATCAGAGATGTCACGACCATAAAGAAAAATGGATGCTTACCATGCAATGCCAACAATCGTTAATTAGTTTTGTCAGGGCCTCTTAAGTTTTTGCTGACTTTGGGGGAAACCAAGATCCTGGCTTGAATATGGAAATTTCCTTGAGAGAATTTGTCCTAGGGCTTTGATTTATTCCATCTTCCATCTGCTCCCAAATATCTAGGATTCATGGGATTTTTCCAAATGATTTTTCACAGTTGTTATTTCCATTGTGTGTGCTCCCATAAAAGTGTGCTTTGGGAGAGATTCCTTGGCTCAAACCAACTGGCTCTTCCGATCCCCTTTTGTCAGAATTTGAATATTTTACATTATTTGTGTTGGGGTCTTTTCTATTTTGCCTCAAAATAACTGCTTAATATACCTACATTGCAAATAAGGGAACTGATATATCAGGTGGCATTTCAAGAGACAACAAAATGTAGGAGAAATGCACTGGATTTGGAGTTAGGAGACCTGGGTTCAAGTTGTAACTACCAGTAACTGGTTTGGCAGGTGACTCCAAGTCCTTTATCTTTATCCTATCCAGAAGCATTGCTGTGAAGCTCAAATGGGATCGCAGTGTCATGTATCAATAGATGTAAGGAATCGTAAAGGCCAACCCACATGCAAATCTTAAATGCTATAGAAATGTTAGCTATAATAATAATAATTAACTATTATTAGTTATTAAATAACCATTAATAGCCATTACTGGTGTTATTAATTAGCATTAATGTTAGTGGCTGTCATTAATAACTGATTGTTATTGATCGTTGTTATCATTGGTTGTTGTTAATAACTACTGTTATTAGACCCCACCCTCCTGTTTTGTAGGTGATGAAACTGGGGTGCAGAGAGGCTATATGACTTGCCGGGGCTGAATAGCAGTAATCTCAGTAAGAGGGGCAGGACTAATAATAAACAACCCTCATGTAGTAGTTCTTGCTACATTCCCGGCACAGTGCCAAGAGCTTTACAATTGTTACCTCATCTGATCCTCACAACTTGGAGGTGCGCCATATTCCAGATGAGGAAACTGAGGTTATGCGACTTTCCCAGGGTCACACAGTAAGTGTTGAAGCAGGATTTAAACCCAGGTCTTTCCACCTGAGTCTGGCACTCCGCCCACTGATCATACTTCCTCTAAAATAGCAGTTCTCAACCTGTGGGTTGTGACCCCTTTCGGGGTAGCCTAAGACCTTCCGAAAATACACGTTTCCGATATTCTTAGGAACCGAGACACCACTCCTGTATCTGTCTCCAGGCAGGTCTGCCCACCTGCAGATCGCCCACATACGAGTATTAAAGAGTCACGGCATTAGGAAGGTTGAAAACCACTGCTCTAAAACATTTGTAAATTACTTTGTGTACCATAAAGCACTATTTAAACATAAGTTCTCAGTATTTTCATGTTAGGAATTAAGGCAGTGACAGGGCTAAGAACTCTCACAGCCAGTGTTTTTACTTGCAGACTGGGTAATTTGTTGTTGTTCAGTCATTTCAGTTGTGACTGATACTTTGTGACTCCATCTGGAGTTTTCTTGGCAAAGACATTGGAGTAGTTTGCCTTTTCTTTTTCTCACTCATTTTACAGGTGAAGAAACGGAGGCAAACATGGTTAAGTGACTTGCCCAGGGTCACACAGCTAAGATGTATGCAAGGTCGGATTTGAACCCAGGAAGACTCATCTTCCTGATTGCAGGCCTGGCCCTTTACCCACTGTGCCACCTAACTGCCTGCTGGGTCATCTGAAGCTATTTCAGAATTCACAATAATACCCATACTTTGGGCATCCTCCTCACCTATATGGTGAAAGGACCACTAACATCTCCAAGATCCCATCCAGTAACACTAGGACCCTGTGAGACAAGACTGACCTCCCACATCATCCAGAGCCTGCTATGTGGCAGGCATCGTGCTAAGCACTTTAGGGTACAAAAAGAGGTAAAGGCACCCTGCCCTAAAGGCACAAGCAAACACATATTTGCAAACGAGATATTACAGGACAAGTAGGAAATAATTTAAAGGGGGGAAGCACTAGAATTGAGAGTTTGGGAAAGGCTTCCTGTAAGAGATGGGACTTAAGTTGGAACCTGATGGAAACCTGGGAAATCAATAGGTAGAAATAAGAAGGGAAGAGCCTTCTAGGCGTGGGGGCAGCTGGAGAAGAGAGATTAAGTGTCTTGTTCACGGAACACATCCTCAGAGCTGTGGTAATACCAGAGCAGTTGGCAGCCTGATGACATTCACTAATGTCACTGGGTAAAGAAATGCCTGAGCAGACCCAATCTGCTCCACCTTCCCCCAGCCCCCACCCCTAGGTCACCTCCAGAAGCCAGTGCGTTCTGGTTCGTCTCTGGGACATGCTGAACCTAAGCAAATAACTTTGGCCAGCTCTGGGTTAGACCGCAGCACTGGTGTTTGGACAGAATCATACTTGGCTACATTAGGAGTGGGAGGAAGGAAAAAAGGGTGGGAGAGGAGGGTGACACTGACTTGGTAGAGTTCTGATCCATGTGGGGCACTTGAGAAAATTGACTTTTCTCTTTGTTGACTGGGTAATCCTTCATGGTAGATACTGAACGCTTGTTCTTTGCCCTAGCGCCACACTTTGTGTTGAGGAGGATCCCAGTCAAGTCAAAAGAACTATTTTTTGAACACCCACTGTATGTAGGGCACAATATATAGTGGTGCTTTAATGAAGAATTGTAAGATTAGTTAGTTAGTTAGGCTGGACTACAGATTGCACAAAGAAGGAAAGCTTGAAAAGCAGGTTGGAGCTAGGCTGTGAAGGGTTTCAAATGCCAAACAGAGGACTTTGTACTTGACTTGAGAGGTAATAGGGATCCCCTGGAGTTTATTGAACAGATGAGAGACGTCGTAATAAAAATTAGAATATTGTATATGAAGGATAAAAAATGCTTTGCCATCAGATAAAAGAGAATGATTTCTAGCTGAGGCAGTCAGGAGAGTATTCATGGAAGAGACAACATTTACCTGTGCCTGGAATGTATAGATGGGATTGAGCAGGTAGAGGTATGAAGGGAGGAAAGGTGTTAGGGGGGAATAAGAGAAGAAGGAGGCTGTTTTCAGCCTAGGGTTGGGAAGCTGGGAAGCTGTAGCACTTGTTGGAGGGACATTTTATTACCAGACCTTGTAGGTCGTATGCAGAAAGAGATAAAGTTGTAAAGTGTGGAAATAGGTGTTATATTCCTGCAAATTTCAGGTTCTGCTCCCTACAGACTTTCTACCAAAACAGCTAATTAGTATAAAACAGATTAGTTTAATCGGTCTTCATTAATAATTGCTGCCCGTTAGACAGAGGTGCTAATGAACAGTACTGGAAGACGCCGAAGAAGGGAATGGCAAACCACTACAGAACCTTTGCCAAGGAAACCCTGCAGTGCACTGGGTCACAAGGAGTTGGACACTAGTGAATGACAAGTGAATGATAAAATAACCAAAAGGCGAGCAAGCAGAGGAGAAAGTAGGAACAGAAGGCCTAGATAAAGCCCTCTCTTGGAGATCTCTGTGTATGTGTGTAAATGCATGTAACAGAGTTAGAAAAGAAATCCCAGGTTTTCTCCGGATTGGTTCAGTGGCCCATGAGGTCAGTGGACATGAAAAGAAAGCACAAAACTACCCTTCTCTGCCTTGCATTCAGAAACTGTCTCCTTCCAGAGGTAAGCTCACTGACTCAAGGCTCCTAATAGAACAGGGATTCCTAACTTTTTCTGGTGTCATGGGTCCCAGTGGTGGTCTGGACCCCTTCTCAGAATTGTGTTTTTAAATGCATTTAATAAAATACATGGGATTATTTTTTTTAAACCTGTTATAGTTATCAAAATATTTTTCCCACCCAAGTTCACTGATTCCCCCCCCCCAAAGAAAAGAAAAGATGCAAATTTATATGATACAGGTAATAAAAAGACAAAAATGAATCACCCTCCATGCCCAAATAGCTTACATTCTATCAAGGTCAATAACATGAACATGACCCACCCCTCGCCCCAAGAAAACCAAACACATTTTTCCATGGACTCTGGAGGGGATGGGGTCTGTGGAAACCGGGTGAAGAGCTCCTATGATGAGCCGTTATTGAAACCTGACCTTATCTATTGCCGTAGTGGGAACTGTTGCCTTCCCTCCTCCTTCCTTTGGTTTTGGGGCAATTGTTCACTGATGTGGACTGCAGAATATTCTACCCCTGTCTTATTTCCATACTATTAAAAAGTAAAGTGTAGGGGCCAGCTAGGTGGCACAGTAAATAGAGCACCAGCCCTGGAGTCAGGAGGACCAGGAGTTCAAATCTGGTCTCCAACACTTGACACTTACTAGCTGTGTGACCTTGGGCAAGTCACTTAACCCCAATTGCCTTGCCTTCTCCCCTCCAGAACAAAACAAAACAACAAAAAAAGTAAAGTGTAATTAAAATTAGATCCTCCTGTGGAAAAATTGAAGGAAGGAAAGATACATTTATTAAGCATCTGATGTATGCCAGGCACTGTGTTAAGCGCTTTACAAATAGTATTTTCTTTGATCATCATAACCCTGGGAGGTAAGTGCTTTTATCATCATCTCCATTTTACAATTGAGGAAACTGAAACAGAAATTAAATGGCTTGCCCAGGGTCACATAGCTAGTAAGTAAGGCTGGATCTGTCTCTAGGTCTTCCTAATTCTGGGCCCAACCCTCCATCTACCGCACCACCTCGCTGAGGATCCAGGCCCTACCTGTTTAGCGTGTCACCATACCTATCTAGTGAAAGGAAACCCTCCTTGGCTTAAATGAAGGGTGAAAGGGTAACTTTGTGGCCTCACAGAGGTGGGTTCTGTTGAACTGAGGAGAGGAGGGCAGTGAGAAATCAAAATACTACCTGACGAGCCTTTCCTAATGATTGCTATTCATTTTCCCCCATCCTTTCAGTTCAGTTTAATTAAATGTCCTTACATTTAACAACCAAGCATTAAGCCAGTCCAGAGGAAGATGCTAAATTGAGATAAAGCAGGGTCCCCTACCTTCATGGTGTTTGTAACTAGACTGGAGCTTGGCTGGCAGCATTGCCACTGGCCTGACGTGGAGCAACAGTTCTGGAAAAGGAAGGGGTTCTAATGGGGTCCTGACTTCACATTGGAGAACACCAGGAATGAGTTAGGTATTGTATACCTGAAGGCATAGCTTGTAGTGAAGTTTCTAGTCAGAGAGGAGAAAATCAGTGGGAAATTTTTCTTCTCTGGTTGACTCAGTGGTATGATAAGTAGTATCCTGTTAATTCCCAGTAAGGCACTGATCAGTAAGCATTACAGTTGCCCACTGTGATTTCTTAAGAAAATATTTTGTCAGGTATTGTCAGAAGAGGCAGTAGTGTGTGATTAAGAGTGCTGGACACAGGAGTCTGAATTCCATCCCGGAAGCTTCCTAGTTAGAGGAGCATGGCCAGGTGCTAACCTCTCTAAGCTTAGTTTTTCTTCTTTGTAACAGCTGGGATGATGAATAATATTAGGACCACTTCACTTACAGGGTTGTTGTGAGAAAAGTGCTTTGTAAATCCTAAGTGCTGATTGCTATTAATGTAGTTATCTGATCCTATAACTTCTCCCTATGATACAGAAGATTGTTACATGTGAGATTTATTGTAAGAAACCTTGAGCCATCTCAGCCTTTTCCTGTTTTCTTGCCTTCTGAATATTTAAAATTTGAAGAGGGTGATGAAAGTCATGATATTTCAAGGAAAAGACCCCATCAGTTTCATGGTCCATCCCAGAAGATCCTAACTTGATGCCGAGGTCAGTCCTACAGGGATGTAGGATGAGAAGATGCAGTGACTGGATTACTAATGGGTTTATATGTTACCAGAGTGATCACCATGGTCATATTTCAACATGGCACCGGTGATATTCTACACTAGGTAGTTTTGTTTCCCTTGAGAAAGTAGATCCTCAAGAAATTCAGGGGCAGAAATCAAGAAAAACAGACACTAATTTCTTTTCAGAGTTATGGCCATGAAGGGTCAATTCCCATAGCCGGATACTTCATTTGTCTGTTGTTTTCTTGCCCTGGACCAGTGCAGTGATTTTACAAATGTAGGGAGCTCCCACTGAGAAGTTTCCTCCAGCCATACAGATGAATCCTTCTCTGCAACTTGTATTCCTTAAAGGTTGCCTGGGACATTAGGAGGCTGAGTGACTTGCGCAAGATCACACATGCAGTAAATGCTCAAGGCTGAATGGAAACCCAAGTCTTAATAACTTCAAGGTCCTAATGAGGTACCTAATAAGCTACTATTTGACCACCTACCTCACTGTTTCCCACTAGACACAGCAATAGTGTCTGAAACACTTTTTGCTCATTTCATCCAATCTGTACAGCTAGATATAAATATGGCTACACATTTTACTCAAGCTGGGTAAGACTGTATATGGAAGGTCCTTTGTAGTTCTGTTGTCATTATCGTTGGAAGCCCGTATGACAGCTCTGGTGTGGTTTAGTGGCAAGAGCATTGGACTAGGAATGTTAACCCAAAGTTTTAATTCTGGCTTTGCCAGAACTTACCTTGTGTAAGTGAGGCAATTTGGTATGGTAAATAGGAGCATGAGCTCTGGAGTCAAGAAGGCCTGGGTTCAAATCCTACCTTAGATACTTAATAGTTATGTGATGTAATTGACATCAAATCACTTAACCTCAGTTTCCTCATCTGTGAAATAAGGGGGTTGGACACAATGACCTATAAGAGCCCTTCCAACTCTAAATCTGTGGTCCTAAGTCTGTGAAACTGACCTGTTTTGGGCCGCAGTGTCTTTATTTGTCATATGATCACTGGGTGACTTGTAAGTCCTATTCTTGCTCAGACAGCATATGCTCAATCAGTCCTCTGCTACGATGGCACCGTGAGTGAGTGGCAAGTAAAAGGGTGAGTGGATTAGCCATCTATCCTCCCTGCCTTACAAAGAGGTTGTGATAACGTGTGTGGAAAAATGGAACAAAGTTTGTGGGATGTACATATATCTGTAAGGTGGCATTGTTACTGATTAATACTAATTCATGATGGCAATAACTGAGATCCAACAACTATGTGGTAGGTACAGGGTTTTATTCATTCATGACTTCAGCTTAGCTTGTAGAATAAATCAACAGTTGTTTGTTTGTCTGAAAGCACAAGAGAACAAATGTCCGCTCTGGAAAAACTATGACATCATGTAGTAGTTTTAGCAGCGTCTTCCCAGGGGAATCTTGTGATAGAAGAGATGAGGGTGACATGACAAGGTTAGTTTTAGTACGGAGAAGAGGGCTGATATCTGTGGTAGTTGAAGTACATGTTTTAAAGTTAGAGCCTTAGGAGATTCCAAAGGGATATTTGAGTGATTTGGTGGTGGTTTCAGTTGTGGACACTAAAATAGGGCTGATTAGTATTGTACTTTGGAGGGAAATTTCCTTTCTGAGAAAATTAGTTGTCCAGAAAAGGAAGGAAAAACACTTAAATTCATTATAGTCCAAGGGAGTACCCTGATAATACTTTTTTTTTTTAATGCTATTCCCTTACGACTGACTAATAAAAATTGGCAGTCTCATTCTACAGCTTTCTGGTTCAAAACGGCAAGAGACCCTTGAAAGTGCAAATAGAACCAAAGTATTTTTTTTATTGGTCTTTGTACATGATAAAACAACTATGAGTGCTCCTCTATTTGGTTTCTTATACAAATCTTTCTTGGCCTGACTTTAACCATTAATGGTGCTAAGTCACTACCCCCACTCCCACCAAATATTAGTGTTTTCCCAGGATTGGTTTCAGAAAGTTTCAGTACTCTTGAGCATCCAAAACCCTACTTGTACAAATTAAAATAAAGGGATTTTGAGTTGGATCAAGCTCAATCAGAGATCTTCTTGTCTAACGTCATGAAAGATAACCCTAAATGGTTATCTTTCCATTTCTTGAAAATGTCAAGGTCAACCACTCAGTCAACAAGTGTTTGCAATTAAACCCAGGCCCAGTAGTAAGCACAGAAAAAAACCAAATATAAACATCAGAGTTCCTGCCTTCAAGAAGTTTACATTCTACTAGGGAAAGATGTGTTCACAGGGGTATGTGTGTGCACGTGTGTGTGTGTGCGTGCACGTGTGTGTGTACATGCTATAAAAGTACAGTTTCCTGAGGCCTTGACGTTTGGCACAGCTAGCTTTTCCTAAGAATGTAATCCATGAAGGTTAGTGTAGTTCTTTTCCTTAGAAAATGTTGAAACCATTCCTGAAACTTGACTGGCTCTGGTCATTGATGTAGCTTTCTAGTTGCCTAGGTATAAATGGCCATGAGAAGCTCCAGATGGTTTTCTGAAGTTTTAGACCATAAACCAACAGCATAACCGATACCAGAAAACTGTGTTTAGCAAAATCAACATGGTGCTGTTAATGAATATCCTTCCCCTGCTGTGGCTTAGTAGACTCCGTTTTGTTTACTGTAAGATCACCTATGGATGTCTCATTTCATTTTAATATCAAATATAACTTACTGGGGAAAGGTCTCAAGTCATTCCTGTCCTACAACAACTACCTATATAAGCCCCCCTCCTTCAAATACAGTGATGGGAGGAGGCACCAATAAATGCAAAAATCAGGAAAGGTCTTTTGAAGGTAATACAAGCTGATCCTTGAAGTGAGTTAGGGACAGAGCATGTAATTATAAGCTGAATATCAGTTTGTTTTTTAAAGGAATTTTAATACATTTTGAACTCACATCTTAATTTTTCTAAGGACATAATTTTCCCCCTTTTCAATAAATGTTCAAATGAACAAGAGCTGGTACTAGTCTCCTTCTCTTTGAACTATTTCATCTGCACCTAGTCTTAAAGAAACTTCCCTGGTACCAGGGTCTACTTGGTATAGTGACTGTCATGTGAAAGCCAGTAAGGGGATACTTTTTTTCTTTCTGTAGACATTACTCTTTCTGGGATGCTCTATAGTGCAATAATTCACTTTGAAAATGATAATAGGCATTGAGGTGGACATACCTTATCCTTTTGAAGCTTACGGTCTGCCAAGTGGCTACAGCATGAACACAGGTAAGTTTTATTCAAGTTAGATCAAGGTGATCAAGGGAGAAATCAAACAAAATGCTCTAGGAAAAGTTGAGGACCAGTGAGAAGATAGTAGATGAGCTAAGTCTTGAAGGTAATGATTTAGAAAGGCAGAAAAGGGAACACCCTGTATTTAAGGTATGGGAAATGTTTTGTGAGAATGCATAGATCAGGGAAACAGAGTATTGAGTTAAAGGAGCTCCACTTTGGCTACAACATAGAGTGCATGGAGGGAAAATATTATCAGACAAGACTGGAAGCATAGGTTGGAGCTAGACTGTAATGTTGTTTAAAAGAAGGATCCAAGATGGTGGTGTAATATTCCTTAAAAGCTAGCCTCATTAAAGTGTTTGTATTTTATCCTAAAAGCACAAGGGAACCACTGATGGTTTTTGAGGAAGGGAGCAATATGGTTAGGCCTGTGCTTTAAGAATATTATTTTAACAGCTATATGAAAGGTTAGTTCTCAGAAGGGAAAGACAGGAAACAGAGAAACCAATTAGGATACTCTTACAATAGTCTAGGCAATAGGAAATGAAGGTCTGTACCAATGTGATAGCTGTGTGAGTAGAAAGAAGGGGACAGAGAAATGTTACAAAGATTGAATAACAAGATTTAGCAAAGGACTTATCATTCTGTCTTAGAATTTATGATAGAAGAGGGACAAGCTAAATGTAGTCCGACATGCACCCAAGGTTTTGGGAGAACAGATTTCAATATTATTCAGAGAAAGGGTAGGTAGGATCCCATGAAGCAAAACTGGACAAGGGAAATTAGCCCAGGAGGGCTAAGAAGCTCTCAAAAGACAGAATTCCAAAGAAACTAAGGGAAATAATTTTGATGAGGACAAAAAGAATTGGGTTGTCTTAAAGGACAAATGTGGAAGAACTAGTAATCATGGTGTGATATCATGACAACAAAAATATGTTACTATCTCTTAAATTTTTCTGGTTGAGTTAAGCTTGCTGATAACGATTTTTAAAGATGGGGAGTCATCTTAAGCTATACTGGAGGGGGAAAAAGGAGAATCTTCGAAGGGGATAGGACTGCTGCTCAATGATGAGGCTATGAGAAAAGTGACAAAGAAATAAATGGCAGAACAATTCAACTGTACTGAGTTTGCCTTTTGTTTTCTTTGCCAAGGAGAATAATCTTTGAACAAAAATAGCTAAGGATGAGTTGAAACCCATGATAAGTAAGGAAACAAAAAAGAACTTGGTTGCCCTTGATAAGTTCAAGTCACCAAGCTTAAACAATCTGTTTCTCAGAGTACTAAAAGTCCTGAAGGCTACGATCTTAGGGAGTGGCAGAGAGGCAAATGTGACCTTAATCTAACATTTTTTTTAAAGGGAAATGAGTAAAGGCTTCGACTAATAGACAATGAGCTTGACTTTTTTTTACTGGCAAAATTCAAAAATATATTATGAATATATTATAGACTATCGAGAAAAGGGAGGTACTAGTCCTATCCAAGTCTGCCCTGACCAGCACAAATCCAGAGAACAGTGTTCAATTTTGGATGCTACACTTCAGGAAGGACTTTGATGAGCCCAAGAACATTTAAAGGAGGGGAATCAAGATGGTAAAAGACCTCAAGAGCATATCAAATGAGTCATGTTTGACGTAACTTGGAGTGTTAGCTAAAGGAAGACTTCATGGAGGCACAGTCCTTTTCTTCCAGTATTTTGAGATCAGTCAAGAAAGATTTGTTAAGCATCCACTTTATTCACCCAGTTCAGGAAAGGATCCCTTCTTGGTGCCTGATAGTTGGTCATCTGTCTTATTCTTAGAAACTTGCAAGTCAACCAACCAAGAAGCATTTGTTGAATGCCTACTCTGTGCCAGGCACAGGGGAAGGAAATACAAAAAATGAAATGCTACTCTCAAGAAGCTGATACTTTATCAGGGAAGAAAAATGTACATATATAAGAATATACAGAATGAATATATTCGGAATAGATGCAAGGTAGTTAGGGAGTTGTAGTAATTGAGAAAGGCTTCATTAGGAGGGCAGTGCTTGAGCTATGTGTTGAAGTAAGAGAGTGATTCTGTGAGGTGGAGGTGAGGAGGAAGTGCATTCTAGGCAGAGAAATATCCAGTGCAAAGGCATGGAGATGGACGCTAGAGTGCCATGTGTGAAGAACAGAGAGAATACCAGTTTAGCTGAACTGTATAAAACAGGAAGAGGAATGATGTATAATGAACCTGGAAAGATAGGTTTTGACCAAGTTAAAAGGGCACGAAAAACCGAACAGACGTTTACATTTTATTTTGGAAATAACAGGAAGTTACTGGAGTTTGAGTAGGTGAAAATCACTTTGGCAGCTGTGTGGAGAATGGAATGGAGAGGCAAGAGACTTGAGGCAGAAAGATATTACTTACGTGTGCATTGGAGCAGTCCAGGTGGGAGGTAATGAGGACTTGACTGCAGGTGGTAGTAGCTTTGTGAATAGAGAAACAGGACTGGATGTGAGAGATTGTGGAGGCAGATACAGTAAGATTTGGCAACCCATTGGATACATGGAAGAATAAGGAGTCAAGGATAATACCAATTTGTGAATCAGAGAATGGGAAAGGATTGGGGCCATTGATAGAAATAGAGAAGCTCAGAAGAAGGGTGGTGGGCTTGGGGGAAAAATAATATATTCTGACATGATCAGTTTAATACATCAGGCTGCCAAGAAAAGGGGAGGAGGGAGAGCTCATGGCACACGACCTTATGACCTTTCTCAGTTAAGAGTCCAAGTCCTCAGATGCGAGGATGTTGGGAAGGGGAGATTGGAGAGGCTTGAGGAGAGAGGAAAAGGTTTGGAAGGAATGAATTCCTTTGGAGTCAGTTAGGCAGGAGTAAAAGGATTGTCTTGCTGCAGTGTGGACATGTTGAGGTTAATGTATCCAGTCAGCATGGTTGTGTAACGTGGATGTGAGCAGCTCCTTTCAGCTATCATAGAGGAGGTGGATTATGGGAGTTATCTGGGTTAGCATTTGGTAACTCCAACTGGAGTTGGAATACTCAAGAGGGGAGGGATTAGAGTCCTAGATAGGGAAAATGGTAGGTTTAGCAGGAGTAAAGCTTAGGCAGAAGTGAAATTGGTGGGAAATTATGGTCAGTTCTCTATCTGATGTAGTTTTTGATAAAGGAAGTGGAATATTTGTGGTTAATGGTAAGATTCAGGGTGAAACCATCCCTGTGTGTGACAGAGGTGGAAAGGTTGAGTTCTGTCATGTGAAAATAGGATTGGATTTGTTTGCCCCCAAAGGGCAGAATTGGGAGCGGTTAGGTAGCAGTTGTAGAAAGTTAGATTTCAGTTGGTACTTCTTCCTTTGACATATTCTTCAGTAGCCTAGGATGTTGACTTTAGGAGTTAAAGTAGCAGAGGATGAAAAGCTTTGTTTTGAGTACTTAGGCATGAAACTAAAGCTCTTTCCCACCTGGCATTCTCTCCAGTGTTAGATATCCACTTTGCTTTTCCTCAATCCCACTTTAATCCTCCCTGGAAACAGATTGAGAAATTCTGTTAGGCAGAAAAGTGCTCATTTTTCCATTTTCAAATTTGTTTTCTTTTAGATGATACAAATTATGCAAACTGGGAAAATTTCATAGTCTTGAATTTCACAATCTAGTAGCCACACTTGTGCTCTAAAGTTTAAGCCCACATTGTGGGGACAATTTAAGGATAAAGGACCATAAAAGTACAGAGTCTTTATCCTTCTGTATGATCCTTTGTTCAGATGGATACGTCAATGGGGTTGTGTCCCTAGTGTGTTCCATTGGGAATTGTTATGTGTTGATAGCGATTTCCTCTGTAACAGCCCCCCAAAAAGGAGCCAGACTGCCAAGGAAACATTTAATGAGTCCGAACATTCTAAATCCATGCCTTTGAGAAGCCTGAAATTAAATTAAATATTTCTTACCTCATTCTATTCTTATATATGTTTGAGCATCTCAGAACTTGAAGTTGAGATGCTTGATGCTTTTTTTTCCCCCCAGCCAGCACCTTCTCACACAGCCTAACAATTTATTCTTGCAGGAATTGTTTACTTCTATGTTTGCAGTGGAAGGTTGGCTTTTTTTTTTTTTATGGTACTTGTATGATGATTATAGTGTTTCACTGGAAATGATTGCACAATAATTTTCCCAGAGATTTTTTAGCATCATTAGACTTGCAGAACTTCCCTTTTTAAACAAAAATCTGCAGTTCACGTCACTGACAAGAATCTCAGGAGGTGGAGGTTCAGAGCAGGATTTGGAAGTTAGTGCACATTGAATTTTTGAGGGGCAGCATGAGAGATCAGTCCTTGGAACCAGGGAGATATGATCTCAAGTCCCACCCCTGACACATAGCAATTGTGTTACCCTGAGCAAGCCCTTAACCTCTCCTTACCCTAGCCAGGGGTAGGGAACCTGCAACCTGGAGGCCTGTAATGCCATGCACCAGCAGATTCCCAAAGGAATGCTACTGTGAACAGCTTTTAGAGTTCAGATTACAAAATATAGTGAACATTCTGTTTATTCCATTACAAATCAAGACAAACATTCAAAACATTATAATATTCACAACATTACATCTTATCACAGAAATAGAATACTCAAACTTCCACTCATGGGGCAACTCAATCATTAGTCATTCAATCAATTCACAATAGAATACTCAAACTTCCACTCATGGGGCAACTCAATCATTAGTCATTCAATCAGTTCACAATAGAATACTCAAACTTCCACTCATGGGGCAACCATTAACTTAGTCACTAATCTGGATTTACAATTACTA
>CM053585.1:404025409-404057176 GCA_028646515.1 Pseudochirops corinnae
CTTTAGAATTGTAACATATCTCAATTAATCCTATTTCTATAACATAAAAAATTGCTTTTACTGGAAATAAGACATAAAACATGACAAAGCATGCAAGAATGCTCTGATCCATTTTCCCATCATGTCCAAACCCAATCACAACTTAATATTTATAGATTCAATGCCTAAGGAAACCCCTAACATTTAACAAAGAAACTTTTTGTTGAAAACGTTTTTCAAAAATTGATTAATCTGCTTCTCTTTTAAAATAAGTACAGTATATAAAACATAACTAAGTTCTTCTTAAATGACTTTGTATCTTAGGATCATTATTATGAAGATCACTACTTAGCTCACAAGGTCAGCTCAACTATGCAGATGGGCTCTAAGCATTTACCAGTCTGCCATATTACACTTCTCCAATTTATAGTTACTATTTTCATAGCAAAAACACAAGTTCCCCTACAGACCGAGGGTTTAAGCACTCAGTCCTTAACAAATGTCTGCCCTAGCTCACTCTAATTTCTTTTACGTTTTTCTACTTTGCATTGTGGTACTAATATGGGCAAGTCTACAAAAACCCCATATAACAAATTTTCCAATTTGGTTCTTTATCCTAATGCACTAGAACGAGCCTCTCTTACTGACTGGAATATACAAGAAGAAACAGCACAAGGATGGAAGGAGGCAGGATCTTTCTGGTACAGAAAAGCATTTTCAGAAGAAAAGGTCATTCTGACTCGATGTATAACTCCTGAGAAATAAGACTAATTATGACATGTGTGGAAAAATGTGCCCCGGTGAATCAAGAGATTAGGACATGTCATTTAGGTAATTGCCTATACATTTACAAAGACACATGAAGAGGTAAGGGAATGCATTGTTTTTAGAACAGCAAGAAACAAAGGGCTTGTTCAACAAATGCAGGAATCCAGCAAAGATCTCTAAGGGTCTGCAGTCCTATGTGTGAGCACTTGTTGATGGGTATATTCACCACTCACAGTGATCATAATAAGTGAGCAGAAAAAAAGTACAGCAGGTGCTAAGAGTCAGAGTTTCATACTAATAGACATATTCTTGTTTACTTAGCTGTTGGTACTTCAGTATAGAAATCCAGTATCAGGGAGGCAATTACCCCTGAAACTGCACGTGATCCATATTGGTTTCATTCTTAAGAGGTATGTCAGATATACAACCAGAAAAAAAAAATAGGCTGGTCAGTCAGCTCTTTCATATCAGGAGTTTTCAACAAGCTTCATTCCGAATCGAATGAGGTCAAGAGTGGTCAGGACATGCCTTTGCTGGGGGCTAAGAAACGTGAAGAATGAGTAAAAGGTTTCCTAGACCCTGGCCTCAGTCACAATCCACCTTTTCCCAAGGACTGTCCGGCTGTTTCCTTAAAGACTGTCTCCCTCCACCTCTCCCAGGGTGCTCTTAAATAAATTAAATCCATATGTGTGGGGTGAGGGAGAGAAATAACAAGATTAAGGGTCACTAGGGAAAATTCTGGTTAATTAGGAGAACAAACTTTTAAACTATGATCTGGGCTATGGGACAGACTGACAAAAGAGCCTATTGTCACTGGAGACATTAAACATGAGTCTCAAACCCAAGGGATGTTTTAGGGATAATAAACCCTACTGGCATCTGAGACAAACAACAGAATAATCCACCAGCCGTCTCTTGCAGTCAAATGGATCTCTAATCCCAAGAGAGTTGGTGTCATGGACAGAGATTAAGAAGTAGTGTAATACCACATGGGTAATTTACATTAACACCTTGGTGTTAAATGCATTCTATCACATCCACTATAATTGCTCTCTAGCAATACTAAAGTTAAATTAAAATTTCCAATATATCTTATTAGTATCCATATTCCCATTACAGTGATGGATAATAGGAACACAAAATATGGAAATGATGGGGACAGAGGTAAGCACCAAATTCTAGAGGTAGCCCCCCTAATCTCTTTCAGTCCCTAACCAAAAGGCAGGTCCCTCAGAGATATTTCAATCTAAGAAGAAAGTTAAGTAGCTGGTTTAATCACAGTGTTGCTTGGTTGGGCAGAGCTGTCTCCTGATAGCTACAGCTTCTAGTCTTCAGCAAACACAGCCCTTGGCCCTTGCATAAACTGAAGTTTCTGCATCTTTCC
This sequence comes from Pseudochirops corinnae, assembly GCA_028646515.1. Lineage (NCBI taxonomy): Eukaryota > Metazoa > Chordata > Mammalia > Diprotodontia > Pseudocheiridae > Pseudochirops > Pseudochirops corinnae. Next base: position 404,027,541 of record CM053585.1, read on the forward strand.
CTTCCACATTTTTTTTTAGCTGAAAATTGGCATCTCCTCCTCCTCCTCCTCCTCTTCCTCTTTAGTGACTGAGCTTCAGGGGGTGTTAAGTGGTTCTTGTTATCTGCCCCTTGCAGTCCAAATCAAAAGGAAGCTTCCCCCACCCCCAGTTTCCATCATAGGAAATTTCCTGTGGGGAAGCCCTCACAGGACAAGAAAGAACACAACAAAAACATCGGCTGGAAGGCCGAATCAGCTGCAACAAGATGCTGGTGAGGAGTGTGGTAATGGGGCTGCTGAGAAGGAACAAAGAAAAGAAGGGTCAAGTTACTGGGACTCACAGAGACTGAAGTTGCTTGAGTTTGTTTTTTTTCCCCCTGAAATTTAGAGTTTGGTGTTTTGGCTTTTAAGTTAGCAATGACTTCTAGATTATACAGGATGGTAATGAAGTACTCAGGGTTGCCCCTGGAAAACTACCTTTACTACTTAGATTCAGTCAAGGGAGTATGAATTAAAACAGGCCACTGGGATGTAATTAATTGGAATGGCACATTCTGTTTAACTGGATCTTTTGTTTCTCTTGGGATTAACTAGACTGGATTTCTGATTTAACCCTTGGTTGCTAAAATCTTTCTAAAGCAAATTAGCTAACATTAAGGGAAAAAAAAAACCCCACTCACTTTCCTGCCTCAATTATGAAAGTACGTATAAGCGTATTCTTGGATTTTTTTTTTGATTCTTCATTATTAGGAAGATAATCGTAATACATTATACAGTATGGTAGGTATAGGATGTGTAGGAAATTGAGGTGACTTTGTACTTCATCAGAGAAACAAGGCAGCTAAAGGCAACGGCAGAGGAGCATAGAAACCATTTGCACATTGTTCCACAGAGGATGGTGAAGGATTATGAGTAGTCCAGCCTCATAAAACAGAGAAGAGCAATGAAGGGGAAAATGAGTCTGCACAAAGCTTGGCATGAGACCTATCTAAGCCAGATCACTCCAACAACATTCAGAGATGAAACAGAAAAAAGGACCACAAGGGGGCCAAGAAAGGATAGATCTGTCAGCATTTTGATCACAATTTTAATACTCAATAAGGGTGGGATTACTCCATTTAAAAATTCCTATTTCCTGTATGAAGAAGTGAAAATGACAAGAAAGAACATGGAGGTGGGACGAGCAGCTGGACCAGGCCAAGCACACGCATACGTGCATGCGTACGCATGTACACATACACACATGCACACACACATACACCCATGCTGGGTTAAGGTGACAATTTTGTAAGCAGAGATGGACAAATTCTCAAGACACATAAAAAAAGGGGAAAAAGTTAAATGATTATGGAAAAAAAATCACAAATGATATTGTAACTATTTTTAAAAGGGAACTGAGAGGACATCAATAACTATCAACTCAAACGTCTATTTTCTACTCCTACTACTTGGATTAGATGGGACTCACCAATACTGTTCCTTCAATTGAGATGAAAGAACAGCACAGCACACCTTAACATCTGTCCTGCTTCTATACCCATAAGCACCCCAGAGTTGTCATCTGACTTCCCTATGTAATCTAAGTAAGGACTCCTGGGCTTTGCTATCTGCCCCCTGCTGAATCCTTAGAACTAACTAACTAACTAACTTCCTTCCTTCCTTCCTCCCTCCCTTCTGGCTTTCACAAACTATTTTACATTTCAGAGCACAAGTTTGTAGTCACACAGTTAACAGAATACCATCTTCCACTAAGTTTATCTGTTGATTATAAGAGCAATTCACTCAATAGTACAAAACACAGTCAAATTTTCTCCTCCTCCGAGTAACTCCTATTATGTGCATTATTTACATGTTAGAATCATAAAAATTACTCAATATATGCAACCGTGGATGTGAAGGTCAGTCATACACCAAGAAGATAAATGATCATGGAAGATGGTATGTGAAGAATAGACATGAAAGAGAAAGTAAATGGACAGTGAGGTTCTTTAGATGATCTTTTTTATAGATGGCAGTGTATTGATTGCCCCAAGCCCCAAAATACCGTGGAGGTTTCTCGATGAGATCTTTGATTACTCAAAAGAAATTGGCCTGACAATCCACGTGGAAAAGATATGTAAATATTTAAGTCAGTGATACATGAAACAAAAGGATACTTTAATACCCTGATGGATCTGTGATCTTACTGACATGGGTTCTGTGTCCAGGAGTTCCTATCATAGCCCATCTATAATTTCTCCTCCTCTATGTCTCTTATTCATATCCTCTACAAGTCTACTTAATATGTTGGGGGGTGGGAGGAGAGGAGATTCCCTACACATCTAACATTATATAAATACCCATAAACTACAAAGGCTGTGGGTGGTGATAAACATCCTTAGTGTTTAGTACCGTGCACAGCACATAGTAGGCAATTAATAAATGTTTATTGACTGCTGACTTTCAATACTTGACTTGCCCCCTGCCCTTTTGAATTATATTTTTTCTTTTATGATAACTGTTACATTTTGTGGAGTTCTCTGCTAATATTTGCTATAGCATATTCATGTTCAACATTGCTTCTTCATCTGTCTTTGGCTGATTTACAACTTTAATTTTTAAGAGACTATGGAATTACATGCTTTGTAGGATGCTTAGCATCCTTCCATGAATATTGAGATTTTAAAATGGGGTTTGGATAGAGAGGTAGATCAAGGGAACAGACCACAAAAGAGAAAATAGGGAATTCATTAACCCAGGGGATTGATAAACCATGAGACATAAATTACTTAAGAAGTTCCTATTTGATAAAAACTGCTGGGAAAACTAGAAAGCAGTCTGGCAGAAATTAGGTTTAGACAAACATCTTAGACAATATTCTATAATACATTCTTAACAGATATGAAACCGTAAAATTAATGATAATACCATTAAAAAAAACTAGAAGGAAAGCAGATCATATATCATTCATAGCTATAGTAGGAGATGTATTCTTAACCAAAAATGGGAGAGAGGAAATTACAAAAGATTAAATAGATAACTCTGACTGCATGACACTGAAAAGTTTATGCACAAACAACAAAAACAATCTACCTTAAGTGAAAAGGGAAAGATCTCAGTGGGAGGAAAAAAAAAAACCCTCTGTATCAAATTTCTCTAATAAGAATTTGGTATCCAAGATATGTGTATGTGTGTGTGTGTGTGTGTGTGTGTGTGTGTGTGTGTGTGTATACACACACATACATGTTTGGTATCCAAGATAAAGAGAAAATTAACACACCCATAGGCAAACACAGGCATTATGTGTTAACTGTCTCTATATCTTGGATAACAAACTCTTATCAGAAAAATTTGATACAAAACTCAAAAGTCATTGATAAAGAATCAAAAACCATTCCCCAACAGATAAGTGGTCAAAGGATATATACAAACAGTTTTCAAAAGAATAGTAAGCTATTAACAACTATATGAAAGAATGCTTCAAATCTCTAATAATAAGAAATGCAAATGCAAACGACCTTTTAGTTCTACCTCTCACCCTGAAAATGAGTAAAGATGACACAGGATGGGAATAATCAAAACTGGAAGAGTTGTAGAAAGATAGGAATACTAGTGCGTGGTTGGTGGGGCTATGAATAAATACAAAAATTTTGGAAATCAATTTGGAATCATTTAAATAAAGTGACAAAATGTCCATATCGTTTGGCCCAGAGATTCTGCTAGGCTTATATGATAAGGAAGCCATTGACAAGAAGAAAGACTCCCTATGTACCAAAATATTTATAGCAATACTTTTTTGTAACAGCAAGAAATTTGGGAAAGAAGGTAGATGCCCATCAACCAGGGAATAGCTATACAAACTGTGCCACGTAAATGTGATGGAATATTATTGTGCTATAAGAAATAACAAATATAATGAACATCAAGAAGTTTGGAAAGATTGACACGAACTGACACAGAATTAAGTAAGTAGAACCAAGAAAACAATATTTACACAATTACTTTAACAATATAAATGGAAAGAGCCATCAAAGGAAAACCAAAAGTTATTATTACAAAATTACAACCATAGAGAAGAATTATGAGGAGACCTCCCCCCCCAATCCGACTCTTTTGCAAGAGGCAGGACATTCATAAAGGTGGTGCCTTACATATATTCTCAGATTTTTTGATGTTTTGATAAGTCTTGTTAATTTTGTTCTCTTCCTTTTCTTTTTTCATAAAAAAAAAAGTTTTAAAAAACATTTGTCGTATGGCGTGGCTCTTTGGGAGAGGAAGAAGGAAGAAAACCATGGAAAATTATGATGATATTAAAAGAAGAAAAGACTACAATAAAGTTTAATTTTTAAAAGACAGGTTTTTGTGTCAAAGAGAAGCTCGGGTTCATTAAAAGTACCACACAGCTTCATGGATATAAATCAGCCCACTGTCTTCTTATTCAATTCTGGGTCCAGCTCATAGTCCATTTGTAGTGTCAATCTAAAAAATATCCTTACTGTTAGACCGAGTTCTACAGATTACATACCCAGCTGCACATCACAGTTTTGAAAGTAAGCATTTGAAATTAATTTCATTAACTGGTACACTGTAAGCATTTAATAAGTGCTTCTTGATTTCACTGAGGTTAGGTTAAGTGCTTCTGAATAATTATGAATGTCATTTTAAGAGGCTCTGCAGTTCTGATGATTGATCTAAACCTATAAAGAGGAACACCTAGAAATACCATCATCTATAAAGAATCCTTGCTCCATTTGGACTCTACATCGGCAATTTTTCATAACATTGGCAAACATGACAGCAATTATGCATTTCCCTGTTTTGTGTCTTCCTTATTTGACATCTGTTACCTGAAGGTCCTGGAACAGACTTCTCTTGGGTCACGCCTTTCAAGGAACACTATCCAATTTTAGCACATGCACGGGAGACATCCTGTGGGAGAGGAGCCTTGAAATGCTTCTTCAGAGTCAACAGAAAAGTAGAGGGACCCTGTATTAACCATACTTTTCAAACAATTACTCTAAAGATGTGACCTGCTGTTGACTATCATTTGCAAAAGCTGTCCTCTTTCCTTGTTGTACCATTATCAAGGTCTCTCTTGGTATGTCTGCATATTATTCTCATGAAAATTGGACAGACATGGGAGAAAAAAGAAGCACAATCAGAAATATTGGCCTTCAGTTGCAAAGAGCAAAGGTGGGCTTGATGTCAGGAAAAACCTAATAATAAAAACAGCCCCTAAGTGGAATGGGCTACCTTGACAGGCAGTGGCCTGTCCCTCCTTGCAGATCATTAAGCAGAAGTTCAACGGTCACTTGTTGGATATATTAAAGTGGAGATTTCTTTTATGGATGGATTGAACTAGATGGCCAAATTCTACAATTCTTTGAAAATAGGTACGTAAGTTAGTAACTACTGATATTTTCCTGATCATGTTTTTTGGGGGGTAGTAACACCTTCCCTGATTTTTTTAGAAAGACAAAACATTTACTATCTTCCTCTCATTCAGATCTCTTGGGAATGGTGCCCTCAACAATCTCACAACTGTGTTGCTTCCAGGACAGGTTTCTGTATATGTGCCTGGTCTAGAACAATGACTCTTCCTAATTTTTTTCCTTAGTGCTGGTTCTTCTTCATGTAGGACCTTAAGGGCTGTGATCTAGAACTCAAATGTAGTATAAAAGATGACCCAGTAAAAAATGTAAGTTCAAAAAGAAAAGGTGGTTCTGCAGTGAGGGCAAAGGATAACTGATCGTTAGCCTGAGAGCTACCATAGAATCAACAGAATGTGTTCTACAGGAAGAATGGCAGAGTTAGGTTGAGAGGGGTCTGTTCCAGAAAGGTTCTCACTTGTTCACAGTCATGCAAGACAAGTGGCAGATGTGACTCTGACACCAATTCCCAGATTCTTTCCCCGTATCATTACACCTATAGCCTTGGGGTCTTGTAAATGCACAGGTAAGAATAAGAGAGGTTAAGAAGGTGTAGATTGGTAAGGATTTGGACCTCTGGAAGATTTGGACCTACATTCACAAGAGCACAGATCCCACGAAGCATTAGTCAGTGGATTGCCCCTCTGAAGTCGTCACTTTTCACTGTCCCTGATTTTAGGTTTTTTCCCTTCCAGGCCACAGAATAACATCACAGATTGAGAGACAGAAGGAACTTTAAAGGTTATCTAGTCCAGCTCCTTCCAGCTAGGAGACTGAAATCCGAAGAAATGACTCGTCCAAAGTCACACAGGTAACAAGAAGAGGCAAGATTTGGAGACAGGTTACCTACCTCCAGATTCAACCTTCTTCCCATTATTTTGTGCTGAGATTTGCCTCCTTCCTTTAGAAAATAAAGGCAGAAGACCCCTGGCCAACTGAGGATTCTGGTTCACTGGATTTCAGTTAGACTGAAGTTTTACTTTTACTGTAGCAAAACTGTGGTGTAAGAGAAAGTGCACTAAATTTGGAGTCAGAAACCCTGGGTTTGAATCTCAGCTTTGCCATGTAAAGAGCAAAAACCTAGGTGACCTTGGGCATTTCATTTAACCTCTCTGACCCTCACTTCCCTCATCTGTAAAATGATCAGGTCAGACTGTGCTCTCCAAGGTCCAGGGTGGAACAATGGAAGGATGCCTAAGTTCTTCTACTTGATACCTGTGGGAGCTTAACCTATCAGGGCCTATTTCCTCATCTGTAAAGTCTGATTAGAGGAACTCTCAGATCTCTTTAAGGGGAGTTAGGTGGTCCCATAGGGCATAGAATGCCAGGCCTGGAGTCAGGATAGCCTGAATTCAAAACTGACCCCACACACTTACTAGCTGGTGTGACCCTGGGCAAGTCACTTAACCTTGATTGCCTCAGTTTCTCATCTGCAAAATGAGCTGGAGAAGGAAATGCCAAACCACTCCAGCATCTTTGCCCAGAAAACCCCCAAATGGGGTCACAAGGGACACAAGTGAAACAAGGACTTAAACAACAACAATAACAAAAAGTTCCTTTCAAACACAATATTCCTCATCCCAGGATTCTATCTCTAGGCTAGATCCTAATATGTGGAAGTTCTTTTCAGAACATAAAAATACAAGAGGTGTTGGTTAGGGACTAAGAAAAATTCTCCTGATATAGCTGACTTTGCTCCAGTCATTACTATGATTTTTAATCACAGGATAAAGATCACTTGACTGAAGATAAAACTAATCCTCCTCAAGTTAAAGAAGTATCAAGGCACTTTTTGGCATACAGCATTTCCATACTTCCATTGTGTCTTAATGCACATCTACCATTACCCTGTTAAAGGAAGAAGTTAAATTGTAAAACCATTTTATGGGAGGATTTTGATTGCTTGTTTTGAATACACCCTGCTTAATATATAATAAGTACTCAAATGCTTTTTCATTCATTCATTCACTTATTCATTCATTCATGCTTCCAGTAGCAGTGAATTAAAACACAGCCCTTTGTGAATGGAAAGATAATGAATCCAAATTTTTGTCTTTTGGAATAGATAAAAAGAGTGGGGCTAAAAAGAGAATCAAAAACGCTATTTACATTGATATTTTAATTTCCTTTAAATGACCCAGTAAGGCTGCTCTCTTCCTAGTTTGTTTATTAAAAAAAGAAGGCAAGAAAGGAATAAGCAGACTGGGCAGTCAGGTATCTGTCCAACACAATGACATAAAAGACCATCCCGAATCACTGACCTTACAATCCAAAGGCTATCTGAATCCCTCAAACCAATATAGCTTTTGACCCTCTTTCCCAGGCCCCAGCCTTAGAAATTCCTCCTGCAACCCCTTTTCTCAAATCCTGTTCACACTCTTGTGCTGAATCCTCAGAATAAGAGAAAGGGATCTGAGGGATGGGGGAAGGAAGAGGGACAGAAAGAAGACAGAAGATATGTAATTCAAGTGGTTTCTTCATGATTCAAAAAGCCAAAAGACCTGACAGCAGTCCCTGGTTATAGCCACTGACAAACCACCAGGTCTTAGAGAGTCATATTGGTTCTGCCCCCACAGTGGAATTTTGTGAAGGACTGATGGGGTCTTGGAAGAAAAGTCACTGGCAAGGACCTATCTACTTTACATATCAGAGAATTTGGAGTGAAAGAGACCTCAGGCAGACCATCTAGTCTCCAGAAAGGACTATACTTAACATATCTTAAGTAAGTCTTAAGAGAGCCACCCCAAATGCTCCTCTCGTGTGAAATCCAGCATCTCTGCCACAAAATCTCTGCATTAAGCAATGGGATGTTGGGAAGTCTGGAAAGACGTCTCTGAGTAACAGGCATTTCTTTCAGTTATCCCAGTATAAAAATGCAGGATACTACTCCTGGTTGTAAATGCCAAGTATGTACTAGCTTTACTTATCTAAATCTTCACTACTAATCCTTTACCTTTACTTAATATCTGCTGAGCCAGGGGGAGGGAAAAAAAAGTATCCTGAAAAGCTGAGCATTCCAGGAGCCCTTAGTTCCTCAATATCACGTCTTCTCTTATCCACACCTGGCTCTGTTCCACAGGCCCATCAAATGCATGTCTCTGGGAACTAATTAGTAGGCTAGTCTGGTGCACTACTGCATCAATCCTTGCTTTCCCAAAAACTAATGAGTATACCCCACTCAGCTGATGAGGGAGAGGGACGAACCTGGGGCTAGGCTGATCTGCACCTGGGTGTGGGTGGGGGCCACTGACAGACTGAAGTACAAATGCTTAGTTCCATTACAAGTACTTGTTTCAGGGACACCATAGGAGAGCATGGCGGGGGAGGGGGGGGAAGAAGTGGAAGGAAGAGGCTGAGGGCAATGATGGCAAAAGATGCTTAAAGGACCATCCGTGCCCTACTTTTTTGCATTGGCAACCAAGTCCTGGGGGTGAAGGTTGGGTAGCAGCACATAGCTAGTTACCTTCTCAGCTATGAGGACATACAGGCTGTGGCTGTTACCTCCTCCCCCTCTTCTCCCTGCTTCCCCCCTGTAGTTACTGCAGCTGTGGTAACGGGCACATAGCCAAGCACCCCACAATCCACCACTCCACAGGAAGTTCCCAAGATCGTTTCCTGCACAGGAAATTTCCTGTGGTCCAACAGACATTCCTCTTAGCTTTTATCACTCACATACATTTGTCTTGGCAGATACTAGGTCTTGAGTAAGAGGGTAGAGCTGTTATTGCCAAGGGAAGAAAGTGTGACCAAATTAGCTCCCATCTCAAAAGAAAACAAATACTGACAGAATGGACCAGGGAGGTCTGGAACATGCAAGACCATAGACAGGGATACATAACACCTGGGATTCATTTCTTAGCCAATGGGTAGCTCTCCCAAGAAGCTTTAGGTTTATAGAAAAGACCTTCAGGCTCATCTAGTCCACTGAGGCCCATCAAGGTTAAGCTGCCTCAGTTGTCTCGGAGACTCTGGGACCCTATTCAGGTTTTCTTACTTAGGTTTCTAGGTTGTCAAACTCAAGGCAAACTTTATGTAGACACCGGTGCATGTTAAGTTCTACATATCATGATCATAAAACAACACAAATTTAAAACTACTTCTGCTACTTCCTATAGCTGTTTTGCTGTGATTTTTTAAAGAAATATTTTCTATGGAAAATCCTTGCAGAGTTTTCAGTTCCACTCCCTTATTTCCTTGTTATTGATGGTACTCAGCTTTCCGGGAACTTTTTCCTCTTAAAGTCTTTTCTCATTTCTTCTTTCCTAGTAACTCTTTAATTTCATTTCACTGCTTTTTTTGTCTTCTGTACTATACTTTTGTTACATCTGAGAGATAAAATGAGAGATCGAGATCGCCTAATGATTGCCATTTCAAATTGGACACCAATATGGTGTCTCAGAGATACACTTCTCTTCCCACAAATAGGTGCCAGCAACTTCAGATAGTGATTCTTTAACAGGGAGTGTGAACAAGAAGTCCATTTTTGTTACAGATCTCCAAGAATTCCATCTGAACAAATATTCTTTGACAACAAGCCATTTCTTCCACTAGATTTTTGGACTACAGTCAACTGCATCACAAAGTTTTCCTCATTTGGGGGCACTGAGTCAGACTTGTAGTGAGAGAAATGTAACTGCAGGTACACTGGCTATACTGGGAATAGATAACATTGCAGAAATCAGAATCTGAAATGCCAAAACTGGTACTGGACATAATAGGCTTTTGATGAATGCCAGTAGAGATATCGGTGTGAAGCCTATAAAATTCAACAGTTTTTCTTTATCAATACATACAGTGCTTTTAATTTCAATGTTGTTTCTAGTTCACATAAAGCTTCCTTATTTAAAAAAAAAAAATCTACCCTACCACTTGATAACATATCCTGGTTTCTTAACATTTTTAACTACTCTAAATTTTCAAATCTTTTTGCTTAATGTACAGATCTCTCTTTCTTGCTCAGTCTTTAACACCAAAATCAGTTCCAAGTTCTAAGTCTTATATACAAAATTTATAAGGAAATATGTTCAAATGGCAACCTGTCATACATACTGCTTCTCATCCCGTTATGGTAAGATATCCAACTCCTAGTACAGATTTCTTTGCCTATATAGATCTACTTTTATAAAGTGGTTACTTAACCTTGCTAGAGGGGAGGAGGGAGATAGGAAGAGAGGGGCAGCTCACTGACACAGTGAAAAAGTACTAGACTTGGAGTCTGGAAGACTCATTTTTGTGAATTCAAATCCGGCCTCAGACACTTATCAGATGTGTGACCCTGAGCAAATCACCTAATCTTGTTTGCCTCAGTTTCATCTGTAAAATAAGCTAGAGAAGGAAACAGCAAACCTCTCCAATAACTTTGCCAAGAAAACCCAAAATAGGGTCCCAAAGTCTCTGTCACAACTGAAACAACCTAACTTTGATGGGCCTTAGTAACAAGGCTGTTCTAGATGAGCTTGAAGGTCTTTTGTATAAACCTATGATCTTATAATCCTAGTTATGCTGGTATAAAAACTATTCCTTATAGTTCCTAGGTAAGCTAACCAATTGGCAATTTCATGCCTGATGCCTGCATTTAATTGACACCAAATGAGGTGGATGAGTGGAGGATGGCAATGGGGATAGACTTGGTCTGTTTATTCCAGGGACCGAGCCTCCCTCTTTCGCCCAAGGGGGTTTCTCAATCATTTCACAATCACCAGAGTCTCCTGCCATGCTAATTAGATTCTAGATGACAGACCTGTTTCTCATTTAAATCTTCATATGATGGGGAGACTATGACCTCTTCTAGTAACCACCATTTAAAAATCAACACAATATTCAGTCTTGGGAAACTATTCAGAAGCTTCTGTTAGGGCACTACTACTCCTACTGAGGGAGGCTCAACTTGCCAGCCTGGACCAGTCTGGAGGGAGTCAAGCATGAAAATTCTTATCATCTGCCATACTTCCCTACTGACTTTTCATTGTAACTCAAAATTAAAAGCCATGAAGCTCTGATGTCTAACACCTCAGATAGACTTCTCCCCCCCCTGCCTCACACTTCATTATAGTCACTGAGATTGCATCAGGTTATTACTTTAATTCTGAGGACAGGGAATGGGAGTTGGGATGTTTTCTATGGAGCTCTCTGCTTGTCTACAGTGTGATAGAGTCCTTGCCTGGTCACATGTAAGACATGGCTTGGATAACTGTCCCCTGATACAGTAGGATTTTAAAGTGAACATTTTAAAAATAAGCTAACTGCTCCTGCTTTTTTTTTTTTAATTCAAACATTATAGATACGTACTTGCATCTTATAGTTCGATTTAAAGGGATATTTTATGAGTGAACACATGAATGAATCGACAAGCATTTATTAAGCATCTACTATATGCACTAGGTACTGCTGACACAAATACAAGAAATAAGATAATCCCTACTGTCGGAGAGCTTGCCTTTCATCAGGGAAGACCACATGTGCACCTATAAGTATATATAGAATAAATATATGCAAAATTAATAAAAGGTAGTTAAATAGGAGATAGCTAAAGAGGGTGTAAGTGCAAGCAAGGTAGGATTTTTGTTGTTTTCTTTTTGGAGTTTAGTTTCCCAGGTTCAAGCTAAATTCTAAACATCTCAAGGATTAATCTCCTTTGAACCCTGATAATTTACAGCTGTGCTGAGTTGCTGAGTCATGCAGGATTCATGCCTTCTGGCTCTGAGCCAATCAGGCGCCCAGTCTCTGTTGTATATTCTGGGAGGTTGGCATTTTACTTTGGTGGCTGGCTTATGAGAAGAAGCTTCTGATTCCCTGGACAGGACTCTGAGTAGCCACTGGTTAAGAGCCCCCTGACTACTCAGAGGTTTGTGCTTTCCCGATCTGGTGGTGTATGTAGGTGGTTGTATTACTTTGTTCAGACAGTAGGAGCCCTGTCTGTTGAATCTCTGTGCTAATTTCTCTGCTTGTATTTTCTACTTATCTGTAATTAAAGTAAGATTGTTGACTCCTTTAAAAGTTTCTTTGATGATCAAAGAATCTGTGCTAGTAGGCCATCCTGGGTGTGCTAGGGTGCTTGTTATTACAGAAGGCAGGACCAATTGGGTACACCAGGAAAGGCTTTGTGTAGAAGATGGCACCTGAGTTGTATTTATTGGAGGTACAAAAAATTTCATGAGACCTAGGTGAGAAGAGAGTGCACACAGGCATGGAAGATGGCTAGTGTAAAGGCATGCATGAATGAAAAAAATAATACAAAAGGAAATGCTGTACACATAATGATAAAAGTAAAAGCCTGTTGGTGAAGGAGAAATCTTATGCAATCAAAATACTGTGAATAATGCACTCTAGTATGCCATTTGGTACAGTGAGCATGACCCACAGTTGATCTTGGAGAACAAGTACATGTGGTTTTTCTTCTCAAAAATCAAGGTGAATTTTAAATGGAACCAAGGCACAAAAACTCAAGGAATTCAATTCACCTTGTATGGCCATGAAAAGAAGCCAGTGACCTCAACATAAAAATACAATTATTCTGAGAGGCTCAAACCACACTTGGTCTCTGATGCCTTAGCTCACTGGACACCCACATCTCTCTCTCAGACCATACATTTAATCAACCATGGGCCTATTAAATCTTACCATTGAATCAGGCTAAAAACAATGGTGGCTGAGAACTTGCCTTCAGGATAATCACGAGGCCAAATTTAACCAGTACCTAATTAGAACTCATTTTTGAGATCTTGGTAAAGATAAGACTGCTATAGCAATCCTGCAGGCCAAGAAGAAGGAAAGGCTTACCTCTACATGCCACAAGGGGGTACATTCTTGGAATGCTACTGTACTATAAGAAATGAGGAACTGGTTGATTTTAGAAAAACATGGAAAGATACATGAAATAATGAATAGTAAAATGAGCAGAACAAAGAGAACGTTGTATATAGTAACAGTAATATTGTTCTTAGGACAACTAAGTCATTTTGACTATTAAAAATATTTGGAGGCAGATGCTATCCACATCCAAAGAAAAAACTGAAAAACTGAAGTATGTATGGTATGATTTTACACATACACACAGACACAGACACAGCTGTGTCCAGTGGTAGCCTTTTCCAGGGTGGAAAGGGATGGAAGGAAGGGAGAAAGAAGTATATGGTAGAAAGCAAAAGAAAGCTTAGGAAGAAGTACAGAAAAGTAGGGTAGCTTTAAAAATGATGTGTACTATTTATTACAAAGTTTTCCAATTAAAAAAAAAAGTAAACAGCATGAAATGGAAATTCATGGTTTTATACTGAATCTTTTTTTTTTAATGTTGTATTTAACAGAATTAATCTTAAGGCTTCTCTCCCCCACTTCCCCCCACCATGAACTTGGGAGGACATTATTTCTTTCAAGCACAGAGTGGAGGTTTCCTTCTTCTTCTCCTCTGTTTATTCTCCATAAAGGCAGGAAAGTGGTTGAGCTCTAACTCTCAACTATAAGAGGCAATTAGCACAGCAGCCTTGTGTGTACTAATGTACAGTCCTCCCCCACCTTTCATCATTAACTCATGTTCATGAAGGTGGCCAGGCACCGCCATAGTACATAGAGCTCCAGTCAGGAAGACTAGAGTTCAAAACCAGCCTCAGACACTTACTGGCTGTGTGATGCTAGGCAAGATATTTTTGAATTTTCTCACCTGTTAAATGGGGATAATTTACAGTACCTAGCTCCCAGAAGTGATGTCAGGATCAAATAATTTTCAAGTGCCTGGCACATAAAAAGTACTATATAAATGTTAGCTATCATTATCATCACTCTTGTGTTTGGCACAGAGTAAGCACTACCTGCTAGCTATCTTCCTCCTCCTCCTCTTCCTCTTTCTCTCCTTCCTCCTCACCTTCTTCATCTTCATCTTCATCCTCCTCATCATCATCATCATTGTGTCAGCAGCAGCACCACAGTAGGTCTGGCACACAGTAGGCATTACATCCATGTTAGCTATTATTATCACCACCACAGTACCACTGCACTATATACTTGGTAGCTATTATTATGAAATAGCTTTTTCCTCACAACAATCCTGTGAGGTTAGCAATGCAATTGTTACCTCTATTTTACAAAGAAAGAACCCGAAGCTTATACAGACATGCTAAAAGATAAAAAGTTACTGAGTGTCAGGGTCAGGATTGGAACCCAGCGCCCCTGGCTCCAAGTCCTGTGCTTTTTCCATGACCCAGGTCACCCCTCTCTCCAAGGATACATGAGGGAATTAAAAGGTGCCACGTCCTCAGCATGGGACTGCCCAATTCTATCCTTGTCCAGGGCCTGAGTGGAGGCCACACCTCCTCCACCACAATGCCTAGGTGACACCGGCCAAAGACCAATGCTAACCATTCTTCCTCTCTCTCCTAGAAGATAAAGCGTTGGTCATTCTACCATGCGAGGTCGGTTCTACTTCCCATTCTTCCTATTTTCTCAGTATGCTCATGTGCAACTGGCACTGAAAGATAGAATCCTGAAAAACTGGAACAAGGTACATCTTGGCATTAAGCAAAAGAGCGTCCCGTGTCATTATTCCTAGCTCTGAGTCTGATCTCGTATCACACCCAATTTTTGCTGCTTCTTTCCAAGCTAAGGTCTGTGTTCCCTTATTCTTCCAAAGCTGGCACATTTAAACCAAGAGTTATAATTAATTCTACACTAAAATAAATAACTTTTATAGCCTGCTGAATCATTACAATGGAAATAAAACTAGACGCTGTTTTATCCTTTCCTATAGCCACCCTTGACTCTACCATGAACTGTAAGGGCTGTCTTAGTTTATATTGGGTGAATAAAAGTTAGAAACCTTAAGGAGTTGGTGTCTGCAACTAGTACAAATTTGATTAAAATATAGTTCTATTTTAGGGCACAAACTATGCCAGTTGTTTCTCCCATTCAGGAATATGGGCTATTGGTATCAATTGGTAGTAGGAGGGAAAAGGAGACTGATATGGCACAGCTCATATATAGTTTTGGTGAGGAAACTGTGTCAGGCTCAAGGTTTTCAACTTTTCTTCCATTTCTGACTTCAGGAAGACCAGCCTCGTGAGTCTCTGAGAGCAGTGGTAAGTTCAAGTCCTGGTCTGACACTTGAGACACCAAACTTGAGGCTCTGTATGCTCTGTACCTGACAGTTCTAGGTCCTTGAACTCAGCCCCCTCGCCTTTTCCTAGTCCAAGTCAGCACGAATAAACACCTTGAGGAAGAGAGCAGATACGCAACAGTTCCTCAGGAACAAGGGGCTGAGAAGAGGAAAGAGTGATAGAGATATATGTGATCTTAAGAAATGAAGGAATTGTGAGAGCAAATTTACTGAGGATGAATCTACACTAGGTGTGGATCACTAGTCTAGGTTCGGGGGCGGAAGGGAATGTTGATTAAGTCTAATTTCTGCCATCAGAGAACTTACAATCTAGTGTAAAGGAACAAGATTCATATACAAATAACTATATTACAAAACAATACCTAAGTATATCAGGAAGTAAAAGGTAAAGTGATACTGGAGATAGGAGAGGAAGAAGAAAACTAATTGTTGAATTAGGGAAAATATAGGTACGAGAATGTCTTTGAGAGAAGGTGGTATTTGACTTCGACTTAAAATGATTGGTCAGAATTTAACAGGTGAAGCAGAGGAAGGAGGACACCATAGGCCTTTGAACAAAGAGATGATGGGGATAGCTGTTAATGTGCTTTGGCTAAGTGTCCATGAGGAAGAGTTGTGGTAAGAGACAAGGCCCTCAAGCAGGGGACCTTGAATGCCAGGTAAAAGATTTTTGCATTCTACTTGGTCTGAGCAGACCAGTACCATGGCCAGATCTCTACAGAGGAATGTATCAGTCTGGCAGTAGAAGTGGCTTTGTTGTTATTTGGTCCTTTCAATAGTGTGTAATGCTCTGTGACCCAGTTTGGTGTCTTCTTGGCAGAGATACTGGAGTGGTTTGCCACTGCCTTCTCCAAATCATTTTGCAGATGAGAAAACTGAGACAAACAGGGTTAAGTGACTTGCCCAGGGTCACAAAGCTGAGGCCATATATGAATTCATGAAGAGGAGTCTTCTTAACACCAAGGTCCAGCACTCTATCTACTTCACCACCTAGCTGCCCCCAGAAGAAGTGGCAAAAACTGCTAAAAAGTGATGAAAATGTCCTAGGCAGGCAGCAACGAGGGTTTGTGCCAAGGGCAGTGGCAGTGGAACTAAGGAGGAGAAAATAGGCATGAGATCTAGTCTCAAGAGAATTGACAGGACTGGATAAATGACTGGACGTGGAAGGTGAGAGGGGGAGAAAGAAGTCAAGGATATCACCAAGGTTCTAAACATGTGGGTAATGCCATTGACAGAAACACTGAAATCTGGGGGAGGAGCTGGTTTGATCAATCAGTCGCCACGTACTGTTATTTCTTCCTCCATAAAATCTCCAGTCCCTCTTCTTCTCTCACTCACATGGCCTCCACCCTAGTCTGGGTCCTCATTACCCCTTTTCTGGACAGGTACAGTAGCCTGCTAATTGGTCTCCTGGCCCCAGATCCTTTCCCCCTCCAATCCATCCTCCGCACACCATGATGGTCTGACCAAGTCACACCCCCTGCTCAATAAACTTCAGTGGTTATGTCTTGGATAAAATATATAAAAATAACTTGTAAAAACACTTATAAAATATATCATTAATATACTGTTTTTTAAAAAAAGATTCTGTATGGTACTTAAAACCCTTCACAACTTCAAATGCTTCAGAAAAGAGAAGGAGGAAGAAGACTAGAGAATCAAAGCTGCCTGGTAAGGTGAGCTCTTTGTAAGTAGGGATTGGCTCACTCTTTGTACTTGCCTAGAGAAGTACCTGGGACATAGGAGACACATATATAAATAATTGCTGATTGATTGATAGTGGATTTAAAAAAACAGATCAATGGAATAGTTTGCACAATGGTCTAGTGTCTGACAAAACCCAAGAACAGAGAAAATTGTTTCATGGCAGATCACTTCTTTACAGTCATACAATTTACTAGAAGGAGTGGAGAATACAGAGTCTCATTGTATTTATTATTTATAGATTATAAAAAGCCATTTCTCAAGTCAAATCAATCAGCATTTATTAAATAGCACCTGCCAGGCACTAAGCTTAGCTCTGGGGATACAGAGAAAGGTAAAAACCCAACAGTCCCTGCTCTCCAGGAACTCACAGCTTAATGAGAGAGCCAACATGCAAACCATGTATGAACCAGATACATACAGGACAAACTGGGAGATAACCTCAGAGGGAAGGCACTAAGGGTTAAGAGAGACTGGGAAGGGCTTCTTGAGCATAGTGAGATTTCATCCGGGACTTGAAGGAAGCCAGGAAACAGAGATCAGGAAGGAGAGCACTCCAGGCATGCAGGAGAGCCATCAAAAACATAGGGACACAGGGCATTTTGGTTTTACAAAACGCAATCTTAAAGGCTCTCTTCCAAAGTGGAGTCTCTCATGCCTGTGTGAAGACAATACAAGATTCCTTGGTAAATGGAATCATAAACATAAACCTGTTTTCAACAACTTTCTAATTATTAATATCAAGCAAGGTATAAAAAAGGGAAATATATGCTCATCAAGGCTGTTTCACACTGTAGTAAGGAATGTTCTACAGCAAGTGCAAACGGAAGAGAGATTCCATGTACAGCAGTCTGTATGGATTAGTGGATGATACTATGCTACTTATGTTAAACTCCAGCATATTAAAGTGCTGGAGTTTCTTTAATGAAATCCATGATGACTCAAAAGAAATTCGTCTAACAATCCACACAGGAAAAAGCAAATGGATGAAGAAAGCATACTGTACAGATTAATACATGTAAATCTATTGAGTTATCACACCATCGCTATATACACACAAAGACAGACAGACAGACAGACACACACACACACACACACACACATCTGGGACAGGCATTACAGACAAATTGGACCCAAAGATAACAGGTTGGATTGGATGGCAGTTAGAAAACACAGAGTGCTTTTAAAAATCTCAACTTATTCCCCAATGCAAAAAAAGGAAAAAAAAATCTTAACACATTCTCCTAGTGATGCTGAGTGGCTAAAAATCTTGGAACTCCACAATCTCTTAAGAATTCAATTTAGTTCAATTCAAAGAGAATTTATAAAAAACTACTTTGTGTCAGATACTGGGGATAAAAGGAGGAAAAAAAATAAAACAGTCCCAACCTTCAAAAAACATACATTCTACCAAAAAGTTTTCAAGAATGAAAATTGAGGGTCAGACAAAAGGAAAAAATGGGCAGCTAGGTGGCAGAGTGGATAGAGCACAAGCCCTAGAGTCAAGAGGACCTGAGTTCAAATCTAGCCTCAGATATTTTCTAGCCATGTCACCCTGAGTAAATCAGTTAACCCTGATTGCCTCAGTTTCCTCATCTGTAAAATTAGCTGGAAAAGGAAATGGCAGACCACACCAAGTATCTCTGCCAAGAAAACCCAAATGGGGTGATAAAGAGGCAAATACAACAGAAATGAATGAACAACAACAAGGAAAAAAGAGACAGTAGTGTATTTATAATCATGACTCTTAGATTCCTTGAATTCCTTTGAGATTTAGTTTAAAAGTCACTTTGTCCAGGGGACCTTTCCTGGTTCCCTCCAGCTTCCAGGGCCGTCCCTTCGAAGGTCACCTGGTCTTACACATCTTAGTTTACAGATGCTATCTCCCCCATTAAAATGGCAAGTTCCTTGAGGACAGGGACCGTTTTTGCTTTTTCCTTGTAGCCTCAGCACTTAGCACAATTCTTGGAACCCAACAAATGTTTGTTGAATAACTGACTGATGACTTGTACAGAAGTAGGGATATATGTCTTGGCATGGAAACTCTCCCCACTGATGCAGACTGGCAACTCTGCAGTAATTTCTTCTCTTAAGGATTTGCTTGGGGCAATGAGAGGTTAAGTGACTTATCCATGGTAACAGAGCAATATGTGTCAAAAGCAGGCAAACCTATTCCACTCTGACTCCTAGCACAAGACATTTATTATCTCAGAAATGCATGCTGAGTCAAGGTGGCAGGTTGACCACGTGGTGAAAGCACGTGACAAAGGATAACCGGGATGCTATGCTGGTAATTCACAACTGTAAAACAAACAAACAAACAAAAAATCCTCATTACCTCGACAGCAGAGACTCTGTGGTTGATTTCTGGGAGAACACAGACAAGAATAGCCCAGGTATGGATGCACTGGGATCTCACTCTCCTTTTCTCAGCTGTCAATCTACCTTCATAACATCCCTTACATCCAAGGCACCTTCTCTCCATTCACGGGATACACACCAATTCAGGCCCTCATTATCTCTGGACATACTGGGATAGCTTCCAAATTGGTTTTTTCTTCCTCAAATCTTTGGGGTGTCAAATTAAAACAGAAATGTATCCCAGGGGATCACTTACTGACTTAGAAATCCACAAATCAAGATGATTTACGTTGTATTGCATTTTAGTTCATTTTTTAAACATTTTCTGATTCCGTTTTAATCTAGTTCTCCCAGCACTGGGGTAGTTTGCAGCAGGCCAGCTTTGAGTCTGATACCTCTGCTCTTCACAGATGCCAAAGTGAGATTCTTAAAGAACAGGTCTGACTATATTGCTTGGTCTATAACAATAATGGTTAACATTTATATGGGGCAGCTAGGTGGCACAGTGGATAGAGGGCCGGCCCTGGAGACAGGGAGACTCATCTTACTGAGTTCAAATCTGGCCTCAGAGATTTAACTAGTTGTGTGACCCTGGGCAAAGCACTTAACCCAGTTTGCCTCAGTTTCCTCATTAGTCAAATGATCTGGAGAAGGAAATGGCAAAACGATCTAATATCTTTGCCAAGAAAACGGGGTCATGAAGAGTTAAGACACAACTGAATCATGTACATAGTGTTTATGATGTATACTGTGCTAAGTACTTTACAATTACAATATCATAGGATCCTCACAACAACCTGGGAGGTAGATGGTAACAATCTCACGGCTCCCGATAACTACAAGAATCAAATACTAACTCTCCTTTCTGACATTTAAAGCACTTCACAACCAACCTCCAATCTACCTTTCCAGCCTTAGTATACTTCATCCCCCTTCATGTTTTGATCCAGTCAAACTAACCTTCTTGCTCTTTCTGATTCATGCCATTCTACCTCTCGTCTCTGTACATCTCCATTTCTAGAATGCATTCCCTCCTTATCTTTCCTTCTTAGATGCCATAATTTCTTTCAAAATTCAACTGAAATTGAAAAACTCAACTCAGCTGAAACTGAAATCCAAACTCAATTGAAACTCAAAATCCAACTGAAATCTTCTATATGAGGCATTTCCCTTACCCCCACAGGGGCTAGTGCCTGCCTCCCCATTATCTTCTATATATTTTGTATGTACTAATTTTATATGTGCATATGATAGGTATGTATATTCTATGGCAACAGAATGTAAACTTCTTGACAGCTGGGATGATTTAATTTTTATCTTTGTATCTCCAATGTTTACCACAGTTCTGATACTTTTTGATTAATTGGTGGGAATAGCCATATTGATGAGATCACAAATTCATTTACTTATTCCCCCCCCTCCCAAAATTCCTCTGAATTCATGAGATCACAGGATGACAGAAAAATAGACATAGGCCCAGAAGGGACCTTAGAATCAGTGCAGTTAGTCCAGTCCCTTTATTTTACATGTGGTTTAAGTTTCTAGTCAAGCCTAGAGCACTTTTTGCACAAAGGTCTCCTGATTGGAGAAAGAAAAATTTTCTTACAGACAAGAAAGGGAAGATGTGTCCTCAGCATATTTTGCAAGAGTCTCTTTCTCTCTCCTCTTGGAGTTGGCCCAAAGAGGGTTTGAAACGATTTGTAGTTCTCTCAATCAACTCCAACAAAGGCCAAAGTTCTCCTATCAACTTCGCCCCTCACAGAAGAATGGCACTTCCAACCATCACTCTCTCCACCATTAGGAAAGTCTCAGGCTTGGCTGAAAAACCAGCCTCCATGCAGATAGGGAAACTGAGGCCCATGGGAATTAAGTAACTTATCCAAGGTCAAAGAGACAGGAAGATAGGCTGGATCTTATTTATTTTGACAAAATTCCCATGAAAGGGGGAAGGACAAGGGCTCTCTTCCAAGAGAGAAAAATGAAAAAAAAAAAATTAAAAAGGACAAAGATTCAAGGATAACTTGCACCTTGATTGTGGCTCCCACTTGGCAGTTGTTTCAGGGTCTAGTTTGCCCCATTCAATTGCAACAATGCCATTAAGTTCTTGGCATATTACTGATGTCCACATGGCACAAAAGTCTGACTCGTCAGGTTAGGTTAAACACTATGAAATTCCTTGGATGTGGGGGGATAGGAGAGAAGGAAGCATTATGGAGTCTAGTTATTTCAAAAAAAATTTTAAAAATCAGTATTTCAGAATAATACTATAACGCTGATATAGTCCAAGTGAAAAGAACAAAGTCTTAGGGTTCCTAATCCTACAAAAATAAGGTCAAATGACATTATGAATTCAAGGCAAACAGATCAACTTATTCATCAGGCAGGTTTGATTTATTAATGTTTATTTATTGTAGGCTCTTGCTGGGCTGAGAGTTAGATTTTTTATTTTCTAATTATAATATTACTATCAATTCATGTTCCACTATTGGGTGTGTATGTAGGAGTGAGGGTGGTGGAAGTGTTTAACTGAATACTATTTAATATCATTTCAGTACAAGTGGGTTTCTTCACCAGATTTTTAGCAGGTAGCTATGTTTTCCTCAATTCTGCTACTTGGGGTTCAACTTGGGACTGAATGGAGTACAGAATCATACACTCATGAAAAGTTTAAAGAGCAATCCCAGGTGCCTCCCCTAAGCCCCCACTCAAGCCCCCACTCAGCCATTAGCAAGAGAAGCAAGTTTTATAGGCCTCTAGGGAAATGTATTCATTACACTCTCCTCATCTTTAAGTTCAATGCTTAATTACTAAGGACAAAATTGAGCACTGATGTTTTCTGGGGGAAGTGACTATTCATGCATTTAAACAGAGGGTGGCCAAAGGCCCAGAGAAAGGTCTTGGAGAGGACTGATACCTATTTCTCAGTATAAACCAAATGTAATCACACATAATAGCACATAGCTCTATTATCTATCCACTCCCAGTAAGGATACCCTATAAAACTTGAGGAAATGCTGTTTCAGAAATATGAAAAGGTGTGGAATGTACTTCAGCTGCAAAGCAGGCATTGAAAGACACAGAGAGGTAACCAAGTAACGGACTCTCTCCTTTACAATAAGAATGGGGTAATAAGTTGAAGTGCCTCTCCTTAGGAGGAGTGCACACACTCAACAAGTACAATTGTCTGCAGACTTGAGACTCTGAACATAACCCTGAAGATAAGCAGGGTCACATCTCATGAGTACTTGGATGAAAAACCATCCTGGAACACTGGGTATCCTAAACTTAGAAGAAGAAGCATGTTACAAAGGGGGAAAAAAAAAAAAAAACCACTGGATCTGGGTTACGAGGACCTGCATTTGAATCCCTTCGTTGCCACTTAGTACCTGTGGCATCTTGGAGAAGTCACTTGGAAACTAAGCCCCTGGGGCTTAAATGAAGGAGTTGGAGGAGATGGCCTCTGAGTTCACTTCCAGCCTAGATCTAATGATGATCCTAAGCCATTAAACCCAAGCTATGGTCTTTATATATGTAAAAAGGGGGTCAGTGGTAAGAGGTTGGACTGAACATCTTTATGGTTCCTTTCTAATCTAAATCTAGGCACCTAGAAATCTGTCCTAAAAGTGGTCCACATTGTAAAAGCTTAAGAAATATTCCCCCCTCTTTCATTCATTCATTTATGAAGCCAACTTCACTTTCGCCTCAGTTTTCTCAACTGTACAATGGGGATAACAAGAGCACCTACATTAAAGGGATGTTGTGAGGCTCAAATCAGATACTGTTGGTAAAATGCACTAAATGTGCCCGGCCCATAATAGTTGCTCTGTCAATGCTTATTCCTTTCCCTTCCCCCTTTCGTTTATATGATAGGTTTAAGGTCGACAGATTGTGGATGCAAAATGCTTTGTAAAGCTGAAGGTTAAATCGACGACAGGAATTACAATAATCACCATCATTAGCTACCTTTTTTCCGTGGGTTTCAGAGAGAAACCATCAGAGGATAAGTCGCTCTCTTGCTATGATTCTTGTGTGTATCGTGTTCTGTGGACATTGCACAGGTGGACAAAAGAATGCTTTCATAACAGAATAAGCATTTGTGTATTGGACACCTCCGCTACAGGCTGGTCGTGCAGACAGGTATCATAACAGCTATTTGAAATTCAGTAAAGCGTGAGGATTCAGACTTGTTCTCTATGCTCACACAAAGCACTCACTCAAAGCACTCTCGCTGTGACTCCAGCAGCAGATAGGGTATAGGCACGATATGTACCATTTTCTGTTCTTATCTGATTTTTATCTACTTTTCCAGGTGTAAAAATTTTAAAAGTTTTTTTGTTCCAGGTTGTTTAGTGATTATGAATATTTGGTAAGACGACATCTATTAATAACATAGTCAAGTTTTATGGATCTAGGTTATGTCTAGAGGATTGTGGGCAACAATTCAGGTTGTGATAATGATTCAGTTCCAATACAGTCTACAGGCTGGCTTCTCCAGGACATTTTGAGGTCTTTGTTTGTAGTTTGGGAATCTGTTGCCTGTGAAGTTCGTGAAAGATATTAAACTTCTGATATCAATTCCCACCCAGGCCTTCAGATTCCTAGGGGGGTTGGGGTGGGCTGAAGAGAAGGACATACCACTTTCTGCCTCCTTACTAGACTTTCTGATGTCCCCAAAGGCCAAAAGTTCGCCAGTCTTGACCTGGGTCAACCCAGGACCCAGAGGACTATCACGGGATGAACCACTTCTGGCTTATGACTATTCTGAAGTAAGCTTTCAGATGACTCATATAACACAGTAACATGCAGGTCAGGCATTTGAGGATGGTGAAAAAACCCTCAATAGTAGACTGTGAACCTTCTATTTCACCTGTTTTTATCAGTGGTCCTCAATGAACTCACTGCCTGAACCCATTCCCCAAAGGTTGGCATACGTCCACTCCCATCCCAGTGATCTGGAACCCATGATTGCCCAAGAAAAACTCTTTCCCCAACTTCAGTAATTTGCTTTCTCATTTCCATCCACCTCAACCCTATTCCCTCCCCCAGATTTCTCACTCCACATCTACCTACCACTTCTACTGTGCCCTCTAGAAAAACATGGGGAAAACTTTATAGAGTGAAGGAAGTAGAATCAGAAAAACAGTATACACAATTGTTTTTATAACATAAATAAGGACAAAGAAACAAAAATGAATGCATGTAATTAAAGTAAATAAATGTGACCCTGGAGAAGAGTTGAAAAATTATACTTCTGTCTCTTCATGCAGAAATGGGAAGCTATGGCTGTAGAATATTTTTCCACTTAACTGATTCTCCCCTTCTTTCTTTTTAAATCTTTGTTATAAGAGATGCCTCACTGGGTAAGGAAGAGGGAGGAATATATTCAGAAAATAATGTGAAGTAAAAGCAAAAAGCATCAACAAAAATAAAATACTTTCTTAATGTACCGACCTCACACTGAAGCAATATATAGTCTCTCTTGTCCCCTCATTAGCCAGGATTTCTGCGAAAGAATCCTACCCCATTTTCTAAGAAAAAGAAATTATGAACTTCCTTGCTTAAACCTGTTTCAAACTAATCAAAAGAAATATCTCCCCTATTCCATTACCATTCTCTGCCCTTTGAAAATCTTTTGTCCCACCCTGCTGGTTTTCAACCTAGGTGCGTTTGCCATTCAATACATTGCTACAGTTATTGTTTTATATTTCCACATATAATCCATGCTTCCTGGGCTTAGCTTGCTTCACCTGTCAGTCCCCATGAGGGCATACATCATGGATTTGTATATAGTCAGTGACATCAATAGCTTCCATTTCATACACTTGCTTGGGAGTTATTTTTACGAAATTTGAGGACAATTTTAAGGCAAATTTTACAAAAGGGAACAATGATGAGTTCTTTCACCTTCTAAACCTCTCTGCCACCTGAGCCAGATCTGTTTTGGCTGACATGTCAAATTAGGAACTCCTGTCATTGTTTTTCCAGCTAGAAATCCCCTCAAATAGGTAAGTGGATTACCTATATTGTCTTGCCACAGAACTAAGAAAGTATCATGCATAAGTTCAACAACTAAAGAGTTTCAGTTTTGTCAACCTTAAAAAGGGGGAGTAGTCAGCAGGCAGTATTGCTTCTCTGAAAGATTTTATTTATTTATTTTGGTGGACAAGATTATTGGGCATGACGAGGTTACTGGGCGGGTCCTCCAAGAAATCCTCGTGGCCAAGATAGCAAAATATGCCTTGAATCATTGCATTGTTATTCTTATTGTTGGGTCATTTCAGTTGTGTCCAACTTTTTGTGACCACACATATGAGTTTTGGATTTTTGTTTTGTTTTGTTGGTAAAGATACTGTGGTGGTTTGCCACTCATTTTACAAATAAGGAAACTGAGGCAAACAGGGTTAAGGTATCTGACCAGGGTTACACAGCCGAGTAAGTGTCTAAGGCTGGATTTGAGCTCATGAAGATGAGTCTTCCTGATGCCAAGGCCAGTGCTCTAGCCACTGCACCTCCTAGCTGCCATCATTATACGACTGGTGAATAACTAACTGCAACTTGGAGAGGTTTCTATCAGGGAGTTATAGGGCTATGTCCTTGGCCCTGCCCTGTTCAACATATTTTATTAATGGCAAGGCAAAGGGGGAATAACCAATATTGATATATGACAGAATTAAGAGTGAAGATTATCTGGAAGGCTTATCTGAAACAAACAAAATGAAAATTTGCAGGAATAAATGTCAAATCCAGAATTTAATATTAAAAAATCATTTGTACAAATATAGGATACGGGAGGTCTTGCATGCACAAAACATCTTAGTTTATTAGTTGACCACAAGCTTAAAATGTGCTAATAGGGTGATGTAGCAGCTAAAAAGCTAACATAGTCTTAGGGGGCGTTTGCAGAAGTACAATATACTCATTTCTACATTGACCCACTCATCTAACAGACCATTCATTTTGCATCAGTGACATGGGAGGCACCTCTGCTAAGTACAGCCTTCAGTTAAAAAAAGACAAGACCACTGACCTCTTGTGCTCATCAGACAACACCTGGATTATTAGGTTTCATTTGGAGTAACGCATTAAAAATGAACCCTTACAATCTGGCCATCCAGATGGTGGGGTCTCTGAAATTTGTCTCACAAGAGCAATAACTTAAGGACCTGGGAATGTTTAACATTAGAGAATCACAATCTCGGTGTCAGAAGAGTCTCCAAGGGCCACATCTAACAGCAACCTAGTCTGGAACATGCCTGACAAGTGCTCAGCCTGACCTTTGCTTGAAGCCCCCTGTTAAGGGGAACTCTCCAACTCCCTGAAGCAGTCTAGCCCATTTTCAGATAGCTCTGCCAGGAAGTTTGCCTGTATCAAGTCTCCTTTGCTATTCCTACCCGTGCTCCCATATTTATCCTCTGGGGTCAAGCAGCTTAAAGGCTGATCTCTCCTCTACTTACAATCTTTCAAATACTTGAAGACAGCCATCCTGTTCCTGCCAACTATCTTTTTCCCGGGCTAAACATCACCAATTCCTTTAATTAAGAATCACATGATGTGATTTCAAAGCCCCTCACTATCTTAGTTACTCTTTTTAAGTGCTCTCCATAACAACTAAACATATTGTGTGGCTAGATGGCCCAGGGAATAGAGCACTGGCCCTGTAGTCAGGAGGACCTGAGTTCAAATCCAGCCTCAGACACTTGACACACTAGCCGTGTGACCTTGGGCAAGTCACTTAACCCCAATTGCCCTGCGCTCCCCCCTTCCAAAAAGAAAAAAAAATAAAGAACTAAACATATGACTTCAGATATAGCAAAGGGGAACCAGAACTGCCCCCAAATAAGCAGCTCTTATTTCATGTTAAGATGCCATTAGCTTCTTTTGCTGTCACTGTACTCTGCTGATTCAATGTTGTTTCAATCCACTAAGAACTCCAGATCTTTTTTTAGACAAGCTGTTATATGGCCACCACTCCCCCATTTCACACTTGTATAGCTGATTTTTTTAACCTGACTATATATACACTTATCCAAGGATTAAATTTTACTCTATCAGGTTTATCAACATTCTAGAAAGGTATAAAATTTTTTTTGATCTTGACTGTCTTCTAGGGTATCAGTTAACTCTCCTGAAGACAATTTCATCTGAAATTATCATCTGAAAATTTTATAAGCATGCCAAGGGAAGACATGATAGGCATCTTTAAATATCAGACAGGCTGTCAGCTGTCACATAAAAGACATATGCTCTGTGGTGTGACAGTGGGCAGAATCACCAAGGGGTGGAGTTCTGGGAATCCAGATTTCAGCTCAATGTAAAAAAACAAAACAAAACAAACAAACCAAAAACAAAAAACCCCAACAACCACAAAAAACCAAACCTCTTAATAACCAGGGTTATCCAAGGATGGAATGGACATCCTCAAGAGGGGCCTTTCAAGCAGAGGCAGATAATCATTTGTCAGCGATTTTGAAGTACGGACTTGGGTTCTGAGTGGCTGGACAAGATGCCCTCTGAAGGCTGTTTCAGCTCTAAGATATCACGCGATTCACTGAATGCAAGGGTTGGAAGGGAGCTCACAGCTCATCTAAAATATAAAAATGGAGAGACTATGGGTGCCATAGCTAATTAGTGGCAAGGCTGGGATTAAGAATGCAGGTCTCCTGACTCTCGGGACACTGCTGAAACATACTAAAAAGAAGATTAATCCTAGAAATAAAAGGTGAGGAGGGCATGGGAAAGCAGCAAATGCTTTCCTTCTTGACTGTGAAGGGGATACTTTTTAAAGAGAGCTGGGCATTGTAGACATAAAGTGGGGCTTTATCAGTGTTCGTTGGCATAGCACAAGCTCCTGAACTCACTAGGAGAACTGTGAAATAGCAAGGAAGAAGTTTCTAACTCTCTGTCACTGGTAATATTTACTAAAGGTAGGCAGAGGGAAATTGCTCTAGGGGAGAAAAGGAGGAAATCAAAATCCACTCTCTGCTAAATATGAGATATCCACCTCACCAACAACATGGCTTTTTCCACACAAACTGCATAAAATTCAAACGTCTTATAAATGCTTTTTAACAAATGTTCTGCAAACCTGTGAAGAATTTGAGAACAAACAGAGACAATGGGTAGGAAGAGACTGAAACTAAAAAAGGGAAGTGGGATGAGATCAAGGTGACCCGTGGAGCTTTGGACAGAAAGAAAGGCATAGGTAGGGGCTGAAGTGGTCAATTTCATCATTCTGACACATTCATTCTTCTGATGAAATATTATATGGTACAAAAAGAGTCATGCTGGCTGGCTGGAAGAAAAAAAAAAGCACCTAGAAGGGATGGTAGGGGTTACCCTATCTAGTCCAACTCATTCTTGAATAAAAATTTCCTCTGTGTTTTTACCCAAAGAGTGGTATCCAGCATTTGAAAACCTACAGTGGGGGGGGAGGAGGGGCATCCCTCAGCACCAAAAGATGGAGGGCTTAGAACCCTAATTTCCTAAGCCATCTTTCCTCTCTATTCAAAAGGAAGAAAAGCAGACAGAATATGAGTAGCTGAAACTCTTTATTACATATGGCCCACAAACCAAGATTTATTCTGTCTTTATTTCTGGACAGAAATATCCCCAGCCCTGAAACTATTTTCCATCTCTGGCTTCTGTTCTAATTGAGAAAATAATCCCTCCATTAAAAAAGAAAAAATCAAAGATGAGGATAGGGACTCATCATGATTCCAGTGGTACAGGGAAATCCCAGGTTAGAAAACTTCTACCAAAGGCAAGTCAGCACTTTCTCTACAACTTTGGTCTTAGAGAGTTGTCTAGGGCAGGGGTGTGGAGTCTACAGCCTGGAGGCCACATGTAGCCCTCTAGATCTTCAAATGATGATCCTTAAACCTGTGAAGTTTGGATTCAGTCAAAGGGCCACACTTGACAACACAGAAGGCCACATGTGGCCTTGTAATAGTAATTGGTTTACCAGGATACTTAGCACTTAGTACTAAGTGGATGGACAGTACTAGGTGCTAAGTGTGGAAGGTGCAAACTCTGTCCCATTGTTGAGAAGGCATGAACTCCCCTGTTGATGTAGAAGAAGG
>CM053585.1:404057676-404073188 GCA_028646515.1 Pseudochirops corinnae
TTCTTCTTTGGTCATAAAGTCCTTCCTATTCCATAAATCTGACAAGTGAACTACTCTTCCCATTTATACTACACTGTTCGGACTAAGCAAATAATTCACTGCAGATTATACTCATGAGGACCAAGGTTGGACTGCATTCAAAGAAGAGAGGGCTTTTACCTAAATGAATCTGAGTGAATGCTTATGCTGCCTGTTGAAACAGGATGCTCTTCTTTCTGCTGTGATCACCATGTCTAGGGGCTTCTCCGAGGACCTTTGTCCCTGGACTCTTTCCTGTTTTGTAGGTTGTATTTCTGTTTAGCACATAAAAAATTTGTGGTATAAAATCTTCTTTCTCCCAAGCCAGATAATTTAGCAAGAGCCAGTGTAAATTTCTGCTTTTTTGTTGTTTAATTGTATTAGGCATGGTCACAGAACTCAAAAGGAATAAAATTAAAATATATTTGACAAAAAAAAAAAACTTCTCTCAGGCCAGTCCCTTGCAAGTTTACTTTTGAAACTGGAACAAAATAAAACATTCTTAGATCATTCAATAGTAAACAAAAGGAGATTTACTCAGCCATAGAGGGAGAAGGATATTCAACAGTGATGATACCTCAAATTGATTCAACTGAGTGAAGAATGAAGAAAGTCCCTTGTCTTAGTTGCCCACCAGCCGAACATCAGAGAGGATACCTGAATCTCTGAGTGGTTATTCTGTACTCAGATGAAGAATTTGTGGTGTCAACAGCTTTCAGTCCCTGAAGCCAACCTGCTCTTGAGGAATGTCTCATTACCTTTTAAGGAAAAACTAGTTTAATTTACATGGGACCAGGTATTAGGATATTGCTCCTTCCACAATTATTGTACACACATGGCTCTGCCAGTTTAAGGCATCCCTTAACCAGTTTTTAGTTGTGTCCCAAACTCAAGAGTCTTGGCATCAAGATTCAGCCTCTGGGAACAAGCACAAGCCCACGTCCTACAGGGGCTGTTCTACCTCAAAGAGCCTCCAGTCAAGGGAGGGAAATTATGATTTGGGATGACTTGGCTGGTGTCTGGCTCCTCCAAAGAGCTAGCTGCTGAAGGTAGAGGACCCGGGTTCACATTTTATGTGAACTTTATGTGATCTTGGGCAAGTCGTGTTACATCCCTGGGCTTCAGTTCCTCCGTCTGTAAAAAGAAGGGGTTGGATTAGAGGGTCTCTGCAGACCCTTCTACCTCTAGAGAGTTTTTTGGGGAATTCAGAGTATTTTTTTGTCCAGTATTCTTCAGTTTGTAACATCGTGATCCTGTGAGCCTTTAAACGTTGCATTTTCTTTTTGTCAGGCCTGCTAATTGGACTTCAGAGGTAGGAAGAGGAAACACCAAGGCAAGAGGAGGGGAGAAAAGGGAAACACCACAGAATGGGAGACCTGGGGGGACCAGATATAAAACTCTCCAACTTCACATCTTTTCCCATGACAGACCCTTCTTAAAGTGGTTGGTTGTTTTCAAATCCCATACATGGCCATGGCCAAATAAGCAACATTCGGTGCCTCCTCGGTCTTCTCATCTCTAAAATGCAGCTGTTGTCTGTATTACTACTGAGGTTCCTTCTACTTAGAAACCAATGAACCCTGATTTTTAGAAGGAGGGTCTGAGCATGAGTTCCAAAGTCACTTCTAACTCAAACATTCTGTACTATAAATTTTTGTAGAGTATTCCTCAAGGAATCCAGAGTACTTTTTAGTCCAATACCTCATTCATGTTTATGGTATCACCGAAAGGATAAAAAAAAGACATTTTAGATAGCCCCATTTTTCAGAGGATTGCTTTGTATACTAAGTGGCTATTGCTGTGTTTCTTGGTATGACTCTGAGAAGGGCTTTGGGTCAGAAGATCTCCCTACCTGTAGGGAGGTCTTCACTTTTCTAGACCTGTAATCTCTGGAGTTAACTTTCTGTTTCCTGATTCCTTATCCATTGACATCTTAGCTTTACTAAGGAACATTCATGAGGTTCATGAGGAAGAACCATACTTTATCATCTTGAAAGCCTTTACAGATTCTTTTGCTTGTAGGAAATAGAAATGTCTCTCAGATCTCACCTAAAATTAGTAGATAGTAATAAAATTAATGAATCCCTTCTACCTCTGATAACACAAAATGCCCAGTTTTAATTGTTTCCAGTGGATTATTGAATGATTTCTAGTTTTAAAAAGTAATATTGCATTGGGGTGTGTGGTAGAGGATTTCTTTGTTTCATAGACCTGAAGGAACATTAAAACAGGTTCCTTAAAAGCCAGAAGTAGAATTATTCTCAAAGGCTGATCTAGTCTTCCTCAATTCCTGCAAACTAGAACGCACCTAACTACTAAGCAGACCTGCCTAGAAATATCACCAAAGGCCTCTGAATTTGAAAGCATCGGGGGATGATAGCCTGGAAGATCAAAGATTTAGGGGTTTCATTTCTTCCCAACTGGTTATTGTTATTATGTTTGAATACGGAGAGTGGAACCTCCCCCAAAATTGGATGTGAGACTCCTTATCATCACTGTATAGTGATTCCCAGGTACCTAAAGTTACAGGGATTTATTATATAAAAGAGGCCCCCAGAAGCTCCACTGGAACTGCCTTAGGCCTCGGGTGCAAAGCCAATCTAAAATGAGTTTTTGCTTCTCTTTTCTTGGCTGGTTCCTAAAATGACAGGCCAGTGCTTTCCCCATTGTGATGCTGTAGTTTGATTGTGCAGCTTGAGTTGAAGGTAACACTAGTAGGTTATTTTGTTCCCTTTAAAGTGATTCAGAAAAGCAGGGTTTTCCATCTATCCAAAAAATAATTAAGTCCTGAAAAGAAAAAAAGAAGCTCCTTGCTTTGTGTTCCACTTTCCACTCCTCCAATTCCATGCACACTAACCCTCTTCCCTGCTTATAAGTGAAACTCTTCTCCCATGCCTGAGTCTTCTAGGCAGAGTAAGCCATGAGCTTATCTGTGTTGCCGAGCCCCTGCTTTAACAGTAGCAGAGTTAATGTGGCCATGACTCAATTATGGGACCCTGGCTGCCAGGCAAGTGAACTAGCTTCATACTGGCTCACATTGAACTCAGCAAGAGAATCAGTTTTGTTTTCTAATGACTTAATGTGCAAAGTCTCTTCCCTTCCCCCTCCTTCTTCACTCTTCTCCCTTCTTCCCTCCCTTTTCCTTTCCTGTTTCCCCTCTTCCTTCCTTTCCCTACCCCTCCTCTTTCCTTCCTCTTTTTCTCTTCCTTTTCCTGTTTTCTCTCTTTTATTTCCTCTTTCCTCCTTTCACCCCCCCTTTTTTTTTTTTGCTGTAGTCAGAGCTCAGTTGGGAACCCTGAATCTAGCCCAAATTCCTTTTAAGCAAAGAGACCACTGAGATGTAACCCTGAGAAGATTTCTTCCTGTGGTATGCACACAGAGAGTTGCAAGTTGCTCCCTGGATTTAGGGAAAGCCAGAAAAAATATTCCACTCCATTTTACGAGCCCCTTTAAGATTATAGGATCAGACCTTGGGCTTGGGACTCAGAATTAAAAGACAAATAAGCATAAATGCAAAACACTGTGCTGTCCACTTAAGGGTATATAGTACCTTTCTTTAGGAAAGCACATAGCATTTCCTTTGGCAGAAACCCCATTGCCACAGCAAGTCCCATCTCCTGGGAGTGACATAAGTGGCCTTGGAAGTTGTGCTAACCCTTTTCTAACCAACCACCAGAATACCAATTATTGGAGCCAGAGTTCCTAACCTGGGATCCATTAAACTTGTTTGTTTTTTTTTTAAAAAAAAAATGACAACTATACTTGAAAAGAATTGGATTCTTCAGTAACCTACTGTATTTTGTCTTCTGCCGTTAATAACATTATGAAGAAGGGGTCCATAGATCTCGCCAGACTATGAAAGATATTCATGACACAGAAAAGGTTAAGTTGAGTTACAGTAAAACTGAATTACAGTAAAACTCACTGTTACTTTGACATTTTATGAACTAGAAATCTGTATTAACTGAACTTCTGGATTTTTCCAACCCAACTAATGTGATTTTATAGTGATTAGTATGAAACACTTAAAATTCTTAATGTGTCTTTTGAATTATCACAAATAATAAACAACTTTAGACTTGGAAGAGAACTCATCAGTCATCTAGTCCATTATTGTTATTTAACAGGAGTATGCTTGGTCTCTAAGATCCTAAAGAAAGATTATTCCCCAGTCGATAAATGGTCAAAAGGATATGAACAGGCAGTTTTCCAATGAAGATATCAAAACAATTTATGTGTCATATGAAAAAAATGCTCTAAATCACTATTGATTAAAGAAATGCAAATTAGAAAAATGTTGAGATATCATTTTACACCTATCAGATTGGCTAAAATGATGAAAGAGCAAAGCCACAAATGTTGGAAGAGGTGTGGAAAAATTGGGACACTAATTTACTGTTGGTGGAACTGTGAACTGATCCAGCCATTTTGGAGAACAATCTGGAATTACACCCAAAGAATAATAAAACTGTGTATACTCTTTGACCCAGCAATAAGACGACTAAGTCTGTTTCCCAAGATTATTAGGGAGAAAGGAAAAGAACCTATATGTTCCAAAATGTTTATAGTAGCAGTCTTTGTGGTGGCAAAGAACTGGAAATTGTGAGGATGCCCCATAATTGGGAAATGGCTGAACAAGTTGTGGTATGTGATTGTGATGGAATACTACTGTGCTGTAAGAAATGATGAGCTCAGTGATCTTAAAAAAAACCAAAACAACAACATTGATAGACTTGCACAAAATAATGAAGAGCAAAATGATCAGAGCCAAGAGAATGTTGAATACAGTAACAACAATATTGTTTTAAGAACAGCTTTGAGCAAAGAAGTCATTTTGACTATTATAAACACCTAAATTCACGATAAAGGACCTATAAAGGAAGATGCTATCTGTGTCTAGAGAAAGAACTGATAAATAGAAGTATGTATAGAATGATTCATTCTCTTTTTCTCTCTTTCTCTTTCTCTTTGTATTTGTGTCTAATGGTAGACAACTCTAGGGCAGAAGTGGGGAAGGGAAGAAAAAAAGGAAAAAAATAAAGTTATATGATAACTTTAATTATATATTTAAAGGGACTAGGAAGGTGTACGTAATAGATTTGCAGTTTCATGTACAATAATATTTTTTCTATTCTATGTTATGGAAATGCTTATTTTATTTCTTAAGCAAAGAATAAAATAAATTTTAAAAAAATTAAAAGATTCTAAAAAGATACCAGCAATATGTGGTAATGCAAAATGAAATAAAAAAGACCTAGAGTTGGTAGGCCTACGTTCAAATCCTACCTTTGACATATACTAGCTATGTGATCATGAGCAAATCACTTAACTTCTCTGGATCTATTTCCTCTTCTGCAAAATGGAATTAGTTTTACTTGTTCTCCTTATCTCACTAAGTTGTTATACAGGAAGTATTTTGTAAATCTTAAAGTACTACCTCTAGGTTATTTGAACAAAAACACATAACACCAAAATTTTACCCAAGTGAACTTGACTTCGATTCTGAGGGAAAACACTGGAATTCATCATTAAAGGGATGATCAATTTTGGTCTAGGAAAGGAAGTAGTGATTGCAAAGAGCTCTCGTGGCTTCATCAAAGACAGGTTATGCCAGCCTAACCTGATTTCCTTTTTTGGACAGGGTTACTAAGCTAGAAGATAATTAGCAACATTTAATAAAGTAACTTATACTATTCTTGTGAAAATCCAAAGGCAAAGGGATGTGGACTAAGAGATAATGTAAGTAAATGAACATGGACCTGGTTGGTTGGCTGGACTCACAGTAGCCGTTAATGGTTCAGTGTCACTTTGGCAGGACTCCACGCAGTCCTTCAGGGATCTATTTGTGCTTGGCCTTATGCCTTTTAACACTATCATCAATGACTTGGGGGAAAGGCATAGATGTCATGCTTATCAAATTTGCAGAGATAATTAAAACACTGGTCAATAATCAAGATCCAAAAAAGATTTAACAGGTCAGAATATGAATCTAATAAGATGAAATTCAATAGAGAAAAATAATGTCTTGCTTATAAGTTCAGAAATCAACTCCACAAGTATAAGATAGGAAAGGCATGGTCAGACAGCTATTTGTCTAAAAAAGATGTGGAGTTTTATGTGGACTGTGAGCTTTAACTTGGGTCAGTAGTGAGTTGATACAGCAGCTAAGAAATCCAGCGTGATCTCAGGACACATTGAAAGGAGAAAAGCCTCTAGCAGTAAGGAGGTGGTAGTTTCTCTGTGTGCTGCCCTTGATAGAAGACATGTAGAGCATCTCTGTTCTCTTCTGTTCAGTTCAGTGTAAGAAGGCTATATTCAGGGGGAGAAAAGCAGGATAGTATAGGTCCTTGAATCAGTGCCAGATGAGGACTAGTTAAAGGAACTGTGGATGTTTATAGCCTAGAGAAAAGAAGGAGGCAGGGGCAGGAGAGGGGGCCTAAATAGCTGTCTTCAAATATTTGAAGGTATCTGTCACATGGAAAGGGGATTAGACTTACTCTGTTTGGCCACAGTAGGCAGAGTCGAGAGCAATGGTCGGACACTGCAAAGAAGTAAATTTATTCTTGATGCCAGAAAAAACAAAAACATGTTAATGTTGTGATATTAGCCTCAACCAAACTCCTGAGCATGTTCCCCACTGTGGTGTGGAGACCACTGATGCTTGAAGGCTGTGCTTGTGGGAGTCTGAGCTCTGACAAAGGCTTCTCATCTGGAAAGGGATGAACCCAGTGATCCTGGATCATGTCCAGTGCCCTGAACTTGTCCCAGAAGCATAGACAAGACACCTGGGTATAGAGACCAGTGACTTGGGTTTGAATCTCAGCTTGGCTACTTCCTCCTTCTACAATGGGTGAGGGGGTGGGAGGGCAAGTCATAGAACCTCTCAGGTTCCCAGTTTCCTCATCTGTAGAGGCTCTTAATTCCTGTGAGCCTCAGTTTCCTCATCTCTAAAAAATACCTAGCTCACAGGGTTATTGTTAGGCTCAAATGAGAATGCTTATCTGTCCATTGCCATTATGGTTTTGATCATGACCAATAAGGAAGATGCTTCCCACAAGGACTTTAGAAGAAATGATCATACATTCAGAATATTCAGAAATCCTCCCACTTTGTGTTAATGCAGCTATTTTTCATTATTTAATTTTTTATTTTTAGTTGATGCTTTTTGTTTTCATAGTGCATTTTTTTCTAATTATTCCCCTCCTCCCCTATACAATAAGCTTTCCTTTATTCCAATTTTTTTATGAAGATATTGATCACTAGCTTCCCCCTCCCCTTGCACACCTATTATTCTGTTGTCTCTTAAATATTTCATGCTGGGCTTTCTGGAGAGTTTAATAACCCAGTCTTTTATCTTAATAAAGATTCTCCCCTCTCTGTTCCATGGCCTGTTACTGTCCATCCAACTCTGGTTGGCCAACTTGCAAATGTACTTCATTGATGGCAGTGGGAATCAACCTAGAGAGGCAGGCTGAGTCAGTACCACTTCATCACCCCTCCTGGGAAAAACGGCTGAAAGGGTTTGGCCTCCTGGAGGGAGGATCAGTGACGTCACCAAGAAAACAGTGTCTTTCTTAAACTTCTGCTATCCCTCCCCACCTCCGAACTGAACACAGTGCCCTGTGCACAGCAGGAGTGTTCATCTAATGAAAGAACAAATACTCTTAGTGCTTATTATTCCCAACCCCCTAAAGTCCTCCTCTGGTTCCTGATTGTAACATGTAGATGATGATGAGTCCTCAAACTTTGACAGGCCATATGAAGCTAGAAAATGCTGGACTATTGGGTCTGCACACTATAAGGGGGAAAGGAAGAGAATAAAGCATTTTTAAGTGCCCACTATGTGCCCAGACACTGTCTGTACTAAGCACTTTAATAAATATTTGATCCTCACAACAACATTATTATCTCCTCTTTTTTTTTTTTTTATGCTTTTTGGAGTGAGGAAAGCTGGGTAATTGGGGTTAAGTGACTTGCCCAAGGTCACACAGCTAGGTTTTTGTGTGTGTGTGTGTGTGTGTGTGTGTGTGTGTGTGTGTGTGTGTTAAATGTCTGAGGCTGGATTTGAACTCAGGTGCTCTTGACTCCAAGGCTGGTGCTCTATTCACTGTGCTACCTAGCCACCCCTTATTATCTCCATTTTACAGATGAGGCAACTGAGGCAAGGTCACTAATCTACGAGGTGTCAGAGGCAGGATTTGATTCAGGTCTTCTTGACTGTTGGCCCAGGCATTGTATCCACTGCACCACCTCTTCTGAGGTCCAGCACAGTTAAATTTAGAAAATGCAGAGACCTATATCTTACACTGATTTTTATTACCCAAAGTACTAGCACGTCGCCTTTCTCTTTCTAAAGAATTTTTATCGCTGTCTTTCCTTTTTACATCACCTTCATTTCCAATTCTATCTCTCCTCTCCCTTCCCTGGCAAGGCACCCTGTTATAGTGGATAGCATGTTGGAACACTGGATTGGAATCAGGAAGACCACCTCTGATACTGACTAGCTCTGTGACATGGATGGGCAAGGCCTGTAACCTCCCTGAACCTCATCTGTAAATGAGGGGGTTGAACTAGGTGACCCCAGAGGTTCCTTCCAGCTTCGAATCTGTGTGCCTGTGATCCATACCTTATAACAAGTTATAAGCAAGAAAAGATAGGTAAGGTGGCCCAGCAAAACTAAACATCACATCACTTGAGTCTGCCCATATAAAATGCTGCATGCTGACAAGTCTCTCAAGGAAGGGAGGCGGCATGCTGCCTTTCTTAGAATAGACACTCGATGAGTATCTGTTGGTTGTTTTGTTATAATTATGACATTTCAAAGCTTTCAAGCTTCTAGAGGGAAAGGATGATGGCTGCCCAGACCCACACTCAAATGAACAGTCACTAAAGGCTTTTTTGATGGTAACAGTAAAAATGGTGGATTTCCCCTCTGATATTAAATTGAAAGAAATAGCATCTGTCCAAACTAAAATGAAAGAACAACAGATGCTGGGAGGTATTTGTGTTAACTTTGACAACCCAGACACTGTCACGTATCACAGAGGCATGCAGTCACATGGCAGGGTGTCTCTCTCCCTCCCCCTTGTACTCTACACTCTCTTCTCTCTCTCTCTCTCTCTCTCTCTCTCTCTCTCTCTCTCTCTCTCTCTCTCTCTCTCTCCCTCTCTCCCCCTCTCTCTCTCTCTCTCATACCCACTAGACAGGGAGTTGATTAGAAGACTTAAGTTACAGCAGCTTTTGCAAATCTAAATCTAAAGGGAAAAATTGAACCGTCGACCAGAAGGAATCGTTACCCTAGCGAATGGCCACAGGCTTTCCCCCCACTGTCCCTGTTTGTTTCCACTCCAGCCATCGGGTGAACATTATTCTTTCAGATATCCACTTAGGCAAATGAGTGAGGAATGCAAAATATATTTGTCAGTGAGTGCAATCAAAGAAAGGGGGGCTGCGGGGAGAAAAACATGGAGTAAAAGGAGGATGAAAGTATGTGTGGGTTTTGCTGCATTTCCAGAAAGGGTGATAGTTGCTTCCTGGAAGCTACACTTAGCAACAGGAATGGAGAATGGGAAAGATTTATTCCCCTTTGCCAAAGCTCAATAACTCTGACTTAGTAATTAAAATCAATAAGTTTCTTGCAAATATTCCAAAGGCTGCATTAGAAAAGCCATTTTTAAAAATTATCTTTACGTGATGCCGTCTTCTGATGACACTGACGTGTCTGAGCTGTGTAGGCTCTTCCAAATAGAGAAAACTAATGAGAAAAGAAGGCTGTTAAAAAGTCAACAAAGCCTGAGCCAGATTTGACAGCAAGACCCATCACACTCGGGTGGCCTCCCGAATCATGGGACTCATTGGTTGTTTTGGTGGTGTCCTTCCTGAGATACGCAGCTCAACAGGCTAGATCCCAGGTCCATGAACAGAATGTGGCTTAATTACTGATCTTGAGAAGCAGGGAAAGTCTCACTGGTGTAGGAAATCATTGACTGGAATATCAACATCAGCTGATGTTGCTCAGATTGTGGTGGAAGTCTTATGCTCTGCATCCAGACAGTCTTACCCTTTTGGGTTGAGAGGGCTTAAAATCAAATCCATCTAGGAGCATTTATGAAAAACCTACTGTATACAAGGGCACTGTGCCAGACACTGGAAATATAGCCCCTGCCCTTGGGGTGCTTGCAATAAAAGAGTATTTGTTACTCATGTTTCTGATCTCTTCCAGCCACTCCCTCTTTACTCCAGTGGCTGTTTAAGTGAAGATCTTCGGCCACTGATAACCAGTTTCCATCATTACAAAAAACCTCACATTATTCATGTGGATCCCCAGTGCCAAGCATTTGGTTGGTTCTTGATAAATATTTGTTGGTTGATTTTTATTATACTTCTTCCTTTTGGTTCATTTTATATTTACCATTTGCAATGGTTCCCAAACTCATTGGATTCAAAGAGCTGCACTTGAGGACCTAGAAGGCCTCAAGGCCACAGATTCCCCACACCTGTTCTAAGCCAAGGCCCTCCTCTCTTCCACTTTGGAGTTTCGATCTGGCCCCAGGGGCTTATGATGAGAGCTAAAAGGACTTGGAGTCTTCCCCTAAAATTTTACTCTGCCACCTGCCGACTTAGGGCAACCTCCTTCCCCAAATCTCCCCAAATAAACATGATCCTGGGCAACTGGGGAAAAGTTGGTTGAGAAGTCTAGAGGTAAGAACACACCCCAAGGTTGGGGAAAGATAAGGCTCATTACTTTCCATGTCCATGTTTATGTTTCTAGGAGTATACTTAATGCTGTGCCACAGAAATAGATTTCTTTCTTTTGACCTTAAGTGATCAGCTTAAGCCCTGAAACAAGAGGACTAATAACCCTATCATTCTTCCCAGTGAGTGTAACCAGCATGAGAGAGGATTGTCACTTACCTTGTAGAGAAGTAACAGCAGTTGAGTGTTCCCTAAAGAAACCATTTCCTTCCAGATATTCCCAACAAACAAGGAATAAGATGATGAGAAATAAAAGCTATGACACATACATACACACATGCAAAATTATCTTTCAGTAGGAGACTTTTATTTTATTTTATTTTTTCCATGAGGCATCAGCAGCTGCATTAAATGATTTCATCCTGCCTCTGTGGCCACAATGGGCCTTGCCCCTCACGGGGCTTAATCAGCATCTCTTCAGCAGGAAAGTTGATTCAGCACATAACAAGGCAGCCAACATCAGCCTTTTAAGAAAACTTTGAATCACTCTCCAAGGAGATGGACAAGAGGGAAAAGGAAAAGAGGTTTCCAAGGATTGCTATTTCAGAAGAAAGCTTCAGATCACTTTAGCTAATCCCTGCCTTTTATTTCCCTTGGTCTGGGATGTGAGCACTTTAGAAGGTGTGCTCTACTTTTGGTCTCCTTCCTTCCTACCAAGCTTTCGTCCACCTCCCTTGACTCGGTGACACTGAAGACCATATCTCCATTGCTGTGAAAAGCTGTTTGCTTTGTCAGTTCCGGAGAAATAAAAAGAGACTTGTAAGAAAGGGGAATGGAGGAAAACTAGCTTCACAAAGAAAAGTCTGACATGTCAGTGATTGGGAAGATCAGATTCCCAACCAGAATGAAAATGAGTTTTACTCTTGTTACACTTTGCAAAGGAATTTGCTGCAGACTGTGGCAGGCACAGGAGATGGCCATGAGAACTTGAAAAGGAAGAAAAGAAAAGAAAGAAAGAAAAAACATTCATTCATTCATTCTTTTCCCCCTTCACATCTGCTCAGCTGACAATATGGATTTTTTTTGAACATGAAAATCAAGTGGGATTGTTATGTTTTCAGTACTGCACTGATGACTTTAAATTAGTGTTCTTACACCTACTTTACACTGGCAATCTAAAGATTCTGATTAAACCTGTGTTAGAAAAATCTCTGTTTGTTTATCTTGTTTTCATAGTGTGTTTTTTTTCTCAGAAATTGTTTTTTTGAGCATAGAAATTAGTAACTTTGGGAATAAGACTTGTCTTCCTATCCAGCTACATGGGGAATATCCTAAATTGCCATTATGTGTTCTAGGAAACATTTTAAAATTTTGAATTGTCGGCATTATCTTTCTTTGACTACAAAAAACTTCCATCCATTGTAAAGCTGAAGTACTCTACCAATGATTAGTCTTTTTAAATTAAAAAACCAAAACATTTTCAATCAAAAAAAGAAGAAAATCAAAACCCTTGTAACAAATATGTATCATTAAGCAAAAACAAA
The DNA here is from genome assembly GCA_028646515.1 of Pseudochirops corinnae. NCBI lineage: Eukaryota > Metazoa > Chordata > Mammalia > Diprotodontia > Pseudocheiridae > Pseudochirops > Pseudochirops corinnae. The sequence continues at coordinate 404,069,934 of CM053585.1, forward strand.
TTTCTGCACTGGCCATGTTTTTTAAAAATGTTTTCTTATTCTGAATGCTGAACCTCTTGCCTCTCTGTGAGGAAAAGGATAACCTTCTTAAATCATCAGTTCTCTGGATTCCTGACTGGTCATTAGATTAAACTTAGAGTTCTTAAGTCTTTTACTGTTCTTTATCTTTATAATGTTTCTTATACAAATTGTTCTCTGTTTCTGTTTGCTTTCCTCTTGATTAGTACCTGTAGTTTTTTCCAAGTTTCTCTGAAATTGTATTTTTTCCTTTTTTTTTTTTTTTTTTTTGGAGGATGGAAGGCAAGGCAGTTGAGGTTAAGTGACCTGCCCAAGGTCACACAGCTAGTAAGTATCAAGTGTCTGAAGTCAAATTTGAACTCAGGTCCTCCTGACTCCAGTGCTCTATTCACTGCACCACCTAGCTGCCCCAATTGTATTATTTCTTATAGGGCAATTTTATTATATTACATCTATACACCATAATTTTTTCAGCCTTTCTAAAAATCACAGAGCACCCCCTTGGTTTCTAGTTCTGTGACTGTACAAGAGCTGCTATAAATATTTTTGTATGTAGGAGTCCTTCTCCTTTTTATTTTATAAGTCTAGTAGTGATATTGACTAGTGACTAGTCTTCATGAACTAATTCATTCATTAGTTCTGACTTCTATTTCATAATAATTGAGGAATTTACATTGCAAATTTATGATGAAGCATAACCTACTTCTCAGTTAAATTTGTTTTTTACTTCTTTCCACTCAAAGTGATAAGGTATTTGTGGAGGTGGGGGCAGAGCAGAACAAGGGTGAAGGATGGGGACCCCATTTCCTGTATTTTTCCCCCCATAAGTCCTAGTTTTCCTTCTGAATCACATTACCATGGAAAAATATGTACTTCAATTCTGTTCCATTCATGGTACTAGAGTAAATGCTTCACTGCAGAAAAGCAGGTCTTGTGAACTTCTCTTTCAGGATCTTGATTTTTAAGTCTCACCTTAGTATTTTGTGCTAATTTATCATCTAATTAGCTGACCTCTATCAGCAGAACTAGATTCTGTCCTAAGCTATAAAACTATATAGCAAGCGATTTTGCCAATTAGGCTTATGGCAACAAGGAGGCCTTTGGCCAGCTTTGCTAGCCATTTTAATAACAACTTCTCCACAAATGAATTTTATAAGGAAAAATATTTCAGGAGAAGTAAAATGTGACTTTGGATCTGAATAGGTTGATACTCTCATCCTCTTGTTGGGTAAAACTTCAAGGCTCATGAGGCAGCCTCGAAGCCATGGTGCAGTGGATAGAGTTCTAGGCTTGAAGTCAGGAAGACCTGAGTTAAAATTTGGCCCCAGACACATACTAGCTGTGTGACCCTGGGCAAGTCACTTGGCTTCTTGACTGTCTCAGTTTCCTCGGCCATAAAATCACAATAGCACCTTTTTCCCAGGGTTTTGAGGAAAACCAAATGAAGTAATATTTGTGAATTATGTAGCAGAAATTTGTCCTTTGCCTCTTCAAGCTTTTCCACAAAGCTTTCCGTGTTTTCCCCCCTCAAGTCCAAAGACTCTGGTACAACTGAGGGATAATACTAGCTTTTAGCAGATAGTATCTGATAGACAGAAAAGACCACTCCCCCTCTCCCCCCCAATCCTTCAGAATTCCTACATTGAGCAGAGCTTAAATTAAGCAAAGTTGCCCATGAGATGGCCCGAGAAGCTCTTAGGTGCGACTATGTCCTCATCCCTTGTGTTTGTATAGCCGTTTATACTGTTCAAAGGCCCTTCACATCTATTATCTCAAAACTTAGATGAAAAATTTTGGTGTAGTACCTAACAGTTTGAGTATGAACAAAAATAGTGAACCCATACATAAAATCAGAGAGAGAGTATACATTGTAGAGAATTTATGAAGGGAAGATGCCATAGTCATCCTTCAGTGTAAAGGGTTTAGCAACGAGTAAGACAGGTTCTAAAGTGGTTCTGAAGGCTCATGAACCATCCTTGATGTCTATGCAGCAGAAAAGATGACAAATTTCCACTTAATCCGAAATAAGAAAGTGGATTATTAACTTAATATTTGGGAAGGTAGAAAATGACTACAGATAGATAGATAGATAGATAAATAGATAGATAGATAGATAGATGTGTATATATATGTGTATATGAATTTTCAAAATATTAGATATAATTGAATATACTTTATACTAAAAGAAAATCCTAAGAAAACCTCACAGTTGTATGGTATTTTAGAAAGCGTTCTCTGTAGCAAAGATGTGAGGCAGGATTTTTTTTTAAGGGCTGAAAGGGAGGTGATTTTGAGCAACCCCCTTATTTTACAGGTGATGAAACTGAGGACCAGTGAAGTCAAGTGACTATAATTACACAACTAGTAAGTGATGAAGCCAAAATTCAAGACCAGAACTTCTGACTCTTGGTCTCATGCTTTTTCTACTATACCGTGCTCTCCCATAAAATGCCAGAGCCTTTCCTTAATGATTAGAAGACATAACTCAGCATCTTGTCGAAAAAGGAAGAAAGGATCTGGTCATTTGACCTTTCTGACTATTTGGATTCTAGATAAATAAGAATTTTGCGTGTGTAGAAGTAATATCACATTGGTTCAAAAATGCATCAGAAGTCTGAAACGAGGCTTGTAATTTGTTGATTAGTATGGCTGACCTTTTGAAAATGGATTTAAACAAATCATCGTTAGAAAAAAGTTTTAAGCTGTCCGTCCATATGTTCAGTTGAAGGATATTTATGAATTTGTTACCAACCCTGGAATGCAAGCAGGTGTTTTCCTGATAATTTATTGATCATAATAGATCATTTCCTTTTGACAAAATTCATCTCAGATCTATCTTTTTTTTTGTAGATTTCTTTTAAGATTTTCTTTTTTTAAACTTTTGTTTATTTTTAGTTTACATCATTCATTTCCGTGAGATTTTGATTTATAGATTTTCTCCCTGTCTTTCCCCTACCCACCACCCCAAAACAGCGATCCCACTGTATACCCCCTCCCCCAATCTGCTCTCTCCTGTATCCTCCCCTATCACCCTTCTGACTTTCTGGTAGGGCAAGATGGATCTCCCTACCCCAATACCTTCCTATTCCACCCCCGACTTGTTCTATTCTCTACTTTGTCCCTGTCCCTTTACAAAAGTGTGTGCTTCTAACAACCCTCCCCCCCAACCTGCCCTCCCTCCATCATCATCCATCTAATCCCCTTCCCCCTACTCTCTTGTGGGGCAAGATACCCAGT
>CM053585.1:404073288-404115207 GCA_028646515.1 Pseudochirops corinnae
CATTCTATCTCTCCCTGTCTCCTTTCATACTATTCTTCTCCCACCTCTCAGTTTCACCTTTTAAAATATTATCCCATCCTGTTCAATTGATCCTGCACCCTCTGTCTATGTACTCAGAGCATTGAACGCTCTCACCGGATTGCCACTGAGATGGATCAGATTGATTGGTTCTGAGATAATACTCACATATATAATCATATACATATATACCTTCTTATATAGACATATGTATATGTATACATATATATACATTTATATTCCCTTCAACTATCCTCATACTGAGAAAAGTTTCTTAAGTTATAATTATCATTTTTCCATGTTGGCATGTAAATTGTTCAACTTTGATAAGTTCCTTATGAATTTCTTTCAATGTTTATCTGTGATGAACCCCTTCCTGTCTGCCTGCCAGGCTGCCTTCAGCAGGAGCTTTATTACTCTGTCATTTTGTTAGTTCTGGAGCTTTAAGATTTGTTTAGAGTCATATTTTATAGGTATTTGAGGTGGTTATGGGGAGAGCTGTGGAGTTTTGCTGCTTCTACACTTCTATGCTATCATCTTGACTCTGCCCATCCTCTCAAATCTTTCTTGAAAATAATTATTACCAAACATGGGGTATGCAGAAACCTGCATGATGCAGTAGAATAGACCTAGTATTTTTGTGACCCTGGGCAGGTAATCAACAAACATACATTAAGAGACTATTCAGTCAGTTCTAACTGTTGGAGGTACAAAGACAAGAGGGAAAAAGTGAAGACTGTGAACATATGTAAATATATACATCATATACAAGATGAATACAAAGTAGTTTTGAGAGAGAATGCAATAGCAGCTGTGGTCATCAAGAAAGGTTTCATGTAGAAGGTGATGCTTGAGGTTTCTGAGCGATAGAAGTGAGAGGGGAACACATCCCTGATATGGTGGAGGAATGGAGATAGGAACTTGAGCTTTATGTGCATGTTAAAAAAAAGTAGACCAGTATGACTGTGCTGGACTATAGAGAATGTGAAGAGCAATAATGTATAGAAAGACTGGAAAGGTAGAAAGGTACCAGATGGGGAAAGGTTTTGAAATGCTAAGAAGATGAGTTTATATTTAATCCTAGAGGTAATGGGGAACAACCACTGGAGTTTACCAAGTCCCTTCCTACTTAAAATGGTGTTATATGGTCAGACCTGTGCTTTTCAAAGGACACTTGGGCAGCTGTGTGGATGGTGGAGGGAGGTAGAGACAACAGATAAGACCAAATGGGATGCCTTGAACTAGGGTGATGGTTGGGTGAATGGAGAGGGAAGAACTAATGCCAGAGAAGTTGTGACAGAAAGATCAGGCTTTAACAGCCAATTGGATATATGCATTGATGGAGAGTGAGGAGTCTTAGATGACACTCAGGTTGTTTTTGTTTTTTGGGGGGGGGATCAGACTAGGGAAATTTTGCAGTGCTTTTTTTTTTTTTTAAACTTTGAATATTTATTTACTTTTAGTTTACTACATTCAGTTCCATAATCCCTTGAGTTTCCAATTTTCTTCCCCTCCTGCCCTCCCTCCTCCCCTATGGCAGCATGCAATCAAATATAGGTTCTACAGATGCCTTCATGTTGAGCATTAGTCAGTTTGTAAAGAAGTATTATAATCAATGGAGTGAACAGTGAGAAAGAAGGGACAAAATAAACACAACACGAGAGAGAGAGAACAAGTAGTTTGCTTCAATCTGCATTCAGACTGTAGTTCTTTTCTCTGGATATGGCTATCGCTTTCCATCATGAGTCTTTTAGAGTTGTCTTCTAACCTTGCATTGCTGAGAGGAGCCCAGTGTATCAAAGTTAGTTGTCACAGATACAATGTGTCTATAATTGTGTACAAAATTCTCCTGGTTCTGCTCCTCTCACTCAGCATCAGTTCATATAAGTCTTTCCAGGTTATTAGGAAGTCCATCTGCTCTTCATTTCTTGTAGCACAATAGTATTCCATTATATTCATATGCCACAATTTGTTTAGCCATTCCCGTATTGATGGACATCCCCTTGACACTCAGGTTTTAAACCTGGGTTACTAGAAAGATGGTGGTTCATGCATTTTCCTTCACTTGGAAGTTCCCACACCTGGAATATTTGCTTTCTTTGTCCAGGCATTTTGGCTTTTTTCAAGTCTCAAAATTATATCCTATCTTTCCCAAGAAACACTTTCTGGTCCCCCTTAATGCTAGCATCTTTTTTCTCGTGAGATGACGTCCAATTTATCCTGATCATATAGATTTCCTGTTTGCATGCTGTCTCGTTGGCACGTTCAAACTGGTGGCTAGGAACTAGATTTTGTTGTCATTGTTTAGTTTGGTTTTTCCTAATTTGTTTTTGCCTTTCCTTGTGTCCTCGGCTCTTTGCCCAGTACCTGGTACAAAGCTTAATACACACTTGTCCATTGATTGACTGATGTCTTTGGCAGTAATAGGGCAGTTTGGAAGAGGGGTAGGTTTGGAGGAGTACTAGGCACTGCTTTGTACATGTTGAGTTTGAGATGCCTTTGGAACAGCCCGTTCCAAATGTCTGGTAGGCAATTGATAATGAGGATTTGGAGTTCAAGAGAGATACTAGGCCTGGGTTTATAGATTAGGTTCTCATCACAGAGATGGGAATTGAACTTGGGGAGATGATTAGGTCACTAAGTGAGAGAATATAGAGAGAAACAAGAACATGAATGAGGTTGGAGGTTTGGAATACTTCCATAGTTATTGGACGTGACATGGGGGATGAACGGTCAGACAGGTAGGAAGAGAATGAGGAAAGATCAGTGTTATAAAAATTGAGAGGAAAGAGGATAAAGGAAGAGAAGGTGGTGAGCAGTGTCAGATGCTGCAGAGAAGTCAAGAAGAATGAGGATTGAGATGATGCCATTAGATCTGTTAATTATAAGATCACTGGTAATTTGAAGAGAGCTGTTTCAGTAGAATGATGAAGTTAGAAGCCTGGTTGCCAAACTAGGAAGAGAGTGAAAGGAGAGGAATTGAAGGCACCAAGAGCAAATAGCTTCCCTAAGGAGTGTAACTCCAAATGGGAAGATAAATATAGGACAATAGTGATTGGGAATCATAGAATCAAAAGAGTCTTTTTTTAAAATTGGAAAGACGTGTTTGTTTGTGAGCAAGAGAGTAGGAATCAGTAGATAGGGAAAGGCTTAAGACATAATGAAGATGGTAGTGGGGAAAATCTTCTAGCGAAGACAGGAGGAAATAGGACCAAGGAAACATGTGGTGAGATTGACCTTAATGAAAAGGAACTGATATAAAAGAGGAAATAGTGTGGTGTGATATCAAAGAGTCCTAAGATGATGAGGAAGAAAACTATGAGGTGAGGAAGAGGAGAGAAGAGGGCTGTCATAGTGAAGTACATCAGGTTTTGTTTTTATTTTTTAATTTAAGAGAGAGAAGGAAAGAATGCTTTGGGAAGATTTGGAATAGTCTTTGGGGATGGTGTGGTAGATGATCAGTTAGTAAATAGTAAAAAGGATTTCCTTATCTAATTATAACATAAATTAATCATAGACTCAGTCAGCACGATTACTTGACTTTTTCTAGATCCTTTTACTAGTAAGGAAGTAGAGTCAGAGAGGAGACAGATGGTGGGCATAGTCCAGCGCCGGGGTTTGGCAAGGTGTGAGTAGCAACAGAAGAGAATAAGGGACTTGAGAATAGAAAATCATAGAGAGGAACTGGTTCACTAAAGTTTGAGTTTAGAAAAGGAGGAAAGTGTAGCAAGAACAGGAGTGATGGTGATAGTGATGGCAAAGGGGTGAGAGGATTGTAGATGAGGGGGAGGCTGAAAAGTCCTTTAGGAGCTAAGGAAAAGGAGCTAGGGATAGTAGGGAGAAGAGATAGAGTAAATAGAGAGAGATTGAAGATAATCACTCTTATCTTTCAGCAGTGTGAGGATAGATAGGAGAATAGAATCCAGTGAAGGAATTTCAGAGTTCTATAATCATGAAAAGATAGTACTTGTGGATGATGGTAAAATCAAGAGGATGACGTTGCCCCTGTTAGATGAGAAACCAGAGGGGTCAGGAGAAGAGCATTCTAGATATAAGTGACAGCCAGTGAAAATACTTACTTGTATTTGATCATGGAGATAATTGAAAGCCACTGGAGTTTCGTGAACAGGGCTGGAGGGAAGTAAATGGTCAGGCATAAGATCAGTTTGATAACTGAATAGAGGATGGACTTGCAGTGGGAAAAGATGTGAGGAGACTAAACAGAAGACAGTTGTGGTAGTTCAAGTTTGAGATGATGAGAGCCTACCCTAGGGTGACGCCCAGTATCAGAGGGGAGGGGGGACCAATAGAAGCACTGTTATTAAGGTAGAATTGACAGGACTTGGCAGATGTGGAGTATGGGGAGCAAGAGAGTTACCATCTATATTTATTGACTTAACTGGGTTCCAGATTGCAAATGATGGCTTTGTAAACCTGTATATATCATAAATATAGGTTGTTGGGCGCATAAAAGTTCTACTAACATTAGTACAATTTTTACTTAATTTGGAGAAAATTATTAAGTGTACTGTTGAGTTTCTGTAGAGCTCTGTAGGAATAGGGATTTGCATTTGGATAGGTAGAGGATGAGAAGAGCAACGCTAATGAGGAGTGGGAATCAATATTTTTGAGAGAGCCTTCTTTCTCAGCAACATTTATAGTATAGATCTCTCCTTAGCTTCCATTCATGTAGATATTTCTCTAGAGAAAGATTGTTCAGTCCATACAAATTCTAAATTTTTTCTTGGTTTGCGACTTACTTCCTGTAAGCTTTCTAAGTCCTCACTCTTTTTCGAGGATTCAGTTCAATAAGTATATATCAAGTGCCCCCCTCAGACCTGTTACTGTGCAGCTTGATGGACAAACTTTATTTCAGATGATCAAGAGTGACCATTGAGAAGACGAGGGTGAAACCAAAGAACAGAAGTGAAGTGGCAAAATTCCAAGTAGCTTGTGAAAGTTCATAGAGGGGTACAAAATGCTGTGAACATTCAGAAGAGAAAAAGGCATTTGAGTTGGACCTTGAAGGCTGTGTGGGACTTCCAATAAAGCTACTGTTCCATTGAAGGGCATTCAGGGTGGAGGAATCTGCTTAAGGGGTAGTTGAAGAATGGCAGCTGTCCCCTTTGGCTGAAGCATGTCCAGATTTAAAGCTTGCATTCCAAGGATCAAGGGGATATATCAAGTGGGATAAGACACATTTGCAAACCTTAAAGCATCACATAAATACTAGTTGTTATTGTAGGAGGGAAAAGATGTTCTTTCCTTAATTAGAAGGACAGAAACATTTCCTCATCTTTTATTTCACTAAGAAATAGCTGTGGGACTCAGTTTCTCTATAGAAGTCCATCAGGATAATTTCTCAGATTCTCTCCAGCTGAATGAGGTTCTCTCATATATTTCTCTCTATCTCTTGAAAGTAGACATGTAGAAATTTTGAATTATCCGAGCCCTGCCAAAGATCTATGGGGAGGAACCTGTACAATATGTAAGTGCTGGTGCTTTCTTCCCGAAATGGACTACTTTATAAAATAACATAGAGATCATAAAAATCTCTGCATCAACTAGTAATGTAGGCCCGGTATCCCTTGCTAACAGTAATAGTAATAGGGATGGAAGGAAGGAAACAAGTATTTATTAAGTCCTTACTATGTAATAGACACTATCCTAAGCACTGGGCATACAAGTATGAGTAAAAAGAAAGACAGGTCTTAATGGAGCAAGACAAAACACAAAAGGAAACCAGCTCCTTCCCCAAAAGGAGGCTCCAGGAGGAATTCACCCTTGAGACAAGGAGGGTGGGCTTTGCACATGGATATTCCGTGGTGAGCAGGCCACAGGGCTGGTAAGGTGTTCCCGGGTCTGAAGGTCCTAGGCCCTGAGGAAAGTGCCAGGATACAACCATGATTTTGAAGTCCAGAAAGTAAGGAAGAGGGGTAAGAGAAGAATCATGTAAAGATTATATATGTGTATGTTTATAGACATATGTGTGAGCACACACATATACAAATATATTTGTGGGTATTCACATGCACACATTTTACATAGAGTGTGTGTGTGTGTGTGTGTGTGTACACAGCTAGGTAGCACAGTGGATGGAGTACTGGGCCTAGATACTCATCTTCCTGAGTCCAATCTGGCCTCAGACTTTTACTAGCTATATGACTCTGAGCAAGGCACTTAACCCTGTTTGCCTCAGTTTCTTCATCTGTAAAATGAGCTGGAGAAGGCAATGCCAAACCACTCTAGTATCTTTGCCAAGAAAACTCCATTTACAGCAACACACATGTATCTCAACCTAAATCTCAAAATTGCACCATTAATGGAGGTCTGATCCACTTTTGCTAAATAGTACAAAAACACTCCCTGATGGGGATTTCCATTTGGTCATGTTGGTCACTACAGTGGCTCAGCTGTGGGAGAAACTAATGGGAAGAGGACAGAAACTTTGTTGTTATTCACTGCCAGGCTTGTTTGCAGTGTGTGCCTCCTGTATTTAAGGAGAAGATTACTCATGAGTATTTTCTTCCACAAAATGTACAGAACTGCCGGTCACTACTTGCCTCCCCACTCCCAGCACACGCTCCTTCCTGCATTTCACCATGCCCTCCCCAGCACTTCATAATTTTACTCTCGTTTCCTCTCTGGACCTGGATTCACTTCTGTATCTGTTTCCTCACTGTCACTTTCCAGTGAGTTTGGACCATCTTCTTTCTAGTTTCCAATCTTGTACTTTCCACTTTATTAGTTGCTTGCTACAAGTAGCTTCTCTATCTCTACCTTAATTTGAAGTTCATGTTTCTGTAAGAAACATAAATGTAATTATATTTCTTTAGGGAAAGGAGAAGAATTTTTTTTTGAAAATTAATGATAACCCAAGTCCAATGCTGGCCTCCATTCACAAAGACAGTGCTACTGATCCCCTCTTAATTTTACAACAATCTTGAATTGTTTTTTTGAGTGAGCCACAGTTCCTTCTGACTAACCGTAGGGCTTTTTGGAATGACTGGCCAGAGGTGAGAGTTCATTTCATGACTATATAGACCATATTTCACGGTATAAAGGCAGTAGATCCTTATGGGGTCAATTACATGACCTTGATTTCTTTAGCACCAGATTCCAAAGAGCTTAGCTAACTGTTATTGTGTATTACAGTCAGTCTTGATAGCACCTACTCCTTTCCCAAATGAGAGAAACTATTTTATTGAAAAATCATTGTAAATGGTACAAACTAAGGTTAGGGAGGGGAGAATATCTGTGTGTGTGTGTGTGTGTGTGTGTGCGCGCGCGCGCATGCATGTGCATCTATTTAGTTACTTAAATCACAGCTGCTCTCTTGTTATTATTCTTTATCAGAGTAACTTGTGATATAGAGATAGATAGAAGTAAGTGTATATGTGTGTGTGTGTGTGTGTGTGTGTGTGTGTGTGTGTGTGTGTGTATATATATATATATATATATCTGTAGATATATCTTTATGTCTATAAAACCAGTCTTCATCCTGCTGTGCCAAGGAAATTGAGGAAGGTTTTGAAGACATATTCACAGGGTGAGAAGAAGTCAGTTACTCTTCGTCCTCAAAGCTACAGGGCTTTGAAGCAGAGTAGTGTGGAAGCAACAGCCCCATTTTCAGAGATGGGCTTTGGCCCTCACCCCCAGGTCTTTTAATCTCACCCTCAAGTCTTACCCCAAATCCACTTTGGGATATCAGAAATGGAACAACTTATTTTCACCAAAATATTCCAGCATCTGATAGAATTGGGCAAGTGACCTAACTCTGCCCTTTCATTCTCAGAGGCTGGCCTGATTTGGGTCAAGGGCCCACTTTGGCCTGTTTTAGTGTTAGGAGGTCTAGTCCAGCTATATATCTTTGACATTCTAGAGCAGAGTTCTTAACCTTTCTTGAGTGCTGCGGACTCCTTTGGTCATCTGGTGAACTCCTTCTTAGAATCATGTTTATAAATGCATAAAATAAAATACACAGGACTAGAAAAGAAAGTAGTTATATTGAAATAAAGTTGTCAAAAAAATTTAAAAGCCCCGAACCTCAAGTTCACAGATCCCAGGTTGAGAATCTCTGATCTAAATGGGAGCAGAGGAATATCACCTGATCAGTTCTGAGACATCCTTTAGCTCAGTACCACTTTCAGTCTGTGTTCCTCAGCCCACAACAAAGCTACCTGAGAACAAACCTGAACCACAGGAATAGAACTGAAACTAAACCAGTTTCCTGGACAGGGAAGTGTATGAAGATAAATAACTCTTCGTTTCACTAGTTCCTAAGCTCCCAGACTTGGCATTTGTACCCTAGAGGTAGAAAGGAAAATGTTTCCCATTGTCTGATTCCTTGACATAAATGTGGTATAACTATTAAAGCAACTTTTTCCAGCCCAAGTTAGGGACTGGCTGAGAGAGGGAGAGAGGGAAGGGATAAGAGCTAGATTTTTCCTTTCCAGTAGCTCTCCAAACAGAAAATATCTACTTTGAAATATTTCTCCTTTTTGAGAATCACTCTATAAGGTATAGTGCAATACCTGTTGTAAAGTGAAATCTGGATTCAAATCCCACTTCTGGACATGTACGAGGTAATAAATTGACAGATATATATTAATTTAGGCACTGGAGATAAAAAGAGAAAAATATCAAACAGTCCCTCTCATTGAGCAATTTATATTCTTTCAGGGGAGACACAATGTGAACATAGAGTTGTACATATACAGACTCTATATAAAATGAATACGAAGTGATTTTTTTTGAGAGGGAAGGAAGGAGACAAGTCACTTAATCTTTTTGAGATTCAATTTCCTCATCTTTAAAATGGAGATAAAGATGTCTATTGTCTCTTCATCACAGCATTGTCTTGATAAGCAGAACAAACAAGACTTTGTACATAAGGCCCTTTCAAAATGTTAAACCTAGTATAAACATCAGTTATTATTAATTATTTTAGTTACTTAAATGAAAGAATCTCATATGTATGCCTCTTTCTTCCAATAGGCTTGCAGCCGGTTTACTGGAGCAGGGACGACGTAGCCCAGTGGCTCAAATGGGCTGAAACCGAATTTTCTTTAAGGCCAATTGACAGCAACACATTTGAAATGAATGGAAAAGCTCTCCTGCTGCTGACCAAAGAGGACTTTCGATATAGGTCTCCTCATTCAGGTGAGAGGTTCTTGACTCTTGACAAGTTCACAATATGAAAGGGATGATTGGTCTTTGCTGCCACACCCATCCATAACAGTGTCCCATAGTCAGCAGTCTGTCATCAAACATGAAAAACAATGGTTTTTAGCTAAAGGAAAAACCTGATTCCCTAAAATGGGAGGAGAGAAAAGGGTAGAGAGTTTGTCATATGAGAAAAAATAAAGACTAGAAAGATACAAGGTTCAGATCTAAGAATCTAAAGAGTTTTATACATTCCTAGCACAAAAGAAAAGTTGCAGTAGAGAAAATTAGACAAAAGCCAACCACAGAAGTTTACAAGAAACGTTTCCATAGCTATGCGTTTGGTGCAAATGGCCATGCAAAGCGTGTAGCCAATAAGGCCGAACCCTTAAATATTCTTCTTGCTTTCTCTTCTTAAAACTCGGTTCATTTTCTAAAATGCCAGTCCCTGGAACCTTCATCCTCCTTATAATACCAGTTAAGGAAAACTGATGTAAATGTCATCCGCCATCCAACACGGTCAGCTATTGAATCACCAAAAAGATAATATCCTGAGAAGGCTTCATGTACCTCGGGCACGGCACCTTAAGACAAGCACTCTAGTGCAGTGCTAGCTTACATTGTGTAGTTATTTTCTTAGCTAGGTTTTCTAATTTATCCTAGACAAAACTTATCTGGAGTCCTCACATCATAATCTACTTTGCATTAGTATTTATGCTCTTAGACAAAAAAAATCAAAGTAGACTGAAGTTAGGTTAAAATCTGCTTTACTACTGGCTGCTTTCCAGAAATGTTAGCAAACTAAACATTATCTGAATCTGACTTGCACAACCTGCAGCCACCAAAAGACTTCAAGAGGCCCACAAAAAATGGAGAGTCAAAAATTTTCACAGGCCACTCAGTCCTTTGGCATGCCCATGGCAGTCAGCAGCCCACAGGGTTCAGGTCGTGCAGGTCTGATCTAAATTAAATCTCTTGCCCCAAGAGACAAGATAAGAGTGGGGAACATGATGTCCCCTGCTTTTCCCAGTTGGCCTAGAGAGTTGGATATCAAGACAGGGTGAAGGGGAGGTTTTCCCAAGAGGTGCAGATGTTAACATCTCACCTGGAAAGTTCACAAGACAAAATACAGACTTAAGCACTGACTCAAAATAGTCAGACCTTCCTGAATCTCAGAAGTGTAAGAATGATTTTATATAAATGAAACCAAGAAGAACCCCACATCTAAGCAGTTCCTTAGCAGTCAGTCAGTAACATTTTCCAAGCTCCTACACTGTGTCAGGCATTACTGGAGATACTAAGAACATTAAACAGCCCCTGCCCTTAGGAGGCATGCATTCTATTAGGGGAAACAAGATATGTGTGTGTTTGAATGTAATCTGTGGCTACAGAGCTGGTTGGAAAGGGAGTGAATCAAAAGTGTATTTTCATTGTTCTAGTAAAATTATTTAAATAAAACAAACGATGTGAAAGGAAACATGTTTGAAAAGGATTTCTACTGAATTTGACTTAGACCTAATGATGCTTTCCTCCCTCCTGAAGATGAAGCAGAGTGGGAATCTGATTTTCCCTGGAAATCCCCCTTCCTTTTCTTACTTCCTCCTGAGACTAATCTATATGTTCTTCTCCCCCCGCCCTTATCTGTGCCACTTCCTTCTGCTAATGCATTCAGCCTGGAAGCAAAGATGAGTCAATGGCCAAAGCCAGCTTGGCACTGTTCCCCCAAACCTGAACGGCCCCACCAAATAGTAACATGTTTCTGGAGCATATATTATAATGTCTAACACTTTACTAAATATCCTGGAAGATATAGTCCAAGATTAGCAGGTGCTATATTGCCAAGGGACATAAATAGCTCAGTTGGACAGACAAAACCAACACACCTGAAAGAGTCTGAGACTAAGTGTTCAATTCTTTGATTTTGTCTGCTTATATGTCATTATGGGCTAAACCAGTCAGGGAAGGCTTCATGGAGACCTGTTCCAACTCTTAAAAGATGACTGAGATTTGGTTAGATGGCAGGGAGAAGGAAGGGCACTTCAGGTGAATGTCAGCAAAGGCAGGGGAGGCATTGTCATTGAGTATGGGAAGAACCTGGTTAAAGTAGAAAAGTACATGTCAGGAAATAATGTAAAGTGGTGGATAGTTAGGATAGGGTCAGATTTTGATGCACATTGAAAGCCAAAAGGAGAAATCTGTGCGTTAGATACTAGGGAGTTACTGCAGATTCTGAAACAAGGAAGTGATTTCTTAGGTAGGCTTGGGAAGACATGATATATCAGTGCCAGCTAAAATGTGACCATGCAGTGTGTTCCATAATGTCTGGGTTGTACTTGTGAAACCCCTTGGTTTCTATGGAAGAATATCTTATTTAGTATTTTCATAACTGCAAATACTGTTCTTCCTTTGGGATTAAATTGGCACTGCTTCCTAGAAAATACATCTTGGAGAAGCCATAAGCTCCTTATGTAAAGGCTCTATTGTCTTTTTACCTAAGAACTCTCCTCAAGGCCATTTCCCTTGGCAGTGGTATAGTACTCTAGTTAGTTAAAGATGAAGAAAAATCTGCTAGGATAATGGTGGTTTCTTTTCCTGTTTTCCTGTATGACTTTTTGCTTCCCGCTGTCTTGCCTTATCCCGTTATTAAACTGTTGAGTTTCCAAAAATGACAGTTTCAAAGATAATGCTCATCTCAAATAGAGTAACAGAAAGTAGTGAAAAGTCCTATTTGTTGACAGATTTCTCTATCCTGAGTGTAAGAAAAATGGGAGTTCTGATGCTATAGTTTCCATCCCATCTAGCCAATTACCTGGCATCCTTTAGAACTGGAAACCTGAAGTATCACTGACATGCATCAGAGATGAAACTTTTTCTGTATAAAAAGGAAAAGCTAATGAGTCACCTATAGTATTGCAAACCCCATGAACCATCTGGTAACAGTCAACATCCTCTTCAATTCTCGCAACCTGGTCTGAGACAGCAGGCCTCTCTGCTGCTGGGAAAGCTGTAAGCTGTTGGAGACCCAACTCAAGACAAAGAACCATAGCACCTCCATCTCCAGCCTTCCTGAGACCTCTACTGGTCATATTGAATATGCTTCAGAAAACATTATTAGGATGCATAGGCTGTTTCCTCAGTGCAGGGACTAATTTCACACTCTCCTTCTCTTTCTCTCTCTCTCTCTCTCTCTCTCTCTCTCTCTCTCTCTCTCTCTCTCTCTCTCCCTCTTGCTCTCTCTCTCGCTCTCTCGCTCTCTCGCTCTCTCGCTCACACACGCACACACACGCCCTCCAAAAAAAAAGTCATTCATTTCTAGAGTAATTACTATTAAATGTAGGAAATAAAATGAAAAGGAGAATCTTATAATTCCTTCTTTCGGCCATTCCTGTGGACCCTGAAAATAACACTAATTCAATGGTCAGGGGTCCACACTAGGAAAGAGGCATGGATAGGTAATAAACTGAACCACTGGGGCAAGTATCTATATCAATGAGAGCTTGAATTTATTGACATATGGATGAAGTGTTCTGGTATCAGCATGGATTAAAAGGGGAGAGACTAGTCAGGAAGATATTGCTATAATGTAGGAATTAGGTAATGGCAATCAAAATGGATTCAATGGTCATTCGATAAGCATTTATTGAGTTTTGTCACATCAGGCCACTCAGTGAAATTGACTCTATTATCTATACAGAGATAATAATTTCTAGCATTTATAGCACACTTTAAAGTTTACAAAGCACTTTACAAAGATTATCTCATCTTATTCTCACAACAACCTTGAGAGATAGGTACTGTTATAGGTAAGGAAACTGAGACAGACAGATTTGCTCAGAGTTATACAGCTAGTAAGCATCTGAAGACAGATTTGAACTCGGGTCTTATTGGACTCCAGGCTCAGCAATCTATTCACTACACAACTTGACTTCCCTAAGATAGCCCTATATAGTATGGAAAGATGACATCCCAGCTCAACAAGCTATAATTTTATAATGTTAACATGCCACAAGACATAAGTAACTTAGACCCTGAACTACATATTCATCAACCAAACTTAAAAAGGGCTATATCATTATAGGGATTCCAGCACCTGCATCCAAAAACAGAATCCATTGAACTGACTTGGTTTCTCTCCCCTGAAGGATAAATGCCATCCATGCATTTTCCTTTTTTTAAAAAATGGAAATGTTTTGCTTTGATACCATATACACTTCCCAACTAATGCTCAAGCAATCTTTCTAGCCAACTCCTCCCTCCCTCCCCCCAACGCACAAAGTATATTCCCTGAAGAGTTTAAGCAGAGGTTCTCAACCTGTGGGTTATGTTCAATTTAAATACATCCTGCATATCAGATATTTACATTATGATTCATAACAGTAGCAAAATTACAATTATGAAGTAGCAACGAGAATAATTTTGTGGTTGGGGGTCACCATGACATGAGGAACTGTATTAAAGGATCGTGGCATTAGGAAGGTTGAGAACCACTGGTTTAAGGTAAAACCGCCTTATAGAATCATAGAATGTCAAGAGCTGGAAGGGACCTTCTAATTCTTAGTACAGCACACTTGACAAATTTGATCTAAGGAGGGCAGTGCCCAGTGGGTGTAACTGATAAAGCATTTCACTGCCCACATCTGTAGTTCACCAGTTATTAACAGAGAGGAAAGATCTGTACTTTAACTTGAACAGTATGGTACCAACTCATACTTCCTAGTTGACTTGAGTTGTTACAATTTAATGTCGTACGTATATACATTCTTATAGTCATAGTGTATATTCGTTTGGCTTTGCTTTTTTCTCTCTGCACTCCATATAAGTTCTCCCATGTTTCTTGGACTTTTTCATATTTGTTACTACTCAGGGCCTGATAACATTGTGTTACATTAATATATCACAATTTATTATCAATCAGTTAGCATACATGAAATGTCTATTATATGTTACATTGTGCTAGATATTAGGGATACAAAGACAACAATGCATTATTAGTTCTTGCCCTCAAGGAGCTTATATTTCATTGAGTGAAACAGCATTTATACATATGTAGTATGTTTATGTGTATGTATATCCATATACACACACACACACACATATGAGATAGAGTAAATACAAGGTAATTTTAGGGAGAAGGCACTTAAAACTGGGGGGATTGTTAGTGTCTTCACTGAGGAGATTCTTAATATATCCAGGGGAATCAGGAAGAACATTACTCCTTATTTGGAAGTGGTACTTGAACTGAAATCTGAGGAAGCTGGCGTGAAGGGGCTTAAAAGATAGAGATGAGGAGGGAATGCATTTGAGACATTCAGCCATTCCCTAGTTTTTGGAAAGCCCTAGCTTTTTGTTTCTATGAATATTTTTGTACATCTGTCTTTTCTTACTGTTATTAGTGTCTTCCAAAGTATTGAACCTAATAGTGGATTCTCAGGGTCAAAGGCCATAAGCAACCTAAATTTTTTTACATAATTGAAATTGATTTTCATAATGTTTAGACCAATTTTCGGCTCCAACATTAGGAAAATAGCATGCTTATCTTTGCATAAGTCCTCCATCTTTGAATTTTCCCATTGTTAGCCATTTTTGCAAATTTATATTTTATTTGCATTTCTCCAAATTAGTTATTTCAAACAATTTTTCAGATAGTTACTAACAGACTATATTTCTTTTTAAGAACTGTTTGACCTTTGACCATTTGTCTACTGGGTAATAGCTCTTAATATAGTAGATAATGTCAGTTCCCTTTAAATTCGAGATACCAGAATTCATTAACAGTCAAGATTTTTACTGTGAAATTTGTTTTTTTCTTCCACCAATCTTGTTATGTTGCTTTTCAAAAATTAACAATATATACCTGAAGGCTGTACTGCTTCAAATAATCTCTTTCTCTTCCTCATACCATTCCTTACCAGCCCAGACCCAAATCAGTAGATTTTTGTCTTTAAAAAAAAAAAATCAGTCCTTTTATATTTGAAGTAATCCAAACCCAACCTCTTTGCTCAGCCTTAACCCTCTGAGGTCCTATCTGTTGCTAAATCAGCCCCAGATCTACTTTTAATTTAGTGATAATATCTCTTTATCTTAAGTTGTCCTTGCTTAGCCCAAATGAATGTGTTTCTTACAGCTTATGAAGATCCTGATGCTTCCCTCACACCCTTTCCCCCTCTTTGTATGACCTTTACCTGTGGCATCCTACTTTCAAAAGTACTAAATGTTTCATTCCCTCAATGATCTTGAGAATTCTTATTTGCAGCATATCAGCAATGAGTCACTATTGGTGTCCAATGAGTACTATTTGGTCTGCTTTTTCTTTATTAAGTATTGGGGGAGTGGGGGGTTATCTACTGAGTTAGCATTTCAAAGATTCCACTTGTCTTCATTTTTCTCAAAATGAATAACTAGAAATCATTAATTCTGTTGAAAGAATTTTATTCTCATGTTCAAGTATTCTTAGCTTTGTACATTGTTATCCTTTGATGTAAACTGTTTTCCTTTGCTTTTTGCTATATTATATTTCATGCTTTCTTTCATTTCTCTTCATCAGTGAGTAATGTGCAGTTCAAATTAGCATTCTTTGATAATTGAACTGTCTCCTCCTAGCAACTTGTTAGACTTTCTTTGACCCAGAAACTCTGAAGCTAAGCAGCTATGTTTTTAGGTTAAACCTGAGGTTCCTCTCTGACAGCCTCCAATTAGTTGTATTGATCTGTACTTTGCCCTCTAATTCCAGTACTCCTAGGCAGTTTTCTTTTATGATTGCATGAAATAGAGTATCCAGTTGGTTTTTTTGTTTTTGTTTTTGTTTTTGTTACATGATGTTTTTCTAGGAGGCCAATGATTCTCATACTGTCCCAAGCTTTAGCTTCTAGGTCCAGTGGTCTGGATTTTGGTGCTTTTAACTTTGCTCTCATATTTCTTGTTACCTCTGTATTTTTGTGTTTGCTTCTGCCGTTGCCATTTAATGACCTCCCGTGCTTCATATTTTCCATCTTCTTTTCTAAACTATGTAATCTCCTCTTTATCTTTTCAAATTCTTCTTTAAGAGCACTACTTTCTTTATATCTTGGATCATCTTATTTCCTTCCTTCTTTCCTTTTTCTTTCTTTTTCTCTCTTTTCTTTGGTAAGGCAATTGGGGTTAAGTGACTTGCCCAGGGTCACACTGCTAGTAAGTATCAATTGTCTGAGACTGAGTTCTTTCTTTTAATAAACTTCTCAATGCCTCTGGGGGTTCTTTTAGTAATTCCATCTTCATTCTTAGGGTCTAGGTATTGTTATATAATATTCCCTTCTGGAGATTTCCCCTTAATTTCTTTACCCCATGGTATTTCTTCTTTGAATTAGGAGTGCTATTTCGTTTATAGATTTCTTTCATCTCAGTTGTTGATTTTTCTATAAAGATTTCCTTTCCCTTCATTTTATTGTTCTTTTACTTTATTTGGTGCATTTCTTCATGTTTTGACTTGAAGGATAACTGGGCTGAGACATAGCCACTAACTCAGCTGTCTTATAATTAGTGTCATCAGTTTTCATTTTTAAAAAATTAGTTCAATGGATGGCTTTTGGTTTTATCTTAGTTATTTTTGTTCCTACTTTTCTACCTCTTACAATTAGCTCTCTCTTTTAACAAAATCAGCTGATATTGTGACCATTTTTGACAGTGTCGGCAATATTTCACATCCTTGGTCCCCTACCTCTCCATCAAAAGGAGGGTCATGCAGTTCTTTTTTCTTCATGAGTCCCAAGATCAACCATTATAGTTAATTAAGCTTCATCTTAGTTTTCCTTAATTGTTGGAAATATTATATAGTTCTTATTCTGCTTACTCCATTCTTTTGTAGACTTCCCCATGTTTCTCTAAATTGCTCATATCATTTCCTATGGCACAATAACATTCCATGGCATTCATATGCATAATTTATTCACTCATTCCCCAGGTGATGGTTACCTAGTTTGTTTCTCCTATTTTGGGGGGGGGGGGAGTTGCTACCACAAAAAGTAGTGCTATGAATATTTTTACACACGTGAAAGCTTTCTACTTTTGTCTTCCTTGGGGTATACTCCCAGTCACGGTATCTCTTTGCCAAAGGTTGTGCACCATTGGTGACTTTTCTGACAGCATTCCACATTATTTTCTCATATCATTAGAACTATCCATTTTCAACCACTTCAGATTTTAGTACTGAATAAACTGGAATGTCTAGGAATAAATATCAGATTGCTACATAAGGATCAGATGAAACGTTGTTCACTATTTGAAGAACAATGGAAAATTTTCTTTGCTAGTAGTAGTAGTAGTAGTAGTAGTAGTAGTAGTAGTAGTAGTAGTAGTAGTGGTAGTAGTAGTAGTAGTAGTGGTGGTAGCAACAATACGACTAATAATAATTATGAGAGCCTTTATCGTATGAGAACCTGAAGCGCTTTACAAATATTGTCCAATTTGATCTTCACAACAATCCTGTGAGACAGGTGCTGTTATCATCCCTATTTATACCAATGCAGAAACTAAAGCAGACGGAGGGGAAGTCATTTGCCCAGGTATCCAAGATCAAATTTGAACTCAGTTCTTTCAGACTCCCAAGTCCAGGTTGGAGCTTAGTTACATAGATATGATCAGTTTAGAACTGACCAGAATAGTCTGTAATTAGGAGATAAGTAACAAGACAACAAAATCATGGCATTTTACTCAGAAAAGGGACAAATACAATTTGAGCAGGAGATAGCTAGCATTTATATAGTGATTTATAGTTTACATATATTATCCCATTTGATCCCCACAACAACCCTGTGCAGTAGATGCTATTATTACACCCATTTTACAAATGAAAAAACTGAGGAAGATAGCCAGGGAGTGGTAGGTGCTCACACAGCTAGTAAATGTTTGAGGTCAGATTTGAACTGATTTGGTCATATTGGTACATTCCTGACTCCAGATCCAGTGCCCTATTCATTGTGCCACTAAACTGCTAATGTATATATGAATTATACTTAGAAATCTAAAATTAAATTAGAATTAACCAGAAGAAAAAGTCATTCTACCTGACATTAGGCAATCACCATGTGGCTAAAGATTTCCATAGTAATTTTAGTTAAGATGCATCCTACTACTTCTAATAGTCTGACTAGACGACTCATAAATGAGAAAGAACCTACCAAATTACATTTGTATCAATGCGTGCAGTTACCTGACGTATAATTTCTATAGAATGGACTTAGAGGTCTTTTATCTAGATCAATAAAGAACACATGAACTTATAATGAGCTAACTTTCTTGGTGCCCGTAAGCTTTGCTGATCACTTACCTCCCAACAGCCCCGTGAAGTAGGTAGTACAGCTTCTACTAATTATTAAAAATTTCTACTTTTTAATGCTTCTGTATTTTTTAATCTTCTGATCTTTAATTTGCGTTGGGCTGTATTCAACTTTTAAGGGAGGAGTGGATCTCATTGTGATAGTAGGTAGACTCTTTTATGTTGCCAGCATGCCCTTTTGGCCAATTATGCCTTCCTGTTTCATACCCATCAGGTGTTGCTTGTCCCTTTCAGAGACAGGAAGGGCACTCCTTTGATGTCAGGTTGAAAACATCCTCTTTTTCTGCATGTAGCTTGTTCATTTTCCAACTCATTTCAATCAAGGATCTGATGGAGTAGTTTTCACGTTTGGCTGCATCATCTTGTCTTGGCACTGGTTAGATGTAGCCTCGGAGTCTGTTGGTAAAAGGATGAGAAGAGTCAGAGAGGGAGAAGGTGACATTTGGGACATGGAGGATACAGTTGAAGTAATTCATCCCTGAAGATAGATGAATGTATGAATGAATTTCATTCATGAACACTTATTGAGCACCTAGGATATACCAAATACTGAAGTGATGAGGATACAAAAAGAAAAAAAAATGAGAGTGTCTGCCCTGGAGGAAGTCATACTCTTACCGAGGGAGATAGTATATGTAAAACAGTAACACAGTAGGGTAGATGGCAAGGACCATGTGTCTTTAGGTGACACTAGCAGCAGGTCAGATAACAGTGCCCAAGGAGTAGGAGGGCCCAATGATGAGGCAGATGGCAAGGCTTCATGGATTTTAGAATTTGGAAGCAGGACAGATGTTAATTCCTAGTGATCTCCCATCCAAGTTTTATGAAAAGCCTTTCCATTCTGATGGTCTCATTGGTTTAAGGATACCAGGGGATCCTGAGAGAGAGGTAAAGGGAAGATAAAGGGTGAAGGATGCCCAGAGTGCCCTCCTTTCTTCCCATATACCTTTAAACAAGAACACATACCCATAATAGGTACTGAAATAGAAAAGAGAATTTAAATCAAATGTTAGGAAAAATGGGATGAAAAATTAGTATGAAATCTTAAAGCATTCATTTAATCACTGTGAATTTTAATTGCCCCAAGCATAAAGTGGTGACAAGTAGCTAATTTCTTTGTAGTTCTCCACCCCAAACCCCCTTCAGAAAAAAGTTCTGTTCAAGGGTTAATGGTGTTTTGTTTTGTTTTTGTCGCTTTGTTTATCATGTCTTTTTACTTTTGCATCCAGGACAAGTCAGTTTTACAAAGGTATCTGTATATCTGTTTATTTCCCTTCTTTTATTTATCCACTACAAAGAATTGGAGAATGCTCTAGGTATGAAGCTAGTTGTTTTTGTTGTCATCAATCTCTTTGTGACTCTGTTTGGGGTTTTCTTAGCAAAGATACTGGAGTGATTTGCCATTTCCTTCTCTGGCTCATTTTACAGATGAGGAAACTAAGGTAAACAGGATTAAGTGACTTGCCCAGGGTCACACAGCTAGTGTCTGAAGCAAGATTTGAATTCAGGCCCTCCTGACTCCAGGACCAGCATTCTCTCCACTGTGCACCTAGCTGCTTCATGAAGCTGTTTAGCACTGTGCTATTTAAGGAAATGGTGTCATGTTCATCCATTTTGCAAATAACATAATTCTAAGAGAGTTAGTTAGCACCTTGGATAAAAGTCAGGATCCCAAAATATATCGACAGTGATCTAACAAGATACGGTTCAGTTAGAATAAAAGTAATATCTTACACATGTGATAACACAAAAGTCAGCTTCATGAGTACCACATGAAGCTGGGAGAGGCATGATTGCATAGCAGTTCTGAAAAAATCTGGGGGTTCTAGTGGTCTTAAGCTCAGCGTGAGTCAGCAGGATGATGTGACAGCCAGAAAACCTAATGTGAGCCTAGTTGGCAAAGCTTCCAAGAATAGGAGGGTGATGGTACTACTGTGCTCTGCAGTTCTAAGACCTCATTGGGAGGAGGGTGTTCAGTTCTGAGCACCACTGTTTGAGAAGGACATTGATAACCCGGAGGATGTCCACAGGAGGACAAGCAGGATGGTGAAAAGCCTTGAACCCATGTCATTTGTCATTGTTGTTTGTCCTTCATTCTCAAAGAGGACCATGACATCAGGGATGCTATGACTGGCAAGTAAATTGGATTTAAATGAGGGAGGGCTGTGCAAAGTCACCAGCCTCACTTTCTCCTCCAGAGCCATCTGAGTCCAGTGGCAAGGTATAGATCAGGATGACTTGGAGATGGCCCAGGACACAGTGGGAGACCTTGGCCCTTTTAATCTAAGGTCTTTAATAGGTCTCAGTTTGACTGAGGCAACAACCATTCAGTGATTATGGTAGGTAAGAAATGAGTCAGAGAATCGCCTTTTTTACTTGTCAAAAAATAAATTAATCTGAGAGGGCAACTCCTCGGGGTTTCTAACCAAAAAGAAACAATTGCTATTAAAATTCATTCTGAACCAATCTGGGCCCAAACAATGATCAAATGGGGCTTGTCCTGGGACCTGTAGTTGGCCAATCCAGGAAAGCCAGAGTGATTTAGGCTTGAGGCACTGTCCTTAAGAAAGAAATCTAGCCCCAAGATAACTTGCAAGGTTTCTGTGATCAAAATTTACACTCTTTTGGGCCATCAGATAAGGATATGATACCCTTTATGGTGGGAGGAGAGGAGAGGGGAGAAGGGAAGGGGAGTGTTGCCAGTTCCAGTTGGGTCTCCTCTGGGGCAGCTAGTACTACATGTCATTTAAGGATGGGTTGAAGGAACTGAATTTATTTAGCCTGGAGAAGAGAAAGCTCAGGGAACACCAAACACCTCCAAGTACTTGTGCAAAAGTGATTGACCTGTTCTTTTTTGGCTTAGAGGACAGAATCTGGAGCTAGATGCTACAAAGAGACAGATTTAGGTGGAATGTGAGGAAAAACTTCACAATTAGAACCCTGCTTTAAGGTGGTGAGTTCCCTCTCCTTGGGGGTCTTTAAACAGAGACAATTTTTCAGGAATGGTAAATAATGTGTCTTGCTCAGGCAAGTCACCTGAGTACCCTGGAGTTCATTTCCCTCATTTTAAAATGAGGATACTGGACTACATCACTTGTACATCACCTTCTAGCTCTAGAGCTATGCATTGTCCGAAAGTGAAGAGTTCTTATCTGAAGTTCTATGTACTTGACTATTTCAATTCCCCTACAGTCTCTCTGCCTTAACTCCCTGCAGTGTGTCAAATCTGTGCCACAAATATAAAAACATATTTTAATAATTAATTTTTAAGTAATATGTGTTTTTATGTACACAGAAGGTGCTCTATTTTAAATAAAAAGGTTGGCAATTTAATCAATTAACAGAATTGATTGCTCCTTTTTTCTAAACATTTTGTCTAAGCAGGACTAGAAGTAAGCAGTCACATTGTTGAGACAGATCTCTTATAGTTACTTTTGGACATTCCCCTAGGGCTAAGATTGCCCTGTGAAACTTCTTTCTTTTTTGAGTGGGGGAAGGCAAGGCAATTGGGGTTAAGTGACTCGCCCAAAGTCACATATCTAGTAAATGTGTCAAGTGTCTGAGGCTGGATTGGAACTCAGGTCCTCCTGACTCCAGGGCTCTATTTACTGCACCACCTAGCTACTTTGAAGCAGGTATTAGAAAGCTAATAGCTAGGTGTGGGCCTACAAGCATGCTACTGCTATTCCTTCTGCTACTGCTGCCATCATCATCATCATCATCATCATCATCATCATCATCATCATCATCATCATCATTATTATTATTAAAGAGTTAGCCTTATATAGCACTTTAAAGTTTGCAAAGCATTATACATGTGTTTTCTCATTTTAGATCCCATAAGAGGAAGAAAAGAAAGTAAAACCTAAAAGTTTAGAAACAGAAGTAAGCCTGAAACTGATTCTTAGGTCTTCAGAAGATTAAATATACAAGCTGTTCCTCCAATACCAGGTGAAAAGGAAATTATAACTCAGCACTTACTCAAAGCACTGGGCTGGGTACTAGGGACACAGAATTAGAAAAGGGAAAACAGCCCCTGCCCTCAAGTAACTTATATTCTCCATCTCTAGTGAATAGAACATGTGAAAAGATAGTTATATACATGATAATTCAAAGAAGAAGAGGGCACTAACCATTAGAGGGATCTAAAAGGGTCCCCCCTACAGCAGGAGGAAAGGGCCTACTATGTGCCAGGCATTGTGCTAAGGGCTTTACAGATGTTATCTCATTTGATCCATCACAACCACCCTTGCAGGTGGGTACCTCAGGAAACTGAGGTAGCTGTGGTTTGCCCAGGGTAACACAGCTGGTTAGTAGAGTTCAAAAGCCATTGTCACCCAAATCAATTGATATGAAATAAGCTGGTGCTTAGACCTATTTAATCACTTGTAAGTATTACAAATAATCATTTCTTTTCCAAAAACACTGGAAAGAATGATCAAAATAGGCAAGAACAATTTCCAAGAATAAACATTAATTTATTAGTCACCCCCAGAGACCATTAGTTAAGTTAGTTGTGTACTGTGGCCACCCAGGTATCTATGCTCATCCACATCAGCTGAAAAAGATATGTATTAACCATCTCTGCTATATACAGAACACTTTACTAGGCCCCATGTAGGGTGTGACTAAGACTAGCCTGAATAAGGTTGGCAGAGTTGAAGCATGAGGTGTTTGTTGAAGATGGTCCCTGTACAAGGTATAAACATCTTATCACCTTTTGGACTTTGGTGATGTCCCCTTGATAGGATGTGAAGAAGGGCTTACCCATTGATACCACATTGATTGGACCCTGGCATTTGAGGATGAGTTATTGAGTTGTTGAACTTAGCTTTTTTTAAAAGGGACCAGATATAGGTCTGGAAAAGATGAAAGAGAGAAGAGCTTAAGGATGCCTAGGTGGTGCAGTGAATAGAGCACCGGCCCTGGAGTCAGGAGGACCACAGTTCAAACCCAGCCTCAGATGCTTAATACTTCCTAGCCCTGTGACCTTGGGCAAATCACTTAACCCCAATTGCCCTGCCTTCCTCCCTCCAAAAAAGAAAAAAAGAGAGAGAGGAGAGCTTAAAAGATGCTATCTATACTCAAAGAATAGACTTAGATCACTGGTGGGAGGAAGCCTTTTTATTCACTCACCCTCCTCCCAGAGAACTTCTTGGCATCAGATAAGAGAGCAGCTAGTAGGTAATGACAGAGCACCTACTGGGAGCCCCCAGAGATGGAATTGCCCAGTGAAGGAGTTCCTGGAACAAACCTTCTGGGGAGAAGAGAAAGAATTCTCTGACGGCATTCATTTTCTGAACCATCAGTCTTAGACATAAGAGGAAGAACCCTGTGGCCTGGCATTTGAGGGGGAGTAACTATAATGTGGAGGAACAACCTGGACCATGCTGTTGAGTTGGAAAGGGATTGACTCTCTGGTAGCACCTCTGTCCCATTTTCTTTTGTCTTTGGGATAACTTTAACTTCAGGGTACATTATAAGTCTAGAGAATTGTGTAGGTCCATGGGGAGAACTTGGGCAGCTAGATGGTGCATTGAATAGAGTGGAAGACTGCTCTTTCTGAGTTCAGATCTAGCCTCTATGTGCTAATAGGTAAGTCACTTAACCCGGCTTGCTCCTCTGTAAAATCAGCTGGAGAAGGACGTGGCAGACCACTCCATTATCTTTGCCAAGAAAACCCCAAACAGGATCAGGAAGAGTTGGACATGACTAAACAACAATTTATTAGAGCAATTACCTAAATCATACAAAACTAGACTAAAAAGAGGAAAAAAGATATTGCAGGCAATTGACACACAGTGGAAACAGTTCAACCTGACCTATTCAAAGAAGCTATTGATGAAAAATTGGTTAAGGACAGAAGTAACGTCATAATCATAAATCATAGGCTATAATATTTTTATATAGAAACTTAACCAATGTAAATCAATTGTCACAGCAAGGAAACAAAAAGAGCCTAAGACAGACCTTAATCAAAGACACTTGGCTCATTTGCCAAGCAGAAAAATATCATAGCCAAAGGAAGTACTAGTTTATGACATGAAATCATTTGTAAAATTGTACTAACAAAGATGGGTGCAATATTATCAGGAGAAGCAGCAAAAGGAAAAAGTAAAACTAGGTTTAAAAAGTTTCTCAAGAGACCCCACTCGGGAAGGTTATTTTAAAGACATTTGAACATGACAAAGGAGAACATAAAATAGAAAAAAAAATGGGAAAGATCTATAATGCGCACTGAAAAACCAACAGGATGAAGATTGTTGTCTGTATTATAGGAGGCCCTTATGACAGACTTAGAGAGTTTGTACATCCATAAATATAAAAATCATGGGCGGACAGTTCAGATAAGCATGGAGCTCTGCTTAGAAATAAATGGGAAAAAGAAAACAAGGAAAGACACTGTTTTTATTGTTGGTCAGTCACGTCTAACTCTTTGTGACCCCATTTGAGGTTTTCTTGGCAAAAATCCTGGAATGGTTTGCCATTTTCTTCTCCAGCTTATTTTATAGATAAGGAAACTGAGGCAAGCAAGGGTTAAGTGACTTACCCAGGGTCACACAGCTAATAAGGGTCTGAGACCAGATTTGAATCTCTAGGCCCAGCACTCTATCCACGGCACCACCTAGCTGGCCCAAGGACTATGTTACATTCAAGAAATTAACTCTTCAATGACCTCATATATTTCTTAGAATCAGAAACTCATCTTTTAACATGATTTTCTATCAGTGTCGTTATATAGTTATGAATCATGGAATACTATAGACTCTGTCAAATTAAAAGTAAGTGGTACATGTACTAAGACAATGGAGAAGCACATTAGAGGGCAGTAGGAATATGGAACATAAGAGAAAAATGCAGAGTAAAATGTGTCATCAGAGGAATATAGGATAAGAAAATAAAATGATTAAATGACAAAAGTTGAGGGATAGGTAATCTTATGTTTAGCAAGATGGTGAAGTAGTTATCTTCCTTAAACCACTCCAAAGCAGAAGCTTCAGAAAAAGAAATTATATGCCAGATATAATGTAATTAAGCCTAAATCCACAAACTAGGAAGACAGAAACACTGAATAAGATTTTTTTTTGGAGGGGGAAATCAAAGCAGTTGGGGTTAAGTGACTTGCCCAAGGTCACACAGCTAGTAAAGGTCAAGTATTTCAGGCTGGATTTGAACTTAAGTTCTCCTGACTCCAGGGCTGGTGCTCTATTGACTGCACTGGAGTCAAGAGGACCTGAGTTCAATTCTGACCTCAGACACTTAGTAGCTGGGCAAGTCACTTAACCCCAATTGCCTCTAGATAAATAAAAGATTAAGAACAACATCATAAATCGACCTTGAGCATCTGGGGTAATGGAAGCAGCCACTCAAGCTCATGCTTTAGGATCTGCCAGTATACTTACTACTACCCCGCTTCCCATCCCCATGGCATTGACTCAGTTTTTTAATCACTGTCACCTCACTGATTCTGACCAGCTATTCAAAAGGAGGGGAAAGATAGGCTAGATGTGGGAGTAGAAGACAAAGACAAAAGAGAGCTTAGTATAAAGTTGGCTAGAATAAGAGAGCTTCCATACTTGAAGACAAGGACACCAATTGGGGCCAGCCATCTCTCTCCATTGTTCCCTCTGGGCAGAGATCCAGCTAAGTTTCCAAACCCCAGAACCTGAGAAGGCTGAGGATGCCCAGCTTCAGTGTGATCTGTGTGGTACTAAAGGGGGATCGGGCAAAGAGTGAAGAGAGGAATCAGAAGCAAGCAACTGTAGATATAAGAGGAAAGCTAAAAGACCCCAAATCCAAGGGAGCACCATCCTAAGCCTAGGTCACAGGCAGAGAAAACAACAGAGAGGGTCATTAGGATAGGGAGGACAGTGAATAAAATGAAAAGAGATGCCAGAACATAATAAACAAATATTATACCAGGAGGAAAAATGAACAAAAATCCCCTAATAAAAAAGAAAATCCTGTGAACTTCCCAGAGATCACCAAACAAGTTTAAAAGATTAATTTAAAAATTTTTTAAAGATATTAAGAGTTGGGTTGGGTTAGAAATGTGAGTTGTCATATACCAAGAAAATTCCAAGAAAACATAATGAAGACTCTTTCCAAAGAAACAGAGATTCTGAGAAGAAGCATTACAGAACTGGAAAACAAAATACACAATTGGAATAAGATTTGGCAGAAGCAGAAGAACAGCTCGAATGCTGCCACAGGTACTTCCTAGCCATATGACCCTAGGAAAGTCATCAAAACTTTCTTTTCCCTCAGTTGTGTAATTTGTAAAATGAGTATGCTCGACTTAAGGGCCTCTGAAACTATGAGCCTATGAACTTGAAAAGAACACATGAATTCTATAGAAACCAACATGAAGGGGCAACTAGGTGAAGCAGTGAATAGAGCACTGGCCCTGGAGCCAGGAGGAACTGAGTTCAAATCCTGACCTCAGACACTTATTAACTGTGTGACCCTGGACAAGTCACTTAACTGCAATTGCCTCTAGAAGAAGAAAAGAAAGAAATCAACATGACCAACCGTGATGATGGGAAGTACTCAGAAAACTTGAGCATTATGTTATAGGTCTTTTAGAAGAACATAACTAGCAAAAAAAACCTGAGGGCCATACTGCAGGAAATAATGAATAGAAGATGTCCAGAACTTTTGAATACAGACAACAAAACACTGAGATCAAGCAAATCCACTAACTGCTACCAGAGGAAAAACCCCATAATTGAAACTCCAAGGCATACGTAGTGGTTAAATCTTAGAATTTCAATTTTTTTAAAAAAAGTTCAGGTTGTAAAACCTCAATCATAAATACATAAATACAAGAAAGATAATTAAATGTAGTTATAAATAAAAGACTAAATAACAAATAATTGTTTTACATAGAGAGTTTGCATTTTCTTAAAAATAAAAAAAAACTGAAATGAGAGGCAAAAGAACAAAAAAGAATTAAGGGGCATGTGATTTAAGTGGAACTCAAAGAATCACCCAAAAAGCAGCAAGAAGAGCTGAAGAAATGTGCCATGGTCCAAGTCTTGTTATCTCCTATTAAGGGAAGCAGTAACTTTAGTGGGAGGGATCGTATGGTCGGATATTGGTTGACTAGGGAAAGGGGAGGTTAGACAATGCCAGCTGGACTTTATCCTCACAATATTTTCTTGATTCTTTCCACAAGACTTTGGTTTGTGGTGGTTAAAAGAAGTGGAGGGGAAGGGGGAGCAGAGGGGAGTCTGCTGCAGGAAGGAAGGAAAGGGTGCCCTAAGGAACACTTCCCACAATGGGAAAAGGTGTTTGTGGTAAGAGATGAAGGCCATAGGATGGGTCTTGTGTAGGGGGGATTTGCCCATGAGGAGACCACTTTCTCTGAGGGGAGCATAAGGAGTAGTCAGTGACCATGCTATGGGCAGTGCCTAGAATTGGTCCCATTCTTGTTGTTTTTGTCCTTCATTCTCAAAGAGAACCATGATATCAGGAGGGTGATGCCATGACTTGCAAGTGAATTGGATTTAAGGGAAGGAGGGCTGTGCAAAGTCACCAGCCTCACTTTCTATTTTGGGTCCAAGACAGAGATGAGGATGACTGGAGATGGCCTAAATCCTAAAGACTTGGAGCACAAAGTGATGCCCATCTCATGACTAGTCAACATTGTTTCCTTAGTGGACTGATTTTCTCTGAGTGAGAAGTAGCAGAACAAAAGGTGAAGGAGATGCAATCTACAATGCAGTCACATAGAAATGGGACAGTGGAGGGAGTTCAAATTTCGCCTCTCAGAACCTGCTCTCCTGAATGAAACAGGGAGAGAATAAAGAAGGAACAGAGAAGAATGATATAAAGGTATAAGTCAGTGAGCTGGAGAATAGAATTCAGAGTAGGCTAGAGAGGAAGAGAAATAATGAGGACCAAAGCAAATGGCAACTTGGCAAAAAAGTTAGTACAAAAGAACATTATTTAAACTAAGAAGGCGGGGGCTTTAAGAAAAGATCACAGATAAATGAGCAAAAATAAAAAGAAATGAGCAGTTTGAGTAAAGACAGGAAGTTGAGCAAGGCAGGTAAACGGGAAAAGGGGAAAATGTGTGAGAACAGACTAGAACCAGAGGTAGTAGAAGCAAAACCAGTCAGGGACAAGATACTGACTTAGAAGGGGAGAAAGATCAATGCAAAAGAAGTAAGTGGGGGAACACACAAGCTTAGTGATTACAGCCTTAAATACCAATCATTGAAACGATCCGATAAAATGAAAAAGATCGGCAGAATGGATAAGAAAAGAAAACCCAACAATTTGCTGCAAGAAGTACATCTAAAAGTGAAGACATGCAAAACTGGGGTGGGGGTGTTAAAGAACGTACCTGGGTCCACATTTCATTTGTTTTTCAGTTTTAGGGATCCACCTACCTGTGAAAGATTTTAGAGAGTGACTTTGAGTTTTGAAGTGAACATTGGGCCAGTCACAAATCACACAGTGTGTGTGTGTGTGTGTGTGTGTGTGTGTGTGCGCGCGCACGCACGCGCTCATATGTGCGTCCATGTGCACGTGCGCATGTATACGGACATATACATAGGTATATATGTATTATACACATGCATGGATGGACATACAGACACAGATAGATAGATACATAGATAGATGATAGATAGAATAGCCTTGAAGGTTCTTGAAGTTACCGTTTCAGTTGAAAAGTCATCAATCTGTGTTATGTAACAGTCCTTCTTTTATTTTGTATTCAACAAAAGACGGGGTGCTAGAAGTGTATTGGATTCTGCCGGTGGCATGCTGTGTAATCTTGGGCATATCACTTAACCTCCTATGTCTCATCTCAGATGGGAACGATAATATGCAACTACTTAGGGGGAGTTTATATGGATTAAATAATTAATGAATAGAAATCTCTTTGAAGAAAGCAATAACCTAAGTTTGTTGGGGTTTTTAAAGTCTTTTGCCAGAATTTCTAGCTCATATGGTTTATATGTGTCTCTGATGAAAGAAAGCTTTATTTGAACAGCTTTTTTCTTAGACCAGCAATGGACTCAATTGGTTCATCTTCAAGGAGAGGAATTTATGCTGTTAATTATTTTGTATCACTTTTTCTGCACTTTGCAATTATCTTTGTACATATTATACCCCGCATTAGGAGGTAAGCCTTTCAAGAGAAGGGCAGGACTGTTGGATTTGTGTCTTTGTAGCGTCAGCACCCAGCATAATGCCTAGCATGTACAGTTGGTGTAAGCATTTAGTAGATGCTTGTTGAATTGGGGATAGGGGAACAAGTGAGGTATTAATGAGCTTGCTGAGATTTCACAATGCCATGAGACTTCAAGGCAGGGCTCCAGAGCATTGGGAGGACCCTCTACAGTCAACTTCCAGTCGTTTCCTAGAAAAGAACATGAAACTAAAAACTCTACAGTAAACTCCTGGGGAAGATACAGATGGGTCAGCTATCTGCCCTCGGTAGTGTTGATGGGAACATTCATTCATTCATTCCAACATTTGAGGAGGATAATGAATGAAGGGTCATAAATGCTAGAGCTAGAAGGACCCTCAGAAACCATTTGGTTCAACCCCTTTATTTTTACAGATGAGGAAATTCAAGTCAGGAAGGTTAACTTCCCCAAGGTCACATGGGGAAATAAGCATTATAGATAGGATTTGAACCCATGCCCTCTGACGGCAGAGCCAGTGTAATTGCCACTATACCTTGCCGAGTTGATGATTGAATAGTGCTTTAGTATTTGCAAAGCAATTTCTATACATTATCTTACCTGATCCTCACAACCTAGTAAGATAAATATTATTTTCCCTACTTTTTATATTAGAGAGTATAAGTGGCCACATGGCTCGTAAATATCCGGGGATTCAAACCCATGTCACTCCTGACTCCAAGTCTATTGTTCACTCCACATTTCCATAATTTCACAAATTTGCAAGGTAGTCATATAGAAGAGAAATTAGATTTGTTTTGTTTCTGGGTTGTTGGTTTGTTATTTTTCTACCCAACTTAGGAGAAAGACCTGCCAATTAAGAGAATCCGAATAAAAATGGTTCGTTCATAAAAATTAAAATACAAGATAAATAAGATGAAAAAAGAGCATCTGGTTGCCCTCATTTGCTGAAGGCATCAGACCCACAAACTGCATCCCAGGGCACCCAAAAGAATGGCGATGGGATCGCTGAGATGCTATTAGTGTTCTTTGAAAAACTGAGGATGGGAGAGGTGCCACAGTACTAGAAAGATGCAAATGCCCTGATTTTTGAGAAAGGGAATGGGGTTGATTCTACAAACCATAACCTGGCAATTTT
Organism: Pseudochirops corinnae; assembly: GCA_028646515.1. NCBI lineage: Eukaryota > Metazoa > Chordata > Mammalia > Diprotodontia > Pseudocheiridae > Pseudochirops > Pseudochirops corinnae. The sequence continues at coordinate 404,104,082 of CM053585.1, forward strand.
GTCTACAGTTCCTTTACAAATTCTGGAGCACATTTTTTTAAAAAACATTTTTAATTAATTTTTTTTTTAGATTAGAACATTCACTTCCACAAACTTTGGAGTTTTAAATTTTCTCTCCCTCCTTGCCCTCCCTAAGATGGTATACAATCTGACACAGGCTGTACATATACATTTTTGTTAAACATATTATCATATTAGTCATGTTGTAAAGAAGAATTATGGAATGAAGCACCAATGGAATGAATCACAAGAAAGGAGAAACAAAACAAAACAAAAAGGAGAGAGAGCAAATAGTATGCTTCAATCTGCATTCAGCCTCTGTAACTTTCTCTGGATGTGAATAGCATTTTCCATCATGAACCTTTTAGAGTTGTGTTAGAATCTTGCATTGCTGAGAAGAGCCAAGTCTATCAGAGTTAGTCATCATACAGTGTAGCTGTTACTATGTAATGTTCTAATGTTCTCCTGGTTCTGCTCATTTCACTCAGCGTCGATTCATATAAGTCTTTCCAGGTTTTTCTGAAGTGCTTATCATTTCCTATAGCACAATAGTATTCCATTATATTCATATACCACAGCTTATTTAGCCATTCTCCAATTGAGAGGCGACCCCCTCAGTTTCCAATTCTTTGCCGCCACAAAAAGAGCTGCTATAAATATTTTTGTATGTGTGGGTCCTTTTCCCATCGTATGATCTCTTTGGGATACAACCCTAGAAATGGTATTGCTGGGTCAGAGGGTATATATAGTTTTGTAGTCTTTTGCTCATAGTTCCAAATTTGGAGCACAATTTTTAAAAGAATTGTTTGGAAAGGGAAATATTGGCTGCTAAGAGCCAGCCTTAGTTCACACAAAAATTTTACAAAGTTGTGCCATTCACGTTCATTTTCTCTTTGATCTGACCTTTCCCCCGCACATGTGGCATACTTAGATTGAAGGAAAGCATTGGACAAAAGTGTCTCTCATAACATCTTGTGGATAAGATGGACAAAAGTGGGTGAGATGATAGTACTATTAGTACAGCCTTTAGAACTGGGTGAGTGACCAGACCCAAAGAGTAATAACTAATAGATTCCTATCAGGAGAGAGAGAGAGAGAGAGAGAGAGAGAGAGAGAGAGATCGATCACCAGTGTAGTGCCCCCATGGAGCTTTTCTTGTTCAACATCTTTATTAATGACTTGAATGCAGATATAAATGGCATGCTAATTAAACTTGAAGGTAACACAAAGTTGATTGGGATCGTGATAATCAGGTTGCCAGAAGATCTCAATAATCTAGATTGTAAGAACAATGGACCCAGATCTTATAAGATGAGATATAATAGGGACAAATATAAACTTCCTACACTTAGATTCATTAAATTGACTTCACGAGTTGAGGGGGAGGTGTAATTAGATGACAGTTTATATTTTAAAAGATCTGGGTATGTTAGTGGACTGCAAATTTACTATGAGTCAGCAGTGTGACATGGCAGCCAAAAACAGCTAATGAAGCTTACATTAAGAAAAGCACAGTACCTAGAGGGTGTGATGGACCCACTGGACTCTGTGTTATGATTGGCCGCATTCAGCTGGGGGCATCGTATTTAAGGGAAGCCATTGACAAGTTGGGGCATGGCTAGGATGATAAGAGGCCTGAACATCATGCTCTGTAAGGATCAATGAAAGGCTAAAGGGATGTTTAGACTGGAGAAGGGAAGACATATAGGAGATATTTTTAATTCAAAAATCAAAATCAACAGACACTACTCTTGATCTTAGTCAAAATTTCAGTGCACCTACTTGCTTTATTCAGAATGCAAAGAGAGATAGATTTAACACAGATCACAGAATTTGTATTATATTTGAGGAAAAAACAAATACATAAATAGCCGTGATGTAAGGATAGGAGAAATCTAGCCATCGTTCTATGTTACTCAGTGTTGGGGATCGTGAATTGGGAAGATTATAGAATCAAGTCAACAAGACCAGTTAGGAGGTTTTTGTAAGAGAATAGGTACCTGAACTAGGGTGTTCATAGTGAGAATGGAGATTAAGTAAGTACCGAATGTGAGATTTATTGCAGAGGTATAAAGGAAGAATTCGGCAACAGTAGGGTTGTGTGAAATAAGGGAGAAGGAAGGAGCAAAAGATTATGCAGATGTTACAATGCTGGGAATCTTAGTAAGACCATGGTACTAATAACAAGAAACCAAAAATATATTTTGAAGGGGTAGGTTTACAGAATAAAGATGAGTGCCATTTTAGATTTGTTTATCTTGAATAGTTAGCCAAATATCCAGAAGGAACTAACTAGCAGACGTTTGTAAACCTGGGATTAGGGTTGAGGTGGGGTAAGGTAGGAGTCTGATAGTAGCATTGTAGGCTTGGGAATCAACAGTATGGAAGGTGGAATTGAAGTCATAAGCCTGGAAAGGAAACACCAAGGAAGAGAGTGTGAAGAAAGAAGAGAAGAAGGTCTGGGACACCAGAGGCACCAAAGACAGCAATGAGGAGTTAGAGTAGGGTTGGAGAAATAGAAAGACATAAGATTGGGGTCAGATTGCAGAGTCTCAGAATTCAGCATCTTGGAGGTATTGATGGTTTTAAGTGGTGGTAAAGTGTGTCATGTGACTCCTCTCCCACCCATTCATGAATGGTTGAAGTAGAGTGGAGGTCATAGGAGGAAATAATCGCTCTTTTAAAGTTATTTGATGAGCTGTTAGGTTGAAGAAAGTTCAGACGTTCTCTGCTTGTCCCCAGAAGGCAAAACCAAGAGCAGTAAATTTTGATTTGACAAAAGAAAAAACTACCTAACACTTCAAGATGTTCCAGTGTGGATTGGGCTGCTTCAAGAGTTACTAAGTCCTCATTACTGGAAGTTTCAAACAGAGACTGGATGACCACTTCTTAGGTATTTTATAGACATGATTTTTTAAATTGTTTTTTAAAATTTATTTATTTAATATTTTTAGTTTACATCATTCATTTCCACAAGATTTTGAGTTACAAATTTTCTTCCCGTCTTTCCCCTACCCACCACCCCAAAACAGAAATCCCACTGTATACCCCCTCCTCCAATCTGCTCTCCTATATCCTCTCCCATCACCCCTCCGACTTTCCAGTAGGGCAAGATGGATCTCCCTGCCCCAGTGCCTGCATATCTTATTTCCTAGTTGCATGTAAATAATAATAATAATACATATATATATATATTTTTAAACATTTGATTTTAAAACTTTAGATTTATAGATATAATTTTGATTCAGGTGGGGGCCATACAGAGATGACCACTGAACTATCTTCTACCCTGCCATTGTCTAACTGTTTGGTGTTGGGAGGAGATTCCTCCATTAGGTAGCAATTTTATTAATGACTCTCGGGGACCTTCCCACTCTAAGATGCTGCTGTTGATGGCACACAGGTAGAACATGTATTAGGAATTCTTTCTCCTTGTAGTGCTTTCTTTGTGTTATACTCAGTGATTCTCAACCTGTGGAAACACATGTTTCCAATGGTTTTAAGAACTGAGAAACCACTCCTCTATTCGTCTCCAGGCAGGTCTGCCCACATACGAGTATTAAAGGGTCATGGCATTAGGAAGGTTGAGAACCACTGTGCTAGACCCTTTCTTTTGCTTGGTCTTCCTTTTGGGGAAGGGTACAAATTTATGACATCACAGACTTAGAGGTGGAAGAAATCTTAGAGATTATGAAGTCCAACCCTGTCTTAATTTATAGATGTGGAAACTGAGGCACAAGAGGTTAAATGATTTGCCAGGTATCACATCTAATATGTATCTGAAGTGGGATTTGAACCTGTATCTTCCTGACTCCACAAGACATGACCAAACTTTGGATTCATTCTTTGAACTGAGGAGGTTTTTGTGTTTATTTTTTTAATGTGTGTGTAGCTATCTAGTCAGTTTAGGCCTTTTTCCTCTGTCCTTGGGTTCATCACTGCCTTACTTCAAGACAGTAATTCATTAATCCTTTGGATATATTCAAGAGTTAGTTAAAAGGTAGATAATGTATGTGCAGCATGGGGCTCACCCGTGATACTATTAAGTATTTTCCCCAACCACAGAAGGGAGAGGAGCCTTCTCCACTTGGCTCCCATGTTCACTGTTTTAGCCCCTAGCCTTAGCAGTTCAGCATTCTACTAGGCCTTCCTAGAAGCACAGTGTAGAAAGTATAGAAAAGTACCATCAAAGAAAAGTCAGAACAACCCGAGAATGAAGGTCAGATATTGTGCATCATTGGCCTCGTGCAGGCTGCTTCCACTAAGCCAGGAAGGTGAGTCCCAAGGACAAAAAAAAGATAACATTTTCAATGCAGTCAGTATCATTGTAAAAAGAAAAAGATCGAGGCGGCTAGGTGGCACAGTGAATAGATCACTGGCCCTGGAGTCAGGAGGGTCTGCGTTCAAATGTGGCCTCAGACACTTAACACAAAAAACTAGCCATGTGACCTTGGGCAAGTCACTTAACCCCAATTGCCCTGCCTTCCTCCCTCTAAAAAGCAAAAGAAAAAGAAAATCATAGATTTAGTGTTGGAAGACACTTAAGAGGTCATTTAATCCAACCCCCTTATTTTATAGATGAGCAAACTGAAACCCCAAAGCTTAAGTGTTTTGTGTAAGTTACACAGAGAGTAAGTGGCAGAAATTGGATTTGAACCCAGGTTCTTGGACTCCAAATCCAGTGATTTTTCACCTATACCACGCTGTGTTTGTGTGTGTATGTGCATGCAGACATACATATGTTTACATACACATGTGTGTGCTCTTTTGTGTATGTAGGAATATGTGTGTATATATGGATGCATATGTGTATTATAGGGACAGGGGAAGGAAGAGACAAGTGGTGACTGTAAAGGTAACACTTTCCTTTCTCACCCACATAAGCTTCCTTCATATTTCATCTAGACTGTTCCTTGACTGATAGGCTTGAAAATCAAGCCTTAGAACCCCCTTTTTCTCTTTTAGAGACTACAGCAAGCTCATTTCTCTAGTTACCAGAGAAGTTGAGCACTTCTTAAAAGCAGCATATTTATGTTCCCTACCTTAGCCTTTCCAAATGAATCATCCTAATTGGAAGTCATTCTTTTGTAATAATTATACATTTTAATTTATATAAATATTTTATTAAAGTTCAGTGGCCATTTTTGTCCTGAAAACCACAAAAATATAGCAGAAATATAACATACAAGCATGACACTAATGTCCATCATCGAAGAGCCAGAAAGAAATTAAGTTAAGCCAAAAAGAAATAAAATAGTAGGCAAATGATTATTTTAGTTAAAAATTCTAAAACTAGGTTCATTCAATTGGAGTATTTTTTGTTTCTCATTTCATCATTTCTCTGGCTGCTATTAAGTTTGATAGTATTATTCAGAAGGCATTTGTAAACCTAAGTTCTGTATAGATACCAACTTTGTTGTTGTTACTGGACTACGCCAGATGATCCCCAAGGTTTCATCAACTCATTTGTAATGTGGTAGTCTTCAAAGGTTGCCTGGGATACTGAGGGGTTAAGTGATTTGTCCTTGGTTATGCAATAAGTTTGTGTCAGAGGTGAGAATCAAACCCTGGTCTCAGTGACCTCAAAGTTAGCTCCCTATACTGCATCCTTTGTTCCCTCTTAATTATATAAATAGCCACATTGTAATTAAAGAACTAGGCCTGAATCCCTCCACAAAGTATATTTGTCTTATTCTTAATCTAACTGAAATCTCAGAAAGCATCTCATCTATCATGACTCAGGCATCTTTTTTTTTTTTCCGGAGGGGGGAGGCAAGGCAATAGGGGTTAAGTGACTTGCCTAGGGTCATACAGATAGTGTTAAGTGTCTGAGGTCGTATTTGAACTCAGGTCCTCCTGACTCCAGGGCTGGTGCTCTGTTCACCATCTGGCATCTTTCAATCCTTTAGATTCCTCTAGCAACAGTGACATACATTAATAGCGATCAAAATACAGAGACAGTGAGAGGGACAAAGTCAAAGCAAAGACACAGAGCTCCCTCTGACTTAAAACATTTAAGTTTGGGATCTGATCAAAAGATGAAAGAGTGGAGATTTGCCGTGGGAAGAAATTAATATAGAGTGTTTCTCAGTTTCATGCTGTTTGGGGAAAAATATAACTAACTCCAGCCCACCATATGCAGCTAAATTAAGTTGGTAATTAAAGTATATGTTAAAAATAGTTAAAATTAGAGACAAAGCCCCATTGTTGAGTGCCCTGGTTGGCTGCTTATCTGTGCTGGGGGAGAAGGGCGTGAGGGGGCTAGTCAGAGGACTTTGGTATTTTAAAGATTAATCACCCGCCCCTGAAAGGTTTTAAGACACCCACCTGCATTTTGGATTTGGTTGTAGGCCAGAGGAGTGTGACAAGTCTCATGGCATTTTTTTTCTAATTTAGCACTGGGTAGGCACTTCAAATAGATCAGGACTATCTCCCTTACAAAATTCCACATTCAGGGGAAGTGGCTGACCGCCGAGGGTGACTGTCAAGGAGTACTGAAACCTTGGACAGATGCTAGTATGTATTAAAGAAAGCAAACTAAAATTTGGGGCCATTAAAAAGTAACTTCCAAAGTAATACTTCTAGTTAACTTGTGCCTTTCTCCCACTCTTGAGGAAGTGTGCGGGAAGCAGAATTTTCTCTGCCAAGAGCTTTCTAGCCAGAACTCTATGGTTTGGGTCCTTGGAAGTCACAACAACCATAACCTGCCTGGGATAACCTCATGACCCTCTGCCCCCTTTTTTGTCCCCTCCACTAATTTCTTTCTTTTTCATTTCAGGTGATGTGCTATATGAACTTCTTCAGCATATTCTGAAGCAAAGGAAGCCTCGAATTCTCTTCTCACCATTCTTTCACCCAGGAAACTCTATTCAAACGCAGCCAGAGGTCATGTTGCACCAAAACCATGACGAAGGTACAGAATGGCCTCCCATATTCCCTTGGTCTAGACGGGTCGAGTGCATTACCTGACCGTTTTTGTACAGTCATCCAACCAACCATGCCTTTATACCAGCTTCACCACTAGCCCCCTTACCTGGAGAGTCAACTCACATGTCACCTTCTGCAGGAAGCCTTTCCTGTTCCCCAAATCCTGATTCTTCCAAAACTACCTTTTAATTCTTTTATTCAGAGGGCAACAACTGTTTCATTTTTGCCTTTGTTTTTCCAGTGCTTAGGGCATTGTAGGAACTTTAAAAATGCTTGTTGAGCGGTTGAATCAGCCAATAATTATTGAGCGCTTATTATTGCATTTGTCTTCCTGCTTCTGTTCTCTCCAATCCAACCTCCACAGGGCTGACAAAATAATCTTCCTAAAGCATAGCTCTGACCATGTCATCTTCCCTCTCAGAGATCTTTAGTGGCTTGCTATTGGCAGTAGGATAGAATACACCCTTAGTGTGACATATAACATCTATAATCTTGCTCCTACCACACTTCTCAGATTTACGTCCTTTATACTTCTCTTCACGCACTCTGCATCTCAGCTGAACTGGAATATCAGGTGTTTCTTAAATTTAACATTATATCCCACCTATGTCTTCATACAAGTTGGCTAATATCCCTGGAACCCTAAGCCATGAGGGAGGAGTTGAGTCAAGGACACATTTCTCTCAACTTCTGTCTCCTAGGATCCATCTTCCTTCAGCGCTTGTCTCAGATGCTGCCTATGATACAAAACCTGTCCTCATCCCCCCAGTTTTTAGTATTCATTCTCTCTCCACAAATTATTTGACATTTATTTATGTTTCTACTTGTTGTATCCCCTAGCAGAATGTAAACTCCTTAAGGGCAGAGACTTTCTTTGCCACCTTTTTTTCTTTGTACCCCCAGCACCTAACACAGGGCCTTGCCTAGTAGGTGTTTACTAAAACTGCTAGTTGAATTAAATTGAAATGAATTGAAAGTTGCTAAGGTCCTGCAAAAAAATCACTTGATCAACACTGTGTGCCAGACAGTGGGCTAGCTGCTGGGGCCCAAAGTGAAATGGCCTCTGCCGTCTGGGAACTTTCATTCTTTCAGGGGAGACAACATGCAGTTATACAGACACATACAGAACCCATATATGAGAGGGAGAAAGCTGATGGTGAAAGAAAGATGTCTGGTTCGTGCTGTAGGAGAGTCAGCTGAAGTAATGGCTGAAGAAGAGAAGCCCGTCTTAGAGTATTTGAAGGCTGGATTTAACTCACTCTGCTTTGCCCTAGAGATTAGAATTAAGACAAACAGAAGTTACCAGGAGGCAGATTTTAACTCAAGGTGGGGAAATGCTTCTTAATGAAAGAAATATCCCAAACCAGAATTTTCTACTTCAGGAGATAGCAAATTTTCCCAACTTGAGATTTCAAAGAAGAGACTGGATGACTGCTTTCAAGACATGTTGTAGAGGAGATTCCTGTTTCAGATGGGAGTTCGGTCGATCAATAAGCATTAGTGCCTACTGTGTTCCAACCATCAACTCTGTGCTAAGTGCTGGGGAAAGAAAGAAAAGCAAAAGACAGTCTTGTCCTCAAGGAACTTAGAGTCTTCATGGGCATGTCAGAGAACAGGGAAGGGAACATGTATTGATTAAACACTAATCGCTTTATAAATATTTTCTCAATTTGGTCATTTGAGCTGAGCTCTGACTAACTCCGAGGTCCCTTCAACTCTTGGATTCTATGATTTGAAATATTTTCTCTCCATTTTATGTAAGAGGGAATAAAAATGAGTTGTTGCTAAATAACACTTGGGAAAAGATTTCCCCCTCCCCGCTCCTTTGGCTCTAGAGGGAAGATGCAGGCTTCACCAGTTCCATTTTAACAAGGCCTTTGATCTTACAAATCCTTAGCCTACTGCACAGAAAATAGATTAAAGAGGAAAGACTGTGAGAGATCAGGAGAGAGCACACTGTATTTATGTGCACATGTCAAAATAAATCCCGACCATCAGAGACATAAAATGTTGTTTTTTTTGATGTGGATTGTGTGTTCGCAATTATAAACAGCGTGGTCTGGTGAAAAGAACAATGGGGTCTAGGGTAAAAAGCTTGGGGTTCGAGCCTCTCTATGACCATGGACAAGTCATTCTAATTGAGCCTCTTGGAGGCTTTGTTTCCTCAACTGTATAATGGGGATAATGAAACTCCCACCTCACTTAGATGACTGTCTTTTGCCTCTACCCCCATCATTGAGCACAATGCCTGCCATGAAGTAGATGCTTAATAAATGTTGATTGATTGATTGTAATGAAAGCACTTCACAGGTAATAAAGTGCTATATGTGAATGCAAATTATCGTCCCTAATATTATTATCATCATTATTATTTATCAATCATTTTTTTACTTTTTATTTTTAATAACAATGTTAAATCATATTTAGATAGTTATTTCTTTTATCTTCCTCCTTTTTGATCGAGTTCTGAGACAGAGCAAGTCACTTTCCAGCTATTGTTATTATATAATTGACATCCTATGCACAGGTAGATAAAATGCCTATTTTTTTTCCTTGCAATTGACTGAGAGTATTGGGAAGTGAGCTTACCTTCTATAAACTCATTTGGAAGTGATCTCCTCTTCTGTAGATTCATCAAAATTATCTTCAGGACAACTGCAGTACCAGATAACATGTATCTCGTCCTGTTACCATGTGGATTTAAGCTCTATCATCTCTCTCTGTTTTGAAAGCTTTTCATTCAATCAGTCACTCGACTGATAAGTATTTATTAAGCTCCAGTGATGCGCCAGGTCGGTGCTAAAAATACAGAGACAAAAATGAAACATTTGATGTTCTCAAAGAACCTACGTTCTCTCAGAGGTAACAACACCTGTCTAAGTCAGTTCAACACATTAGGACTTTGTAAAAAAAAAATAAATTCAGAATAAGTTGAGAGGGAAGAGGGTGCTAGTTGACAAAGGTATCAAGAAAATAAATCTTCATGTAGAAGATGGTGCTCCAGCAGAGCTTTACAGAAAACAAGATATTGGAAGAGGTAGAGATGAGGAACAGATGCTTCCCAGGAATGAGGGGTAGCCAGTGCACAGAATCAAGGCAGGCGATGGGTTATTATGTGTGAAGAACAGTAAGAAGGCTGGTTTGGCAGAACCATAAAGTACATGGAGGATCATAATGTCTAATAAGGAAGGGTGGGGCCAGGTTGTGAAGGTCTTTACAAGCCAAAGAGAGAAACTTAGACTTCTTTCCAAATACTTTGGAGATGAGGAATATTTGATATAAACTCACATATTAAAAATGTTGCTCTTAAATTTTTGTCGATCAGTGTTATATGTCTGAGTGGTTGTAGGGACTAGTTCTGATTATGATGATGCTCTGATACCAGAACTTCATTTTGATATATTTCCTAACTTCACAAGGATCTTTTTTGGGGGAGGGGAAGGGTAGCTTTACTGTGTTACAGAGATTTGTCATCTCTTAGTTTACACAGGATAATGAGTTTCTGGTCTATAATTCTGTTGCGGGATTGGTTTTGGGGGGATTTCTAATGAGAAATCCTTTCTAGATTTGCGTCGGAAAAGAACTACCAGCTCAGCTGTCTTTTGGTAGATTTACAAAAGTTTATTGATTCACAGGACCAAAAGGGGTAGGGTGAGGAAACCTGGCTAGGAAAAGCTCGCAAGGGGAAAGGGGGGGGTCAGAGAAAGTTAGGAAGTGTGACGCTCTGCAGCGGGCAGATGGCCTACTAGAATGCCTACCTGACCTGCCAGAGAAGGCAAGAGCTACCAAGGGCCATCTGCGGAAGTTCTAAGGGCCCCAGGGGCATTCTTAAAGATACCAAGCTGTCAATCATAAGTTCATTAGGCTAATGAGGTGTACAAAGGTGGAGTTAGGGAGGAGCCAGGGCGTGACTAATACTTAAAGGGACATGCACCCTTGACATCAACTGCGCATGTGTTTTACCCATATTTACCCACTGGGACAAACAGCAGGAGGGAAGGGGCAGGGGGTGTGGTTTGACCCCTGTAACGTCATAAGGTCGACCAGCGGTCACAGATTTGAGGTCAGGTCAGTGAGCTGTTCCACCCTGATTTGCAAGTAGATGGGTCTGGTTTGCTAGGACAAAAGGAGGTCCTACCGTGAATGAAGAGTTAATGGTTTGAGAGGAAATAGCTCTAGGCTGGGGCTTGGGAAAGACA
>CM053585.1:404115707-404162011 GCA_028646515.1 Pseudochirops corinnae
AAACAGTTAAGAAATGTGGCTTTTACAACTTAACACAAAGCTGAATTAAAGTTACCCCAAAATATATTACATAGGCCACCCAGCACCTCTTCAATTCCATTTGTTTATTGGTGTCTTTCTAGGTATCCAAAAGATGCCATATTTTTGTAGCCTGCTCAGATTCTACCACTTTTCAGCATAAAGTGCACAGATAACCTCTCTATAATTTCTGGTAGCAGTGGCTTGATCTGAATCACTATCATAATCTCTCCCCCCACCCTGACTCTATTTGTTCTTGTATCTCTGTCGACATCCTGTTTGGTTGAGGTCAGGTGGATGTTGTCCCTGGAAGGCCTTACAGTTCCACTCTTTGATCTTAGCCATATCATAGGCCCCAACCAAAAATAAACTACCTTTAGCTGCATTTGACAAATTCCACGGGGTCTACCCTTGTTCAGCCTTTACGGTTGTTTTGTAAAGTGAGGGCTCTTTGCCCCAGAAGTAACCGTCCATCCGACTTGTTAATCATGTTCTCAGTCCATCAATCAATGGGCATTGATCCCAGTGCTAGGTGCTAGAGATAGAAATACAAAGGGTGAAACAATTATTGCCTTCACGGAGTTGACATTCCAGTGGTGGAATTGTTGAGTCCATAAAACATACATTTACAAGTATAAAGAGAATAATACAAAGTAGTTAAATACAAGGTAGTTTGATTGGCAGGGTATTAGCAGTTTGATGGATCAAGGAATACTTTGTGTAGAAGGTCAGGGATGCATTGTGAAGGAAGAGAATGATTCTGTAAAGCTGAGGTCAAGAAGGAATCAAAGGTTTTCATAATAAAGGCCATCTAAATATTAAGTGCCTACTATTTACCAGGCACCATGCTAAGCCTTAGGCGTACCATAAGAGGTAAAAGATGGTCCCTGCCCTCAAGGAGCTTACAAACTAATGAGAGAAAAAATATGTACAAAGCAAGCTATATACAGGATAAATAGGAAATAATTAACAAGTCACTGGAATTAAGAGGGATTGGGGAAGGCTGCTCTAGGAGGTAGGATTTTGGTTAGAACTTAAAGGAGGCCAGGGAGGGAAATAGTCAAAATATAAGAGGTAGAATATTCCAGTCATGGAAAGAATGCCCAGACCTGAGAGATAGGGTATCTTTTTCCTGGAACAGCCAGGAGGCCAGTCACTGGATTGAAGAGTACATGTTAGGTAGAAAGGTTTAAGGAGCTTGAAAAGGTGGGAGGGGGCTAGGTTAAGAAGGGCTTTGAATGCCCTTTTATTTTGTATTTCCTCCTGGAGGCCATAGGGAGCCACGGGTGTTTATTGAGGAGGTTGGGGGTGACATGATCAGACTTGAGTTTTTGGAATATCACTTTAGTGTTAAGTAATCACTGAATCAATTATGAATTGTTCTTTACACCTCTGGGACTTTTTGACATGCCTTTGTCCTTCTCAGTGAAACTACTATTTGCTTATAAATGTATATTTTTGAGCAACAGATTTTGAGCTTTTAATACATTTGTATAAAATATATAAACCCATAATAGGTCCACATTTGGAGGGGTCACTGGTGCTCTTATGTTTTGGTAATACATATGTGATACTTCCTCTTAAAAAAGAAAAAAGATGGAATCAAGCTTATATCATAGAAGAAATTGGCAAAGTGCTTTGCTAGCAATTCCTGCACCCATGAAACAATGAAATCCTTGAGCCAGCAGTGATGGATCTTCTGTAGCCCTACCACTTTCTGGTTTTGCAGAAAACCTAGAATTACTTCTCTTGATGTATTTTGTCATATTAGCTTTCGGTCTTGTGTTTGATCTGTCTTCTGCTTTTATTGTCTTGAACTTTTTTTAGATCACACAGACCAGAAGTTTTTGCCACAGCCTCCTTCAGGGATTCATACTCAGGCCTCTAATTTCTTGGCTTCTCAGCCTTTTTTAAAATTGTAGTTTTAGTGAAATTGCTTTGTCCATTGTGTTCCTTGTACTTCTACCCCCTTCACTTTTTTTACTTTCACTTTTAATTGTTGATTAAAAGCGTCAAGAATCCTTGAGATGCTTTTTATTTCTGCTCCTTTTTTTGACTGGGAAATACAGTGTTCAGATTTTCTGCTGTCCCTACTTGCTAGACATTAATGTAATCTACCAATGGTTTTCCACAGCCTTCAGTAGTTTTCTCAAGCTGCTTCTTCCGTGGTGGTATTGTACCCCTGTTCTTTGGATAGGAGCTCTTAGATAGTTCCACTTTTCTGTGTGTGAACCTTAATATCGCAATGGCATATATCTCATGTGTGTAGGTCCTGAAATGTCAAATATTGTGGGAGAATATGGTTATAGAAGATAACAGCTTTTTTGAACTGCTCTGTTATTTTGACATGACTGATCTGCTAGTTGGATTCATGCCATAAAACTCCCAAAGGGATTTTAAGAATTCCATTCTGAGTATACCCTTCTCTTTTTTCAAAATAATTTGAAATAGCATCATTTTGACCATATGTTTTATTATTAGGTCATACCTCTGGAATTTGTACAAAATATAAATAAATCTTCAGGGCCCACAGGTTTTGGCGTTTTTCACATTTTCATATTTAAATAACTCCTCAATTTCTGCCTTTATTTCATCTGATCTGGGATTAGGAATGAAGTTGTTTCTTATGATTGCCCTTGAATTGATCTATAAAACATTGTGAATGTAGTCTAGGGTTGAGGTTATTGCTGACAAAAAGCAGTATGAAGTCCTTGTCTGTAACTGGTAAGATGTTTCCAGTTGTGTTAGGGTTTGATACTATCGCATGATAAAAGCATTCATGTGTTCAGTTCAGTTCATGCACCTTGATGGTTTGTCCACTAGTGTGGTCAGCCATGTCTGCACCAAAGCATTTCTAGCAGGTGGGTCATTGGTGTTTCAGAATTTATGCAGTTTCTCTTTTTCTTTTCCACGGTCATCAGAACATAAAGGAGCGCTGGGCTCTTTGCTCTTTTCTGTCAAGCTCATTATCACAATCATTCCGAGTGGTCCGAAACCCTTTCCTGTTCTGTGTATTGGTTTAGATTCAAAGGAGCAATTACCTGCTAGAGCACTAACTTAGTCATTGCAGTCACCGGAGCCCAGCTGGCCAGTGTTTCGGGCAGGATTCCTGCAACATCTTGACAGCTCTATAGAAGTCTCAGAGCACACAAAGTCCCCATTGTGCCTCACCTGCCAAGCATTGCCTTATCTTTGCATTTTCTCTCTCTCCCCTCCTCACTTCGTGAATGATGGGCTAGACTTTGAGGGCGTTGTTATTCATATTATCACTGTTATCTTTCACTACATCTTTTTAGATGAAGTGTAGACATAAATGTTTGAGGACTGTCTATCTGGCTATGTGTATACATATACATATGTGTGTACATGTATGTGTGTACATGAATAATGAACATACATGTATATTCTGTAGACTATGGTACAAGTGCATTAAATGGCAAGATGTTGTAATAGAATTAAAGAATTGATGCACAGGCTCATCTTCTTTAGACTCATTGAAGGTGTCTTTGGGACAGCTCCAAAGAACAGACAAGACAACAGGGATAACATATACCTCATTCTATTCCCACATGGCTTTAATTTCTTCTGCCAGGTTTCTATATGTTCAAAGCTTTCCATGCAACTTGAAGAAGAGTAGTATTTGGGATCGTGACATTTATTAAAAATGTTATGTTTTTATGAATCATCATTATGCCCTGGTGGTAGGCAACAGTTCAGGCTGTGGTAGTGGCCTGATTTTAGTAGAATCTATTGGTTGAGTGGTCCAGAATATTTTGAGTTCTTATTTGTAGTATGAAGCTTTGTCATCTGTCAGTCTATGAAAGATGGTGAGCATCTGATGTCTTCAGGTCATATCTTGTTAACTTTTTAATACATGCTAAATGCTCAGTGATATAGAGTGTGTGTATATGTATATACATATACAGATAGACATAGTTTTTATGGTGTTGTATTTTCATAGCCTATTTCACTTTCTTCCTATATCATTGAGTAATCTACATTGATCATGAAGTTCAAGCACTTTAAGGGTAATTTGACCATATTTTTGGTGACAGATGAGTCTGAATTGCTATCAGAGAAAACCCTATTATTTCCACAAACAAATCTGCACGACCCAGCCATTTGTTGAAGGCTTCTTTGTTAACGTATTTCTTTGATGTTGCCATTACCTATGGAGGGCCTTTTGATTCTGCTCTGGGATCTTAATGGATTCATTGGCCCTCTTTCTAGAGGTAAGCTGCTTTGAGTTATATTTGACAATTCTGACAGCACATGCATATCATCAGCCTTTGCTACCTTTGTTGTTATTACCTTCATTGTTAGTATCTGCCTGGTTATATCCGTTTTTCTTTCTTTTTTTTTTTGTTGCTTTTTTTTTGGAGGGGGCAGAGCAGCGCAGTTGGTTCAGTGATTTTCCCAAGGTCACACAGTTAGTAAGTGTTAAGTGTCTGATGCCAGATTTGAACTTAGGTCCTCCTGACTCCAGGGCCGGTATTCTATTCACTGCACCACCTAGCCACCCCGGTTATATCTGTTTTTCAAACTCTATGTAGGCCAGTATGCATCTTGCTTTGTTTGCTATACACAAATTGTACCCATTTTACAGAGAGATACATGCCTTTGCTCATGAAGGAAACAAGATAAAATAAGAAGTAGATTAATACACACCCCTGTCCACTATTGGACAAACAAATCAAACTCTGCAGTTTAAATATATCACTGTCATTCTCTTCATATGTAAAGGATATCAGAGACCAAAATTATTATAAAGCTAGAAGAAAGAATACTTGTGAGAAAAAAAGATGGTTTTTAATGGAAAGAACTGTCTTCATCTATTTAAGTAATTATAATGAGAAATGAAGAAATAGTAGAAATGACAGTCTTTATATATAATAATTTTACGCAGACAGAGGTTCAGCAGATATAAATCTATCGTCATAACAGGGAGACCAAAGGAGGCTAAAAAGCTTCCTAGTTTATTGATTACTTCATTATTTGCCAAAAGGAAAAGAACTAAGTAATGAAGAAATAAAGTAATAAAAAGCATTAAGTGTTTACAATATCCCAATCATTGTACTAAGTGATGGAAATACAAACACAAAAAGAAAAAATAGGGAATAGAGCACCAGCCCTGGAGTCAGGAGGACCTGAGTTCAAATGTGTCCTCAGACACTTAACACTTACTAGCTGTGTGACCTTGGGCAAGTCACTTAACCCCAACTACCCTGCCTTCCCCCCTCCAAAAAGAAAAAAAAAGAAAAATAGTCTCTGCTCTCAAAAAGCCTGCCTTAGGATAATAATCACTGTGATTAGCACAAGTGGTGATAATCATAAAAGCCGACATTTATGTGGCACTTTAGGGTCTAAGCACTTTACAGATATTCTCACTTTCTCCTCACAACAACCCTGGGAAGTAGATTCTATTATGATCTCCTTTTACAGCTGAAGAAACTGAGGCAAAGGTGAAGTGACTTGCCCCGGGGTCACATTGCTAGTAGATGTCTGAGGCTGGATTTGAATTCAGGTCTTCCTGACTCCACATACATTACTGTATCCACTGCACCTCCTCGCTGTCTGTGCAATACAGAAAGACAGCACATTCTGGGTAGTGGTGGTCAGGGAGGGATGCTTTGACTTGGAAAATCGCATGCCATAAGTGGAGCCAAAGGACAATGGATGAGTTTCTCACACCAAGTCCTTTTTACTGCTCTTTGGAGTAAATAAAATGCTGGCATAAAAAGGGGTTACTGCCTTATGCTTGAAAGATAGAACATCTTGAAAGAGATTAACCTCGTTTAACAGCTCTCTGCTCATAAATAAGGAGGTGTGTGCTTGCCAAAAGGATTTACTGTTGTGATTTTAGAGATTGCAGAAAAAGAGTTCAAGTTGAAGAGGGATTCCCTGTGGATTGTGAGGACTTCCAGATGCTCTTGTTGACGGATGATATTGTAGAACCTCCTGAATGAAATCCACAACCACCCTTTAAGGTTTTAGCCTGTTCATCCATACAAGAAAACCCAAGTGGATGAAGAATGTCTTGATTAGATTATAACATATAGTTATATGGAGACATTGTAGAGCTCATCTATTAGAATATATATCTTAGAGAGACAGTACGGATGAATACAGAATTAAATAGGAGGAGGTGAGAATATTAAATTGCCTTCAGAAAACTACAGAACTTTTTTTTATGACCCCACACTTCTCTCAGGGACAAAGACACTTCTTTTAAATACTTTTATTCTTCTAATGGTGGCATATGCCTTTGAAAGGTACAGTATAACCATTTTTGCACAATTCAAAGCAATTGTCACAAGGATGGCCGTGGGTTTGCATAGTAAATGTTATACAAGTGAAATGTATAACAAGTTAGAAACTTGGAATAACAGGAGCAAAAGCAATAAATGTATGATAGGGAAAAAAAAGATGGCCTAAACACATAGCAATGATGAGAGATGACAGGCAGACAGCCTGAGTTCCCCATTGGCCTCTGTGTCAGGTCAGGAAAAATGAGGAAGGCCTTCAGCATGTTGGGAAGACCTTCTTTGGAGAACAGAAGGGAGCACAGAGACAAAAGTTGCATAGGATGGGCTTGCCTGGATGGATTATAAACTACATAATTAGAAAGAATATCCATATGGATAAGATTACAGTTCCATTTGAGTGTGTATGTGCAGAAGACATTGCAAGCTACCTAATGCTTACCATTATCCTTGCTTATAGCAAGCATCCTGAGAATATGATTTTTTTTCCTCATGCTTTGTCTGCATAGCTTGGTTTAAGGGCTATTGTTGTTTTTAACCTGGTTGTTTGGGCACCTAAAATTCTTGTTCCTTGGTGCTTTTTTTTTTCTTAAGCTTGTTAACCATTGGCCAGGGGGAGGGAGTGTGTGTCAAATATTTTGTTTTTGTTGTTTGGAAATTTTTGTTTTGTTTTAATGATTCACAAATCATAACCTGATCCTACACAGTGACAATAGTAATTTGTGCCGTCTCTCACAGCAGGTAGCCTTGCTTTCCTGTTGCAGAATAAACAAGTGTTTCTTGTGTACTTTCTACTTATCTCTTTCACACTCCATCCCACTGTTTTCACTCTGACTAAATTTAGCATCCCTCCCCTCCCCCACCCCTATTTCATTTCTCTTTTCCTTTTCCCCTTTGTTATTTCTCCCATGAACATTTCAGGCTTACATAATTGCCAAAAAACCTACTTTGGAGAAGGAAAGAAGATTCCACCCTGTCTTTGCAGCTCCAATGTATATATATTCCCCCCCTCTAAAAAAAAATTTCCCATATAGTATTTTTAAAATTCTTGGGATTGGAGGCTTATGGTGTCACCACAGCACAAAACCTTTCTCTTCCCCCCCACGTCTGATTTGACTTACAAATGAGTTTGTTTAGTATTTGTTCTCAGTCTGTAGCAGTACACATCAGTAGGAAGAACCACTCGGCCTGCTTACTTTCAGAGATCTTCCTAAACCTTATCCAGAGGCCCAGTTGTGCCCCTGCAGAGAGAACCCTCTGTGGGCAAGCCTTTCTCCCCTTGCATGGGTTGGTTAGAGAATGACACTAATGAATGCAAAGACACTGTTAGCATCCCTGCATGGGTCATTTGGCGTCATGCAGTCCCTGATTTCAGGCATAATGGGTTTCTAGATATTAAGTTTCTAAACAAACCACCAAAATCAGAATCCTGGCTGGGAATGAGGTGTTTCTTGACTGTCTATCCCATTCCCTTCATTGTTAGACATCAGTGGAAAATGGTCAGTGAAGAAAGGTTGTAAGATATAAAATAGTTATGTTGATAAGGTAGATTTGAATGAATTTTCTCTTTGCTGAGCATGAGTTTTTGGTTGTTTCTCTTGTAGTGGATCTAATTTTGCTTTGACCCACCACCCTGTTCACCTTGAGAACCAAAATAGCAGAGAAGATTGAGTACTGGACCTGGAGTCAGAAAGATCACAGTTTGAATCCTGCCTCTAACATATTAGCTGTTATATCAAGGTGGCAAATCACTTAACCTCTCAGAAACTCAGTTTCCTCATCTGTAACATGGAGGTAATAATGCCTATAGTACCAGCTTCATAGGCGTTCACAGTAGTGAGGCTCAAATGGATGGAGAGAACTTTGCAAACTTTAAAATATTCTCATTTGGATTGTTCCCACAGTGAGTAAAAGCACCTATCTGTTATCTCCATCGATGACAGTGGAACCACCATGCTTGGACTCAGATACTGTCATCCCTGGTGGTGCTATATAAGAGAACAGAAACGGCTGTGAGGAAAACAAAAACAGGAAGAGCAGCTAGACCAGAGCAAGTATACACCTCAAGGAAGTCCAGGCTGAAGGTGACAAAGTTTTGAGAGTGTTGAAAGATCAAATCTCAAGATAGCTCAAAAGCCAGAAAAATCTAAATAATCTTAAAAAAAAAAAAGCATGAATGTTATCACTATGAAAAAAGGCAGTCATGAGGCTATGAGTAAACCTACTACCCTGTCATTTACCAGCTTTCTCATCTCAACAAAATCTTTGTGGGGGAAAAAAGTGAATACGTGTATCAAGAGCATGCTTAATGAAAATACAAGGATGGAATAGGCAAGCTTTTATGATAATGGCTAGAAGAACAACACCAATAATAATATAATGGCAGTTGGCATTTATACGGGCAGCTTGGTGATGCTCTGGACACGGTTCTAAGCCTGGAGTCAGGAAGACTCATCTTCAGACACTTAGTAGCTGTGTAACCCTGGGCACAACCCTGTTTTACTTCAATTCCTCGTCTGTACAATGAGCTGGAGAGGGAAATGGCAGACCACTCCAGTATCTTTGCCAAGAAAGCCCCAGATGGGGTCATGAAGAGTCAGACGTGACTGAACAGCAACAACAAGATTAAATGAAGAGTTAGAAAACAAAGTACATGCACAAAATGTAGGACCGCTAGAAGGGGACACTGTGGCGTGAAAGATATCAAAGAGGTATAGAAAAAGTGATGAACCTGTCACGTGACAAGAATGGGATGTAACGAATAGATGTGCCACACACTGCATTGGGACCTGCTTCATTTCAAGATCCAGAGAAAGGTCCTCAGCATGCTAGCAGCTGTCTCCATGCCTTATTAGAAAATTTCCTGACCTCTTGTGGCTGAAAAAAAGATCATTATCTATTGATACTTTTACATCCCAGTCAGTTTTTTTTTTTTGCTGCCTTTCCATGCTTAATGTTTCCTTGTGACAAAACAAAACAAAAAAAATTCAAAATAGTGACCTTACCTGACAATGCATACAGGATTGAGGCAAATGCTTCATTATCTCTTTTCTAGCATCTTTGTTGATTTCTTAAGTATTCAGACACCTTTGTTCTCAGACGTCTCTTTATATTATTGTGATCATTGTGGATATTGTTCTCGTGGTTCCACTTGGTTAACTCTGTATCAGTTCATACAAATCTTCCCATGTTTCTCTGCATAAACCCTCAAGGGTTCTCCTCTCAAATATTGTGGTCACCACTTGTTTTTGTTTGTCTCTGGTATAAGGGAAAGTGTTCTGACTTAGGAGTCTTAGGATGTGTGTTCAGATCCAGCCAACTTGTGTGACCTTAGGTAAGTCAGTTAAGTTCCCTGGACCCCAGTGTCCTCATCTGTGTAATAAGGAATTTGGGCTAGATGGCCTCCAAATTCCCTTACAACTTTAGATCTAGGGTCCTATGACTTTTATAACAGTCTTATTGATGCCTTTTATTTTTATATCACAGTCGTTTTCAGTTATGCAACCCTGACCCTTCAGTTGAGTTTTCCTTTGTAATCAAGAAAAGAAGTTGAGGGAAACCAACAGGGCCCAACCAATACATTAGACAACTTAAGTAGCATTCCATGTCTCTATTATCCCATTACTCCAAGGAAGGGAAGGAGGAATACTTCTTTAACTCTCCTCTGGGCCTAGATAGGCAGTCAGATTCATCTTTCAGTTCACTTCTGGGTAAATCATCTAAAAGCATAGTTTAGATCTTGTCACCTCTCCCACTCAAAAACCTTTGATGGCTCCTCATTTCTTATTGAATTAATTCCAGATTCCTTGGACCTCCACAGTCTGTCCTTGACCTAACTTTCTAGCCCCATCTTCCACAATACCCTTTCACTTCATCCCAGACTCCAGTAAAATTAAGTTAACTACTTACCACTTCCTAAACATGCTCATCTTGAGGAAATTGGGTGACCAAGACCTGGGAAGTGAGTAGGGAGTTGGGATGGGGAAAGACTGCCTTCAATGACTCTTCCTAGGAGTGGGATTTGCCAATATGTGGCACTGATGATTGCACTTGACATTTCTGTTGAGGAATTTAACAATGTTGGGGGAGCAAGATGGTGGATCATTTGAAATGCGCCTATCAATCATGTTCCTGGAATACATGTTAAGGGAGAGACTAGGAGAGGCAGAATGGTAGTTGTAGCGATATTTCGGGTCTCCTTCCCTTCTCTTGTGCTTGCGGTGCTAGGGTTATGTGAGGGAAGTGTGTCTGGATCAGTCCAGGTTAATGCTTTCTGTGAAGTCATGAGGTAGAAGATTCTACCCAACTCTGCGAGGAGCTCCTTGGGGGCCCTAAGCAGCCTGAGACCCAACCTGGTTCACATCTCAGAGTCAGCATTTCGGCTCTTTTCTCCTCAAGTCTGTTGAGAAGTACATTGGAAAGAATAGGAGACATGTTCTGCTCCGTTCTCTAGCTCTGCTCACTTAATTAACAATGACAGTAACAACAACAATAGCATGTGTTTAAGCATTTTATAAATACTACAGCATTTGATCCTCAGAACAACCCTGTGAGGCACGTGTCACTGTTGCCCCCATTATACAGTTGAAGGAACTGAGGCTGGCAGAGGTTTAAGTGACTTACCTAGCTGGTGTCTGAGGTCATTTTTGAATTCAGATCTTCCCTGATGAGTCTTAGATGAGTCACAAAGCCTTCCTACACCTCAAGAGCTTTCACCTCTTCTACCTGTTTTGTATCTTTGGTCACACTATTTCCTAACCCCAGAATGCCTTTCTAGGCATTTTAGTATGGTGGATTATTGTAATCATTGTGGATATTGTTCAGTGGATTCGCACTTAGAGCCTCTGGGGGCTGAGACCCTGGGACTTTGGGAACTTTGACTTCTCTGGTCCACAATTTTCTATAGATAATCTCTTGGTCCCTCCAGCTCTAAATCCTATGAGTCTTGTCCCCACCCTGATTTCTGCCTATTGAGCTCCTTTCTCTTTCCAAATTTATCCCAAATCCCAACCTCCCCCTTTACTGAAGGCTTTACTAATTCCCTAAATCCAATGTGGGAGGGGTGGAGTGGCAGCTAGGTGGCTCACTAGATAGAAACCAGCCCTGGAGTCAGGCTCATCTTCCAGCGTTCAAATCTCACAGTAGATACTTTACTAGCTGTGTGATCCTGGGCAAGTCACTTAACCCTGTTTGCCTCGGTTTCCTCATCTGTAAAATGATCTGGAGAAGAAAATGGCAAACAAATCCAGTACCTTTGTCAAGAAAGCCACCAATGGGGTCACAGATTGGACACAACTGAGCAACAACAAACCCAGTGAGAGCTCTTAACCTAGAACCCATATAAGCTTTCTGTTCCTCTTTTATTGTACTGTAACACTTTTTTATCTGCGGACATACCTTGACCCCTGTTCTTGGCCACAGGATCTTTCAGGGAAGGATGGTCTTACTCATCCTGGTGCCCCCTCAGTGCCTGTCATTGAGCCTTGTATAAACCAGCCATGCGGTAATATGTTTTGAATAAATAAATACAAAGCACTTGTTAGCACCTATCAAGTCTATGTTTGTATAGTGAGTGGGTATTATATCAAGGATTCCTTTCTACTCTACTGACCCTCCCTGAAATCAGGCATAGCTCCCCCATCCTATGACACTGTGACTGAATGCAGGCTAACCCACAAATTCAGTTCCTTCCACTGCTACCTTCATCAGTTTATCTAAGTAATATATGTTGTCTTGAGAGCACTTCTGCATATTTGAAAGAAGCATTCTATCAGGGAATCGGGGCATGATAGATTTAAAGTTGGAAGAGACCTGAGCAACCATCTAGGCCAACCCCATTTTCTAGTTGAATTAAGTGATTTTTCCCAAGGTTATACAGGTACTAAGTAGCAGATTCAGGATTTGGACCCCAGCTTTCTGACTCCCAGTGTTCTCTCCACTGTGCCAACAATGCATCTGAGGCAAATGGCTGCCACGGATTTCAAAGAGCCAGTGCTCCCTGACACTCGTTATATGTACTGCGATTATCCCCCTTTTTACTGATGAGGAAACTGAGGCACAGAGAGGTTAAGTGGGAGTATTTGAAGCAGGATTTGAACTCACTTCTTCCTGACTCCCAAGTACAGCACTCTGTCCACTTTAGCACATAGCTGCTTTAGAAATGTGATGATTATTATTGTTAATAATAATAAAATAGATTTTTATATACTAGTTGAGAAACTGTCATGGTCCATGACCTTTATTCCTGCCATATTGTCTTCCTTCAGTCTTGATCCAGTGGTTAACTTATTATGTAACATCTGAAATTCAACATATCCAAAATGGAACTCTTTATCTTCCCCTTTAACCCTGCCCTCTTCTCCAAATTCTTTTTTATTTCTATCCAGAGCCATGCCATGTTACCAACTACCCAAGTAACCACTCACTATACAAATGTGTACTTGGATGGGTGCTAACAAGTGCTTTCTATTTATTCATTCACCATTTTTATAAGAGTTATGGTGCTGGAGCAATCCCAGCCTCTTTTCTGTCCCTTACCACTGATGTTTAATCAGTTACCAAATCCTGTGGGTTCTACCTCCACGATGTTTCTTGAATCCATTACCTTCTATCTGTGCATACTGGTAACATCTGTTCAGGTCCTTGTCACTTGTTGCCTAAGTTACTATAATAGCTTCCTACATTATCTCCTGGCTTAGAGTCGCTTCCCTCTCCAGTCTATGCTGCATAAATGTGTGCCAGTTTCATTTGAAAATCTAATTTGGCTAGAACACAGAGCGTGTGAAGGGAGAATAATGTACCACAAACCTGCAAAGGTGAGAAGGAGACCCAGTCTCGATTTTGTATTTTTCGCTAGAGTTAGCCTGGCCCTCTTGCACCTTCTCGCCTCTGCAGGTTTAAGGTAGAACATTCTGTGTTCTAGCCAAATTAGACACTAGCTGGTCCCAGAACTTGACCTTATACGTCCCTGGTCTCGGTGCTTTCCTTTGCACAAGCTGCCGTTTGTGCCTGGAATACTCTCCCTTCTCTTTCCACCTCCTCTTCGGTCTTATCATCCTTCCAATTCACCATTTCCTTGGTGAAACCTTCCCGATATGGGAACTTGACAGTGCTTCCTCCCTGCTCAAGTTACGTTGGTGTTTGCTTGTTCTGATGCATGTTGTGTCTTCCAGGTAGGATAGGAATTCATTTAGGGGCAGATGCTGATAAGCTGGAGCACATCCACAGAGGACAGATAGGGTGTTAACAGCCTTGGAATCAAGGATAGTTTGAAGAAACTGAGAATATTTAATAATAATTGCTGATATTTATATGGCACTGTGAGGATGAAAGGACTTTACAAATATCTCATTTTATCCTCACAATAGCCCTGGAAGTGGGTGCAATTATTCTCATTTCCCAGATAAAACTGAGGCAGATGAAAGTTAAAGGGACTTGCTGAGGGTCGCAGAGCGAGTGGGTATCAGAGGCTGAACTCATGTTTTCCTGACTCTTTGGTGAGCGCTCTATCCACTGCACCTGGTTTAGAGAAGAGCAGGCTCAGAGGGGACATGAGACCACCTTCACGTTTTGTAGGGCACTTGTTTGGAAGGAGGGATTAGACCTACTTCAGTTGACTGAAGAGCAAAGAACTAGAAATAAAGAGGCAGATCAAGGCTTGAATTGGGAAAAACTTCCTAATTAGAGTTGTCCAAAAGTGGACTCATCCACATTGGGTTGCTCAACTATTAAAGGCTTACTGGACCACTTAATGGATATGTTATAGGGGGAATTCTTGTGCAAGCTGAGCTCAGCCATTTCTCTGGTCACTTTCCAACTCTTCAGGTCTCTTACTTGTCATCTTTACATTTTTGTCTTTGTATCTTTAGCCTCTGGCTTAGTGGATTGGATGTAAGTTGTTGTTGCTGTCCAGTCATTTCAGTTCTGTCTGACTCTGTGGCCCCATTTGGGGTTTTCTTAGCAGAGATACTGGGGGTGGTCTGCCATTTCCTTCTCCAGCTCATTTTATAGATGAGGAAACTGAGGCAAACAGGGTGAAGTGCCTTGTCCAGGGTCAGTGCCTAAGTAAGTAACTAAGACCAGAGTTGAACTCAGGCCTTCCTCACTCCAGATCGGGCACTCTATCCATTGTGCCAGTTAGCTGCCCCAGACACTTAATACACACTTGTTTAACTGAAATGAATGTTGTTTCTATGCAGGAATTAATTCCAAGGGTCTAAACTGCCTGACGCTGAACTTGTGTAACATAATCCATTCATATCTTGATAACTGTTTATAGAGTGTTTTACCTATTGGCCTATAGGTGGGGAACCTGTGACCTCCAGGCCTCTTGTGAAGTTTGGATTCAGTCAAAGGGCTGCACTCAAGGACCTAAAGGGCCACATGTGGTCTTCAGGCTGCAGGTTCCTCACCCGTCACGAGCCATGAGCCTCTTGGAACCTCCCTGACCATGACCTGGTGACTTCTACTCACAACTTGAGGAATATTGAGTTAGTTAAGGTCTTCGCACCACCTTTTGATGATGTGGTTCTCCTATTAGGTGATTAAAGGTCACGCCTTAGGCAAAGCAGCCTGGCAATATGTTGCATATTTGGGCTGTCACCAAACACCCCCCCCCCCTTTTATTTCTCTCATTCCTTTTCTTTCCCTTCAGTTTTATTTTGGGTCCTATGGCCTCAGCTTCCTCTGCCCATCAGTGGTTCAACACACAATTGAAGGCTACTGCTTGAGGAACTACAGAGTTTTACATTATGCTCCAGCGCTCTAGCAAGTACCGTCCATTCTGGTAAATCTGGAATAAGTGGGTGGTAGCTTCCCATCATCCATCCTTCCTGCCCCGCTTTTATGCTTGCCCACATCCTAGAAGTACTCCGGTTATTTCCCTTCTCTCCATTTCCTCTTACCTGGCCTGTGTAATGTGGTTTCCTGAACTTGACCCTACGTAGGTCACCTTGCATCTAATGAAATCTCGTCACCAAATCCTGTTAACTGTCCTGTTCTTCCTTTTTGTTAAGACTGGACGAAAGATGACTTGCTTTAGTGGAGCCTATGAGACAGGAAAAGGGAGCCACTCTCTGCTAAGAAGCTAGCATTTGTATGGAGCTTTGAAGTTTGCAAAGTCCTCACAACAGCCCTGTGAACCAGATGTGGTGATTCTCCCTGTTATATGTAGAAGGAAGTGGCTTGCCCAGGGTCCCACAGCTAAGTAAGTGAAGCAGTGCTTGTCTCTGCCTGACTCCCGATTCTAAGGCTCTACCCATCCCAGCTTCTCGTGGAGGATCCCCTGCAGTATATGAAGACTGCATTATTTGTCGTATATAGATTACGGTAATTTGGAGCCTGGGGAAAGAAAGCCAATTCCTTCATGCAATTTTGCATATTTTTCCCGTTCTGAGAAACTTGCAGATAGCTAGTTTGTTTAGGCTGGGTTCAGCAGGGTGCCAACAAATTTTAAGCCTTTGAGCCTTGGAAATTAGAAGTTTTCTTTTAGCCCCTTCACTGTTGCTTTTGAAATTCTAGGAACCTCTGGTTTCTTGTTTATGACCTCAAATGTGTATGAATCATAAACTCCAGACTGGGACAGTTTCCTCCCCTTATGAAGGAAACTGGTTACAGTTGGCGAGTTGTGGAGATGTACAGACTGAAATGGGTGGGTAAAGGGTCAATGGAAAGTCACAGGGCCATGTCTCCTGAGCAGCTGAGTGTGAGCTGCAGGGCTTGGGGAAGGGGAGAGGAATTGGGAAGGAGTGTATGAGAATATGGGGCTTTATAGGTAAAGATCAGAAAAGGGTGCGGGAATTTTTCTGGCCTCAGCCTCCTTTTTCTCTGGGAATTAAAAATACCTTTTCTAGCCCATATAGAGTATAAGAGCAATCAGGAAACTGATAAGCTTTTATGATTTTCACAATTATTTTCAATCTTTTTGTAAAAGTGTTCTGAGAAGCAGATAGCTTTGAGAGTGTCTAGACAGCAGGAGAGTAGAGTGGAGGTAGTTAGATGCAGGAATAGAGAGATTGTGGCCTTGTAGTCAGGAAGACCTGAGTTCAAATTCTCCTTCAGACATTTCCTAGCTGTGTGAGTGGAAGCAAGTCACTTAATCTCTCGATATCCCAGTTTCCTCGTCATTAAATGAGGGAATTATCCTTCTGAGTTCTATTCCATCTCTAAATCTGTGATCCTATGAACCCAGGTGACTGAGACTTATCTGTTAGTATCGTTAACAATATCTCTGGCATTTTCATTTTCTTTTCCTTTTCATCTGAAGCTTTGAGAACCTTGGGGGAGAAGAGGAAATGTCTGACTAAATTTTATTTTTAATTTTCTAAATGAAAATCTGATCTTTTCCTTTATTTTCTACTGGAAATTTCCCAGTCTGAAAGTCATGGCCTTAATCAGACCTCAAAGCACTCAATTTAAGTAGGATCTTAGTGAATCTTAAATAAGAGCTCTCTTCTGATGTCCAAAGGAAATGAGGCTAAAAAATGTATCTTTAATTCACATGAAGAAGGGCAACAAAGCCCAGAATCCTTTTTTTCTTCATTGATACCTGTAAGGTCCAGTTTTGTTTGAAGATATTTGGTAAAGAGAGGAGATTCTATATTTATATAAGCTTTCTAAAGAAATAAGATTTAGTCATTATGGTTGGGGGCAGTGCACTTGGAATCAGATTTGGCTTTATATCCTACCTCAGACTCTTAATTTTGTGATCACAGACAAGTCAGTTAACCCATAAGATCCTCAGTTTCCTAATCTGTGAAATGAGGATAGCAGTGCCTATGTTACGTATTTCACAGATGTATGGAAAGCACTTTGTAGAACTTAAAGCACTCCATAAATGCTTATCATTATTACCACTATTATAATTCAAGAAGGATAACCTTTCTCTCCCTTCTTCCTCTCCCACAAAAACAAATTGTGTTAGGTTTCATCCATTATTGTTTTCCCTTCCTATATTGGGAACTTCCAAATGAGAGCAGCAGCATGGATTCCTTCCCAGTTTTCCATCTGGGCAAGTCACCAAGAACAAACCCAGACATCAAGGCCAGACCAAAAAAATCTTGCTTTAGACAGAGGACTCCTACATCTGGGAGATTTAATGCACCCACTGTCCGCTCAGTGTATTTCCTGTGTCCGGAGCGTCTCTGCCTGCCGGCTCTGGTCTCTAAGTTTCCATACCCTGCTGCCAACTTATAATAACAGAGACAGCAGGCAGTCGGGTAAGAATGTCATAACCCACTCCACACGTGGTTGCATGCTTTGCAAACTGAAACAAAGCTTAGAAAGTCTGATTGTAGGCCTTTTAGCCTTGGTATAGTGGCCATGTCCCAGACCACTAGGAGCCTGGAATTAAATACCATAAGGTCCAGTTCTTTACCATTAATGTTATCATTTTCATCAAGTACTTCCTTTCTGAGATGATATCTGCAGATAAATAAATAAATCACATTCTCCCAAGCTGTGTTCCTGGCCAGATAGAAGCTCAGCCATAAGAAAGCTCAGAAGTGCATTACCCGGGGTTGTGCCTCTCTCTTTCCTTGTTCCCAAAGCTGGGCAGGACCAGAGTGGAATCTCCACAGGAGATCACATCACTTCCTCTTTCAGCATGGCACCAAAGTTTGCCTTCCTTTCCGAGCCTTCCCAGACTTCCTATGGCTTGCCCTGGATACACCCACACACAATCAGCTTTGAAGCCCAGCACATCAAAGAATGCCTGCAGGTAACCAGGGTGCTGACCGAGTGACTGCTTCCTTTCTGAAATTTGTAAGGAGGGAAGCGGGTTCAGGAAATAGAATACACGCTTCTCAGAAGATCTTTGTGTATGTGTAAGCTTTAATAACTCAGGATGATAGAAACCATCTGTATGCGGAATTTGAAAGGAAATTTATTAAGCTTTAGGACAACTACATTACACAGTTGTATACAATGTATTTTTTTTTTTGATTCAGAGCCTGCTTCAGCATCTCAGGCTTTTTGGAAAAGTCACCATAGAGTCATGGAAAGAGCAAAGAAAGTAATGGAAAAAATACTTGAGATTGCTACCCCTTAACTACCATGGGCTACTCACTTTAGCCACAAGTATCTTGGACTGTAAAACGGGTATAATAATATTTCCACTCTCTACCTCCTGGAATTACTCAAGCACTCAACAAGATTTGCTATCTCATTGAGGTGGATTTTTCCACCAGTGACGTCGATCACAATCCACCCATACCAGCACATCCTACCTAACTCTTGTCCATGACCTCCCATAAAACCACTATAGAGGATCTGCCTCCAGTGTTTGAGACCTTCCTTGTTTCTTCCTAATATCCAACCAGTAGAGTACTCAGATTGTCTGTTTACTGTGTACTAATAGCCAGGCTTCCCCACAAAACCAGCCCATCTTTTTCAATCATATAATCTTTTGGTGGTATCACATTGTTTGTGTTTGATAATTCTTTGGTGTGCGACGCAGCCTTCTTACATGCACTGTGTGCCCCCCTGAACAATACTAAATTTTAATTCTTTGGAAATGACTGTTACAATATACCATGCTTCATAATCATAAAGTAATATGGAAGACCAAATCAGCTAATGTATACAAACTTTAAATCTATATAAATATAAGCTAGTAGTATTGTCTTCACATACACACACACATACACACAAACATATACACACATGCTTATCATAGATAAGCTTGACTTTTCACTCTGGCCAGCAGATGCAAGTTTATGGAATAATAAATCCATATAGGTTGTGAAAATAAAATTCAACATTCATTACCTGAAAGTTTATGTATTGTTTGTGTTAAGATCTGCAGTCAGGATGGACTATGCCCCAGGGCACCAAAATTAAAGGGTGTTTACTACACTTGCACCCCTTCAACAAGTTAAAACTGCTGAGCTTAATACCTAATTAGCAAAAATAATTAATTAAAATATGAAGCTAATGGCTAAAGTCTACCTCCCTGGCCTCCCCTTCTTTTTCCCCTAAATGATAGAATTCCCAACAGCAGTTAGCTTGGTTAAGCCCATCCCCTGCCGCCCTACTCATGCATATACAGACCAGTGCCCTAGCCTGATAACTTGTGTTTCGTGTAGTTCAAGGTCTTCCTCTCCCCTTCCTCCCAATCAACCTCCCCACAACTGAATTTCTGTTTGAAAATTGATTTGAGGGTGCTTTTCATGGTCCATATCGCAGGCCCATTTTGTGATACTTGCCATGGGAGCCAGAATTGCTAATTAGGCTGTTTCTTTTAGTCTTATAACCTATGTTTTTAATGATGTAAAACCTGCATAAGCACCATAATGAAGCACACGTGTGTTTGTGTGTGTGTGTGTGTGTGTGTCTGTGCGTGTGTGTTTGGATTAAAGTGGAGAAATTACAAGCATCTCAATCTGTATAATCACAAAATAATGCCCAGCAGTGAGTTGAACAATTCTTGAAAAATTAGCCTTCTGACCTCAAAGAGTTTGAGGTTTATTTTATTTTATTTTGGAGGAGGAGGGCAGAGCAATTGGTGTTAAGTGACTTGCCCAAGGTCACACACACAGTAAGTGTGTCAAGTGTCTGAGCCTGGATTTGAACTAAGGTCCTCCTGTCTCCAGGGCCAGTGCTCTATTCATTAGAGTTTGAGGTTTAACAGTCATGAACAATGTGCCTTTTGCCTTCTTATTTTACTTGATAAGTGACCTCTACTCACAACTCAAAATTTCTCCTTTCTGCTAACTGTAACTATAAAAAGCTCTAAGAATTTCATGCTGCTGTTTCTTCCCATTCAGTCTAGGGAATAAAGGTTTTATTTTGGGTTGTTTTTCTTTTTAATCTTCTGCTTCCTGAGCCCCACCAGCTTCCCAGATCCTCTTTAGGATGTCCTAATAAAAGTGTATGTGTGAACAAAGTTGATTTCTTTGGATGCTTCAGAATTTGGGGGAGGGGAAAAGGGAGAAAAATAACCCTTATAGGATATGCGTGTATGTATATGTACATATATATTATGCATAATACATACTATATATTTTATGTATGTAAATGTCAACAAAAAATTCCCATGTTAGCAGTGTTTGAAAATGGGTCTGTCACTTCCTGATCAGAATGTAAGTAGCCAGCCTTATCGCTGTTACTCTGAAATCTTGGTTGGTTATCATGTTGGTCAGATCTCAGGCTTCCAGAGTTGTTTGTCTTCATTATGTCATTGCCATACTGTAAAAAATTATTATCCGGGTTCTCATTTCATATTGCATAAGTTCATGTGCCTCTCTGAAACAATCCTTTTCATCATTTCTTTTGTTTTAATATATTTTTATTTATTTCCTTAACTCTTTCCCACTACATGTAAAAAAAATTTAACATTCATTTTTTTTCAAAATTTTGACTTCTAAATTTGTTCCTTTCTTCCTGCCCTTCCCCCACCCCTTGAGAAGGCAAGAAATGTGATATCATTTAAACATATTAAGTCGTCTAAAATATATTTCCATATTAGCCATGTTGCAAAAAAAAAAAAAAAAAAAAAAGACACACACACACAAAATCAAGGAAAAAAAAGAATTTTTTAAAAACATGCTTCAAATCAGCATTCAGACTTCATTAGTTCTCCTTGTGGAGGTAGAGAGCATTTTTCATCACGGGTCCTTTAAACCGTCTTGGATCGCTGTCAGCGTTGATCATCCTCACAATATTGTTGTTACTATGTACAATTCGTTGTTTCTCAAAGTACGATAATATTCCATTACATTCATATATCATAATTTATTCAGCCATTCTTCAGTTGATATACACTGCCTCCCCCTTCTTTCTAGTTCTTTGCTATAATGAAAAGAACTGTTATAAATACTTGTGTCCATATGAATCTTTTCCTCTGCATCTGTTTAGAGTGTAGGCTTAGTACTGGTATCTCTAGGCCAAAGGGTATGCACATGTTTCAGGGTCACTTTAATAACACAGTTCCAAATTTAAATGCTGCTTCTGTTTACAAAATGAAACTGAACATCCCATAGTTGGACTAAAATGTGAGTCCCTTGAAGCCTGGGGCCATATTTTTGCTTTGCTCTGTCTCTCTGACACTTAACACAATGCTTCAAACTTAGTAAGCTCTTAACTGCTTGCTGACTGTTGACTATCATGACCGGGCTTGTCCTGGATAAGGTTCCTCTTTAACACATCTCCTCAAAAAGCCTGTAACTTGCTTCTCCCTGTGAAGAGGTCCAAAGCCAGATTGCAGAGGGTTAGGAAAGGGAGATTAGAGGAAGTAGAAGTGCTTTCTTAAGGAATATAGCTGAGGAAGAGGAGAGAGACTGGCTTTGCTGAGGAGAAGGGCTCCCTCTTCATCAGAGACTGAGTTCAGGGAAGAAATAGTCAGGAATGATGTCATGGGTTTGAAAGGAGGAAGCTCTTGGCCCTACTCCTCATTTTGTCGTTGGTACCCCAAGCCTGAAAGCCAGCTAGACATTTTATCAAATAAAAGAACTGGAGTGAAGATTTCAGTTAAGTTTCACAAAGCCCAAAACCTAATTTGAGCTTTTAATAGGTTGGATTCAGAGTGGGGAAGATAGGAGTTCAGCTCCACTAATGACATCTTCCTACCTGTGTGACCACTGGCTAGTAATTTAAACCTCTCTAAGCATCAAGGAAGACTTAAGTCCTCATTTATAGATGAATTTGTAGATGGGACTACAACATCAATGAAGTCACAGAGGCCTGACAAATTTATACCCTGTTCTGGCTAAGTAAAGTCACTGATTTTTGTAGGTAAAATGATTTTTCTCAGTCCCACCTTTGTTTTATACTATGGCCTAGCATCCTTCAGTCATTGTCCTGATCTTTGTTTATCACATCTGTTAAAAAAAAGAATTTTAGTTACCTTGCCCAGGGTATTGTGAAATTTTAATTCAACTAATATTTCCTCAGCACCTAGATGCTGGGGTAGATAGCAGATTTAGATAAGGTGGAGCTCTCAGTCCAGGAAGGAGATGGGACACATACAAGGATAAGCATCTTCCAGGATAATACATCAGTTTTATGTGAAGACTCAGCAGGAGGGGGCCATCATTGACTTAAGGAATTCAGGAAGGCTTCCTGAAGGAGCTGGCAGGTCTGGAGTGGAATCTCTAAGGCCGTTTCTAACTCTGAAGATTCTGTATTTCTTTAAACCATCTATTGAAAACAGGCAGGTGAAATGAGAGAAGGGATGAGCGTAGGCATTTGAGTTTATTGTGCTTCTAGTGAACGAATGTGTGATGAAATGTTTGTGGAAATTCTTGGTTTGTGAGGTGGTGAGAAGAACTGTAAGGATGTGTAATGTGTAAGTAAGTACTTTATATAATCAGAAACCTCCGAGAATGAGTCCCCTGACCTCCTAGGAAGAGAGGTGTCACATTATACAAATATAAACTCCACTGACTGTTTCATTTCAGCCTGTTTACCCGTAGTTCACAATGTTTTTGTTTTTATTGATTTGTTTACTTTTTGCTTTTTCCCCAGATAATTGTGTCCAGAGATCTTCAAGGCCATCGGTGGAAAATATGCACCACAATCCTCCTACCATTGAACTCTTGCATCGTTCCAGGTCACCCATTACCACCAACCACCGGCCTTCCCCAGACCCGGACCAGCGGCCCATCCGGTCCCCACTGGACAACATGATCCGCCGCCTTTCCCCATCTGAGCGGATCCCAGGCCCAAGGCTTCACCAGGAGAACAACCACCAGGAGTCCTACCCTCTGTCAGTGTCTCCCATGGAGAACAATCACTGCCCACCCTCCTCTGAAGCCCACCCAAAGCCATCTAGCCCTCGTCAGGAGAACACTCGGGTCATTCAGCTGATGCCCAGCCCCATTATGCACCCTTTGATACTGAACCCCCGGCACTCAGTGGATTTCAAACAGTCCAGGCTGTCAGAGGATGGACTTCATAGGGAAGGGAAGCCCATCAACCTGTCACATCGAGAAGACTTGGCATATATGAACCACATCATGGTCTCCGTCTCTCCTCCAGAGGAGCATGCCATGCCCATTGGGAGGATAGCAGGTAAGCAGGGACCAGGATCCGTGCCATCTTCTCCACCACCCCCAGTGTCAGCCAAAGCTCAGGAGTCATCTGTGGAATGAGCCTCACCCTACTCCCAACCAGGTAACCATAAAAATGGTGTCATTGGAAAGGGAGTCTCCAGAGTAGCTGAGAGGAAGCCCCTAAGCAAACCATTAATGAGCTTCTGGGATGGGGCAGTTAATGACCCTCTGAGCATTTTTTAAAAAACAAATGACCAAAGTCCAGCTGACAGGGGAAGTCAGAGAAGAGGCATGGCTGAGCAAAAACACTTAAAATGAAAGGTTGATGACCGTGTTAATGGTCCGGTCCTCAGGCTTTCACCAGCTAACTAATGACCAGTCAGAGCATAAAGACACAGGCCTTTAATTTCGCTCTTCAGGTAGTCAGCTCCGGGTGCCTTTCACTTTGGGAGTGTAGGAGAAGAACAGGATTGGAGCTCCTGGGTCCCAGGCAGGTGCTCCTGGGTCATTTGGTCAAAGGAAACCATGCCCAACATCCTCTTTGTGGTGACAACCTCAGATATGCATAACCAAGCCAAGAAATCGAACCAGGGAGCAAAAGAGAGCTTGTGACTTCAGCTTCAACAATTATAATAAAGAGAGCTTGGAGCACGCAGGCTTGCCACACGCTTCCTTTACCACAATCCTTTGCAGTAGCATTAGCATTAATGACAACAACAGCAGCAATAGTAACAGTAACTGACATTTACATAGCACTTCTGCATCTCTAAAGTGCTTTACACACATTATCTCATTTCAGTCTCACAACAACCCCATGAGTTGGTGCTGTTACAGGTATTATTCTGCCAGTTTTTAGATAAGGAAATTGGTTGAGAGAGGTGAATAGAGAAAGTGTGGTGCAGTGGAAGGGTTCAGGATGTAGAGTTACAGAATCTGGGTTCAAATTTGGCCTTTTCTCCTTGCTGCCTGTGGAAGCCCAAGCAAGTCACTTTATGTGTCCGGGCATCAGTTTCCCCATCTGTAAAATGAGATTGTTCTTGATGACTTTATGGTCCCTTCCAGCCCTGAGCCTATAACTCTTGCTAGTGGTCATGCAGCTAATAAGTGTTAGAGACAGGATTTGAACCAAGGTCTTACCATCTCCCAGGGTCAGCCCTCTGTCCACAAGCATGCTGGACAACACTCCCAAGTACCGTCTGATTAAAATGTACCAGGAAAATATTTAGCAAAATAAATAAAAATGCAATAGATCATAGATAATGTTAACACGGGTTCTAAGTCAGTATGCTGTCATCAGGTATCCTTGCCTATGGTTCAGTGGCCTCCATTTTTATTTGAGTGAAACCCCTGTCATTTTAACAATATGTAATAATACATAAAGTTATATATATGTGTATATATATACATATATATAAAATACTGTTGTTGTTGTTCAGTCATGTCCAACTCTGTGACCCTATGTGGGGTTTTCTGGGTAAAGATACTGGAGAGGTTTGCCATTTCCTTTTCTAGCTCATTTTACAGATGAGGAAATTGAGGCAAACAGGGTTAAGTGACTTGCCTAGGGTCACCCAGCTAGTAAGTGTCTGAGACTGTATTTGAACCCAGAAAGATGAGTTTTTCTGACTCCAGGCCCAGTGCTCTATCCACTGCACCACCTAACTGCCCTAGACCTACTCTGTCTCATTACAGTTACGCTCGTACACATTCTCCTCATTTAACAGGGAAGTTGAGTGATTTGCCCTTGGCCAAGCAGCTTGGTAGGTGGCCCAGGCAGCATGTGTACTCGGCAGGAACTCATGCTTGCATCTGACTTTGAGAGGCAGTCATTAACACGAGGGAAATAGTGTGAGATTTTCCAGAAAGCTACCCTGCTAGCCGCTTTGCAAGTTTCATTTTTCTGAGAACGGTTCTGGCTGCCTCCTCCCCTGAAAATTAGGTGAGGAACAATCCCAGGAAAAAGATGTAAAAGTCCCTCCTATGGAGAACCGGTTCAGCTGCTGCCACATCAACTCACATCATTGAGAGTTGTCAGGCCTCATCCGCAGGCCTAAATTTATCTCCAGTCCCAGAGAAAGCTCAAGTGTCGTCTCACCTTTTTCATTGTAAATAATTTACGTCATGAATGCTAGCTCAGGAAATAAAGAGGAGAGAAAAATATGGTTTGTGCTTGAAAAGAAATAGTGATGAGGAGAGGAGGGAAAAGCCAACATCTTCAGGTAAAAATGCTGGCAGCACCCCAAAATGCCAAGAGAAAGGCTGCTGGCCTACTGTGTGAGCTTCAACCCCAACTTCAAATCCCACCAGCTGTGTGACCCTGGGCAAGTCACTTAACCTCTGCTTGCCTCAGTTTCCTCATTTATAAAATGGGTATAATCTACTGCCCACTATTATTGTGAGGATCAGATGAGACAGTAATTGTAAAGTGCTTGGCACATAGTAGCACAGTGTAAATGTTATTGCCATTATTATTCCCCTCTTACATCAGAGGAAACCAAGGATCACGAAGGTTAAGTGACTTACCCAAGGTCATAGCTGGCGAAGGTATATGATGACAGCAGCTCATTTTGCATAGTGTTTTAAAGTTTACAGAGCACTTTTATATATGATCTCATTCCGGTCCTCACAATAACGCTGTGAGGTAGGTGCTATTGCTATTACTCTCATCTTACAGATGAGGAAACTGAGGCTCAGGGAGCTGAATTACCCAGTGTCAGACAGCTAGTAAGGGTCCAAGGTAGAATTGACACTTGGGTCTTCCTGGCCAACATTCTATTTGCCACTCCACCTAGCTGTTTTTAAGTGTTGAAACAGGATTTGAATTGGGACATCCAGTGACCTTACTGTGATGCTAGTTTTTGGCCCTGTGAGTCCATTGGTCTAAGAAATTCCCTCTGCCATGCTAGACTGGCAACAGCCCATCTTTGGTGGCTCCCAGGCAAGACTCTTCTCGTATCCTGTGGAAGTGGTGGGTGGCCAGGCTTGAGTGTCCTAATGGTTAAGAGCCTTGCTCCAAGATGAGAGTTGTCTGGGTGGGAGACTTTCTATTGTGTATATCCTTGTAAAATCAGCAAGGGTACTAGAAAGCACACTAAGGTAGAGGTAGAGGAACCATAGTGAAGATGGGAAGCCAGAGGATGGACCAGAAAGTGACTTGCAATAGTTAAATCTCTAAATGTACCTGGGGAATAAGGGACTCACCTGGGAAATGACCACCAATCCAGTGAACATTTGTGAAGTGTCTACAGTGTTCAGTTCTCTTTTTTTTGGTAGTGCTTTATTGAGTATCCAGGAGAAAGAACAGTCATATGTGACTGTTTGTCAGCCTGTACATTTAGACCAAATTTAGATTTATGTTGTCAGTCTGGAGAATGAATGACAAAATCTTAACATTTTAGAGCAGCACTGCCCAAACTGGAGTAAGACATACCTGGGAAATGTTCAGCAAAAGAATAAAAATGCAATGCAACATAGATAATGTTAGCTTGTGGTTTTCTAAGTCAATATGTGACCTGTAGGGATCCCTTTCCGTTTGAGGTTGACACTGTTGCTTTATAGCATTGCAGATCCAGAGCTGGTCTAGAAGGTAAGGAGACCTGGATTCGAGATCTGACTCAAACACAGACATGCTATGTGACCTGTGTGAACTTTTTTCATACCCCAGTTAGTTTTGGGGTTTTTTTTGAGGCAATCAGGGTTAAGTGACTTGCCCAGGGCCAGCTAGTAAGTGTCTGAGGTCACATTTGAACTTGGGTCCTCCTGATTCTAGGGCCCATGCTCTATTCACTGCACCACTTAGCTACCCCCCTTGCTTGAACATTTGCAGAGAAAGTGCCAATCTGCATTAATAAACAGAATTTCATGACCAGGGGCTTTCCGATAAGATGTGGGCATAAATAACAACAAATATAAAATAGAATATAAGTGCCCAAAAGATGTATATTGTGTGCTGCAAGAGTCCAGGGAGAGAGAGATTACTTTCATCTGGGGGAGTGGGGGCAAGACATAGGGCCTTTCTAAAATGAATGCCCCTTGAGCGGGTCCTTAAGGAAGAACCTTGATGCGTGTACAGAACAGCATGAACCACAAGCTGGCCATGCTTCCATGTTGAATAAGTTGGTCATCTTTTTATTCTGTAGGTGAAAATTCAAATCCAAGAGGCCACAGAAATTGACTTTTTTTTAAATCTTAGAGTCTTGCATATTTTGGCTCCTAACCACGCTCTATAGTTTAAGGAGTCGTTGTGGTATGGTGGAAAATGTATTTGTCTTGGAACCAGGCTTCCTGGGTTCAAATGTCAGCTGGAATATCAGCTATGTAAGCCTCTTCACCTCCGTTTTTTCCCTTCTTAAAATGGGTATGGTTCATAACAGGACTCCCACTTCCACCTAAGCCTTGAAGGATTCCTATAGCAGTCCAGAAAGCAGCCGGGGACAAGAAGGTCGCTGTGGATTGTCCTACTAAAAAGAGCTGAGCGCCCAGCAGAGAGCATAATCAGTCCATAATTCTTCCTCCCAAACTTGACGATCCATCTTCTGTCTCTGTACTTTTGCCAAGGTGGTCTGAGTTTCATGGCTGCGGTACCCTTCCTCCTCCCCTCAGCTTACCATTCTTAGCTTCCTTCAGGGCTCAGTTCTGGGGCCACCCCTCCGAAATTATCTCCTATGTACTTAGTTGTCTAAACTTTAGCAGAAAAAAATCTTCTCTGTACCCCCAGTGCCTCATACATAGTAGGTGCTTTTAAAATGTTTGCTGAATTCTTCACATACATCTCAGGCTCTCAGAGTTATCGTTCCCCTTTAAGAGCACCCTTGGTTTTCATTGTAGCCTCTACGTAGATGTGCGTACACACACTCGGCACACAGTGTGACTTATCCTGGGTCCTGCACTTGTGTAGGGAAGGCCCTGAGCCTCGCACCTCCTCTCCTACCCCCTGCCCTGACTCACAGGAAAGGCCTTGGTCCTCGGGTTGGATTCCTGCACCATTAATGATTGATAACACCCTCTGTTTTCATGGTTTTCCAGCTCTCTCCTCCCCAGGTTCTCCTCCTCCTTGTCTGGCTGGCTCCTTCTCTGTCTTTTTTGGGGTTATTATCCTTCCGAGACTCCCTCCTTTGTATGTATTTTTCCCCCAGGCTCTGTCCTTAGCCTCTTCCCTCTTCTCTCTACATTTTCTCTTGGTGACCTCATTGGCTTTTAGTGTTTAATTTCTCACATCTGTACAGCTCTCAATATCCAGTCCTGGTCTTTGTCCTGAGTTCTGGCCCCACCTCACCCACTTCCTGCTGAATGTCTCCAACTAGCTGTTCGGTAGGCATTTCAAATCGAACATACGAGGATCCGAACCCATGATCTCTTCTGCCAGTCCCTCCTCCATCCCTCTCCTAACGTCCTCATTTCTATAAGGGGCACAGCACCAGGCTGCATCCTTAAAATAGTCATCCTGGACTTAGCGCTCTCACCTCATATCCAGAAAGGTGGCACAGTGGTTAGAGCGTTGGGCCTAGAGTTAGGAAGTTCTGAGTTCAAATGTAGCCTCACACACAAGGTGACAGTGACCTTGTCCAAGTCACTTGACCTCATCTCATGTGCAGAATGGGGATAACAGTATCAACTACCTCCCAGGGTTGTTATGAAGATCAAATGGATAATATTTGTAAAGAGCTTAGCACAGTGCCAGGCCCATAGGAGGCATCATAGAAATGCAAGCTGCTATTATCAGCAGCAGCAGCAGCATTATAATAATGTTGTAAAATTGTCTCTTTGTTTCTGCTTGCTTCATTCTGCATTTCTTCTAACTCCCTCTAAAGTCTTACCAGATTTCTCTTAAACCATAGTTTTCCTTCCATTACAGGTCAGCTGGGTGGCACAGTATATAGAGCACCAGGCCTGGAGTCAGGAAGACTCCTCTTCCTGAGTTCAAATGGGACCTCACACGCTTACTAGCTGTGTGTCCCTGGGCAAGTCATTTATGTCTGTTTACCTCAGTTCCTTATCTGTAAAATGGGCTGGAGAAAGAAATGGCAAACCACTCCAGTATCTTTGCCAAGAAAACCCCAAATGGGGTCATGGAGAGTCAGGCACAACGGAAAGAAACCAAACAACAAATTCCATTGCATTCATATAGCATAATTTACTATTAATTAATTAATTAATGGGCAGCTGCTTAGTATCTGGTTCTTTGCCACCAAAGCAAAAAAATATTTTTATATACATGGTTTCTTTACTTCTTTTTTAAAAAATCTCTTTGAGGTACCAGCCTACTTAGCTGTATCACTGGGTCAGAGATTATGCATAATTTAATCATTTGAGGAGCATAAGTTTCAGATTTCTTTCCAGAACAGTTGAGCCAAAGGAGATAATATCAAATCGGATGATATTTGCAAAGCATTTAACCCGGCCAAGCATGTAGTAGGAGCTTAATAAATGCTTACTGATGGACTGACCAATTCACAACCCACCAGCAGTGTATCAGGGGGCCTGTTTTCACAAAGGCCCCTCCAACACTTGTCCTCCTCCTTTTCTGCCACATTGCCAGTCAGATAGCTGGGTAGAACTAGAACCTCGAAGTTGCTTTAATTTGCATTTCTCTTATTAATTGATTTTTAATTTGGATTATTTTAAAATTATTTTTTAAAACTGTTTTTATTATAAAATTATTCTTGATTTAATTATTAATGGTTCAGAGCATTTTTTCCACATGGCCACTAATACCTTGGCTTTCATCCTCTGAAAACTCACTGTTCATATCTGCCTGGACCATTAATCAGTGTGATAAATTTGAATCACCCTTTTTGTATTTTGGAAGTGAAACACAGGTTCTCATTATTCAATAGGTGAGTTAGGTGTTGGACAAAGACCATGAGGCCTAGGCCGCAGCATACCCGCCACAGGTCAGGAAAGAGAGGGGAAGGAGTCGTGGGACAAAAGAGGCATTGATTCGGAGAAACTGGGTGATTTCTCAGGCTTAGCCTCATTTCATTGGAAGTCAACTCAAGGGCTTTTCTTTTTCCTCACTTCCTTTGAAGCCTCAGCTTATTGGCAGGGCTTTGAGATAATTGGCTTAATTACTATTGGGGGTGGCAAACATCCTCCTTAGCAAATATTCTGAGGAACTTGGATGGGACTTAGTCACTTTATTTTTTGTGTGAGCCTCTGAAGGAGAGTCGGGCCATCACGAGGAGGAAGCTCCTGTTCCACTTCCCACCCCCTGCCCTGGAGACGACAGGCGCTGGAGTTTGGGAAAAGTCAGAGCAGTAACTTGACCAGAAATTCTGGTTTGGGGCTGGAGGGAGGGCAGTATCCCAGCGTCAGTGCCCTGACTCTGCTGAGGTCACTGAGTCATGAATACCTTGACTTTATCCAGACTTGAACAAATAAAAAAGAACAAGTAGTTTATTTAATCTTAGCTTTGCAACATGAGCCTCCGATACCACATTCCCCACTGTTGGCTGTATGCTTGTTATAACCTCATCTAGCTGTGATTCTTTTGAACCCAGCTCTAGTAGGGAAGCATAGGTGTGCATTTCCTGCCTCAGATTCAGCCTGCTGCCTCTGGCCATCTATGGTTCTTACAGTTGAGGCAACTGGTTGGTGCAGTGATTAGAACACTGGGCCTGGAGTCAGGAAGACCTGAGTTCAAATCTGGACTCAGGCATTTAGCTGTGTGACCTTAGGCAAGTCACTTAACCTCAGTTTGTCTCAATTTCATCAGCTTCAGAATGAGGAGGCAGCTAGATGTTGCAGTAGATAGAGCTCTGAACCTGAAATCAGGAAGACCTGAATTCAGATGTGGACTCAGACACTTACTAGCTGTGTGGCCCTACTGGAGAAAAAGATGGCAAACCACTCCAGTGTCTTTGTCAAGAAAACCCCACGAACGGTATTAGCATGCTGTGGCCCACAGGGTCACAAAGAGTCAGACATGAATGAACAGCAACAGAAATGAGAATAATAATAGCGATGGTAATTGTTTTGAGGATCAAATGGGATGATACTGGTAAAATGCTCAGCATAGGGCCCGGCATGCAGCAGGAGCTGCATAAATGCTTATTTCCTTCTTTCCTTCATTCCTACCTTCTTATGTTTTATAACCTCCAACTGGACGGGCAACTACTGGTTATTTATACCATATTAAAAAATCATATATCGAGAACTAGAAGAGGCCTCAGAAGTTCATCAGGCCCTTTCTCCTTTCACAGAGGAGGAAACTGAAGCCTTGATAGTTTAAGAAGGTTGTACAGTGTCACACAGGTTAAGTGGCAGAATCAGCATTTGAACTCGGATTCTGTGACTCCAGGTTCTGCTTTCTTTCCACTGCACCACACACCCAGATTTGTCAGTATTCTGCCTGTAGGCTGTGATCAGTGCTGAGAAGCAGAAAAGGGGGTAGAACAAGGCCAGCACATCCTGGCATGGACATCACTTCCCTTTTTCTTTTGCTCAGATTTCTTCCCATCATTTTCAAATGCAGCAGTTGCCAGTTAGCAGCATCACTGGTTTGGGAGTCTTGGCTTGGTTTCGTCCCTTGTCTTTCAAAGCCTTAAACAAGACTATTTAATACATAAACTGAAGAATATTGATCAGAGAGGGATACTGGCTTCCCCCTGTTGAATACAGTCATCAGAACTCAGCCTTCATGGCTTGCATTTAAAACCCCTCATAAGAAGAGCATGGAACTGTGTTCTTTGAAACTTTCCTAAGATTCAGATCAAACACCATCAAAACAGACTCTTCTCATCAATAAATTCACTTTCCTACTTAATTTTTAAAGAGTATCAGTTTGGTCTAGCTTTCCTGGGTTTGGGGAGGGTTTTTTTGCATTTTTTTTTTTTGGAGGGGGAAGGCAGGGAGGGCAGTTGGGCCCAAGATCACATGGCTAGTGAGTGTGTCAAGTGTCTGAGGCTGGATTTGAACTCAGGTCCTTCTGACTCCAAGGCCGTTGCTCTATTCACTGCACCACCTTGCCACCCCTCCCTGTTTCTTTAGAACTAATAATGTTGGTCAAGCATAAATGCCCTTCAGCTCTCATCTGTGTCCTGAACTTATACACATCCGTAGTAAGAGTGGGAAGGAAAAATCTTACTAATCACAGGAAGGGATTTTTTTTTTTTTTTTGAGACAGTCGGGGTTAAATTACTTGTCCAGGGTTACACAGCTAATAAGTGTCTGAGGGCAAATTTGAACTCAGGTGCTCTAGATTTTCAGGGCTGGTACTGCATCCACTATACCACCTAGCTGCCTAGGATTTTTTTTTTTACAATAGCTTTTTATTGATGTCTTTTGAGTTTTAGATCAGAATGCTTTCCTGAAAACCTCCTACCCCACTATCAAGACTTCCCCTTGTAACAAAGAAAAGCAGTTAGGCTAAAGTGACTAAAAAAAAACCAAAACCAACTATATCTAATTGTGTATATGACATTTTTCTCTACTGAAATGAGGGTTATTTCTTTCAATATCTGTTCTTCAGGACCAAGATTTGTCATTGCAATTAATTTCAGTTCAGCTGCCTATTACCTCACTTGGGTCGTTTGGTTGTAGCACAGTGGATAGAGCTCAGAATTTGGGAGTCAGGAAGCCCTGAGTTTGAATCTGGTCTCAGGCAGGCACTTATCTTCTGTGACCCTGGGCAAGTCACTTAACCCAGTTTGCCTCAGTTCCTTCCTCTGTAAAATGAGATAGAGAAATAAATGGCAAACCACTCCAGTATCTTTGCCAAGAAAACCCCAACTGGAGTCATGTAGACTGAACAACACATGACAGTATTATAATATATATAATTTTATGTATTATTATATACTATTTTAGTGGGGATAACCTAGAATACCTCACCAGGAAAAGAAAAGAGAATTCATTCCCTTCACAATTAGAAAACGATGCCTACTTCATGCTTTGTCCATTCAGCAACAAAGCAAAGCTCTCTCTGAGGATATAGCCTGATTTTGCTTTTATATCTCTACCACCATGGTACCTCATATGTATAGTAGGCTTTTACTTAATGCTTATTGAATTTAAATGAATTTTAAAAAAACATATTGTTTACTATGTGTTAAACATTGCACTAAATACTGGGGATAGAAGTAGGGAAAAA
The DNA here is from genome assembly GCA_028646515.1 of Pseudochirops corinnae. Lineage (NCBI taxonomy): Eukaryota > Metazoa > Chordata > Mammalia > Diprotodontia > Pseudocheiridae > Pseudochirops > Pseudochirops corinnae. Next base: position 404,149,067 of record CM053585.1, read on the forward strand.
AATGAGATAGTCCCTCCTCTTGAGGGGTTCACACTCTATAAAGGGGAGACGACCCATGAAAGAAAGTTTAGCCATGGGGAAGATGGAAGGGCCCCAGGTCCTGAGGGTGCTTCAGGGAAGGAAATGGTAAGCCCCAGAGGTCAACACAAGGTAGATAAGGTATTAAGAAATAGAGCAACAAGATTTCACAGCAAAAGAGATCCAGGCATTCCATACCAGTAATGGGATGCTGTTTTTTAAGCACAGATTGTTCTGTATCAGTAAGTACAGTAAATAGGAAACATGAAAAGAATCTTCTTGCTCAATAAGTCAGCACTCTGGGATTTCCTCTAGAAATGCAAGGCAAAATCTTACATCTTTTAAGCCATAATTAAGAAAAAGACCCCACCAACCAGGGACTGAAAAGAAGAGCAGCTCAGAAAGCCCATATTCACCACATCTCTTTGCTGGGAATGGCCCAGATAAGCTGTTCTCTTCTAGCCAGGCCACTGTAGGGGAACCTCCAGGGAGATTGCTATCAATAAGGAGATGGGGCCACCCAGCCCAGGCTGTGTAGTAGCGAGAAAGGGTGTTACCCCATAATAGCTCAGGGCTATTTCTAAAGACTTGCTTGGCCAAAGAATAATTCCAATTTCTGTCTACGTTCTAAGCATGTGAATCCAGAGTTTCTGTTACACCCCACAGGCACTCATAACCAGGGCCCCTAAAGCTTTCCATTAAGCAGGGCTTTGTCGCAATTAGAGGCCCACAGTTAGTGAGACTCTGAGCAAGTCACTTAACCTCTTTTCGTTTTCTTGGTTGGTTAAAATAGCACCTGCCCTTCAGAGTTGTTTGTCTGGCCCAGTCCTCTAGAGAGGCTCCCTTGGGGGTGACTAGGGATATTCCCTGAATCCTCCCAAATTGTACTTCTGTTTGCTGTCCATAACAGTGTGTACAGTTTGCAGTCTGTCTCCAGGGAAAACAACTCTCTGCCTTTCAGGGGACCTGCGCACCATTTGAGGTTATTGGTGAGGTGGCTCTGTCCACAATGAGGGATGTCTAGGCAGAAGTAGGGGAAATGTCTTTGGCCTATAGCGTACAGACTTGTCCTTCTGTATCGTTCTGTATAGGCACAGCCCCAAACCTAATTTCAAACCCAATCCTCATTTGCTAAACTGAGCCATCATTTCTATTCATTCCTGCTACATGAGTATTCTCCCTCTAAAATGGGGTCCTAAGAACTAATACACTAGTTCTATTTAACCACTTAACCATCAGGTAGCTTCTTCAAAGGGATATTTCCTTCAAAGATATAGCAAAAACGCATATATAAACAGTACCTCCAAGGTCTTCCTTAAATCACCCCAGTCTGGGGCTCATGACTTAGCTCATTCCTATGTAACCCTGGTTCCACCAAGTTCATATCCTGATGCAGCATCACCCAGTGAATCCTTCCATTTGTTTGTGGCCCTGAAAGTCACCACATGCCCTAAGCATCAGTGCTCTGCTAGCTACAAAATCCAACTCAAATTCCGACTTCCAGATTCCTATGATTTAATAGTTAACCTTTGAAACTCTCAAGGTTGGAGACTACTGTTTTCACTTAAAATGGAAAAGAACAAAGAGGCCAAGAGATCTATTCTTGAGGACATATATTGATTTCAGAAGGGAGAGAAGGCCTTTCCTCTTAAGGCATAGTCCACCAAAAACTGTGAATGAAGGAGTTACCTAATGAAGCCAGTGGTGCCGATGAATGATTTTTTCACTTATTGAAGGATGACTGAGGCTTTTTCATACCTCCACCCACAGCCAACCAAAAAGGCTCCCATTTATTATGGGGTTAATCAACCACAGCCAGTCACAGAATATCTATTAGGCCTTTGCCACAATTGGCTCTTTCCTTACAAGGTTTTACGAGAAGCATACTCTCTACCATCCATCCTGAGCAGAGATTGTATCAGCCAAGCATGCCGATGGAATCTGCTCATGTACCAGACTCCCGTTACAGAGGGAGTAGCTGCCCAGAGCTGGGGAGGAGGGCCACATGAAGAGAGTTCAGTTCCTCATGGTTTTCTGCCCAAAATTGGCTGACCCAGGCAGTGGGTCTCTCCTCTGTCTACATGAGATTTCAGCTGTATTTATACAGGGGATTGGCATGCATTATCTTAGCTCATACTCCCCTCTTGCAAGGGATATCTGCACTAGAGAAAGATGGCCTACTCTTGCCTTCCTAGCTCTGAAGAGTTCCGCTATGAACTTCTGCTAGATATGCAGTCTTTCATTGGAACCCTAACAATTTCAGTGTGCTCTGCTTTCCTTGTGAGTCACACGTGAGCAGTGGGAAGGTGTCCCATAGTTGAGTCAGTTGTTCTTTGTCTCGTGGGAGAGGGCTTGTACCTGGAGATGTGGGGTCCCAGTGTCATGAAGCCAGGATCTGAGATGGCACCTCCTTTGTGCTGCCCAGACCTCCCCCTGCCCTTGTCAATGCAGATGACAATCTAAGTTCTCTTGCAGGTCAACCTGTTTCATTGTTCAGATGAACTTGACATTCCTAGGTTAAAATAGCATTGAAGACGATCATTTGTCCACTGATGGGCTGTTTGAGGAAGGGACAGATTTGACAGTTCTCAGTATATAGCAAATATTCTTGAAGAATGTAGTGGTAGAACTGACCAAGAGAGTCTTTCCCTTAATTTATGGCATCAATGGACAATATACACGTGTGTATGCATGTGCATGAGTACATGTATATGTACACATGGCACCATTAATTTCAGGGAGTGTGGAGGTAAGGGCAGAGAGGTTGACTATGGAATTAAAAAGGGATTGAAAGAAGCATCCAAACCTGACATGGCTTCTCTTGTCTCATAAAGTCAGCAGATCTCTGCGACTGCCAGCTTAATTAAGGCTCTCATTTCTCATGACTGCATGTAATTTGGGGCTTCCATTCATGACAGAATCAGGGAACTAGAGAAGGCAGGCCAGCTGAGCATCATTTGGGAGGAGCAGGCGAAGGAAAGGGGAAAGAAGGAAGTGCACCGTGCAGCCACCCGGACCTCCAGCCAACTGAAGGCTTCTGGGCCTCCTTCAGCACGGCACTAATCCAGTGGTCAGGAAAGGGTCATGCCATCTAGCCAGATGGTCAAGGGCCTTGGAAATGCCTCTCCAGAACACAGCTAAAACCCCTAAAAGCCAGCTCTGGAGAATGGAATAATCTTAGTGGCTAACACTAATCTGCATAGTACTTTACCTTGTATGAGACACTTTACATACATGATCCCACTGGTCCTCGTGACAATCTGAAGAGGTAGGGGCTCTCAACATCGATGGCCCAGTAACAGCATGGTAGACAGAGCTCTGGCCTCCAAGTCAGAAAGACATGGTTCCTATGCCCCGTCTGACACCTACTGGCTATGTGATACACTTGACCTCTCTGTTCCCCAAGTGGCTGTCCAAGATTGGGAGTTGGCCCAGCTGGCATTTGTAGAGCTGGTAGAAGTTTTTCTCATCTGGGAGTTTCTGATATCAAATAAAATCACAAGTCCCATATACATGAGGTGGAGGAGAGGAGGGAATGATGATTTATATGGTACCTACTGTGTGCCAGGCCCTGAGATGAGTGGTTTTGTTTTGTTTTGTTTTTTGAGGGGAGAAGGCAAGGCAGTTGAGGTTAAACAACTTGCCCAAGGTCACACAGCTAATTAGTGTGTCAAGTGTCTGAGGTCAGATTTGAACTCAGGACCTCCTGACTTCAGGGCCCGTGCTCTATTCACTGCACCACCTAGCTGCCCCATGCTGAGTGTTTTTTGACAAATATTCTCCTGTTTGATCCTCACAACAACCCTGTGAGGTAGTTGTTTATTATTATCACCATTTTCCATTAATGCCCAACAGTGCATTAGAGTGTAAGCTTCTTCATTAGATTGTAAACTTCTTTAGAGTAGGGACTGTTTTTCTTTTTATTAATTTTGCCTCCCCAGTGTTTAGCACAGTGCCTGGCACATAGTAGGTCTTAGTACATGTTTATTGGCTTTTACAATTGGGGAAACTGAGGCAAACTGAGAATTTTTTTTTTTAAGATGACTTACCCAGGTCATACAACTCATGAGACTGGGCTTGAATTTGACTCTCCCTGACTCTAGCCCAGTTCTCTATCCACTACCCACCAGCTGCCTCTGCACATGTGTGCATGGATATAAACGTATGTAGCCATACACATACATAGTCATATGTATATATACACATGTATATCCTATAGACTTCAACAGTACATTCATTTTATACCGTATACACATACATACAGGCAAAACCTACATGGGCAACACATGCTCCATATACACATATTCGTGTGTAGAATTGGAGCATGTGGTGCTGATTATACAAAAGACTGTCATGAACAATGAATCAAGAATAAACCCATTTATCCAAGCGGAGAGCAAACAGAAATCAGAGAAGTTTGGCAGATTGGAAGATGCCAGGCAACACACAGAGTGACTGAGCTCTCCCACTGTGGGGTGAGATGGCTTAACCAAGAGGGAGAGAACCTGATCTCACCCAAAGTGAAATTCCCCAAAGTCTCTGCAGAGGCAGGCTGGAAATCAGGAGCGGGTGGAAGTGCCAGCTCCTCTGCCTACCTGCCCCTTCCCAGAGGCTTTTTTCTTTCTATTCTTGGAGTTGGTCCTGATGAGAGTCCAGAATCACGTGTGTCCTCTCTTGAAGCTGTGAAGAAGACATGTTCTCACACCACTCTGCCTTTCACAGGGTCATGCAGGGCTGCATCATCATTCTCTCCACCAATGAGGAGAGTCTCATGCCTGTGGTCCAGTTTGGAAGACCGGATTACATGCATGCGTGCATACACACAATATTCACACATGTGTGCATATACACCAGTGGTTCTCAACCTTCCTAATGCCACGACCCTTTAATATAGTTCCTCATGTTGTGGTGACCCACAACCATACAATTATTTTCGTTGCTACTTCTTAGCTGTAATTTTGCTACTGTTATGAATTTTAATGTAAATATCTGATATGCAGAATGTATGTAAATTGAACATAACCCACAGGTTGAGAACCGCTGATATACACATGATATACATGCATAGTAATGTACATGTATGCACACATACACATATACATCCACACATAAATGATTAGGGAATTTAGGTTACTTTCCTGAAATGGGAAAGAGGGGAATTGAGGTATAATTGCCATTTTGATGTGATTTGGCCTTTTTAGACCCCTGTTTCATCATCTGTAAAATAAGAGGATTGGACTAAATTTTAGTCTTCCTCTTAGTCCCAGTAATGTTGTCTGCCTTTTTGAATGGGCACCTAGATGAATACTCTTGTTAATTTCTTCCTGTTCCCTTACGGAAGGTATTACACAGAGAGGGATCCAAGAAAGTACTTCTTATGCAGGATTGTTTATTGTATAAAATTTCCCATAATCAGTCTAACTAGATATTGTTGTGGTGGGCTCTCTTCCAAGGAAATTGATTTATGATGCAAAATATTTCTCTTTTTAATAGTTTTATTTGAGAGAGAAATGAATGCTATATACTTATTCATCTCTTTGTTCTATTTTTGTCATAAACTAATTAAAATAACATGAACTGGAGCAATTATTTGAGTTTGTATCCAGTAGTAACACTGGAATCGGGGGTTGTAAGTCAGATGGTGAGATAGGCAGGCAAGAGTAGACAGCTACAGCACCCGATTTGTGCTAGACCCTTTCACTGTTGCACAAGTGCTGGGCTCACGTTAGGTAGTTACTCTCTGGGTATTTAGCTGTTAGGACTTGTGGCCGTGTTGGGCAAGCCTCTCTTACTTACTTGTCACCAACTATGAAACAGAATAATGCTTCCTTCCTCCCAGCTCATAATGAACATCCTAAGGATGAGACCAATTTCTGTGCAGCACTTTTGAGTGCCTAAATAAAAGATCATTTATCAACATATATAATTAGTGCTATGTAAGGTCTTTCTTCAGAATATTTCCTGGCTAAAATTACCGTGTTGCTATTCTTGTCTCTTCCTTATTCCCTCGTCTCAGTTGGTTTTCTTGAGATTTTAAACCTGGTATGGGCAACTTTTAAAGTATGTTTATCGTAAACAGATTATGTATTATTTTGTTCTAGTGAAAGAAGATTAGAATGATTGATAGAGGAATCTTAAATGTGGGTATATACAATGTACTTTGGTTTGTGAGGCATCTTGTTTGTCTTATTTATTTAGTAATTCACTATGACCAAATTTGAGAAAAAGTTTTTCAGCAGAAAGCTAACGAGCTCCTATAAGACCTCACGCCATGTTAGACAATGGAAATTACATGAGCAGTAGTAATCTTCCTTCATGTATATGAAAAGAAATAAAAATAATTATTATATATTCTCATTATGTTAGAATCATAATTATTATAGTATTACAATTCTTCACATTTGCACAAAGAGAGAAAAATTTCCATCTCTCAACAATTGTGTATTAAGGGCATGCTATGGCTCAGATCAGGCAGCTAGGTGGCACAGTGAGCAGAATACTGGGCCTGAGTTCAAGTGTGGCATCAGACATTTACCAGCTGTGTGACCCTGGACAAGTCACTTAACCCCATATGCTTCAGTTCCTCATTTGTAAAGTGAGCAAGAGAAGGAAATGGCAAGTCACTCCAAGTATTTTTTGCCAAGAAAACTTCAAATGGGTCACAAAGTCGGACACAACTGAAAACGACTGAACCACAACAAATGGTCCAGGTATTATGCCTGGTGAGGCACTGGGGATACAAGTAAAAAGAATGAAACATTCTCTACTCTCAAAGAGCACACATGTCTAAAGGAGGAGACCACATTAGTACAGAATACATACAGAATAAACATAAAGAAAATAGAGGTGGGGACTAGACCTTTGATTTCATTGGAAACTCCTGACAGTGCAGGTCTACACTTAGAGCCCTACAGAGTTGTCTGTGGCCCTGAAAGATGGAGTGATAGTGTCCTTGGTCATATAGCCAATATGAGTTAGAAGCAAGACTTGAACTCAGGTCTTCCTGGCTTTCTATCCACCATTGCCATGTTCCCTCTCTTTATTTTGAAGAAAATAAATAAAACTACTAAGTAGTTAGATACAAAGCTCTTTAAGAAGGGAGAGCACCAGAAACTGGGGAAATCAAAAACTATAAATAGATCACATTGAAGGTAGCTGTATCTTGAAGGAAGAGATGAATTCTGTGGGGGAGAGGAAAGGAGATGATACATTTGAGGTATGGGAATGGCCAGTGCAAAGACATGGAGATAAAAGATGGAGAAGATCAGAGAGAAGACTTGTTTGGCTGGATAATGTAGGCTGGGAAGTAAGGTACTCATGAGACTGAATAGATAGGGTGGGTCAAGTTGTGAAGGAATATAGTATGCTATTATGCTATATGATGTAATGTAACACATGTAAAACAGCATAGCATAATATAAACTATAGTGCTGTCTTGCTTCCTCATGGAATGAATATGACCTTCCTTAGAAGAATATGCCATCAGAGTACAAGCTTTATTAGCTTCTGCCATCCTTCTGTCAAACTGTGTCTTCTTTTTAAGGACAAGATTTGTTAAATGCAGAAAGATTCATCACCAGCTTTTGGCTATGGCAACCCAAACCATCCATCCATCCATCCGTACACACACACACACACACACACACACACACACACACACATACACATGTGTGTATGCATACATTCATACATATATGCATATATTTACACGTCTGTATATACACACACATACACTCATACCTATGTTTTGTTTATATATTCTGTTTTTACATTATAAACATTTACTAGGCACTCTCACCGAGAGGTCTTTTGTAACAAAGTAAAACAGTTAAGTAAAATTAATAATATAATGACCTTATCTGAAAGTATATGCCACATCCCACATCTGTTGCACACCCCACCTCCAATTTCTCTATTTTATGTAAATCAAAAAAAATATGTTTACAAGGACCTTGTAAAAGGATCTATTTAAAAATTACCTCATTGACATAGGTCCTCCCTCCAGCAATGCAAATTGCCACCCATTAATGCCTTCTTATCCTTTGCTGTTCTTGTTCACATCCTTATATATACAGACAGAGGAAAGGGAATAAACATTTATTAAGTGACTCGTATCTCATTTGATCCTTACAACAACCCTCTGAGGTCAGTGGCATTTTTTTTTTTTTTTTTTTTTTTGCTTTTTGGAGGGCAGTTGGGGTTAAGCGACCTGCCCAAGGTCACATAGCTAGTTTTTCATGTTAAGTGTCTGAGGCCGCATTTGAACTCTGGTCCTCCTGACTCCTGGGCCAGTGCTCTATTCAGTGCGCCACCTAGCCGCCCTGGTCAGTGGTATTTTGATCTCTATCTTATAGCTGAGAAAATTGAGGCAGACAAAGGTTAAATAACTAGCTAGTGAGTGTGTGAGGCAAGGTTTGAGTTCAGGTCTTCCCAAGCCCAGGCCCAGCCAGCACTCTCTCTAGTATACCACTTAGCTGCCTCCAAAGGGGTTTCACCCAAAATGCAAGGTTATTCCTCTAGCTCTCTTGATATTATGTAGGTACCAGTGAAGCATGCAGGGTATCCATCCATTAACGATCCCTCACTCTTTTTCTGACCGTACATGGTATCTCTAATGGTTTCTTTTATGCTAGTTTTGCTTGTAACTTATCACAATATTCTGCTGCCAAATACTGTCTATCCTATTAGACATACCATGTGTCACTGCACTTCCCTTTGGCTGACCTTCAGTTTTCATTGCTCAGAGATTGTGATATTGATTTGTATCCATATATAGTATTACTAGAAGAATGTTGGTGTGGGAGAAAAAGGAGTCTTGTTTCAGAGGAAACATTGGTATTAGCGAAAGAACTGTACAGTTTCCCAAATGAAATCCAGTACACTTCTACTTTTGAAGTCACGGTGAAAGTTGTCATCTGCAGTATCTTTATAGGATGCTTATATACCCATAGATCAGGTGTTTACCTAACTGCTTACCACAGTCTGAACAACAAGCGTTTTTCATCCATTAGTTTCTTCCTGTGTAGATAGTTGAGCTGAACTCTTTTGAGTGATTATGTACTTCATTTAGGAGGCGCTGCAGTGATCCAGGATTGATGCAATCAATACAGTGTCATATCTATGTACCTGCACATATATATATAAAAATAATTTGCATATTGTTATCATTGCTACTAAGGAGTAAACAGTGTGATGACCTTTTAGGGTTGACGTTCTTTTGCTTCTGTTATTCTTCTAAGTGCCATCTGTGATCATAGGCATGTTTTGATTAAGGTCTGTGAAAATGTTGGTTTACAAAACCCTTACATTACTAAACACCCAGTTCAAACAATGGATCCAGTTACATTAAGATTTGTGTAACTGCATCATAATTACATGATGGCTAAAAAACAAACAAACAAAAGACTGCTAAATAAGCCTTAGACTTACCAGACCTATTTTATTCAACTTAAGGCTATATTCAGTATAATCACAAAATATTATCTCAGTTTGTATTTGCATTAAAGTATGCAAAAAGATCTTATTTATCTTCTCTCCATTCTGCTTATGCACAGTCGAATTTCAGGGTCTTGATGCTCAGAAAATTCTCTCTCGTGGTATGGCTGATGCCTGAAATCTCACTCTTGGAGCTTTAAGTTTTCTGTAAGGCTTTGGTCACTGTTGATATGAAAAGTCCCCTGGGAGGGGGTAATACTTTATGATATATTTACATGGTGTGGGACAGGGTATTAGTGGAAGAACTACAAGGCAAGTCTGAAGAGGTACCACCTAAGAAAGAAAGGTCCTCAAAATAAGAAGTAGAGGGAGATTAGGACTTTTAAAATGCTTTATCCACTTCACAGTTTTGTGTATACCTATCAGGAGAGATTGGAATCTGTCTCTTTCTTGATTTGGGACATAATAAGTTTGTATAATATATAAGGTAGTGTGTGTATTTGAGAAGTCATGACATGCTCCTAAATAGCATTTAATTGCACAGTGCCATGCTTACAGAGAGTGGGGCTAGGTGGAGCTGTAGTGCATAGAGTACTGAGCCTGGGGTCAGGAAGACTCATCTTCCTGAGTTCAAATGTGGCCTCAGAGACGTATTTGCTGTGTGACCCTGGGCAAGTCACTTAACCCGTTTGCCTCAGTTTCCTCATCTGTAAAATCAGCAGGAGAAGGAAATGGCAAACCACTCCAGGATCTCTGCCAAGAAAACCCCAAATGGGGTCATGAAGAGTCTGACATGACTGAAATACAACTAAATGATAACAACAGCATGCTTACAGTAGGCACTTAATTCAGATTAATTGTATTCCGCTTAATAAGCATTTAGTATGAAGGAGCATATATTAAGGACAGTAAATCTTAGTCAGCTCCAGAGTCCAAACTTCTCTTAGGACTTTCTCTTAAATGTCATATAGCTTTTGTAGTCTAGGAAAAAATTGTTTGGGATACAAACAGAAAGCATTTCAAGAAATTTTTCTGTGCTGTTGTGATGTGATAAACCACTAAGGCCAACTACCCTGACTCAGTAGAGAAACCTTTGTATCTTTTATAGAAGTGGTGTAACATAGCGGATAGAGTGCTGTGTTTATTTTCAGGAAGACCTGAGTTCAAATGCTGCTGTAGGAATTTACTAGCTGTGTGACCCTGGGCAAGTCACTTAAACTTTCTTGGCCATAATAGTATCACATACATCACAAGGTGGTTGTAAGGATAAAAAACCAAATAAATGAATGAAAATAACATTTTGAGGCAAGCACTGCCCTATGTACATCAGACAGCCCTAGGCAGCAAAGGTAATAGAGCTGCTTAGCTCACATCTCAGAAAATTCCGTTACTGGGCCAGCAAGTTCTATATCACACAGTGCCCTGTGAAGTCCCCAAAAGTCTTTCACTGACGCTCTCCACCAGCAGTATTTCTCACTCCAACAACTACTGATTGGTGAACAATTGATCAAATTCCAAGGATCTGATAGAACAAGGACGATTGAAGGGATCAAATAGAAGTCTTACCTCCTCCTCTCCAAGCAAGACTGAGCTGAAAACATGTTGCTGTTCAGCAGTGGGACAGAGATGGATTGTTCTCTATTTGATCCACTGCAACCTATATTTTACATTCCCAGAAATTCAGGATGGTTCTAGAATATCTAGTAATAGCACAAGAACCTAGGTCCAAAGTGGCCTCCATAGAATCTGCTACAGAACAATGATGATAGACACTGAAAGATCTGGCAGGTATGATTGTTGAGCCATCAGTAATCTCCAAAAGGTCATGGAGAATTAAAGAGACTAGACTGGAGAAGGTCAAATATTGTTTTCATTTTTTTTAAAGGGCAATGTTGGGGATACAAGAATGGAATCTGCAAACTGTAGATCAGTGAGCTTGACTTCCCAGAAAAATTCTAGAATATATAATTAAAGGGAAGGTATGTGAAGATCTAGAGAAGGAAGCAGTGATCAGTAAGAGATGTTATGGCTCCTTCAGGAGCAGATGTCTGCAGACTAATTTCATTCCTTTTGACAGGGTCATTAGTCTGGTATAAATAGTACAAGATCTTACTGTTTGTTCATTATAAAGAAGCATTTGATTTAATAGAACAAGAAACCACTGCAATAACTCTTGTCCAACAAGATGTCTCCAATGCATACATCAGAATTATACAAGATCCCTTAAAAGATAAAACAATGGGCACAATTTTTTTTATGACCCTCTTATTATTAATGTCAGTTGAACATAAAACGCATGCTTGTTAAAGTATTTGCCTCCATCATGGAGGATGTCCAGCACAGAGTCCAAATTGAAGAGGAAGCCCCTGTAGCCAGTGAGGTAAGAAATACTTCTAGTTGGAGGTGACATTATACTGATTATATTCATCTATAACTGATTGAGAGCCTCCTAAGATCCATTGGCGCTTAAAAAATTGGGCTTAGGGGGCAGAGCCAAATTGACTGCGTAGAAGTAGGAAAACTCCATGGCTCCCCCTATAACTACCTCAAATACCTATAAAATATGACTCTAAACAAATTTTAGAACTGCAGAACCCACAAAGTGAGAGAAACAAATCTCCCACTGAAGGCAGGCTGGCAGGAAGGGTTCATAGGAACACACTGGGAGCCAAGCCCAGCCTGCATGAGCCTGCGATTTTAGCCCCAGGGCAGTTCCGACCAGCAGCTGCAGTGGATTTCGAGAGAGAGGATCACCAGCAGCAGTGGCAGTTTCCAGAATTATCAACCCATAAATGTCAAAGACAAAGTAAAAGGTCAGTAGAACTCTGTTGGAATTGCAGGCGACAGAGGAGCAGGTCCAGTCCCTGCCCCCAGAGCTAGAAGTGGCAGAGGTGCAGTAGCCCTGTAGCTACCTCTATGTGGCTGCTTCAGAGCTCCTGGCGTACAGATCATAGAGGGGCCAAGCAAACATTCAGAGGGGTAATCCCTCTCACTTTAACCTGCCTGGATCTGGTCTTGGGTTGTGGTCCTGAGGTGTATGACCAGTGAGCCAGAACTGGTGGGGGCTGTAGAGACAGTGCCCCCCTCGTAACTCTGAAAGCTGCGAAGACCCCAGCAATTTGGGACAAACTTCTCCCCTCTGGAAGCAGAGTTCTACTGTGGCAAAGAGCTCAAAAGTCAAGTAATTGACTGGCAACATAAGCAAGCAAAGAAAGCAAGGCAAGCACAGCAATCCAACTTTAGATGACTTTTTGGGGGACAAAAAGGATCAAAGCATGGAACAGCAGGAAGATAATGAAGTCAGAACTCCTGCACCAAAAGCTTCCAAGAAAATATGAATTGGTTACAGGCCATGGAGGAGCTCAAGAAGGATTTTGAAAATCAGGTAAGGGAAGTGGAGGAAAAATTGGGAAGAGAAATGAGAATGATGCATGAAAATCATGAAAAGAGAATCAACAACCTGACTGAAGAAAATAGCACCTTAAAAAATAG
>CM053585.1:404162511-404190263 GCA_028646515.1 Pseudochirops corinnae
CGAGAAATTCTCAAGGAAAATTGCCCTGATATTTTAGAACCAGAGGGCAAAATAGGAATCAAAAGAATTCACCAATCACCTCTTGAAAAAGATCCCAAAAAGAAAACTACTAGGAATATTATAGCCAGGTTCCATAGTTCCCAGATCAAGGAGAAAATATTACATGCAGCCAAGAAGAAACAATTCAAATATTGTGGAAACACAATCAGGATAACACAGGATCTAGCAGCTTCTACATTAAGGGATCAAAGGACTTGGAATATGATATTCTGGAAGTCAAAGGAGCTAGGATTAAAACCAAGGATCACCTACCCAGCAAAACTCAGTATAATGTCTCAGGGGAAAATATGGTCATTCAGTGAAATAGAGGACTTTCAAGCATTCTTGAAGAAAAAAAACTGAGTTGAATAGAAAATTTGACACTCAAATACAAAAAGCAAGAGAAGTATGAGAAGGTAAACAGGGAAAAGAAATCATAACAAATCAAAGTTGAACTATTTATATGTCTACATGGAAAAACGATCATTGTAACTTATGAAACTTTTCTCAGTATAAGGATAGTTGAAGGGAATATAATATGTATGTATGTATATATGTATACATATATGTCTATATAGGAGGGTACATATGTGTATTGTGTGTGTATACATGTGTACAGGTATACGTAGACAGAGGGCACAGGATCAATTGAGTAGGAAGGGATGATATTTAAAAGGTGAAATTGAGAGGTGAGAGAGGAATATAATGAGAGGAGATAAGGAGAGACAGAATGAGGTAAATTATCTCATATAGAAGATGAAAGGGAAAACTGTTACAATGGAAGGGAAGAACAGGAAGGCAAAAGGGAATGAGTCAACCTTACTCTCATTGAATTTGGCTGGGGGAGGGAATGACATATACACTAAACAGGGTATCTTGCCCTACAGGAGAAGGGGATTAGAGGGGTGATGATGGAGGGGAGGGTAGTTAGATGCACACACTTTTCAAAAGTGACAGGGTCAAAGTAGAGAATAGAACAAGTGTGGGGTGGGAGAGGATAGAGGGAAATATAGTCAGCCTTTCACAATATATCCACCATGAAAATGTTTTGTGTAACTACACATGAACAACCCATATTGAATTGCTTATCTTCCCAGTAAAGGTGGGTAATGAGGGAGGAGGGGAAAGAATTTGGAATTCAAAGTTGTAAAATCACATGTCTAAAAAAAATTTATTATAATAATAATAATTATTATTATTATTATTTACATGCACCTGGGAAATAAGATATACAGACACTGGGGTAGGGAGATCCATCTTGCCCTATTGGAAAGTCAGAGGGGTAATGGGGGAGGATATAGGAGAGAGCAGATTGAGGGAGGACGTATACAGTGGGATTACTGTTTTGAGGTGGCGGGTAGGGTAAAAATGGGGAGAAAACTTGTAATTCAAAATCTTGTGGAAATGAATGGTGTAAACTAAAAATAAAAATAAAATTTAATTAAAAAAAATTTTTTTAAAGATGAAAAGGACTATTCTAATAGACCAGAGGATTGCTATAGATATAGTTTACTTAGATTTTCGCAAAACATTTGAGAAAGGCTCTCAAGGTAGTCTTATAGACAAGATGGACTTAAACTAGTTGAATGACCAAACCCAAGGAACAATTAAGAGTTTGATGTCAACTTAGAAGGAGGCCTCTGGTGGGGTGCTGCAGGGATCAGCATTCTCCTCTATGGTTTTTAACATTCTTATTACAGTGTCTTAGATTAAGGCATAGACAACATTCTGATCAGATTTAAAGGTGACTCAAAGCAAAAGTGTGTGGCTGACACACTGAATGACAGTCAAAATCCAAAATGTTCTTGAAAGGCTAAAATGATGGCTTGAATCTCCTAAGATGAATTGTCATATGAACATCTGTATAGTCTTACACTTGGGTTTCAGAACTCAACTTCACAGGCACTAAATGGGGAAGGCATGACCAGAAAGAAGTTTGGATGAAAAAGATCCAGACATTGTTATAACTTACCGGCTTCCTATGAATCGGCACTATGACATGAAAACCAAGAAGTAAAATGTGATCTTGGACTGCATAGGATTAGGGAGACCCTCACATTCCTCTGTGCCCTATCTGATGAGACCGCATCTAGGGTATTGTGTTCAGTTATGAGTGTCACCATTAGAGTATAACTCCCTCATTAGAATATAAGTTTCTTGAGAGCAGGGATTGCCTACTTTTCTGTATTTGTAGCAGCTAGCAGAGTGGTTGGCCCATGGACAGCACTTAAATGTTAGTTGATTGATTTCCACACTTTAGAAAACAGAAATCATTCAGAGGAACGTTCAAAGGACCTTCAGATCATGCCAGATGAGGTTCAGTTAAAGAAACTCGGAATTTGGGACCTGGAGAAGGTTTAAAGGATGCACGATAATGCGCAATAACTGTCCTCAGGTGTCTGGAGGGTTGTTATGTGAAAGATCATAGTAAAAAGCAAGAATAAAGAATGTCTAATAAATTTTTTTTTAATGTCACAAAAAAATAAAGAACGTCACTGTGGAAGAAATGAGATGGCATAAAGGTGAAATACTCAGTCCTAAACTATTTAAATGAGTGACTAACAAGGGGAAATGGACAATAGGAATGATATTAACAGTAATTATAATTACTTTATACAGAAATTTAATAGATGTAGATTTGTTGTCACACAGTAAGACCAAAAGACCCCAGAAAGTGCCTTGATTCTGCAAACATTTGATTTAATCACTAAGAGAATAGAGATGGCAACTAAAAGACTACCTCAGTTTAGAATATAAGCTCATTTGTAAAATCTTACCAAAAAGAATGATGTACTATTATGAGCAGTATCCTCTCATAAAGCTAAGAGAGAAGCAGTAAAGGGCAAAATCAGTTTAAAGAAAACTAAGCAGAATTATCCCAGGACTATTTAAGGATGAATATTGAAGAAAGAGAAGAGAATGAAGAAAAGTGGAAAAGATCCATGAAGATTACTGTAACAAACTATTTTCACCATCAGCAACAGGAACCATCCCAGTTGAATTACCACAAATGAACCAACCATCACGGTCACAGATGTGATTATAGAGGGGGCACTTAAGAGCTTTCCTCTTATTGGCTGGTGGTAACAGGCAAGATGCCTGGAGCCACAATCAAGAGTGTGAACCACAGGAGTTCAGGGACCTGTGGGCCACAGGGACCCAGCTGCCTTCCTCAAACTATTTAATCCTCCCCTCCCCCACCATTACATGTAAAAAAAATTTTAACATGCATTTTTAAATTTTGAGTTCCAAGTTCTCTTCTTCCCTTCACTCCTCCCCACCCCACTGAAAAAGCAAATAATTTTATATAGGTTATACATGTGCAGTCATATAAAACATTTCCATCTTAGTCATGTTGTGAAAGAAAAAACATACAAAAAAAGAAAAAAATTTCAAAGTATGCTTCGATTTGCTTTCAGATTTTATCAGTTCTTTCTCTGAAGATAGATAGCATTTTTCATTCAAAGTTGTTTGAAATTATCTTGGATCATTATATGGCTGAGAATAGCTAGGTCATTCACAGTTGATCAATATTGCTGTTACTCTGTATGATGTTTCCCTGGTTCTCCTCATTCCCTTTTGCATCAGTTCATGCAAGTCTTTCCTGGTTTTTCTGAGAGCATCCTGCTCATCCTATCTTATAACACAATAGTATTCCATCACAACCATATATCACAACTTGTTCAGCCATTCCCCATTTGGTGGGCAACCCCTCAATTTCTAGTTCTTTGTCACCACTAAAAGATTTAATATTTAATTTATTAATATAATTTATAATTATAATATAATTATAATATAATTATAATATAATAATTAATATAAATCAATATCCAATTAAATAAATAATTTAATATTAATATGATAGTGTTTTTATAAAATAAATAATAATTAGTGTGATAATATTTTAATAGAGAATAAAAATAAATAAAATAATAAATTTAAATATTTTAATAAATATATGGTTATAATAATTGGTAATGTAATTTAATATTTAATTAATTGATTTTTATATTAATATTTTTGTACATGGAGGCCCTTTTCCTTTTTGTTTTTTATGTCATTGGGATACAGGCCTAGTATTTCTGCACCAAAGGGTGTATATATATATGGTTTTATAATCCTTTGGGCATATCCAAATTGCTCTACAGAATAGTTGGATTAGTTCACAACTCCACCAACAATGCATTAGTGTTTCCATTTTCCCACATCCCCTCTAATATATGTCATTTTCCTTTTCTGTCATATTAGCCAATCTGATAGGTATAAAGTGGTACCTCAGAGTTATTTTAATTTGTATTTCTCTAATCAATAGTGGTTTAGAGCATTTTTTTTTCATATTGACTATAGATAGCTTTGATTACTTTATCTGAAAACTTCCTTTTCATATCTTTTGACCATTTATCAATTGAGGAATGAGCTGCCTTCCTCCAAAAAAAAAAAAAAAGATCTCCAAAGTTCTATGTGGAGCACCGGTGAAATGGGATCATACCCAGTCATTTCAGCAAAGACTTTAAGAAGATCTCCACAGAATCTCCTACTGCCCCATGGCTCCACTTACCATGCCTGTGACTCCACAAACTAAAACTTGCCCTGCCTTTCCCAGATGTGTGCCACCTTCCCCCATTCACATGTAAAGCTTTTTGACGGGCAACAGTTGTCTCACTTGTGCATTTGTATTCCCAGCACCAAGCACAGTACCACTCTCCCTCCATGTTAGGATTGTTTTTCCCTCCATCAAATCTTACAAAAATGTTTTTTCTGCCTTCTTCCCTTCACTTGTATCTCTCCTCTTCCTGATTATACTCTACCCTCAAACTTCTGTTTCATCTCCAAAACCTAGCCCAGACCCCTCTTTACCTCAGTCTTTTTCTGTCACTTATATACTTTTTAATTTTCAAATATTTAACCTCTTCTCAACTCACCCAGAAAATAGAAGGGTTCATTTCCTCAAGAAAACCTACAAGTCATCCTTTCTGGGACGCATTGTGGTATAGTAGAATGATCGTAGGATTTGGAATCAGAAGACCTAGTTTGGTGTGACCATGCATAAATCACTTAACCTCTTTGGGTTTCATCTTCCTCATCTGGAAAATACAGCATAATGCAATTAAGTCTACATAGTTGGTCTAAAAACTGTGATTTTTAGGACATTCCACTGCTGTCTCCCAAGAAGAAAGTTGCCATCTAGGATTGGGACTATATGTATTTGTTCAGTATATTTTTATAATTTATATATTTGTTTGCTTCACGGATTTCTTTGTCCCACACCTGGTGGCCAGTTTTCTGGTCATGGACTTCTTTAGGATTAGGAAGCTCCATGAGGAGCAGACACACAGTCTTTCTTAAGGTGTTCCTTAATATCATTCAGGTGCCTTCTGTCTGAGATTATCTCCAATTTATTCTGTCTGTAGCTTATTAGTACATAGGCATTCACATGTTAACTCTCCCATTAGACTGTGAGCTCCTTAAGAGCAGAGACTGTCTTTTGCCTTTCTTTGCATCCCTGGTACTTAGCAAAGTGTCTGACATATAGCA
The DNA here is from genome assembly GCA_028646515.1 of Pseudochirops corinnae. NCBI lineage: Eukaryota > Metazoa > Chordata > Mammalia > Diprotodontia > Pseudocheiridae > Pseudochirops > Pseudochirops corinnae. Next base: position 404,168,086 of record CM053585.1, read on the forward strand.
AGCAAATTAGAATAAATGTTTGTTGACTTTATTTGTTACCAAATCTATACCTGTCAAGGAAAATCTGCCAAAGTTTGCTGCCTACTGCTGTTTCCTTGAAGAACTCAAGGTCACCTCTGTGCCGTGATGAAACTACACAGTAGAACTTTTGTGGAGGCGTAGAAAGCACCTCTCCATCTGGTATATTAGCAAGTAGTCCATTTTGTTCCAGTGGCCATTTAAGGAACCTGACCAGTCTCCTTCAGCAGGATAAGCAGCCTCAACAAGCCATGTCCTGTGAATGCCACTGAATCCTGGTCTTTGAGCTCGGGCTCATTTCATTACCCAGAACCCAGCCAATGTGTAAAGTTTGTTCATTAGTTCAGTTTTTCTGGTTTCAAATAACCATCCTGTCCTTTATAGCTCCTTCAAGTAATACTTGACTTCTTTGCAGTCTAAGACTCATTGTGGGTCTATGACTCGGAAGAGGATTTTGGAGAACTGACACTTCCAATTCTGCCCATTTAGAAGCTATATGAAAAAGGAAAGCCTAGTTTATGGGACCCTCTGCAGATAGTGACAGAAATGTGGCCAAAATAATTTGCTGAAACAACCAGGGAACTTGGGGACTTAGAAGTACATTTAGAGACCATTTAATCCTTTTATGTTCTAGGAGAGACCCCTAAGCCCCAGCAGCATGAAATGATTTGCCCAAGGCCACGTAGATCACTCATGGCAATGTTAGGACTGAAACTAGGAGAACGGAGGGCTGATTCTAGCTCTGACGCTAACTAGCTTTGTAACTTTGTGCAGATTATTCGCTTTTCCATTGCTTTTTCCCTAAATGAGGAGATGTTACAGATTGGGGGAGGAGGAGGAATCTATTTTATTCTGAGTTACTTAGTTTAAAATGAGAGAGTTAGAGAACTGAGCTATAAGAAAGAAAGGTGTCGCCTGTATTATTGCTTCAGTGAAAGTCCTTTCCCCGAGTGTCATCTCACCAGGAAGCCTTTGTCACCACTGTTTTCTTGCCCTTTTTTCCCATAGACTGCAGGCTGCTCTGGGACTATGTCTATCAGTTGCTTTCTGACAGCCGGTACGAAAATTTTATCCGATGGGAGGACAAAGAATCCAAAATATTCCGGATAGTGGATCCCAACGGACTGGCTCGACTGTGGGGAAATCACAAGGTAAAAGGAGATTTATTTGGTGAAACTAGTACCAAAACCAAGTCTTCTTCCCTTGAACCAGAGAAGAATTGTCTCTCTTGTATTTCCAAGTTCAGTAGTTTGTTATTTAATTCACACTTAATTACCCTGAAGAGGGGGGAATTATTAAAGACATCATCATAGCCCACCTTCCAAAATATAAAGTTTGCTCATTAATTCAGTATTTCTGTTTGTTAAAGGCATATTGTTTTTTAAAAAAAACTATCTCGTCTCCTATCCCCTTCAGCCAAGGTCTGACTTCTTTGCCGTCTGAGAGTTATAGACTCTTTTGGGGTCGAATATGATGCAGAAGAGGCCTTTGGGGAAATAATACTTTCAGTCCAGCCCATTTTGAAACTGTAGGCAAAACGAAAGCCTAGTTTATGCTTAGATAACAGTTTGATTCTCAACTTCAGAATATGATGGTAATCGTTCCCAAAATACGATTGTCCCATCCTTCTGAAAGCCAGGGAGACTAAAGAAAGTAGTAGAAGAGGATGAAATTTGAAGAGCAGGATTTGTTAAGTGCCAAGGGGAAAACAGAGTTAGTTCTAGCACAGTATTCCAAGCTACTCAGTTAGTAGGCAGGCAGATTTGGGGGCAAACTTTCCCAAAGAAGGATGAAGATACAGTCTCACCATTATATTAGGGAGCAGTAGAGAGTAAAAAAGCTGGGAGTTGACTGAATTTTTCTTGGGACTTCCTCTGTCTTCTAGGAAAAGAATGTCTCTGGCATGCCCCTAGCATCATTAAAGAGATCCTGTAGGTCCTAACAGGGCAGCCAGGTGGCGCAGTGGATAGAGTTCTGCGTCTGGAGTCAGGAAGACTCATCTTCCAGAGTTCAAATCTAGCTTGAGACACTTATTAGCAGTGTGACCCTGGGCAAGTCACTTAACCTTGTTTGCCTCAATTCCTAATCTGTAAAATGAGCTGGAGAAGGAAATGGCAAACCACTGCAGTATCTTTGCCAAGAAAACAGGTCACAGAGAGTCGTACATGACTGAAGCAACTGAACACAAGTCCTGACAGTTTAATTCTTGATCAAATAAAGAAAGACAGTGTTGATGGGGGTTGGATATGTGGCCTACTAGGAAGGGAAAGAAAACTCTCCCATTTCTGACTTGTGTCATATCTCTCTTGTTTAAGAATCATTCCCCAGCTGGGCCTTTTTTAGTCTTAATTTCAAATGATAAAACAGAAATACCAGCTGAATAAGTGTTACTGTAGGGAGGCCGGACTGATGGCATAGAAAAAAAAATGGCCCACGGGAAATTCCTCAGGCTAACCAGAAAGTACTCGTGGGAAGAAGAATTAAGGAAGATTGCTAAAAGGTACATTGTTCCCTATTGATCTCAAGATGTTTTACAAAAGGTTATTCTTCCCCTAAAAGAAAACCACAGTCATGTGTGTAAAAACAAAGGGGTGGGGTGAAACAGGCTTGGAAAGAGCCAAGGGGAACAGAACAGGGTAACTTTCCAGAACTGGCTGGACCACTCCGAGTGCCGGTTTGGAGTTTTGTGTGTGTGTGTGTGTGTGTGTGTGTGTGTGTGTGTGTCTGTCTGTCTGTCTGTCTCTGTGTGTGTATGTGTATGATGTGTTTTCTTTTTAAATAGACCCCTTAGTGACTTTTCTGAAGTTCATTTCATCCCTGTGCTTTTTGTTTTTTTCTTCCTTCTCTGAACAAAACAGAACAGAACAAACATGACCTATGAGAAAATGTCCCGAGCCCTTCGCCACTACTACAAACTCAACATTATCAGGAAGGAGCCAGGACAAAGGCTTTTGTTCAGGTACCACTTCCTTTTTTTCTACTTTGCTTCTTCCAGGTGGTAGATTTTCTTTAAACAGGGATTGAAGTTATCAAAAATCTGTATAACTGTTACAGTCTCGAGGATTCCAGCGTATGTCCTAATGCATTATTGGTAGATTTGTGAATTGGTCGGACCATTCTGAAAAACAGTTTGAAAATACACTAGGAAAGTCACTAAAACGCACATATTCTTTGACCCAAAAATACCACCAATAGGTATATATATTCCAATATGGTGGAAAACAACAAATCAGAAGAATTCCGAGAAACTTGGAAAGATTCATATGGACTGATAAAATGAAGCTAACATAACCTGAAGAATAATTTATGCAGTGATCATAGTAACAAAAAGGAAAATGGTCTTGAAAGACAATAGACTTATCCAGGTTATTGTAATAACCAATCTTAGCAACAGAGGACTGGCCATGAAACACGCTCCATCCTGCTGACAGTGAGGTGCAGAACCACAGGCACAGAACGAGCCATATGTTGTCATAAGTGACCGATGAGTAGATTTCTTTTGCTTAATTATATCTTTGTTTCAAGGAGGATAATATGGAGGAAATGGGAGCATTAGGAAGTAACAGTGATACAAAGTTTTTTTGAAGGGATAAATGAAAAATGTATAAATGAAAAAACATTGCACAAACTCTTTTTATGTGACAAATGCTAGAGGTACAAATTACAAAAGCAAAGAGAGTTATTGCCCTCAAGGAACTCACAACCTAATGGAATAGATTGACACATCCTATCCAGGAACAATGGCAAATGGTTCCATAACTGGAGAGTAGGCAAGATGGAAGTATTAAGGAGGTTATGGAGAAGAGAATAAAGTGAAGTATGACTGGAACTTTCCTTAAATTGTGTTCCTGTAGAAAGGCAGTCTCCAATGAGGATAGTGGGTCCCCAAGGCAAAAATTCCACCAGGGAATGGTTACTGGTGAAGCCATGGTGATGAGGCTCTAGAGGGGCTAGATATATCTTCTGATATCATAGACCATCACAGCTAAAGACACAATACCATTTGGAAATAATGGGGAAATCTCTTATTTGTCGTTATTTTTAGTCAGTTAGAGCTGAAAGCACTGGTTAAGTATTAGCTGACTCATCTCCCAGAATACTAATAATCAGTTAGCATTATCTTTGTACTTTATAAAAAAGCTGCGTTAAGTCCACTGGAGTTTTTTCTGCCGCATATTGGCAGTGCCAAGAATTGAACCTAAATTTTCAGATCATCAGTCCATGCTCTTGTATGAGTGCTGGAAAGATCTTTACAGAAAATCTTTTCTAATACTTCCATTGTAGCATGGAAGTGACCATGGATTCTCAAACAATGTACCAAAGAAGTGAAGAACCCTGGCTGGTTCTACTGTGCTGGAAAAACTCTGACTTTGGTTCCAGTAACAGGAATTCATTTCATCATGCACCAAAAACCCAATAAAAAATACCCCATTTCATGGGATATTTGGCCATCCTGCTCTGCAATGCTTTCAGTGATTATAAGCCAAAAAACTATCATGAAGATAATTTTAGTTTATATATCAGCATCAGTTGCAGAGGATCAGAAGGTAGGGAAATTCTATGAAGAATTTGAGAGATTTTTACAATCCAGGTCATCATGGAGAAAGATACTTAATGATTTCCATGTGAAAGTGAACACAGGAAAGGGCAACAAAAAATGTTTCAAAATTGGGTTCAAGATTAAGGAATCAAAGAGGCTACGTAGTAGGCTGCAAAATAAACCCACACCAATCAATAGCCTTTCTTTATAGCAAGAACATAATCCCGGAGGAAATAATAGAAAGTCCTACTCAAAATAACCACAAAATACATAAAATACCTGGGCTTTAATCTACCAAAATATTAGTTAAGTAACTGGAGAAATATTCAGTGTTCATGACTCTGGGAATACAAAGAAAGTCAAAAGACAGTCCCTGCCCCCAAACACCTCATAATCAAATGGAGGAGACAACATGTAAACTATGAACAAACAAGCTATAATGCAAGATAAATTGGAAATACGCAACAAAGAGAATTAAAAGAGGATACAGAAAGACTTCTGTAGAAGATGAGATTTTAGCTGGACCTTGAAGGAAACCAGGAGGCATAGATGAGGAGGAAGAGCATTTTAGGCAGGGGACACAGCCAGTGAAAAGACCCAGAGTAGGGAGATATGACAGGTTTCATTCAAGGAACAATATGGAGGCCAGCATCACTAGACCCCAGAGTATGTGTGGTGAGGGTGGGGGTGGGAAGGTTATAAGGTATAAGAAAACTAGAAAAAAAGGTGCGCAAGTTACAAATCATATGCCTTTTGACCCAGAGATTCCACTGTTAGTCATATGCCCCACCCCAGCATATCAAAGGTAGAGGGATCCCGTGAACAATCAGATTCATACTCTCTGTAAGGCATGGTGCTAAGTGAATGTATCAAAATATGTCTAGCAGCAAAGAACTGAAAACAAAGACACTTCCCCACCAGGGGAATTACTGAACAAATTGTGATACTTAAACAGAGTGAAATATTACTGTAGTGTAAGAAATGATGACTAAAGAATACCAAAGAGCATGGAAAGGCTTCCGTGGAAAGTGTAGTCAGTAGAACCAAGAAGATAATATACCCAATGACTGTAATGGTGGAAATGGAAAGAGTCGCATTAACAACAAAAATGAAATGGAGTACTTCACAATGACCAAACTTGGCCCCAAAGAAGAGGTGACAGAATGTACTTCCTTCCCTTCTTTGCATGGGAGAGGAAGTTAGAACAATGAATCTACTGTCTGACTCAGCAGGTTTAGCCAAGTTCCTTTTTTCTTTCTCTTTTTGTTTTTCGTCACAAGGATTGGCTAGTTGGCTAGGGCAATCGACAGAAGGATATGTTTGGAAATAAAAGCGATGCAAAAATTCAAAAAATATCAGTAAAAAACATTTTTTAATAAATAAAAAAGGTCAAAACCTTAGAGACTACTCAAACTTCCAAAATTATATATCATCAACGCCTTCTTGAAGAGGCATCTATGAAGGTACTAGATGGTAAGCAAATTGACTATATCTTTAAAGACAGAAAACAACTGATGACTGACAAGGGAGTCATTTTAGAATCAGCCACTTACATGTAGCCAGGCTATTAACAGACTTGGTAAGCCGACTAACTCTATCTTTAAAGACCGGCAACAACTGATTACTGACAAGGGAGTCATTTCAAAATCAGCTACCTATGTGCAGTCTAACTATCTACAAGCTGTAGTGAAAATCAGAATCAGCACCACATTAGAAAAAAAGATAAAAGTGAGAAGAAGACATCTCCTTGATAACAGCTCCAGTGCAGCCAGTTTAAACAAATTATTGGCAGCAAAAATGGTAGATGGGAGCAAGATATAGCCAAATTTCATTCAGGTATTTTTTTTATAGACTAACCATTTATACAACATTCTGCTAGGCACTGGGGATACAGAGCAAGACAAAATGGCGCCTGCCCTGAAGAAGTCTAAATTTCTTTTTTAGTGGGGAGATACAACACATACATAGATAACCAAACATAAGATATATTAAAAAGTAAATGCAAAGTAACTTGAGAAGAAATGCTAACAAACGGGGATAAGAAGCAGGTGATGCTTGAGCTAAACACTGAAAGGAATGAAAGATTCTGAGAGGCAGAGCTAAGAAAGAGAAGGTTCTAGTCATGGGAGACAGGCTGTGCCATAGATAAAGATGGAAGATGGAATATCATTTTTAGTAATCAACGAATAGGTCAGTTTGACTGGAATATGAAGTTTTAGGAAGGGAGAGGAGAATAAGTATGGAAGGAGAGGTTGGAGCCAGATTATAGAGTAAAAGGCATTCATTGAGATTATTACTATTTCCTACAGAAGTTTAGTGAATTTAAAGCCATCAGAACAAGATGGCTAAAATATATCCCAGAAACCACCTCAGTAAACACTTGATCTCTTTTCTAAGCACAGAGACTTGAAAACCAAGGGAATACAGGTTTAGAATATAAACTTGTTAGCAAAAATGTTGGAGAGGAATATGTTGAAAGACTGCAAATAGCATCTTCTAAAACAGGGAAGAGCTGAGTGAGTCCCAATAGCACCGAGGGGTCAAACATACCACCAGCTGCCCCACAGCAGTCTTGAGTATGGTACAAACTGAATTAGAATGTAATGGAGAAGTATTGAACAAAATAAATAAAAATAGAATATAATACAGATAATTGTTTATATGTGGTTTTCTAAGTCAGTCTGCACCTGCAGGAATCCTTATGGGTCCAGCCCTGTTGAGTTTGACATTACTGCCCAAGAGTCTTTAAAGATAAACCTGAAAGGAAACAAATAGATTAAAGATACCACAAACTTGCTGTCATTTCTTTAGTGATTTATCTTCTACATTTTAAACAGCAGGACCACGGAGAGAGAGAACTAAAAGTTCTTCCCAGTCCTTCAAGTAAAAGTTGTATTAGCAGGACCATCCTTGAAAACATATAATAAAGCATTCTTCTGCAGGAAATTTCAAAAATAATGTTCACTACCACACGGATCTGTAGAATTGAGATCGCACCACTTCATTACATGAATAACGTATACCTTCTAAGTGTTGATCAACAAATAAAAGGACTCTCTGCCATGACATCTGTGACCTCCAGTGTGACAAGTGAATGTATATTGTGAGGTATTGTTTATTGTTTAAGTATTTTTGTCAGGTATGCCATCAAACCAGCTACAAAGATACTCATATGCCTGACACTGTAGGGATACAAAAAATAGATTTTGAAAGACATGATGTCTGTCCTCAAACATTTAACAGGAGAGACAGCGGCCTAAGTTGGGGTAGCAGTGTAGCCGGTGGAAAGAGCCCTGGCTCTTTAATCACTCACCTTTTTTTCCATGACTATTGGCGATGAGTTCCATTTGTATCCATGTCAATCTCTTAGATAATTCTCCTTTTCTTCATTATCAGAACTGTTTCTGTCTGTCTGCATGATCATCTATAGAATTTTAACTCACGGGGTGCTACTTATTCTTTTTTGGAATCTACTCCATCCTCAAATCTTCCTCAGAAGCTACTCTCTCCCCAAATCTTCCTCATTAGAAACGTTTCTCTCTGTGTCTTGATTTTTCCTTCTAGAAATTTTGTTTAAGGGACCCTCTGTATTCTTTCTCTAAGCCCTTTGAAACCTGCTCCACCCAGTTCTGGGCTATTTGTTAAACTATACCCAGTTTTTTCTCTTTTTTCCAGAGCAATTTTTAAAATTAATTTATTTTAGTTTTCTACATTCACTTCCACAAGTTTTAAATTTTCTCCTCCTCCCTCCCCAAGATGGCATGCAATATGGCATGGCTCTACACAGACATTCCTATTAAGCACATTTTCACATTAGTCATATTGTATAGGAGAATTATAATGCATGGGAAAGATCATGAGAAAGAAAAAAACAAAACAAAAAAAGAAAATAGTCTGCTTCTCTCTGCATTCTGACTCCATAGTTCATTCTCTGGATGTGGATGGCTTTTACCGTCATGAGTCCTTTGGAACTGTTTTAGGTCCTTGCATTGCTGAGAAGGGCCAAGTCTATCAAAATCAGTCACCGCACACTATGGCTGTTTCTGTGAACAATATTCTCTTGGTTCTGCTCAGTTCACTCAGCATCGCTTCAAATAAGTCATTCTAGGATTTTCTTAAGTCTGCCTATTCAGCATTTCTTATAGCATAATAGCATTCCATTACATTCATATACACAACTTGTTCAGCCATTTCGCAGTTGATGGGCATCCCCCTCGATTTCCCGTTCTTGGCCACCACAAAAAGAACTGCTATAAATATTTTTGTACAAGTGGGTCCTTTTCCCATTTTTATGATCTCTTTGGGATACAGCCCTTTGGACATCGTTCCAAATTGCCCTCCAGAATGGTTGGATCAGGTCACAGATCCACCAACAATGAATAATAAGTGTTCCAACTTTCCCACATCCCCTCCAACATTTATCATTTTCCTGTTTTGTCATGTTAGCCAATCTGATAGGTATGATATGGTACCTCAGAGTTGTTTTGATTTGCAACTCTCTAATCAATAGTGATTTAGAGCATTTTTTCATGTGACTATAGATAGCTTTAATTTCTTCCTTTGATAACTGCCAGTTCATATCCTTTGACCATTTTTCAATTGGGAAATGACTTATATTCTTGTAAATTTGACTCAGGTCTCTATATATTTTAGAAATGAGGTCTTTAGTCATAAAAAATCTTTCCCAGTTTTCTGCTTCCTTTCTAATCTTGGTTGCATTGGCTTTGTTTGTACAAAAACATTTCAATTTAATGTAATCAAAATTATCCATTTTACATTTCATAATGTTCTCTTTCTCTTGTTTGGTCATAAATTCTTCAGTTCTCCATAAATCTGAGAGGTTAACTGTTCCTTGCTCTCCCAGTTTGGTCATAAATTCCTCCATTCTCCATAAATCTGACAGATAAAGTATTCCTTGTTCTCTAATTTGTTTATAGTTTCAGCCTTTATACCTAAATCATGTACCCATTTGGACTTTATTTTGGTATATGGTGTCAGCTATTGGTCTATGCTCAGTTTCTGCCATACTATTTTCCAGTTTTCCCAGCAGTTTTTGTGAAATAGTAAGTTCTTATCCCAGAAACTGAGGTCTTTGGGTTTATCAAATAGTAGATTGCTGTAATCTTTGACGACTGTGTCTTGTGTACCTAACCTGTTCCACTGATCTACCCCTCTATTTCTTAGCCAGTACCAAGTAGTTTTAATGATTGCTGTTTTATAATACAATTTAAGATCTGGTATGGCAAGGCTGCCTGTTCTAGCATTTCTTTTCATTAATTCTCTTTATATTCTGGATCTTTTGTTCCTCCAGATGAATTTTGATATCATTTTTCTAGTTCTATAAAGTAATTCTTTGGTAGTTTGATTGGTATGGCACTGAATAAGCAAATTAATTTAGGTAGAATTGTCATTTGTATTATATTAACTCGGCCTACCCACGAGCAACTGATGTTTTTCCAGTTATTCAGATCTGCCTTTATTTGTTCCACAGTAAATTTTGAGATCAAATGAAATAATAATTGTAAAACTCTTAGCACAATGCCTGGCCCATAGTTGGGGCTATATAAATGTTAGCTTATTGTTATCATAATTATTAATCAGCCTTTAGATGAGGGGAGTGATTTGATGAGATTGGTGTTTTAGGAAAGATTCATCTGGTGTCATAGAGTGAGATGAAGACAGGAGAGCATGGAGCCAGGCATCACAATGTATTCTAGTTCACGCAGTCAGCTCGTCTTCTGTGTCTATCTAGCACCATAGTTGAAATTACATTATGAAACTATCAGTTTTTCTGGTATTAGAGGCAGCACATTAGAGATATTCTAGGACTTAATGTAAGCTCTACTTAGGAGACAAGTTCAGTTAAGAAGGATTTAACCCAAAAAGCTCTGAAGTAATAGAACTGATCCTTTTTCTTCCTTTCCTTCTCTCCCTCCACCACCAATTTGCCTTACAGGTCTGACTGCTATTCAGTAAACTCCAGTGGCTCCCTGTTGCCTGTAGGACCAAATAGGAAATCCTGTGTTTGACATATGAGGCTCTTCACAACCTGTTGCCTCCCCCATCTCTCCAGTCTTCTGACAATCTACTCCCTTCCACATACTCTACCATCCTTTGTCACTGGCATCTTTGCTTTCCCTTGCACAGAACACTGTCTCCATCCTCTTTGCCTAGAATTCTCTCCCTTTTCACCTCTACCTTCTTTATTCCCTCAAGATCTGGCTCAAATCCTACCTACTGCAGGAGACCTTACTGGACTTCCCTTTCCTCCATGCTTCCCTATGAAATCATCTCCTGTTCATGTACATATTCATATACATATATACACAAACATATGTGCATATGCATATATACATATGCATATATAATTACCTCCTAGTTCATTCATACACATATATATCACATTGTGTACATATGTGTGTATGTCTGTATATAGAATATATGCCTATATCATCTTATATGTTCATTGTTACTTGCATGTCATATCCTTCATTAGAATGTGAGCTCCATGTGGGCAGAGATTGTATTTTTGCTTTTCTCTGTATCCCCAGCACTTAGCACAGTGCCTGGATTGGTTGATTGATTGATTGGTTGATTGATTACACCTTTGAGCTAAAAGATTATATACCATTCTCTAAGGATAAAAAGACCAATGGATCTTTATAGATTCCAAATAGGAATAAATAGGAAATAATTCTCTAGCTAACATATGATGATAGTAGACCTTTCTTGGTTACAGTTTTGGAATGGAGAAATCTTTGAAAAAAACTTAATCTCTCTCTCTCCTCTTCTTGTTGAAAAAAAAAAAGGTTCATGAAAACCCCAGATGAAATCATGAGTGGCCGAACAGACCGCCTTGAACACCTTGAGTCTCAAGAGTTGGATGAACAGATGTACCAGGAGGATGAGTGCTGAAGGAACCAACGTGCCACCTCAGGGGATGGATCGATGAAAAGAAAAACCATCCAGCTGGAGTGCTGGAGGTGTGTGGGAACAGAGTGGATTGAGGAAAAGCAAAAAGGAAGAAACACAGAACTGGGAGTTGACCAGACCAGAAAGGACCCCAGACACCTTAGATAAAGCATCCGCAGCAGCAGGGCTGGTGTTCTGGTAGAGGGCCCAGAGCCTGGGACTTATGTACTATCTCACTCTCCTTTGAGGATCTCCCTTGGCCTGTAATTCCTCACCCCTACCCCTCTACCCATTGTTAGTTTCTGGGTTTGGGGGTTGTTGCTGTTTTTTTATGAACGTGCAGTTTGACTTTTTCATAATTCATATAGGGCAAGATGACAGTTTGCTTTCCTATGGAAATATATATATCGATTATATTTTTTTTGCAAGTCTCACAAATCATGGCATAAAAATCCAACCTGACAGGAAAGAGTATGTAAGGTTTCTTTTTTTTATTTCTACTGTACACAGAAGGTTTGCTTCTGTTGCTATTGTGTCCTGGCTGCTGGAGGACTGGGAGGAAAACTTACTTAAAAAGAAAAAACTTTTGAAAAGGGGCACTCACTCTTACCTCTCTCCCTTTCCTTCTCTCCTTCCTGCCTGCCTGCCTTTAGGCTTTGGACATCTTTCAGCATAGTTCAGCTTAGGAATACCTTGGAAATTGCTGGCCTATGAACTAAAGCCAGTGACCTAAGTGCTAGAAAGTCAAAACAAAGTACCAGCATTTGGCCACTCATCCCAAATATGCCTCAGGGAGGTCAGAAACTCCACAGGTGTATTTCCAAAGCACACAGTCTAGGCCTGAAAACCAACCTACAAAGAACAAGACAACATTGGAAAAGAAGGGCACTCACTTATTTGTCCTTCTCTGGGAGACACCACTCCCAAGTTGCCCGAGATGTCTATAAGGATGAGGATTCTGTGTAACACTGAAAAGTGAAAATATAATGAGAAAACACAGGGACTTGATGAAAAATATGCTGTAAAGTGGAGAACTTAGAGGAGAGGGGGTAGGGAAATGCCCTGTTCTTCTTACCCCACCCCCGACATCATCTTGCAAACAGTTCCACACCTTATCCTGTCTTTCCCATTATCCAGAGGTTTTTATTAATGATTTCATAGCCTCTTTTAACCTATTTTCCCCCTATTTCCCATTTGAATTAGAGAATTTGAGATGAAGGGAACTTCCAGGGCAACATCAGCTGCCAGCAGTGATCTTCTCTTCCCTTTTGGGAGCCGTCATCAGCCCTTCCTTCCTTCCTTCCTTATGGATGGCATATCTGAACTTGGAAAAGGGCTCAGTTATCAGTCTATTTCTCTTGGAAATTAAGTCAGTAATCTCATAAGGTGAGGACTATCCCACCTTTTAATACTTTTACTAATAACAGAGAGGTGTTTTTTAAAGAAATGCTATGGACATTTTTAATTTTCTAGGCATTTAGAATTGAGTTCAACTCAGTTTACTTTTATTAAGCACCCACTATGTGCGCGATATTGTACTAGGTACTGTGGATACAAAGACAGACTAATCCCTGCCCTCAAAGAGCTTGCATTCTATTGGGTTTATCTTATAAAGGTTAAGGCTTCCAGAATGAGAGGCACAGACTTTTCCCCTACTCCACCACCACCACCACAAAAAATAAAAAATAAAAAGGCTTCATTATTCTTATGACCTATATCATTTTTGTGTACTCACTCGTTTTGGCAAGACTCTCACAACTACTTCAGTGATAGAAGGTGCAGCTGCTATCCCCAATAGAGGCACCCAGAATACCTGGGCTTTCTCCCAAACCCCTTCTGCCTTTTCTACCTTTCCTGCTTAAGTCAGTTGTGCTGAGGACTTGGGCACGCTTCTCTCGCTGGACAGTTCCTAATGGGGGAACCTATCAGGATGACAAATATTAAGATCCTAGAATGCCAGGAATAGCTGACAACAAATTTCTCTTTAGTCTTACTCAGATCCTTTGCCTCTCAACATCTCCCAGGTCAGTGCAAAGTCAAATGATCACTTACTCACTGTCTAGAGTGGTTAGGGCTTGTAGGAAGTTAGAAGATTCCTTTCTGTCAGTAGAGTGACAGACTCTAAAATTCTTGGTTTTATTCTGCTTTAGTAAAGGTGAAATGCCATATGGTTCACCCCAACATGGTTCGAGCGCATATAGATCTTTTCAGTATGCTTGGAAACAACAGGCAGAAATTTTTTACCCTCTAAGTGATAATGGATCTCAGGGGGATGAAATTGAGCCAGTGGCTGTACTTAGTGTGTTGTGAAAATAATTCATATTTTAAAAAAGATTTGTAAAGGCAAGAGAAAGGGCAGGAATTTTTACCCAGAAGCCATATTTTATGACTCTGAAATGGAAAGAAAATCCTGGTCCTTTAGTTTGGGACATTAGTTTCTGATCACTCCCAACTAGAGACAAATTTTAAGTCTCTTACTATCCAAGTGGACATGATAGAATTAGGAAAGGAAAATTAGAAAGGAAAAAACATTTCCTTAATGTTTTATATTTGCTTGCATTCTCTGTGGGAATATAAAATACTGAAGATAATCATGTTGAAGAAGAAATGGCAAAAGGTACCTATTTCTGCATAATCCCTTTTTGTGTATGTTTTTTAGTAATCCATTATTAATCCAGATATTTTACATAACACCTTTCCCTAAAGATGGCTGCTGATTATGTTCATGCCACAAGCTCCCAGCTGATGGTGTGCTCTGTGAAGGAAGAGAGAGGACACTTGGAACCACAAGTACAGCATTCACACGATCCCTACCTTAAAACCTCTCTGATTATGGACATATTCTAACTAATTTGAAATTGTCTGCCGCTTCTCCCACACCAGATGATACCAGTTCTCAAAATGTCACTTTGGGCAAGTTTTAAAACTCATTCAGCACCCTACATAGTTCCTTCATTTTCTTTCTGCCATCCCAGGGGGATTCTTTGTTTCTTCTCTAGTTGAATCTGAGAGTTGAAATAGCCCAACCTATCCCTAACCAAGAATCCCTCTGTAATAGCTTGAAAAAAATGGATTGTCCAATATCTGCCTGAACGCCTCCAATAACGGGGAATCTACAATCTCTGTCCCCCAGCTACCATAGGTTCTAGTTTGCCTGGACTGGGTGACTTAAGCCAATAAAGAACAATTAGATGCTTGTCTGACCAATCAATACTAAACACCTACTGGGTGCCAAGTACCGTGCTAAGTAAGTACTGCCCTCAGGTAGCCTACAATCTAATTGATTTTTGCTCCCTGCTAATCACTTTTATCCCAACCCTCCAGTCCAAAAATTATCCTTCTTGGAAGAGAAAACAAAAGACAAAAAAGGAATTGAACAATTCACTTTTTTCGCTTTCACCTATTACCATTCCTACCTCTCTCAGTGGCCTTCCTTCCTCTTCCTCCTAATACAGATTTTGTTGTTACTTTCCTAGTATTGATTGTCAACGTTAGTTCATTCTGGGCCTTGGGATTCCCATCAGTTTTTATGGGTTTGCTTTTTTTCATGTTGATGCTGCTCCATCATATTCATATTCAGTTAATTATCCTTTCTTCCATCTTATGTAGCTCTTCTGAAATCCTTAATTGGTCAGTAATTTCTTGGTATATCCATGTGTCAGTTTCTGTAAGCAGCCCCCCATTTTCTTTTCATCAGAACCGGATCTGCCCGAGTGTTCAAATTTTCATTCTTGAGAGTTTTCTGACTCATTCGAATCCACTTCCCTAGCAAAGTATTAGGCTATTGGATCCAAATCGTTTGAAATATGATATCCCCAGATATGTTTGGCTGTTTGTTCACCTCTGCTTGGCTTTTCCCACCCCACACTTTATCACAAATGGTATCTTAGTGGCCAAAGTTTATATTGCTTCTCCTTCATCAACTAATTCCTCTTTACTGATCAGAATGGGCCAAGAAGGCAGTTCCCCTTTGTTGCTTCTCCCACCTTTTGAAAGGTAAAATTGTTGTCAAGACAAGCCACAACTTTATCAGCTTCTCTCCTTTCAGCAGATAGGATGCCAGCAGGTAGGTGACTGGATTGCTAAAGACACCTTCATCTAATTTGTCTTCGTATTCCAAAACAGCTCTCTCCCTCTATTGGTTGTTACCCAGATGCTCTCCACCATGTCTCCCTCCCTCCTTTTGACATTCCTGGATTTCCCATAGGAATATAACTTCTAAATATGCAATGCTGTCCCACTTTCCCCAAGATCTATTCTGCTTCTTTCTAATAAGGTATGCCCTTCTATAGCCATGATTCCATCATGAATTCTATCCCACTCAGTCCCAGTGGACCTGGTGAAGTAAAATTGGCCTCCTTATCATAGCTGTAGGACCTTTGACTTTCATCCTGCACTTTTCTAACACCCCATTTCCTCGACATCTCCTATTATCTCTTCCAGTATCCCTGGAAGCCAACAAATCATAACCACTCTATTTGGGCATCTTGTTCAATTGATCACTGACAGGTTGCCACTTTTCCACCAGACTGAAGCAGGGAAATCATGGCAGAGATGCTGGACTGAGTGCACATGCTCTAAAATCTTCAAAATATACTCAATCTTTTTAGCCTCCTTCCTGATTGGGACACCAGTTTGCCAACTGTTCAAGAACCACTTAGGGGAGAACCACCAGGAGAGGACCATAAATGGTATCAACGATTGCCCTCATGTAGAGTGAGGATTCCCAGACTTTTTGTGTCGTGGGCCTCTTTGACAGTCTGGTGAAGTCCATGGACTCCTCAGAACTGTTTTTAAATGCATAAGACAAAAATGTATAGAATTGCAAAGGAAAGCAATTCTATTAAAATACTAAAAAAATATTTTTTTTTAAACCCAGAGTTCATCAACCCCAGTGAAGAATCTCTGTTTAGAATGTGGTCAGGGCCCTCTCATCCACTGTCCTCTACCATGGCAACCTGTTCAATCCAGAGCATATTTTTACCTTTCCAGTAAAAATGTTGAAGACTGAAACACAACTTCCACTTTCCACTCCCTAGGGTCCAAAATTCAAAATATTTTAGAAGATTTAACTTGCCTGTTGCAGAAGGGATGACAGGCATAGCCAAATTCAAGAATTAGAGACTTCAAGTCAGAAGCAGCACTAGGTTTGGGGCCTAGAACAGCAAGCTTTATTTATATCAGCCATTTATATCATTGGACCCACCACCTGGAAGGAAGCTGAAGAAAATGATGGGAAAAAATACTAAAAATAAACAAAAAATAGTAGCGTTTCTTTGCCAAAATATTTGGTGCTAGTCAGAAGCATTTAATCTACTACTTTCCTGAAGAGGAACCCGGCCTGAAGGGGGTAATGTTCCAATCCAGAGCTGGACATAAAAGTAATCCTCTGCTTAGTTGAAAACTAGAAGCCAAGTAAGAGGCTCTCAGTCACATCTGCATCAACACTAATTGACTACCAACTCTCTAGTGACTATTCTTAAAGGTTTTTCTTTGGGACAACCACCTGCAAATCCAGAATAAATCGAGATTTTTTTTCTTTTTTCTTTTTTTTTAGTTTCTAATCTGTTGTTTATGAGGTGTGGGGTTTATAAGGGACTGAATCAAATGAATGTAACCAAATACAAAAAAAAAAAAATGCCTATTCTCAGGGCCAGTGAGTTGCAAATAATTTTTAAAAAAAAAGCCTATAATTACATCATCTCAATAAATTGTTTTTATATAAAATGACGTCCCAAGTCTCTTCATATAATAACGTGAAATATGATCCAAGTAATTCCTCGTTCTGCTCTATTACTGCATGAAGTAAAGTCATAGTTTATAATTGAGAAGAAGCTCGATTAAATGAGGATCTCAGTATTTTCTTAGGCACATGTCTCCAAATGGGTAGTAGGAAGGCAGTTCACATCTGAGCAGCTGCCGCAGAAGAAATTAGCCACAGCAGGCTTGAGGGTGAGTGTATTTTCTAGTTCACAAACAGGAGCTGTAAGGAGAAAACCTCCACGACCCTTTGATTTCCCTTTTGCCCCATGGAACCTCTTTTTAATGACTGAAATGGGAGTCCAACGCTTACAGGTAACAAAGGAGAAAGACCCTCTGGGGGAGATGCATCGACTCTCCTGCAGTGAATGACTTAAGGTGTTGGCTCTCCTCGACCCAGAAACATAGCTGGAATATCTCCGTGTATTGTAAAGAACACTTACCCAGTCTGTGTGGGGTAGGTCAGCTGAGACACTCACACAGTAACCAAAAAGCAGTTCGGATTGGGAGAGCCGTCTAATAGGAAGTAAACCGGATAAATTATCCAAGAGTTAGTTTGTCCAGCTGGATATCAGCAAACATTTCAGTCTGATTAACATTTACGAAACACCTCTGCAAGCTAGTTATTGGTAACAAAAAGATAAATATAATACATGCCCTATTCTGAAGGAGTTTGCGATGTAATGATAAGAAAGACAGAAATAGGGGAGATTATGAAGCACAAAAGAGAGAACCAGGAAACATACTATAAAAATTGGGGGGAGAGGTCACTTTCAGAGGCACATTCATGGAGGAGATGACTGTGTACTTCCAGAGATGCAGATGAGGAAATGTCCATTCCAGGGATGGGAATACTCCAAGCCAACAGAGAGAAGGTGGGAATGAGTCCAGTTTGGCTGAAACAGAGACTATTAGAAGGAAACCTATTCTCTTTCTTCTCTTGTGCCCCTCAATTGTTAAAATTTACAATTTTTTTCTCCAACCATTTAAGTACTAGGTACAAGGCATAGTGCATGCTGCACAAAATGAAACACTCCGTTCCCTCAAGGACTTAAATTCTACTGAAGGGTTACAAACATGTAAATGAATTAATACCAGGAAAATTGAATCTGGATGGCTTCATAGAAAAGTGGGACCCTAGTTGAGTCTTGAAAGAAGACAAGGAATCTGAGAGGTGGAGGTGAAGAGGAAGTGAATTCTAAGCAGAAGGAATGGTTTAATAAGTAAATGTACAGAGAGAGAAGACAGATTGTTAAGTTCTGGGAACAGCCAATAGCCCAATTTAGTTTTAATACACAGAAGTACTCTGTGAAGCAGAGTAGTATAAAGTAAGATTTAAAAGGCCACTGGCCTTAACACAAAACTAGCCATGTGACCTTGGGCAAGTCACTTAACCTCAATTGCCTTACCTTCCCCCCTGCAAAAAATAAATAAATAAAAGGTCGCTGGGCTATAGAGGACTTTAGATGGGGGGGGGGGGCAGGGATGGGGAAGGAATAAGCATCTTATATAGTACCTACTGTGTTCTAGGCACATAGTAGGTACCCTACAAGCACTTTACAAATACCTCATTTGATCCTAACACCCCTGTGAAGGAGGAGTTATTTCCCCACTTTACAATTGAGGAAAACAGAGTTTACATGACTTGCTTGGGGCCACACAGGTAGAGTCAGGAGACAGATTTTAATCGAGGTCTTTCTGACTATAGGTCCGTGGCTCTATCTACCACCCACTTGCTCCAAGTCCCAACCTAAGGTTTGCCTTTTAACCTCCCCTCTCCCCACTGGAGGTTTTTGAACAAGTGAATGTATATGATCTGGCTCAGGTGACAGAAAATTTATTTTGGCCGCAGCTCCTAGTAATAATTGGGCAAAAAAAAAAAGGAGAAATTTTGTGATTTAAAAATCAGTGATGGTGCTTTAGTATATCCAACAAAGGTTTGCTGAGAAGTTAAATACTATTAGCTTAAATGATGTTAGGCTATGCCGAGATGTCATTCATCTGAAAAATCCCTGTTCTCCAGAATTAGTGTTGCTGAGTTGGCCTTATGTCTACTCCTTCAAAGGACAGTGTCAAACAAGGGAGTAGATCTATCCTGTGTCAAATTCAGCAGTTCGAAGATGTGACCTTGAAGAGATGAAACTCATTTCGATACCAAGAAAACTCATGATATTTCAACTACAGTATGGGAGCCAAGGTCATGCACATGAGGAGCCACAAGATTTCTGGCTTTGCCTTCATCTTATGTGTATTATTTTATATTCGTGCGTGCACTTTAAATTACATACTCATTTTTCCTCTGAAGTTTCTCCTCAACTTCAAGCAACCTGAATCAGATTCAACAATTCTATAAAAGTATAGGCAGTTCCAGAGGTAAGAGCTAATAGTTCACTTGCTGTTGGGTTGCTAGGGTGGCACAGGGGATGAAGCCTCAGGCCTGTAGTCAGGAAGACTCATCTCCACGAGTTCAAATCTGGTTTCAGACAGTTGCTAACTGTGTGACCTTGGGCAAGTCTTTTAACCCTATTTGCCTCAGTTCCTCATCTGGAAAATGAGCTGGAAAAGGAAATGGCAAACCACTCTATTACCTTTGCCAAGAAAACCCCAAATGGGGTCACAAAGAGTCAGACATGCCTGAAATGACTGAACAATTACAAGATATCCTCATCTTTCAGGATATCCAGTTTTAAATGAACAATACTGTACATAGGTCCTTACCTACCTCACCAAAAATTATCATTGGCTAGATCTAGGCACATGACTTTCAGCAAAGCTGGCTTACCTCCTCCTTCACCTGAATTTCCCTACCCTTTGTCCTTAGAATGCCTGCTACAAATGGCCAAGACCTAACAGGAATTTTTCTCCTTTTCCTTTAGAGCAATGGTTCCCAACCTTCTTAATGCCGGGACCCTTTAATACTCGTATGTGGGCATATCTGCATGTGGGAGGACCCACCTGGAGACAGAGCAGCCGTGTCTCAGTCCCTAAAACCATCAGAAATATGTGTTTTCTTATGGCCTTAGGCGACCCCTGTGAAAGGGTCATTTGACCCCCAAAGGGGGCATGACCCACAGGTTGAGAACCACTGCTTTAGAGAATCATTTGGTCAGGGACAAAAGTTAAGACCCCTTGCCAATAACTCCTTTTTTAAGTAAAATAGTTCTCCACAACCTAAGTTATAGGCCTAAAAATGACTACTTGGGTATGGGGTTCCTCACACAGCTGCCATCTTTATTGATAATCTTGGGGTTTTAAAATTCAACCCTATTGACATCCTCTTCATTCTTCCTCTCTACCACAATAAAAGACTGTGTTAGAATCGCAGTAAGTGGAGAGGTAGATGACCCTTCTATCATTAAACATGTTCGTGTAAGGGGAAGCTACAAAATACAAGGAAACTAAAAAAGGTGGCTGAGGGCCGTCTTTATATCCCAGCTTCTCCACCACCAGACTGATTTGGTATGAGGTGGTGACCCACAGGATTGACTGCAAAACTCTCTAGGCACTTATTCCTCATGGTCCTCTAATCAGGCATTCCACAAGCATGTGTAAGTGGCTTAGGCCCACTATTCTGTGGTACAAAACCAAAAGAAAATGGTCTACATTCTATTAGAAATAGGAACAGAGAATAAATTTTATATGTGTGTGTACACATACAGTATGTATAATGCATATATATAAACATATAGATCATTTATATGTAGATATACAGTAATGGGTTGGTTCTATGTGGGGTGAGGGGATCAGTGGAAGGTGTTTGCAGAATTTAATCTGAAGAAAAGACGTAGGGGGGGCGGAGTAAGGGGATACAATAATGACTGTAGTCAAGTATTTGAAAAGCTGTCACGTGAAAGGACTACACTTGTTTAGCTTGGTCCCGGAGAAAAGAATGGGGAGGAAGTCAAAAAGAGAATGATTTCAGCTCTCTGTATAAACATTTAAAACTTCCCATGCCTCCCATAATTTAATGGACATACTTTTTCAAGCATGACTGGTGTGTTCATTTGTTTTCTATATTTTTTTGCAACAAGAAGAGAACTTATTGGTGTAAGGGTAGGAGTCAGTGAGAACAGACAGTGTTGTACAACAAAGAAACAAATATCAAGAAACATTTAGAAATAATTAAAGCTGATCAAAAGTGGAATATGCTAGCTCAGGAAATAATGGATTACCCAGCACTGGGCCTCTTCAAGCAGAAAGTGTCTGATCGCTAGTTGGAGATGTCATAGAAGAGATTCCTCACCAGGCAGGGTGTGCTAGATGGCCACTGAGGGCCCTTCAAGTTCTGAGATTCTGTGACCATTTTGTTGTTGTTGAATGTATAGAATATAGATAATCAATATATAACAATGTATATATTCAACATATAATTTACATATTACATGTGATAATTATAAAATATAGATAATAATCAGATGGAACAGATTTGCTACATTTCCATGATGATCTGTCCTCATCAATAATACGTTCTGAAAGAGGAAGCAACATTTAAGAAGGTAAAGCTGAGAAAAGTGTTTGGATCTTTCAAAATGCACACAAAACAAACTCAAGATGGCAATAATACAGTTTTAAAGGGATAGATTTTCAAGACGTCTCAAATAGAGGACAGTTCCAAAATAATGGAAATTATCATCAATGGGATTATTTTCTAAGGGTAACAGAAAAGATATAGGCAACTGCTTACCCACATGCTAATTTCTTCACTTCTATTCAGTCTTTTAAATAATATTCTCTGTGTGTGTGTGTGTGTGTGTGTGTGTTGATCTTGTCCTTGATGAAAACATGAAAAGACAATAAACAGGCTTTAATAGACAATTTTCTGCAGCTTAAGATGTATTCAAAGTTACACGTAATTCCCAGAATCACTGACTTTTAAAGACAGAAGTAACCTCAGTGACCATCCAGTTCAAACCAATACATAAAAGAATCTCTATAAAACATACCCACA
>CM053585.1:404190763-404216922 GCA_028646515.1 Pseudochirops corinnae
CATTCATCCAGCCCAGCCTTCCTTCCTTCAGTGAAATCACTGTGAGCACAAGTGAACAACTTGGAAGCCTGCCAGTGCTCTAATCAGAAGTGCTCCAGGGACACCTGAAAAGTACAGGGTTAGGTTGGGGAGTAGGAAGCAAAAAGGACTCTCATGAGTAAACTCAGGAGGGAGTGGTATAAAGCTGCAGCAATCTGATCTGATACTGCAGAGATCCCTTAAGACCATAGTGTTCTGATGATCCAAGGAGGCCAATAAAGACATACCAATACTGATGGAAGCCAAAGAAATTGACTTCAACTGAAAAAATCATGTTAGCCAAGGCAGCAGTCAAAATAAATATGTCTAAAAGAGTTACTAAGGGAAATTAAATTATGCTAAAGTTCTCATTAACAATGAAATATTTAAAATAAATGCACTTTATGGCATAGTATCTAAGTACTTAAAGGAAAACTTAATCGAATTACAAGAGAAATATAGAGGAAAAACTATAATAGTTTGTCACCTCAATACACCCCTTTCAGATCTAGACAAATCTAACCAAAAACCAAGAAACTAAAGTCTTAAAGAGAATTTTAGAAAAGTTAAAGATGATAAATCTATGTGAAAATTTTGTGAAAATTTATTAGCTGTGTATGGCATGACCACTTTCTAGGACACAAAAACCTCATAAAATCAGAAAAGCAGAAATATCAAAACATACAATTATCACAGTTCAATAAAATTATTATCAATAAAGGGCCTTTGGAGAAAAATTCAAATTTAAATGGAGGCCAAATAATTTAACCATGAGGAAGTAGTTAATGAAATCACAAATTATAGAAGCAATAATTTTATCAAAGAAAATAACAACAAAGAGACAACAAACCAAAGCTTTTAGTTGCAAACAAAGCAGTCTTGAGTGTGAAATTTATGTTACTAAATACTTCCATCAATTAAATAGAGTATAAGTTTTAGATATAAGAACTGTTTTTGTTTTAATTTTAGGTTTATTTCATTAAGAAGTATTATCAATTCTAAAGCAAAAACTAATATCCCATGTCATTCTGTATTCAATCAATTATTATTTTAGGAGAGATAAGGTAGAGCCAAGACAGTGGATTAGGGGCAGCCATCCTGCTGAACTCTCCCAACAACCCTCTCCAAACTCCTTTGAAGTAATGCCTCAAAACAAATTTTGGAGCAGCAGAGCCAAAAAAAGTTAGGAAAAGATTTTTTTTAGTCTAAGAAAGCCTAAGGGATAGGCAGAAATCTGTAACTCTAGGGTAGAATGTAGTGTTAATGGGATATAAGATCTTCCCTGCCCATTAATAGGCCTCAGGTGGAGCCCATTAAGGGAAGCTTGCTTAGGGAGGCTTGCTAATAAGAAGGCTTTCACACCTTTTCTGATTTCTAATTAGACACTGAGTCAGGAGGGTTGTGATGCCTCCTGGCTCTGAGAAGTATATATATATTCTGAATTGGTATTTTGCTTTGGGGGGGCTCACTTATGAGAAGAATCTTGTGATTCCCTGCTCAAGATTCTGAGTGACCATATGTTTAGAGCTCCCCAGCTTCTCAGATGTAAAGGCTCTCTCAATCCAGAGATGTATGTAAAGTGTACAGTTGATTCAGGTAGTTAGAGCCCTGTCTGTTGGTCTTTATTTCTCTGCTTGTATTTTCTCTCTGAAGTTCAGGGTGCTGACTTTTTCCCTGAACTAGTGAATACAATTAAAAAAGATTGTTGACCCCTTAAACAGCCATGTTTCCTAGCAAAACAGATCTAAGAACCTATGCTAGCAGCCATCCTGGATATGCCAGTGTGGTTGTTGCTACATGGAGGTCTTTCTGGAGGCCACATATGTGACAGCAGTAACAGTGTCTCAGAAGCAACAGCTTCAGGAACTGTCAGCCCAGAGATGGCCAGGTGGTCAAACAACTGCTCATAAAGATATTACAGGGGACTCTTTGCTTGCACTGAATGCAGCTGGCACTGATTAGCAACTTTATTGCCCATACAATGGTTACCATTCTAGGGTAGAGAGGAGCGCTGGGGAACAGTCACAAGTGGAAAAGGGCCCTAGTCACAGTACCAAATCAGACAGAAGTGTTAGGTACAGTTGCTGGGGACCAGGGGGCCTTCACTGGTAAAGACCAGAGCACAGACAAGGAAAAATAGACATTTAATGAAATAGAAGACTTCCAAACCTTCCTGATAAAAAGAACAGAGCTGAATAGAAAATTTGACAGTCAAATATAAGATTCAAGAGAAGCATTAAAAGGTAAACATGAAAGGGTAATCATAAGGTACTCAAATTTAAATTGTTTAGATTCCTATATGGGAAGATGATACATGTAACTCCTAAGAATTTTACCATCCTTAGGGCAATTAAAAGAAACTTACAGAGGGCATGGGTGTAAGTCAATTATATTGGAATGATCTAAAAAAATGAAGGGGGGAGAAAGAGGGATGCACTGGGAGAAGGAAAAAGAGAGAGGGGGAAATTTTTCTCACTTAAAAGAGCAAGGAAGAATATTTAGAATGGAGGGGAACACCCACATATATATAGACACATACAGATGTGTATATACATTTATATACATATGTATGTACATATATATATATACATATACACACACACACACACACACACACGTACATACACACACTCAGGTGTGTATAGAAATAGAACTTACCCAATAGGGGAATAGGAGAGGAAGGGTATTAGAGAAGGTGGGGAATAGATTAAGGGAGACAGTAGCTAGAAGCAAAATAGACCGAAGAGGAGGAAGGAGGAAGAGAGGGGGAGGGCAGGAGGGGGGGGAGAGAGAGACAGAGAGAGAGACAGAGAGAGAAGATAATGGGATGGAGGGAAATACATATTTAGTAATCGTAACTGTGAATGTGAATGGGATGAACTCACCCATAAAATGGAAGTAAGTAGCAAATGGACTAGAAACCAGAATCTAATAATATGTTGTTTATAAGAGATGCACTTGAAACAGAAATTTCAAACAGGTATCTTGGGGCAGAAGTCTTAATTGATGCTCTTAGTTTTACCTACCTCCGCAAAAACTAAAGGAAGTTCCAGCAAACAGTTTACCCTTTCTCCAACTTTCCCTCTTGAAGCCTGACTATCAATATGGTGATTACTGGTAACCCAATTTTTTTTTCTCAATCACAAAGAAACCTGGGGTTTTTTAGAGATAGGTATATGTAAAGTAAGGCATAGAGCTCAACCTCTGCCTACATGTTAGGAGTGATTATAATTGTGATCCTGACTTTTTATCTCATATAACCTGTCTAAAACAGCAGAGGAGGGAACCACATGGACCAAGAGTCATTATTTTGCTCATAAAAAAGAGCCAAATGTTATGAGGATGTTTCATATACATCCACATATGTGTGCATGACACATCCACTCAAGCAGAGAGTATCACCAGGAAAAGGTGATAATTCTTCACAAGACTTCCCTGTCACATGACCAGCAAAATGGAGGACCAGATACTTTCCACAATCCTCACAACCTCTGAAAACTCTTAAAGATAGAAATTGTGTGCAAGAGATGAAACAATGTCAGCTGTCTTCATGGTCTAAGACACCAAGAACCCTAACAAAATAAAAACTCTAGTGACTAACAGCAAAGAAGAATAAATCCTAAGTATGCACAGCATCTTCTCCCCTACCCATCCCACCAGCCACCACATTCTAACAGGGTAGCACAATCCAACCATGGGATTGCAATAGAATTTAATTCTGCTTACTTCTTTCTCTATGACACCGAAAACCAAAAGCAAGAAACTTGCTCTGATTGAGACTGTGCCACAAAGGGGTTCAGTCAAAGAACTGAGAAACAGAGGGAACTAGAGAAAGATGTTTGCATGTAGGGTGCCCCAGTAAACCTAAAGGGAAAAGTCCAGCATCCACCTGGGACCAGTTCTGTTCCACTAGAAGTCACATGGGAAAGAAACCAAGGCCTGTAAAATATGAATTCTTCCCAGAGTGGAATGAGGTTGAGATAGCTTTGAGGCCCAGACTCCAAGGTAACCACAATAAAAGATGAAGAAGAAATAAAGCAAACAATAAGTATTGGTGGAGCTGTGAACTGATCCAATCATTCTGGAAAGTAATTTGGAGCTATGTGCAAAAACTATACATACTCTTTGACCCAGCAATACTAGTATTTGATTTATATCCCAAAGGGATCAAAGAAAAAAGAAAAATACCCACATGTACAAAAATATCTGTAGCAGTTCTTTTTTGTGGTAGCAGAGGATTGGGACCTGAAGGGATGCCAGTCAATTGGAGAATGGTTGAACAAGTCATGTGCTATGATGTGATGAATATAATCTAATACTAATGTGCTATAAGAAGTAATGAAGGTGATAGTTTCAGAGAAACTTGGGAAGATTTGTATGAATTGATGCAAAATGAAGTGAGAGAACAAGAGAACAATCTATACATTTACACAATAATGTAAATAGAAACTACTTTGAAAGACTTAGGAACTCTGATCAACACAATGACCAATCACAATTCCAAAGAACTCATGATGAAACATGCTATCTGCCTCCAGATAGAGAAGTGATTAAAGCATATGCTGTTTACTTTTCTCTCTTTCTTGACACAACTAATATGGGAATTTGTTTTGCATGACTATATATTTATATATATAAGCAAATACATACATACATATACATTTATATAGTTGTTCAGTAATTTCGGTCGTGTCCAACTTTCATAACTTCATTTGGGGTTTTCTTGGCAAAGATACTGGAGTGGTTTGACACTCCCTTCTCCAGCTCATTTGACAGATGAGGAAACTGAGGCAAATGGGGTTAAATTGCTTGCCCAGGTCACACCACTAGTATGTGTCTGAAGTCAGATTTGAATTCAGGTCTTCCTGACTCCAGACCCAACACTTTATCCACTGCACCATCTAGCTGCCCATGTGTGTGTGTGTGTGTGTGTGTGTGTGTCTGAAGGGGGAGGTGTATAAACATATATTAAGCTCCTACAATATGCCACACTCTCTATGTTAAACACTACAGATTTTTTAAAAAGGTTAAAAAAAAAAACATTCCCTGCTCTCAAGGAGCTCACGGACTGATAGGAGAGAGAGCATGTAAATTGTAGTTATTTCTGTGTTGGGACTTTCCCAGTGGTGGTTTTGATATATTGCAGGTTGGCATAAGAAATTAAATGGAATTTTGGGGGGAGTTTTACAGAAGCCACAGATAACACAAGAAGGTCAGCAGATGACACAGAGCCTGTGAGCAAATACTCAATCCAAATTTGACAATAAGGTACTGTAAATACCCCATAAAAGAAAAAGGAAAAAGTCAGACTTCTTCTCTGGCACAAAGGGAGGGCCAAACAATTTTACATGGGTTTTCCAGATCATGGGGGCTCTGGTCCCTAACTTCTGTGATGTG
Organism: Pseudochirops corinnae; assembly: GCA_028646515.1. NCBI lineage: Eukaryota > Metazoa > Chordata > Mammalia > Diprotodontia > Pseudocheiridae > Pseudochirops > Pseudochirops corinnae. Next base: position 404,196,179 of record CM053585.1, read on the forward strand.
GGAGGGATATATACAAAGAAGATATACACAGAATCTTCCAATAGGAAAATAAATCGAAATAAACACAAGACTGTTCTTTACCCACTTTTAAAATGGAGGAGAAATTAACAAGAAGAAATTCTATTCATGATCTGATTCTGACTAATAGAGAGGAATAGATTGCTGGGATAGAAATTGTGGGACTCTGGGGTGAGGGTATAGAGACTTACTCCCCTCTTAAGAGTTTGTGATAGAAGATAAGAAATCTCTACATAAGTTAATGTCCATGCTAGATTTTGGAAAAATGTTTTATTTCAATTGTTCTTGATACTATTGTGTTAGCGACTATTTTAAAGGAAAATAATTTTCCTTGTTGACTAACAAATACTAACATTCTCGCTATACTTGAGTATGTCTCATATATTTAGAGTGCATTAATAAACTATCAATAGGTCAAAAACTTTGAAATAATAAAGCACAGTTACAGTATTTTTTCAACATCTTGCTCAATAATTACTGAACTATTACTGTTTTTCTTTTTCTTTTTTCTCCTCAGAAAATGTAGTGTTTTATTATATGTGTTTATAGATGTTATTTTTTCTTGTGATAAAATTTGTGAATGTTTTGTACAAAATACACAAACATTTATTGGCGTATAGTTAGTTAGAAGAGTCCCCAGTCTTATTTATCACCCTTTGGCAATAGATATGGGAAGCTGGGAAGGGGAGGGGAGGGGAGGCAAGGGCTGTGCAGAGTTACCAGCCTCATTTTCGCCTCTGGAGCAGAGGGAGGGAGAAGTCCTTCAGTGCCTCCTCAGGTCTCAGTGTTCACCACAGCTTCCTGGTCTCCTTGGGCTCCCTGCCCCAGGCTGAGGCCACAGTCACAGCTTGCATGTCAGACACCTAGTTGAGTACCCTTCTATTTTGCAGACTCATAGGAACAACTCAATCACATTGACCAGACAGCTAACACAATCACCCAAGTCCAATTCAGCAGTGATTCAGGGCTACTGCCAGGCCTTCACAGCTAATTTTGCAGTCTCAGAGGACACTGAATTCCCATCATAAATCACCATGACTGGCATCCCCTTTCTTTGCTGTTCTCTCCCTCTTTTACAGCATGAACATTTGGTTAAACTTCCAGTAGATTAATACTATGGAACAAGCACAATTTCATTGGTGATTTCATTAGCATAGAAAATTTCCAGATGAGGAAAATCTCTCTACCAACACAGGTTGGCACCTTCTCTGCAACTTATAGTATTGAAGTTGCCTAAAGCATTGCTAAGTGTCTCAAACAGGCCGACACAGCATGTGGTGAAAGGGTTATTCTAATTCCATTGCTCCCATGCAATTTAGGTTAATTTTTCCCTAAAAGGCAAGAAAGCTGTCCCAAGGATTTGATTGACTCAGGGGGCTAAGGCTCAAGATACACTTTTGCTGATGCAGCTTGCAGGTAGCTTCTATTTTGTCTTTTTTTTTTTCTTTTTGGAGGAGGGAGGGCAGGGCAATAGAGGTTAAGTGACTTGCTCAAGGTCACACAGCTAGTAAGTGTTAGGTGTCTGAGGCCGAAATTGAACTCAGGTCCTCCTGACTTGAGGGCCAGTGCTCCATTCACTGTGCCACCTAGACGCCCAGTAGCCTCTATTTTGACACAAATGTCTGGTCATGTAAGGGCATAAAAAGTTTCACCTATGTGGAGTCAGTGACCTTTAGACCAGGCTATTGCCCAAGACCAACTCAGTCACCACACCCTAGGGGCTCCACTGACCTGGCAGTTTTCCAAATGGAAATGAGGAAGAGGTCATGTCCACTCAAGCTAAGTGTTAGAATGCCCTTGTTGAGTATCCTTTCTATAGAGTATATGGGGTATTCAGGGAGGACTAGCACCTCTGGTGTGAGAGCTTGCTGAGCCCTTTTCAGGGCTGTTCATCTTTTGGTGACCACCTGTCACCCAACTTTCACTTGTGGCTCCAAGAAGCTGTAGATGCACAGCAGCTATACCCAGTAAAACTGTCTCTGCAAACACACAGGTGGAGAAAAAACAACAGACCTCAAACGCATCAGTGAGTTAGGGTGGTGTCTACTCCAAGCATGTGAAGACTTCCTCTGACAGAATGAGTGGATAAGAACAATTTGTTCCAATAGCCACAAAGGCAGCTGAAGCAGATGCTGTGGAGTGCTTAGAGCTTGATCAGACATCAAGAACGCCAATGTTGTCTACGGCATTCTGGGCCACCTCCAGTCATCCTGACTTTTCTCCTGCCACTGGACTTGGATGAGAAAATGAGAAGAAGAGTGAAGAGTGAGTCTGACAACTTTGTGCAGCTCTGCCTCACTTAAATACAATTCCTGCATGAGTTAAGACATCACCCCGGATTGGTCCCTTTTGAAAATGAAGGACGGAGGCAGCTAGAGTAGTGACCCTGGAGTCAGGAGGACCTGAGTTCAAATGTGGCTTCAAACATTTAACATGCTTACTAGCCATGACCTTAGGCAAGTTACTTAGCCCCAGTTGCCTTGCCTTCCCCCCTCCAGAAAATAAAAAGGAAAAAAAAAAAGAAAATGATGAATGAACAACAGCAACAATTCTTTCTATGCTACAACTGAGTAAACTTCCTTGGTAACTACTGAAGGATCATATGGATCCACCTTGGAAGTTGCACTACCAAGGCACTGACTTGAGTCAGGCCCACCCCTAACATTGCCAACATAAGTCAAGAGGTGAGATTTGAGCTCAGGTCTTCCTGATACCAAGGCTGACTTTTTAGCCACCATGCCATGCTGTCTCACTATTTTTTATTATTATTAATTATCTACACCCCTGTCACTGGAAGTCACTGGAGGATAGATGACTTTTTGGCAGTGTTTTAGAGGAAACTCCTCCTTAGATATACATTGGCTAGATTATCTCTGAGATCTACACCAACTCTGGTTGCTCCGTGGTTGGTCCTCTTTAAGAACAAAGGATGAACAACAATGATGATAAATATAAGCAGAAAAGATTTGTGAGTGCAAGCATCTGTCTTTGGCTCTTTTTGACCTCTGGCACTCTAAAACTCTAGACAGGCCCCCTGCTGAAGGTAAATGGAAAATCCTGTCAAGGAACAATCTACCTGAATAGGTAGACAATGTAAACAACAATGGAGGAAGTTGAAGCAACCAGAGATGGTATAGACCTGAGAGATAATATATACTTCTAAATGTATACCTCTAAAACACTGTCAACAACCTCTACCTGACAACTTCCAGTGACAGGGATCTAGATAATTCAGGAAGACCTGAATTCCAATCTCACTCATCTCTATATTGGCTATGTTGGGGACCGGCCTGAATCAAGTCAGCATCTTGGTGGTCTAGGTTCAGATGTACAAATGATTCGCTCATAGGTCTTTCAACAGTTACCATACATACCAACAGTTATTCAGTAGTAGCATAGAAAGAAGTGTTGTTTATCCTTCATTTTCAACAAGGACCAATGGCTTTCTGGGGAATGATGTCTTGACTCATGCAGGGATTGGGTTTAAGTGAGGCAGAGTTGCACAAAGTTGTCAGCCTCACTCTCTCTTGCAGAGTCATCAAAGTCTAGTGTCAGGACAAAAGTCAAGATGACTAGTTGGGGGCCTAGAATGCAATGGATAAACTTGGCATGTGTGATGTCTGCCCAAGCTTTAAGTGCTCCACAATGCCTGCTTCTGCTGCCTTCATGGCTGTTGGAACAAATTGTTCTCATCTGTGCATTCCTGCCAGGAGAAGTCACCTTCACAATGGCCATGATCTAGGTCAATTCTACCACAGGAAGTAGAGGTTTTTAGTTTTCTTTAGACCCAAATAAGTAATCTACTGTCCCAATCTGGGACAAATCCACGATACTTATCCATGAGGAGAGGAAATTTAATTTTTTTAAAAAGCTGATAATGTCCTAACTAAACTCAGATAGTTATAGATCTTAGAGTTGGGAAGGACTACACTACAGGAAGGATACATCTGGTATCACATGTCCCTCCCTCCTCATTTTATAGTTAAAGAAATAGAGTCCTTGAGAAGTTAAGTGACTTGTCCAAGGTCACACAGGAAGTGTCAAAGGCAGGATGTGAAGCCAGTTTCTGTGACTCTAAAGCTAAATCACCTCATTTTACCAATGAGGAAGCTGAAGCCCAGAGACATAAGTAACTTGCTAAAGGTCACACCAGGGGGAAGAGCCAGGATTTGTGACTCCCGGTGAAGCTCTCTTTTCCCTACACCAGGCAATTGAGACAATTCCAAGTCTGGCTTCCAATGACAGGCACCGAAGTGTCAGATCTTCCTGGCTCTGGTGCAGCAATCATCTCTGTTCAAACTGGGAATGGGAGGGTTGAATAGAAGGAGAACAGTCAGGGGTATGTTGTTTCTATTACTCTGAGGACATATGGCAAAAAACGTAACAAGATGGACTATTACTCTATTGGGAAAACTGTGCTTATCTCCATTTTCCTTACAGTCACTGAGAGACCAATATAGGGCATCTCAGTGACACAGAGGAAGTAGCATTAAGTAGGAACAAACTCCAAGAGCCCTCACTTCTGGCCCAGTCCCACTCACTAGGAATAAAGGCACCAGGAGAGTTCTGGCAACTCTTCCCTCCGGTTCTTCTGGGAGACAAAGAATTTCTTCTTAAAGTGATTCCCACTTTTCCCACAGGTCATGGTATTATTTTGTTTTGTTTTATTTTAGAGAATGTAAAGCACACATTTGAACTAACTTGTTTTCCCATCAAAGAATTCATTGTGGACTTGTACGAATCATTATAGTTTTTTTCAACATCAGTTTTGAGCAGATAGCATTAAACTTGGCTATAGATTATAAGGAAATAAAATGTAAGAGATAAAGCTTTTCTTTGGTTAGGATACGGGCTTTTATAAATGCTGCAGATATTCAACTATAGATTAGTATGTGTTCATGCAAGTGCATATACGTACTCATATATATATATGTAGTATGTATATATTCATACTCTCTCTATGTGTATCTGTCCCTATTTCTGTCTCTCTGTCTGCCTGCCTACCCATCTCCTTCTCTCTCCCTCTTTCTCTCTCTCTCTTTCTCTCTCTCTCCTTCTCTCTCTCTCTCTCTCTCTCTCTCTCTCTCTCTCTCTCTCTCTCCCTTCCTCCCTCCTTTCCAGCTCACAACTTTCCAGCCAAGTTTGCCTATCACTGGAAGAGTCCGGATCAAGGTGTTCTAAAGCGTTGAGTGCCTCATATAAATTGATTATCCTGCCAAAACAAACAGATAACATGCCATCTAATTTTGGCAGGCAAAAGGATAATTCTGAAGTTCATAGTTACCTTGGCTAAATCTTTGAGTCAGAATTCTAGACTGTAATTTGGGAAAAGTCACTGTTGTCTTTTCTTCCATCTTCCTCCTTTTTTTCTCCAACTCCCACTTCCAGGCTATTTTGCAAAGAACCATTGAGCCAGTGACATTACATGCCCTCTGAAAGGAAAAAGAAAATAAAAAATGAATGGTTGAGTTGATCCCAACGTGTCTTAGTGTCATCCTTTAGTTTACATCAAAGTGATTGAAGATATACAGAATTAGGTTGGGAAGGGGGAAACCTTTGTAAGACTAAAATATAGGTCAATATATGTTCACTAACTGAAATAATAAGACACTTAACTTTCAGGAAAGGTCACAGCACCAAGATACAACTTGTAGCAAGCCCTAAAGGTCAACCAATAGCCTTCCACAATTTCTTGTTAGGAAGGAAATGGAACTTAGAGGATATTTCACACATTATCCATTCCTTGCCTGAAGGACTTTTAATTGCAATTGTCCACCTAAATCTGTGAATAAGTAAAAGGTAACCAGTAGTCAAACTATATGTAGCTCAGAGTTGTAAAAAACAAACAAACAATAAAAACTCCTACTACCCACAACATTATTAAATACATTGAACCAGTCTTGAAAGTAAATGTAGTCTACACAGTATGTTGAAGGCAGGACCCATTGAAACTTTAGAGCGTCATGAAAAAACATGGTGTAGGGAAAAGAGTACTGCAGTGAAATTCCAAAAGAGGCCTCGACTCTAATGCTGCTGCTTCTAGCCTTGGGCAACCCATTTTGAGCCTCAGTTTCTCAATCATATAATGAAAGTGTGAGATTAGATGATGTCACACATTCCTCTCTGCTCTAACACTAGCCACTTTCAACCTTAACATACTATGATTTTGCATTCCTTGAGAACAGCCACCCTGTAACTTGGTTGCAGCTATCTATTTTGAAGGTGATTCCATTAACAACCCTACTGAGACTGGCACCTGAGAACTTAGCACTCTATGTATCCAGAAGAAAAAGAGAATCCTGGAAATGGTTTCCACTTGGGAATCCAAGAGCAGCTGAGGAGTCAAGAAAGACTCCAGATTGTGAAGTTCCAAGGCAAAAACCAAGATACATTTATCATCTATAGCAGCACCATCTGCTCTGCTGCTTGCCATAGACCCACATTCCCTCTGCCTTGGCTAGGCTTAGTTTTCCTAGGTTTTGTTTTATCTCATCATGGAGCTGACTACCCATCAGTTAGTCAGCCTAGGACCGTATAGTCAACAACAAAATATTGGATAAATATTTAAGTACCTACTAAGTACAGAGCACAGTACTAGGCACTGTAGGATATGCAAGATGAGGTAAAACAATATCTCTGTCTTCTGAAGCTTGCAGTCTGGGAGGTAGATTGGGCAGGGGGTGTGTAAGAAACAAGACAGAGCCACAGATATCCATAACATAATTCTCAATATTATATCACAAGTGCATTCCCTCTCCCATGTCAGCAACTTTGGGTTCACCATTCCACAGGAAGAAAATGCATTTTCTCCTTATCTCCACTTCATAGAGTTTTTCTCTGCCTTTAAGTGGCAGTTCAAGTACCATCTCCTGCATGAAGCCCTTCCTGATCTCCCCAACTGCTAATTCCATCCTTCTTAAGATCCCCTATATTTAACACCTTCATAAATTCAATATACAATATTGTATACTGTATTTATTCACTTTATGCTGTATCATATATTTGGTGTCTCCCCTACTAAATGCAAATTTTGTTTTAGGAGAAGTGGTTTTGTTCTTTCTACTGGTACTTCCAGAGCCTAGAATAGCACCTGGCACGTCCTATGGTAGCTGTTTAATAAATACTTGATTGGTTGGTGAATTTGAGAAGTGTACAATAAAGTGCATTTTGAAGACAAAGAGAGAAAGTTACTATGACTCTAAGGAGAGAGGAACTAAGAAAGATTTTATGGAGGAGGTAGCATTAGAGTGACAAAGGATCAATAGCCAAAGAGTTGGTTAAGATCTTCTAGGCATAAGAAACAGTATAAGCAAAGAAACAGAGACAAGAAAGCATAGGGTATGTCCAAGAAACACAGAACTTTCCATTTGTGCTGGTACATAGACCACATTGGAGGGATCAATACACATTAACATGTGTTAAAGGTAGAGTGGGACTACATCTTTGAAGGCTTTGAATGCCAGATACAGGGAGCAGTTAGGTGATGCAGTGAATACAGCACTGGCCCTGGAGTCAGGAGGACCTGAGTCCAAATCTGGTCTCAGACACTTGACACACTTACTAGCTGTGTGATCTTGGGCATGTCACTTAACCCCAATTGCTCTGCCTTCCCCCCTCCAAAAAGGGAAGAAAAAAAAGAATGCCAGATACACTAGCATGAATTTACCTTAGATCCACAAAAGTTAATAATTCAAAGTTCTCCAGGAAAGAGTAACTGCTACTTTCTAGCAAGATGTAGAACTGCACATTAGCAGTTTGGATCAGTTAACAGCTACTGCCAGCCTGAGCTCACTGAAATCCAAATCTCTTCTATGTTTTAAAACAAAAAACCCTTGATCTAGAAAACTTTGCTAAGCAACTTTAAAGTCTCTCCAATCACCAGCATGCTACTAGAGCTCCCAATAGGACTGCTTCTTACCATCTGAAGAATTCTGCAACTGGTTATATCTGTCACAGAGCTAAGCCAAGAGATACTACTCTTTGCTAAATGAAGGGGAGAGGCAGAGATTCCTCCCAAAATCAATAGTATTGATATACTGGACTCTGATGTGTTATCTGCTATGCTAACTTCTTGTATCACAACCTCCTGAATGGTGAGAAGGGTCAATAGAGGGGGAGGAAGAGAAAGAGAGAGAGAGAAGGAGAGAAAGAGAGTGAGAGAGAGAGAGAGAGAGAGAGAGAGAGAGAGAGAGAGAAAGCATCCCCCTCTGAATGTAGATAGGTATTGTTATAGATCTTGATTTTCTTTGTATGTCTGGGTGATCTGTCTCTAAGTGACCTTAAATTATTCCATCTGCAATGAATGGCCAACCCTCTTATTTAATAGATGTGATATCTATCATTTTAGTAGATGTCTGAACAGAACTCTCTTCCTGAACACCACCTAAAGTCTTTGAATAAAAGAATGTTTTGTTCAGGTGAGAACCCTAGAAGGGCAGATTATCCAGAGTTAATGTAATGACCCAGATTTCGAGAATCACAAGCATCTCCAGAGGAGTAGAGCCCTCTCCATAATCAAATTAGCAACTAGAAACGACTTGGTTGGTGGAACTTGAGCTGAAGACTAGTCAACAATATGGAGCTAAATTCCAAAGAGTTATATTAGCCTGATGTGGAAAGAGCAACATATAAAAATGATAATAAATAAGACTTTCAAAGTCTCTGTCATGTAGACCAGTGTAGTTTTCCCTTAAAAAAAAATGAAAGAAATCAGCCTCGAGATTTATTTGCTCCATCACACTAAGAATCAAACTCCCAGGCAATGAAAGTCTAAAAAGGCCAGCACCTAAAAAGTCAAGGCTTCTCAGGTTTGACAATTTAGATTCGTGTGACTAAAAATACCCTTCTGAGAGAGTCACTGTGGCAAATCAGAGGTGAGGGAGTTGTGCCCAGCTGAATCAATGCTATCTCTTTGCTGAATACCCGTCCCATCCCATTGTTACGTAAATTTCCTTTGGTGAAATGCTACATGGTCTAAAAATGTCTCATTTCATTTTTATTCCTAGTCTACCACCAGATTGGTCTTAATCAGACCTTAATCAGAACACCATTACCAAAGGGTGGTGAGAAGTAGGTCAGGCAGCTCGGTGGCATAATGGATAGAGTGCTGGGTCTGCAGTCAGAAAGACTCATTTTTCTAAGTTTAAATCTGGCCTCAGGCACTTACTCGCTGTGTGATCCTGGGTAAGTCACTTAACCCTGTTTGCCTCAGTTTCCTCATCTGTAAAATAAGCTAGAGAGGGAAATGGCAAACCACTCCATTATCTTTGCCAAGAAAACCCCAAATGGAATTATGAAGAATTGGATATGACTGAAACAACTCAACAAGAAGAAGGGAGAGGTGATGGTAACTTCAAGATCCATTCAACTATACTCATAAGTCAGCCTCTTTTAAAATATTGCCCTTATAGTAAAATACATCTTCTGTATGTTTTCTTGTTATTTAAGCTGACAATGAGCTCCTAAAATTTCTGGATGGGTTTCTCTCCATCTTCCTCTTTTTTATCAGATTATTTCTCTTTGTGTTTTCAGAATTTGTCTCGAGTACTTCCCATTCTTCCTGTGATGATGTTCTCTGGAGAATTTTAGGCTTTGGGTTTACTATCTATCTATTCTTCAAATACCTTAAAATCTGTTGTCCCTGAATCTAGGGTGCTTGTCACATCATACTATGGTCTGCTTAGTCTTCTGTTTCACAGATTCTAAGAAATAATGATCACTTCCTCTAAGATTCTTTTCATTTCACCCCACAACCTTCTTGTCGGTGAGAATCAGATCCAGAATATTAAGAGGGCATTCAGAAGATGGAAGCAAGGGCAGATATGATTACAAACGTGTGGCACACTCCTATAAGAACAGTGTCAGTAATGGTAAAGTGTAGAATAAGCTAGTGGGAAGAAGTTCCCTAGATATCTTTGAGAAGAAGCTGGGTGTGGCCATTTGGATACTTTGTAGAGGATTCTTGAGAAGAGGTTGTATTAGATGGCCTGATTTTTTTTCCCATTCTCAGATTTTGTGATTCTATGAGTATATCACTGTCTTTAGTGTATTTTTTTTACCTTCATTTTGTTAAGGAATCCTAATGTGGTTGTTTGTCCTTTATTTTCTATGAAGACAATGACATTATGGGATGACGTCTTGACTTGCACATGAATTGGATCTAATGAGGCAGAGTTGCACAAAGTCATCAGCTTCACTCTCTCTTCTAGAATTATCACAGTCCAGCAACAAGACAAAAGTCAAGGTGACTGGAATGATCTGGGATGCAGTGGGTGTCCTTGGAATCTTCAATGTCTGGCCAAGCTGTAAGCATTCCGCAGCACCTGCTTTAGCCACCTTCATAGCTATTGGAACAAATTTTTCTCATCCTCCTAATCTGTCAGGGGAAGTCTTCACATGCTTGGGGTAGACATGCTGTAGCTGACTGACAGGTTTGAGGAGTGTTGGTTACCTTCAACCTGGTTTAGCCCATCTGTGGAAATGCTTTTTCTGGGGTGTGGCCACTGCACATGCTACAGCTTCTTGGAGGCACAGATGAGAGTGATAAGTAGATACCAAAGGTAGATTAACAGCCCTAAAAAAGGATTTGACAAACCCTCACACCAGAAGTGCTAGTCCTCTCTGAACTCCCATACACTCCCGTTCTAAGATTAGTATGAGTTTGTACTTCTTTGTGAGGCTGAATTGATAATTTAAGACAGTGGGTCTCAACCTGTGGGTTGCGACCCCTTTGGGGGTTGAATGACCTTTTCACAGGGGTCACCTAAGACCATTGGAAAACACACATTTCCCATGGTCTTAGGAACCGAGACATCGCCCCTCTATCCATCTCCAGGTGGGTCCATACAACATGCAGATGCGCCCACATACAAGTATTAAAGGGTCATGGCATTAGGAACGTTGAGAACCACTGATTTAAGAGAAGACATACCTGGAAAGAGTTTCAATGACTACACCAATGTATATCAAGAGGTAAAATGATACAGTCTGACCCACTCTCTCTCTGATTGCCTCCCTGCTACCTAAAAACATACACCCATATCTTTCCCATCTTCAGAAAAACTCATCTGATATGTCCATTTCTGATAGCTATCATTTTACATCTATCTCTCCTCCTTTTGTGGCTAAACCACTAGAAAAGTCCATCTACAGAGGCCTAGCGATACCAGAACTCAAATTATATACAAAATCATAATCACAAAAAAATTTTTTATTAGTTGAGAAACAGAGAGGTTCATTAGTGAAACAGATTGTGTAAAAATCAGAAGAAACAGGTGCAAGAACCTAGTGTTCACTAAGCCCATGGATCCCAGTGATTGGGACAAGAACTCTTTATCTGACAAAAACTGTTATGAAAACTGAAAAGCATTCTGGCAGAAACTAAGTATAGACCAACATCTCACACCATATGCCAACTCACGCTCCAAATGAATACAAGACTTAGCCACAAAGATAATGTCATAAACAAATTAGAAGAGCATGGGAACAAATTAGCTGTCAAATCTATGGATAGGTGAAGAATTCAAGAGATGGATAGGATCACAGGGGGGCAAAATGGACAATTTTGATTATTTAAAATTAAAAAGGTTTTGTATAAGCAAGACCAACCCAGTTAAAATTAGAAGAGAAGCAGGTAAACGAAGGAGGGAAATCTTTACAACAAGTTTCTCTAATAATAATTTTATTTCTAATATTTATAGGGATTTAAGTCACATTTATAAAAATAAGAGACACTTTCTAATAGGTAAATGATCAAAGGATATGAATAGACAATTTTCAGAGGAAGAAATCTAACCTATCAATAGCTACATAAAATGCTCCAAATAACTAATAATTAGAGAAATTCAAATTAAATAAACTCTGAGGTACCATCTCATACCCTTCATACTGGCAATGATGACACCCCCCCCCCTTAAAAAAAAACAAAAATCAAATACTAGAGAGCCTGTGAACAAATAAGCACATTGATGTCCTGTTGATGGGACTGTGTCCAACCATTCTGGAAAACAATTGATTCCTATCAGAATTCTAGTATATGTTGTTAAAGGGATGGCAAGTGAACATCTAGAAAGGGAAATATTGACTACAAAACATCTTCCTCATTTCTTCAAACAGAAGCCAAAACCTCATGTCCAATTTTGATATGACTATTCGATATTAAAAATAAAAGTTTGGGAGAATGCTGTAGAAACTATTTAATACAGCTTTTAGGAAAGAATATGACAACATCTCCCATTCTGTTCTTTGATCAAGATGAAAAAATGTCAGCTGGACAGTTAAGGGGATCCAACACTGGTAGAAAGTTTGGACTTGGAGTGATCATTAATGATTTGGCATTACCTTACAAAGCTCTCACTATGAGACTAGCCCTGAGCACAGTACTCAACCCTGTGAAATTTAATTTTTTTTGAAATGTTTATCAAATTTACGGAAAAAACAAAGCTAGAAGAAATAACTGGTATGTCGGATGGCAGAATCAGGGCCTGAAAGGATACCAATAGATTAGAACATTGGGCTGAATTTAATAAGATCATATTTAATAACTTATAAGGATAAATGTAAAGTGTTGCCTTTGAGCTAAAAAATGGATTTCACAAGTACAAGATCAGAGAGAAGAGACTGTATAGTAACTAATCTGAAAAAAATCTGGGGTTTTTAGTGGCTTGCAAACTCGATATAAGACAGCAATGTGATAATGCATGTTAGAAAGCATTCATTAAGCCCTTCATAATCTTGAGCCTATAGTTCACCATTTCAACAAGGCACTATCCCTCTAATCTTGAATCCGTTGTCTTGTTATCCTTCAAATACTCATGCCCTCCCCGTCTTCAAGCCTGGACCGTTGCCACCATCTACCTTCTTTGTTCCTAATACTGAGGTGTGAAATGTTGCTAGTAGAAGTCATAAAATCACGCCAAAAGGTATCACTGCAAATTCGTGTAGACCCTCATTGCTACATAGCAATTCTTTTATATACCTCTTATAATTCTTAATCATTCTGTCCATACTGGTTACTCCAAGCCTTCATAATTTCTTCTAGATACTCTGGCAAAGAGCAAATGACCTCCTCTTTTTTCTTTTTTTTTAAATTTAGTATTTTATTTTTTCCCAGTTACATGTAAAAATGATTTTTGCCATTCATTTTTAAAACTTTGAGTTCCAAATTCTCTCCCTTCTTCCCTCCCTCCTCCATTGAAAAGGCAAGTAATTTGATATAGGTTACACATGTATTGTCAGGCAAAATATTTGCATAATAGGCATGTTGTGAAATGAAATATAAACCAAAAAAAAAAAAAAACCTAAAGGAAAATAGACAGCCCCCCCCCAAAAAATATGCTTTATCAGTTCTTCCTCTGCAGATGGACAACATTTTTCATTGTAAATCTTTCATCATAAGAGTTGTCTTGGATTGCTGCCACAGTGCTGAGAAATAGCTAGGTCATTCACAGCTGATCATCTTACAATATTGCTGGTACATTGTACACCGTACAATTCACTTTGCATCAGCTCATGCAAGTCTCTCCAGGCTTTTCCAAGAGCATCCCACTTATAATTTCCCATAGCACAATAATATTCCATCACAGTCACATACTACAGCTTGTTCAACAATTGATGGGTATCCCCTCAATTTCCAATTCTTTGCCCCCAGAAAAGAGCTGTTATAATATTCTTGTACATCTAGATCCTTTTCCTTTCTCTTTTTTTTTAATCTCTTTTGGAATACAAATCTACTAGTGGATTTGAATTGCTAAGTCAAAGAATATGCATGGTTTATAATCCTTTGGGCATAGTTCCAAATTGCTCTACAGAATGGTCAAATCAGTTCACAACTCCACCAACAGTGCATTAATGCCCCATTTTTCCCACATCCCCTTCAACATTTGTAATTTTCCTTTTCTGTCCTTTTATTCAATCTAAAAGGTATAAGGTAGCAGCCCAGAATTGTTTTAATTTGCATTTCTCCAATCAGTAGTGAGTTAGAGCATTTTTTTCATATGGTCATAGATAGCTTTGATTACTTCATCTGAAGATATTAATATCTTTTCATCATTTATCAACTGGGGAATGACTCTTTTATAAATTTGACTCAGTTCTCTATATGTTTGAGAAATGAGGTCCTTAGAGAAACTTGCTTCAAAATTGTTTTTCACAGTTACTATTGCTAGCTATATTTCCCTCCATCCTATTTCCCCCTCCCATTTATTCTATTCTCTCTCTCATTTCACCCAGTCCTGCCTCAAAAGTGTTTTACTTCTGACTATTCCCTCCCCCAATCTGCCCTCTCTTCTATCACTCCCCCTTCCTTTGTCCCTTTCCCTTCCTACTTTCCTGTAGTGTAAGATAGATTTCTATACCAAATTGAGAGTGTGTGTGTGTTTCCCTCTGAGCCAACTCGGATGAGTGTAATGTTCACTTGCTCCCCCTCACCTCCCACCTCTTCCCCTCCACTGTAAAAACTTTTTCTTTCCTCTTTTATGTGAGATGATTCATCCCATTCTACCCTCTCCTTTCCCTCCCTCCCAGTACATTCCTCACTCACTCCTTAATTTCAGTTTTTTAGGTATCATCCCTTTATATTCAACTCATACCTGTTCCCTCTGTCTATATATACTCCCTCTTTCAACCCTAATAATGAGAAAGGTCGTATGAGTCACAAGTATCATCTTTCCATGGAGGAATGTTAACAGTTTAACTTTATTTAGTCCCTTATAATTTCCTTTTCCTGTTTACCTGTTCATGCTTCTCATGAGTCTCATATTTAAATGTTAAATTTTCTATTCAGTTCCGGTGTTTTCATCAGTAAGGCTTGAAAGTTATCTTTGTCTTTGAATGTCCATTTTGTCCCTGAAGGATTATACTCAGTTTTTCTGGGTAGGTGATTCTTGGTAGTAATCCTAGCTCCTTTGCCCTTTGGAATATCATATTCCAAGCCTTCCAATCCTTTAATGTAGAAGCTACTAAATCTTGTGTAGGTTTTCCACAATACTTGAATTGTTTCTTCCTGGCTGCTTGCAATATTTTCTCCTTGATCTGGGAACTTTGGAATTTGGTTATAATATTCCTGAGAGTTTTCATTTTGGGATCTCTTTCCGGAAGTGATCTATGGATTCTTTCCATTTCTATTTTACCTTCTACTTCTAGAATATCTGGACAGTTTTCCTTGATAACTTCTTGAAAGATGATTTCTTTTAAGGGTCTTTTAAAAAAAAATCATGGCTTTCAAGTTATTCAATAATTTTAAAATGATCTCTCCTGGATCTATTTTCTAGGTCAGTTGTTTTTTCAATGAGATATTTTACATGGTCTTCTATTTTTTCATTCTTTCAGTTTTCTTTTATTGTTTCTTGATTTCTTATAAAGTCATTAGCTTCCATTTGCTCAACTTATTTTTACGGAATCATTTTCTTCAGTGAGGTTTTTGATCTCCTTTTCCATTTGGCCAATTTTGCTTTTTAAGGAATTCTTCTCCTCATTGGCTTTTTGGACCTCTTCCCATTTGGGTTAGTCTATTTTTTAAGGTGGTATTTTCTTCAGTATTTTTTGGGGTCTCCTTTAGCAAGCTGTTGACTTATTTTTCATTATTTTCTAGCATCACCCTTATTTTTCTTCCCAATTTTTCCTCTACTGGGCCAGCTAGGTGGTGCAGTGAATAGAGTGTTGGCCCTAGAGTCAGGAGGACCTGAGCTCAAATCCAGCCTCAGACACTAGACACTTAACTAACTGTGTGACCTTGGACAAGTCACTTAACCCCAATTGCCTTGCCTTCCTCCTCCAAAAATCAAAAAAATTTTCTTCTAACTCCCTTACTTGATTTTCAAAATCCTTTTTGAGCTCTTCTATGGCCTGAGACCAATTCATTTTTTTTGGAGGCTTTGGATATGGGAGCTCTGATTTCACTGTCTTCTTCTTATGTGTTTTGATCTTTCTTGTCACCATAGTAACTTTCTGTGGTCAGAATTTTTTTCTGTTGTTTGTTCATATTCTCAGCCTATTTCATCTCTTTGTTAAAGTAAGGCTCTGCTTACTGGGTGGAGGGTGCATTGTTCCAAGCTTCAGGGGTTTTATGCAGGTATTTTCAGAGATGCTTCTAGGGACCTGTACATTTTCAGTTCTTCCAAGATGGTATGATCTAAGGAGAGGTGTTTACTACTTTTGTGGCCTGTGCTCTCTGGTCTGTGAGTGACCACAAGCACTCTTTTCTGCTTTGTAACTGTGAGAAGAGGCCCCCCCTCCACTGTGGTCACAAGCTCTGGTGTTCTAATACTCCTCCTCACCCTGGAACTGCCACCCAGGACTGAAACTTGGATCAGAGTATGAGCAAAGCAAAGAGTCCTGCCTCAATGCTAGCAAAGAGACTTTTATAATCTCCTTCTGACCAGTTGTTCAACTCCCTTACTGTCTGTAGGCTAAGAGCTCCAGATTCAGTCTCTCCCAAGGCCTGCTCCTGGTTTGCTGTGCTAGTATGGCCTCTGCTGGACTATGTTCTACCCTCACCCAGGTGCTACAGACCTTTTCCTGCTGACCTTCCAAGTTGTCTCTGGTGTCTGTGGGCTGAGAGGTCTGGAAACCACCACTGCTGCCACTCATTCAGTCACCACAAGACCTGCTCCTGGTTTGCTGGGACTGGTCTGTACTGGCACAGCCTGCACTGAACTGTGCTCCTTTCTCACCCTGGTGCAACAGAGCTTTCCTGCTGACCTTCTAAATTGTCTTGGGCTAGAAAATTGTTTCACTCGGTCTTTTTGCAAGTTCTGATGCCCTTGAATTTGTTTAAAGTCATTATTTAAAGGTATTGTGGGGAGAGCTCAGCTCAGCCTTTACTCCACCATATTGGCTCCATCTATAATGGCTCCTCTAATGGCTCCTTGGCTCCTTAAACTGTGAGTCAGTCAAGTAACTGAATGTGGAGGTCATGAAAAATTTGACAATAGTAAAAGGTTTCTGAATGTGCAACAACCAAAAATTAATTAAAAATCAAATGTAATGAATCTGAGGTGTTTCTGGCAGTGCTTGTCTGTGTTACATCATGAATTCACTTGGTTCTGAACACACAGTATTTGCACTCTGCACTGCATGTGTCCTCACGTCACACAACACCAACAAATGACTGTTGCATGTTATGAATTGTGGTGTTTTTACTGTACATACAAAATTTTCTTCTCTCATAGAAACATAATGGTTTAGATACAGAAAATGGAGACTTTTAGTGTTTTCTCACCATCATTCCTCAGCATGTAAGTAATCAAATTAGTATATCTTTGGGTTGGGTTGTGTTAGAATGTTTGATTTTGGTGGGTGAAGCCAAGATGGTGGAGTAGAAATAGGACTTCTGCACAGCTCTGGCTTCTACCTCCTCCAATACACATAAAAAATGACCCTAAACAAACTTTAGGGCTACAGAAGCCACAAAATGAGAGATAAAAAGAAATCTCCCACTGAAGGAAGCCCAGCAGGCCAGCAGGAAGGGTCCATTGCAGCCCTATGGGAGCCAAGGGCAGTGTCGTCTGAGCCTTGGTTTTAGCCCCAGGGCAGCCCTTATGAGTGCCGGCTAGAGGAGACTTCACAAGAGTAAATCACCAGCAGCTGTAGCAGTTTCCAGACTTCTCAATCCATAAATGCCAAAGACAAGGTAAAAGGTCAGTGTGGAACTTGGTTGGTCCAGGGAGGGATACAAGAGTGTAGTCTGGCTGCTACCCCTGGAGTGAGAAGCAGTAGAGGGGCAGTGGCTTCAGCTGAAGCTGCTTCCATTTGGCTGCTTCCAGAACTCCTGGCCTGCAAATTGTAGGGGGACCAAGCAACCATTCAGAAGCTAAGTGCTCTTGCTTTGACCTGCTTGGATCCAGATAGTGGTTTTGGGTGGTGGTCTTGGGGTGTGTGACCAGTGAGCCAGAGCATGTGGGGCTGTAGAGAGGGCATCCATCTAATAGCTCCAGCAGCTGCAAAAACCCCAGCAATTTGGGACATAGTTCTATCCATTCTGGAAATGCAGTGGCAGAGAGCTCAAAAGTCAAGTAACTGGCTGCCAATATGAGCAAGCAATGGAAGCACAAGCAGAGGATAGAATCCTTTTTTGGGGACAAAAAGATCAAGGTATGGAGCAGGAGGAAGAAATTGAAGTCAGAACCCCTGCATCAAAAGCCTCCAAGAAAAATATAAATTTTTTACAGGCCATGGAGGAGCTCAAGAAGGATTTTGAAAATCAAGTAAGAGAAGTGGAGGAAAAATTGGGAAGAGAAATGAAAATGACACAAGAAAATCATGAAAAGCGAGTCAACAGCCTGCTCAAGGAGACATAAAAATACACTGAAGAAAATGACACCTTAAAAAATAGACTGAATCAAATGGCAAAAGAGGCCCAAAAAGCCAATGAGGAGGAGAATGCCTTAAAAAATCAAATTGGCCAGATGGAAATTCACTGAAGAGAATAACTCCTTCAAAATAAGACTGGAGCAATTGGAAGCTAATGACTTTATGAGAAATCAAGATACTATAAAACAGATCCAAACAAATGAAAAAATAGAAGGCAATGTGAAATATCTCATTGGAAAAACCACTGACCTGGAAAATAGATCCAAGGAGAGATAATTTAAAAATTATTGGACTAACTCAAAGCCATGATCAAAAAAAGAGCCTAAAAAAAAAAAAGAGCCTAGACACCATCTTTCAAGAAATTATCAAGCAAAATTGCACTGATATTCTAGAACCAGAGGGCAAAATGGAAATGGAAAGAATTTACAAATCACCTCGTGAAAAAGATCCCAAAAAGAAAACCCCTAGGAATATTATAGCCAAATTCCAGAGTTCCCAGGTGAAGGAGAAAATAGTGCAAGCAGTCAGGAAGAAATAATTTGAGTATTGTGGAAACACCATCAGGATAACACAAGACCTAGTAGCTTCTACATTAAGGGATCAAAGGGTTTGGAATACGATATTCCAGAGGTCCAAGGAGCTAGGACTAAAACCAAGAATCACCCACCCAGCAAAACTGAGTATAATGCTACAGGGAAAAATATGGTCATTCAATGAAATAGAGGACTTTCAAGCATTCTTGATGAAAAAACCAGAGCTGAACAGAAAATTTGACTTTCAGATACAAGAAGCAAGAGAAACATGAGACGGTAAACAGGAAAAAGAAATCATAAAGAACTTATTAAAGTTGAACTATTTACATTCCTACATGGAAAAACGACAATTGTAACTCATAAGGCTTTTCTCAGATAGTTGAAGGGAATTTATGTATATATGTATACATACATTTATGTATGTATAGGAGGCTGTGTGTATATACAAATATATATGTGAGTGTGGGCATTTGTATTGTTCATGCATACATAGACAGAGGGCACAGGATGAGTTGAATATGAAGGGATGATATCTAAAAATAAAATTAAGAGGTGAGAGAGGAATTTATTGGGAGAAGAAGAAAGGGAGTGATATATTCGGGTAAATTATCTCATATAAAAGAGGCAAGAGAAAACTGTAACAATGGAGAGGAAGAGCAGGAAGGTGAAAGGGAATGAGACAATCTGATTCTCATTAAATTTGGCCTAAGGAGGGGAATAACATACACACTCTATAGGGTATCTTACCCTACGGGAAAATATGGAGTAGGGGATAAGAGGGGGGATGATAGAAGGGAAGGCAGATTGAGGGAGAGGGTAGTTAGAAGCAAACATTTTTGAAAAGGGATAGGGTCAAAGGAGAAAATAGATTAAGTAGGGGAAGGGATAGTATGGAGGGAAATATAGTTAGTCTTTCACAATATAACTACTATAGAAATGATGTGGGTAACTACACATGTACAATCCATATTGAATTGCTTATCTTCCCAGTGGGGGTGAGTGAGGAGAGAAGAAGGGAAAAAATCTGGAACTCAAAGTTTTAAAAACAAATATTTAAAAATTTGGGTTTTTTACCTGCAACTGGGAAATAAGATATACAGGTACTAGAGTATAGAAACTCATTTTGACTTACTAGAAAGTTAGGGGAGTGAAGGGGGATATAAGAGAGAACAGATTGGGGGAAGAGGTATTCAGTAGGCTTGCTATTTTGGGGTGGGGGTAGGGGAAAGACAGGGAGAAAAAAATTGTAACTCAAAATCTTGTGGAAATGAATGTTGAAAACTAAAAATAAATAAATTTTTTAAAAAATAATTTTAAAAAAAAGAATGTTTGATTTTAAGACTTGCTGTTATCTCCTTTTATAGAAGCACAAGGGTTTAATTGCAGCAAGTAAAGACAAAAGCCCTTTCATAAGTTTTCTTCACCATCAGCATTGCATGTGTATGTAAATATGAACATCAACTTTTTAAATCAAGCACAAACAAATGTAATTTCATAAACTAAAGCTAGTATTTATTTGAGAGATTTTTAACAATATTTATATTTTAGGACAAAAAATATTTTTTCATTATGGATAAGTGGCTAAATTTAGGCAGAAAAGGTGAAAATACTGGCGATAGTGTGGCTGAGTCTTCGCTACCAGGCACACCTAAATTGACAAGAAATCAAAAATATGTCGAATCATTTTTGCAACTTGGATTTACTTCTAACTAAAATGACATCTTAATACCAAGCATGTAGCATACTGCAATAAACCAAAGAAATATTTTGAATGACTTTTAAAATCTTCAAATAAAGAAAAACAGGGGTGGTTAGGTAGCACAGTCAATAGAGCACCGGCCCTGGAGTCAGGAGGACCTGAGTTCAAATGTGACCTCAGACTCT
>CM053585.1:404217022-404231245 GCA_028646515.1 Pseudochirops corinnae
AAGGAAGGAAGGAAGGAAGGAAGGAAAGAAAGAAGAAAAGAAGAAAGAAAAAAAAAGAAAGAAAGAATGAAAAGCAATGTTTTGAGAAATTTGTTACTGTCAACAAAAAAGTATTTAATTTCATTTTATGAAACTTCTTATTTAATTGCAAAAACTAAAAAGCCCTACATGACAGGAGAAGATTTCATGTTACCTGCTGCTATTAAAATGTCAGAAGTAGCTGATGGGGAAAAGTATGGGGATAGAATTCATAAAATTTTTTTATCAAATGATACTATTCCCAAAAGAATTTCTGTAATTATTAATGATCAATTCCAGCAACTTATTACTAGGCTTAAGGGCAGCCCAAAGTTTGCAATTCAATTAGATGAAACAACTGCTATTTCTAACATGGCACAAGTTGGTACTTTATTAAAATATGTTTATGAAAGAAGTATGCATGAGGAATTATTGTTTTATTACCCTTTGGAAGGGCATACAAGAGGGAATATATGCATATACATACATATATATGTGTATATATGTATATCTTAAAGTCTATGAATTTTTCACAAATGGAGTTTTACAGTGGAAAAATTGCATTGTCTGTACAGACAGTGCTGGAGCAATGATGGGTGAGATTGTTGGATTTGTATTGAAAGTTAAAGCTGAGTGCAATGAACTTTTCACTTTTACTCACTGCATGATCCATCAGGAGACACTCATAGCCAAAAAAAAAAAAAAAATCACGAGACTTAGATGTTGTGCTTTGCAGTACTATCAAAATCATTAGCTTCTTTAAAAGCTGTACCCTTAACAGTCATTTGTTTTCAAACCTTTGGAAAGACATGACTCTGATTACAAAAGCTAATTACTACATGTAGAGGTAAAGTGGTTCTCAAGACAGTGAAGTTTAAACAGAGTTTTGAAACTGAAAGATAAAGTTGTTATGTTTTTGACTGAGCAGAAATCCAATTTTGTTGATTTTTTTTAATAATAACTTATGGCTTTCGAAACTGTGTTATTTGTCAGATACTTTAAAAAAGCTCAATGATTTAAACATGTCTCCTCAAGGAAAAAATTCTAACATATTTATGTTAAAAGATAAACTTGAAAGTTTTACTAAAACATTAACATATGGAAGAATAGGGTGGAAAATGGTTCTTTAGAAATGTTTACAACTACCGATGATTTTATAATTGAAAAGAAACTTCCCACAGATTTAATTGTAAGAGTTATGATTTATCATCTGAAGTGCCTAGAAACACAGTTTCAGAAATACTTCCCTTCAAATTTTGATTCTAAAAAGCTAAGTTGGGTTCATAAACCGTACACAATTGAAATAAAAAATATCAGTCATCTGCCACTAAAAGTTCAGGAAGAATTTGCCAAATTCTCAAGTAACATAGATTTAATCTTGAGTTCCTAAAAAAAATCATTAAATGAATTTTTGCTCGAGATAAGGACAGAATTTTCAACAATTTCTGAAGTGGCCCTAAATATACTTCTGCTATTTTGCACTATGTATTTATGCGAAACAGCATTCTCAGAATTGATGACTATAAAATCAAAATATCAATCAATTCTGAAAAACTTTGAAGATGCTCTTCATCCTGCAGTATCAAATATTCCACTGAGATTTAATTCTTTATGTAAAAGTAAACAAGCACATCCATCTCATTAGTATGCAAATTTACTTTCATATTTAATAAGTGGTAAAAATTATATGTATATCAAAGAACTATCTTAAAATAAATCTTTTATGATTTATTATCAGTAAATGTTTGATTAGTATACCTATTTTATATACCTATAGAAGCCCCACTCCAAATGACCTCCTTCTTTAAAGAAAAATGAAGTTAGCATTAATTTCCCCAGAGTCCCAACTCCACCTCTAAAACCCTTTCTATGTTTTCATCCATTCTGTCCCTCTTTGCTCGCAACTCAGAGGTGACCCTCCTTTTTGCCAAGGTTAACCCCTTGACTAGTTTCTTTGAATCCATCCTATCACATCTCAGCCAGGGTTAATACCTCACTGATCATTCCTTTTTTCCTAATATTCAGTTTCTATGTTTTTGCTCCTTCCCCACTCCCAATAAGTATGATCAAGTCACCCCATACTTAAAATACTTTCTGTGCATTATTACTCTTCCTTTCTTTAAGGTCACTTTCACATGGACCAGCTTAGTGCTGAAAAGAACAGAAAAAAATACTTTTGCGAAAAGAAAGAAATCAACTCTCAAAGGGTATAAATTATTGCCATTGTCATCAATGAATGATTAAGTAACTGAAAATAACAGTAAAAGAAATTTGGTTTAATAAAGACTATTAAAATATTTGAAGAAATAGTTTTCATACGAAATTTGAGTAGTTTGGGACAGAAAATGAACTATAGAATGAATACAAACACGAATAACTTTTTTAAAGGATGTAAGATGATTTAGGATTTAGGACTGTATGCATTAGGTTGTATGTGAAGAGTTTGATAGTTTAAAGGGCCAAAGAAAAAATTTTTGTATATTAAAAACTGGACAAATATGAGTATGAAGAAACAGCTTCAAGGACATACAAAATGATTTTGGACCATGTTGAGAACTGCAGAGTTCACTTGAATGTAGCTATTTTAAGACTTAAACAGAGGAAAATAAAAAAAATGAGAAATCATATAACTGTTTGGAGATTGAGGGATGATAAAATAAGAACTGTTCTTTTATAGGAGAATGTGTTAACTTGTTACTCACCAAAGTGAAAGGTGAGTTGCTAGATACTGGGAAGCCCTAGTCATTGGGGAGACAGAAAAAGAGATTGAAGTTATATGATGGAGATTGGAGAAAAGATAGAAAGGGTTAGCAGTGGTGGTGGTAAGGGTGTGGGGAGGGGTTCTAACAGCATCTTTGTCAGACCTTTTTAAAAAATGTATTTTATTTTCACTTTATGGAAGAAAAGCATTTTCATTAAAAAGATGATTGCACATGAAACTGAGAGTCTACAAGTTACTATTTTCTTCCTTGGCCTCTCTTTTTACCCTATCCCTGTTACCTTATCTTCTTCCCCCCATTTTACCCTCACCTCCAATAGTCCTTGACTACAAAAGGATTGCAGTCGAGAGACTAGAAGCCTTCTGTGGATAGTTCCTGATTGGCTGCTAAACACAGGAGTTATGCTTATTGCTTTTCAGCACCACCTAGAGTTTAAGGGAGATGATGCCTTTCAGAAGTGACTGCTTTTGGTTTGAAAGGAAAAATTAGAAAGGTGAAAGACAGGGCATGCAGCTGCTTTGTGGTATAGGAAGAGATGCTAAATTGTAATCAGATAGTGAAGATTATGAGGAGATGAGAGCTATCTAGGCTTGTTTGCCTTGGTCAGAGAGTCAGCTTAAGCCATTTTGCTGTGAGTTTTATTCGCTACGATATGATTAGATAACCCAGGTTCTTGGTTAATAGGTAGTTGGCTAACCTTTTCTATTTGGCCCTGAGATTGCAAGCCTGATGAGCTTTGCAATTGTCTGGCTTAAAGGGAACAGCTATACAAATTAAGTTGGAATACTTTCTTGGTGATCTTTTAAAAGTGGTTGTAAGTTGAACAAGCTTATAAATTGATGAGAATAGAAGAGAAAAGGATTTACCTAACTAGAGAGTCATGAGGAACATCAGCCAAGAAGTTAGAAGAGAAACAGCTAAGTAGACCAATGGCAACAAGGCCACCAATCCAAAATTGTGAGTTACGGATTTTCCTCCCTGATATATCTCCCCACCAAGTACATTGGTGAGAGTGGGTCCCAGGCTTATTCATAGCACTGACAATGGCCACAAATATGGCAGGATGGTTCTGAATTGCAAAATATAACAAACTCTCCATATAGAAGACAGAAGCAAAACATTTCTTCAGATATCAGAAAGCTGAATTCCAAAACCAGAAAGCCAAATCTCAACACCAGAAAGCCAAATCCATCACAGCAACAAAGAAGTTAATACATCATAACACAGCAGGGAGCCATACCATACCTAGCTGTCTCCTTGCTTGCATTCTTTCCTCCCTCCAGCTCTAATTGCTCTGACTCCCAGCTTCCTCTGGACTCTATTCCACCCATTTAGCAAACTCCTCCCACCACAGGCTCCATGTGATTATATTTGGCCTGTTGGGGAGCAGGGAAGATCTTCAAATTACCATTACCAGTACACCTTTTTAACGTGGTTATAAGTTGAACAAGTTTATAAATTGATGAGCATAGAAGAGAAAAGGATTTATACAGCTGGAGAACAGTGAGGAACATCAGCCAAGAAGTTAACAGAGAAATGGCTAATGGCCACAAGGCCACCAATCCAAAGTTGTGAGTTACCCTAAGCACACGGGTTTTCCTCCCTGATAAGTACATTGGTGAGAGTGTGACCCAGGCTTATGTGTGGATTGTGATATATATGTAATTTTTGCATTTTTTTATATTTGATGTTACTAATACGTCTTTTACCTTATTACTAAGAAAATAATCATGTTTAAATGTGTCATCCCTGTGACTGACTAGTTTGTATAAATTTAAGTGTTCCAGAAAGGACTCAAGAGCTAAAATGCTGAGTCTGGCAAAGATATTCACCCACAATAAGGTTATCCTTAGGACCTAAAAGATACTGAATGTAATTATGCATGATAATCCTTCTCTAGGAACCTAGACCTGCCAGTTTGAGAATAGTGTGGAGAAAGGGAGCAAACTCTGAGAGTGAATAGGTTTTTACAAACCAATGTGAAAGGTATAATGTACCTTTGGGTGGGAATGTCCACATACATTATACCCTGCCTTCCCCTTAAATTATCACCCTATATTTTTCTTCCTTTTCACTGCTTAAAGTACTAGAAAAATTTTTTACATTTACTGCCCCACCATCCACTTACTCCTCAACTCTTTGCAATCTGGTTTTTGATCCCACAATTACACTGAAACTTCATTCTCTAACGTTACCAATGATATCTTAATTACTAAATACAATAGCTTTTTTCCAATCCTGATTTTTCTTCATCTTTCTGCAGCTTTTGACACTGTTAATGACTCTTATTCCTAGATATTTGCTCTCTCCTCGTTTGGTCTCTGGAACATGTCTTTTTCCCGGTTCTGTTAGAGAACTCCCTACCTGCTATTTCTCAATCTCATACGTTTCCTGACCCCTAAATGATAGTAACCAACAAGACTCTATCTCTTCTCTCTATACTCTCTCTTTAGTAATGTCATCTATTCTTGTGGGTTCAATATTTCTACCTCTACTATCCACATTGCCAACTTCCTCCCAGATATCTTCACCTGAAGGACTCACCAGTACTCATGATCAATGAGCAGAAGTTGCAGATTGGCAGATTTAAGCTTCCTAGCAATTTGAGTTGTCCAAAATGGAGATTGGCTACCTCAGGAATTGGTGAGGTCCTCCTGATTGGAGGTCTTCAAACAAAGGTAGAATGAACACTTATCAGTGACATTGTAGAGGATTCTTCTTCAGGTATGATTTGGTCTAGTTGACTTTCAAGTTTCTTTACAGATCTAAGATAAGAAGACCATTTGTTGGGGCTTTTGTATCAAGTATGAGTTGGAATAGATGATGCTTGAGAGCTTTTCCAGCTCTTAGATTTCTCTGATTCTATAAACACCGTGAGGTTCTGTCTGATCTATGCCTACGACGTCAGGAGAACCCCCAGATTGTCCCTAGTGATAGAGTGATAGATTGTGTTGGTAGTGACAATAAATTGGGAATTTGGCTATTTGATATCAGGACAGGAGGAGAAGGGGGGGTGGCACAAGCTGGCCCTGTATTTCATGAACTAAATAAAAAAAACTAAGTATTCCTTGCCCTTCTCCATAGCTGTCAGCTCATCCAGACCCACAGAGTTTGGCCTGGATGGAAGCAGTCTAGGACAATGAATGAGGTAAATATCTCCATTCAGAATTCATGCACTAACAAGTACAAAACACCATGAAATTTAGAACAGTCTAACATTCAAAGGATTCTGTGTTACTTGTCCCCCAACTCACTTTTGAATTCCACAAAGACATGACTAGCTAGATAGAACACGTCCTTCTTAGCTCTCTGAAACATTTTAGTTTTTACTGACAAACCTGCTATTGACATCAATTGCTAACAGGATAAACACAGTCCCACTTCCTCTGTCTGATGGAAACAGAGGAGCTTGTCTGAGTTGGTACATATCAGAGGAGTCAGGCAGTCTTCTGCCATTAATTTGAAGTATAAGTATTTATTTAGACTGTAGGAGCCCAGTCTCAAAAAAAGAGTTTTTTGTTTCCTGAATAAGCACTTATTACAGCATTAGACAAGATGAAAATTTCCATTTAGGTATTTTACTAAAGGATCATTTCTATTTTTCCATTTCATTATTTTTTATTCTCATTTGGTGAGAGTTGGGTTTCAGGGATTGTCTATTAAAATCTAGTTTAAATTAAAACACTAAAGAAAATTTTTTTAAAACAACAAAATTTGTGCAAGGAATTTTAATCAATCAAACTTTTTGCCATTGACTTCATTTACAAGATATGGAGAACACACACACACACACACACACACAGAGTGATATTAATCATAAAAACCCTGGATTAGGAGTTCAAGTCTTGCTCCAGTCACTAACTGGTTGTTGGCTTTGAGCAAGTCAAGTCAACAACCATGTGAGGTGTTCTAGACAAAAAGATGAAAAATAACTCAACTCCAGCCCACAGAAATGTACATCTACTGGGGAGAGACACAAATAAACACAAAAAAGACGAAGAACAGATCCAGATAATGTGCCACAGGAAAATCTGAGAAGCAACAGCACACTTCGAGCTGAGCAGGTAAAAGAAGGATTCACTGACTGGGTAAGATAAGCCTCAAAGGAAAAGAAGAATTTTGATAGCTGGAGTGTTTTCCAGGACTGTGAGGTGGCCTGATCATAGAGGCAGGGGAAAGGCAAACTGAGTAAAGGAAACAGTGATATGCAATAGGTAGGATACTGGACATGGAATCAGGAAGACTTGGATTTGAATTCTGCCTCAGCCATTTACTGTATGACCCTGGGCAAGTCACCTTTCCTTAACCTCTCTGGGCTTGGTGTCCATACATATAAGGTTAGAAGTCTGAACTTGATAACTTTTTTTTTTTGGAGGGGGGAAGGTGAGGTAATTGGTGACTTGCCCAAGGTCACACAGCTAATAGTGTCAAGTGTCTGAGACTGGATTTGAACTCAGCTCCTCCTGATTCCAAGGCTGGTACTCTATTCACTGCAAAACCTAGCTGCCCCTGAACTTGATAAGTTTTAAAGTCACTTCCAGCTCTACATTATAATGCTACGATCTGGTAAGAAGCACATGGATCAAATTTGTTGTTCAGTCACGTCCGACTCTTCATGACCCCCTGACACCAGGCGCTTTTGTCCTCTACGATCCCCCGAAGTCTGGCCAAGTTCATGAAAGTAATTGAGTTTAGTTTTGTTGTTCAGTCATTCAACTGTGCCTGACTCGTGGTGATGTCATGGACCACAGCACACTAGGGCTATCTATGAGGTTTTCTTGGCAAAAATGTTGGAGCCGTTTGCCATTTCCTTCTCCAGTGGATTAAGGCCTGGAGGTTAAGTGACTTGCCCAGGCACACATAGCTAGCCGGAGGCTGGATTTGAATTCAGGTCTTCCTGACTCCAGACCCAGTGCTCTATTATTTAGCCACCTAGCTGTCCTGATAAAACTTAGCATACTATGAAGTAAGGCTGGAAAGGTAAGTAAAGGCCTAACTTGTGTCTTAGGAAGATAATTTTGCAAGTTAAGTAAGGGAAGGGAGGAGAGTCTGAAGGGAAGTTATTAAAAAGGCTACATAATAATCTGGGAACACAGATGATGCAGGCCTGAAACAGGGCAGTGACAGTGACCCTACCACACAGCAATCCGAGAGATATTGTGGAAGCAGAATCAAGAGCTCTGGGTAACTCATTGAGTACTGAGGCTGAAAGAAAGGAAAGAAACAAGGGTAACCCTGAGATTTTAAGACTGGCTATCTAGGAAAATGTTGGTGCAATTGAGTTGAGGGGCAGGTTTAGGGGGAAAGCAGATAAAGTTAATTTTGGATATATTGAATTTG
Source organism: Pseudochirops corinnae (assembly GCA_028646515.1). NCBI lineage: Eukaryota > Metazoa > Chordata > Mammalia > Diprotodontia > Pseudocheiridae > Pseudochirops > Pseudochirops corinnae. Next base: position 404,225,101 of record CM053585.1, read on the forward strand.
CAATGTTTGCAAGCCATCTATGGGGACATGGTAGGGTCAAAGAATAAGAATTGAAAAGGATCCAAAATGTCATCTGGTCCAATCCTTTCACTTTACAAGTGAGGCCCAGAGAAGGAAATGACTTATACAAAGTCACATAGGTAATGATTGAAAGCATTGGAATTTGAACCCATATCCACTGACCTCTTCCACTGACCCTACTGTGACTGATTGCCATAGTGACTACAGAGACAGATGGGAATAGTCTTTTATAACCTTCTAAATTTAGATGTTGTGTTCATTTAATATCCTATTATAAAATTGTTTTTAGCTTTCTGTAATGCCCTGGAGAGGGTTCCAGAATGATTGGGCCAGTTCACAACTCCAGTGGTTTATTAGTGTACCTATTTTCATTCATCCCCTCCAGCATTTGTCATTTCTGATAAATGTGAGGGGGGTAGCTCAGAGTTGTTTTAGATTGCATATCTCTAATCAATAGTTATTTAGAGAATTTTTATATGACCATAGATAGCTTTGATTTCTTCTGAAAAAAAAGACCATTTGACCATTTACCAATTGTAGGATGGCTCTCATTTTTTTTATAAATTTGACTCAGTTCCCTATGTATTTGAGAAATGAGGCCTTTATCAGGGAAACTTGCTATACCAATTTTTTATATTACTCCATTATCTATGGTACCTTTCAGCAAAATAGTTTCCCTTATTGTCTCTTTTAATTAAGTTTATTTTTGTTTTTGCTTTGTCTAAGAATGTTTGCTATCCTGCCTCTTTAACTTCAGCTGAACCATAAGAGATTCTGCCCCAGCCCTTTATTTTAACTCCATGTGTGTCTTTTTGTTTCAAATGTGTCTCTTTTAAATAACACATTGTTGAATTTGAATTTCTAATCCACTCTGCTACCCATGTCCATTTTATGTGTGAGCTCATCCCATTGACATTCAAAGTTATGACTACCAACTATGTATTTCACTCTATCTTATTTCTTTCTGTTTATCTTCATTCTCTCTTTTTATCCTGTCCCTTCTCAAGAGTCTGTTTTGCTTTTGACTACTGCTTCCCTTAATCCACCCTCCCTTTTATCATCCTTCCACTGTATCATTTATCCCCTTCCCCTCCTGTTTCCCTATTTTATGAGTTTCTATACCCAACAGAGTGTATATATGTGTTCTCCTTTAGAACCAATTCTGATGAAAATGAGGTTCAAACATTGCCCACCACCCCCCATTTTCTCCTCCACTATAAAATTCTTCCTTGTACTCTTTTTTGTGAGAAAATTTCCCCCTTCTGGGTGACAGGGGAGGATATAGGAGAGAGCAGATTGGGGGAGGGAGTATACAGTGGGAGCACTGTTTTGGGGTGGTGGGTAGGGAAAAGATGGGGAGAAAATTTGTAACTCAAAATCTCATGGAAATGAATGATGTAAACTAAAAATAAACAAAAGTTAATTGGGAAAAATAAATAAATAAACAAACAGATAGATAGATAGATAAGACACTGGAGGGGGGAGAGAATTTCCCCCTTCTACCTCTCCCTTCCCCCTCCTCCCAGTGCACACCTCTTTCTCACCCCTTCAAATATACATATATGTTTGTGTGCATGTATATAATCATTCCAATAAAATTGACTCACATTCATGTCCTCTGTCTACTTAGACTCCTTCTAGCTGACCTAATATTGATAAAGTTCTTAGGAGTTACATGTATCATCTTCCCATATAGGCATATAAACAGTTTAACTTTCTTGAGTCCCTTATGACCATCCTTTCATGTTGACCTTTTTATGCTTCTCTTGAGTCTTCCATTTGAATGTCAAATTTTCTATTCAGTTCTCATCTTTCATTAGGAATGCTTGAAAATCCTCTATTTCATTAAATACACACTTTGTCCCGGAAGAATTACTCTCAATTTTGCTAGGTAGATTATTCTTGTAATCCTAGCTTCTTTGCCTTCTGATATATCATCTCCCGAGCCCTCCAGTCCTTTAACATGGAAGCTGCTACATCATGTGTGATCCTGACTGCAGCACCATGATATTTGAATGGTTTCTTTCTGGCTACTTGCAATATTTTCTCCTTGACCTGAAAGCTATAGAATTTGGTTATAATATTCATAGAAGTTTTCATTTTGGGATCTCTTTCAGGGGGTAATTGGTAAGTTCTTCCCATTGCTATATTACTCTCTGGATCTAAGATATTGGGGGTATTTTTCTTTAATAATTTCTTGAATATCAATCATATATATATATATGTGTGTGTGTGTGTGTGTGTGTGTGTGTGTGTGTGTGTGTGTGTGTATAGGCCTTTTTTTAACCATGGCTTTTAGGTAGTCCAATAATTCTTAAAATTTTTCTTCTCTGTCTATTTTCCAGGTCATTTGTTTTTCAAATGAGATATTTCACTTTTTCTTTTATGTTTTAACTTTCTTTTATTTTTTCTTAATGTCTCATGTAATCATTAGCTTCCACTTGCCCAATTCTAATATTAAAGGAATTAAAGGAATTATTTTCTCCAGTGATCTTTTTTATCTCCTTTTCCATTAAACCTATTCTGCTTTTTAAGGAGTTCTTTTCTTCAGTGAATTTTAGTGCCTCTTTCACCACTAGGCCAATTCTGTTTTTTTAATTGTTGTTTTCTTCAGGATTTTTTCTACATCTTTTACCAACCTGTTAATTTTTTTTGCATCTTTCTCACTTTTTTCCCAGTTTTTCCTCTACCACTTTTATCTTTCTCTTTAATTCTTCTAGGAATTCTTCTTGGGCTTGGCTTCAGCTAACATTTTTCTTTGAGGCTTTGCTTGTAACTGTTTTCATATTGTTGTCTTTGTCTGAATTTATGTAGTAGCTTTTTATGGTCAAGTTCTTTTGTTGTTAACGTTTGTTCATTTTCCCATACTATTTCTTGACTTTGAATTTTATGTTAGAGTTGTGCTCTGCTCACCTGGGAATAGGGAAGTATTGTTTCAAGTTTTAGACGACTTTTTTGCTGTTGTTTTCAAGCTAGTTTTGGGATTCTGCAAGTTTTCAGTGTTTAGGTGGTGTCATCAGAGGAGAGGTATGGTCACTGATCTCCTAGTCTGCACTCTGGTCTTTACCCAGGATAGGCCCTTGATCCCCTAGTGCTCCTCTCTGCCTTGTATCTATGACCAGGACCCCTGCTTACTTGTGACTAACCACATTGCTCCTTTTTTCTCTGGAACTGTGACTCAGAACTGCTCGTGGGAAATAGAGTTGCCAATCAGTACCAGCTTCACCCAGAGGCAGCAAAGGGTCCCCAATCTAACAAGTTGTCCAACCCCCTTACTGTCTCTGGCCTGTGAACTCCTAAAGCTGTGCTGCTACTGCTATCACTACAGCCTCCAAGGCCTACAACTGGTGCTACTGCCAAGTACACTCTAAGCTGGCACCTATGTCAGTGTCATAGACCTTCCCTGACAACCTCCTAAGTTGTCTTAAGCTGAAAAATTTCTCACTCTGACCTTTCAGCTCTATTGCTCCAAAATTTGATTTGAAGAGTTATTCTTATGTTGTTTGGAGAAGAATGTTAGAAAGGTTCTTCTGAGTTGCTGCCTGTCTCTGTCCCCTCATTGCATCTTTTTTTTATTAATTGTTTTTTAATAAGCAAAAATCTGTTTTTTCTCCTGCCCCTCCCACCCCAATCAGTAATAAAAATAAAATAAAAATAAAACACTGGTAGCAAATGTGCATAGTTAAGCAAAACAAATTCTTGCTTTGACTATGCCCCAAAAATATATGTTTCAGTTTGTACTTGAATCTGTCACCTCTCTCAGCAGGTGGATAGCATGCTTCATCATGGGTCTTTAGAATCTTGGTTTTATATTGTATTGATCAGAGTTCTTAGGCCTTTCAAAGTTGTTTGTTTTTAAAGTACTATTGTTATTGTATAAAGTGTTTTGGTTCTGCTCACTTCCCTCTGCATCTCTTCATATGAGTTTCCAAAGTCTTTCTGAGACTCCCCCCATTCAGCATTTATTATAGCACTATAGCATTTTAATTATGCTCATATACAATAATTTGTTCAGCCATTCCCCAACTGATGGATACCCATTTAGTTTCCAATTCTTTGCCACCACAAAAGGAGTTGTTATAAATATTTTTGTACATATGATTCCTTTTCCTCTTTCTTTAGTCTCTTGGAGATACAAGCCAAGTAATGGTACACATTGGTCAAAAGATATATATACAATAGAAACTTTGGGGTATAGTTCCAAATTGCTTTCTAAAATGACTTGGCCAATTCACATTTCTACCAACAGAACACTCACATGCTTATATTCCTGAAGGCTTTCCAACAACTTATCATTTTCCACCTTATTTCCTCTTAACCCCAGAGTCTGAATCACTGGGCTAGCCTAGCTTATGGTTGATCCAGTATTCCACTTTACTGATGAATCAAGTATAGAGCCAAAAGGTTTGCCCGTGGATAGATAGATGATACAAGGAAAGACAGATAGATAGATGGAAGGATAGGTAGAAAGATAGAGAGTATTTGTTAGGATGGTCAGCTAGGTGGCACAGTGTACAGAGTGCCAAGCCTGGTGTCAGGAAGACCTGAGTTCAAATCTGGCCTCAGATACTTACCAGCTATGTGACCCTGGGCAAGTCACTTAACTTTGTTACAGTTTCCTTGTCTATAAAGTGAGCTGGAGAAGGAAATGGCAAACTACTGCAGTATCTTTGCCAAGGGTACCCCAATGGGGTCATAAAGAGTCAGACATGACTGAAAAGTAACTGAACAATAATAAACAACAATTTATTAAGCTATGTTCCAGGCACTGTGCTAAGTCCTTTCTAAGTGATATAAATACAAATAAGTAAGACAGTCCTGTCCTCAATGAGGAAACATCTACCATTGTGGTTGAGTCCATCCCCACTCACTGTTAATTTTCTATTCCTTTTTTCACTTGCTTCACTCACATTTCTTTTACTAATTTTTTCTCTACCACTTATCTCTTTCTTTACCTCTTCCAAGAATTCATGTTGGGCATGGACCCAATTAGTATTTTTCTTTGAGGCTTTGCTTGTACCTTTTTTCACATTGATGTCTTCTTCTTATGCCTTGGTCACCCCTGCCCCATAGTAGCTTTTTATTGTCAAGTTCTTTTTTTATTTGTTTGCTCATTTTGAAGTTCTTAAACATCCAAGCCACAAGGATATCGACCTGGACCATGGCGTGTTCATGGAGACTCTGGTGAAACTAATTTTTCTGCCAACTTGTCAAGTATTATTTGTTTTACAAATTTCAAAGCGTTATGGGGATTTATGAGTTATTTTAAAATTATAAATAGTAATGATTTTGTTAAAATATTGCAATTTTAGCTCTTTTTGAGGGAAAAAATGGAGAGCTAGAAAGGAGAAGGACCATATGCACATAGAAGCATGGTGTGGAACTGGCTAGGAAGTAGTTTGGAAGCCTTGTTTCTAGGAAGACAAGGTAGAAGCTCATCTTTCAGAGCCTGGGGCAAGGAGGTGGGTGTGATAAGTTTAAGTTTTCTCTGAGAGAAGGAGATGAAAATTATATGGCCCAAGTGCAGACAGAATGGTGATGAGGTGTCTATGGTTGAAATCTGAACTTAGATCTCTCTGGACTCTTTGTCCAACTAGCTCTCTCTCTCCATTATATAGTGATTCTCTTAAGACACTGAGGCTCAGAGCAGTTAAGTGTCTTGGCCAATGCTTTCTAATTAGTAAGTGGCATCATTCAACAAACATTTATTGAGACCCTATTAATAGATACTGAATATTGCAGATACTGAAAATACACATTGTAGATATTGCAAAGTGACATAACAGATAGTCAGACTATTCTCTATTCTTATCTCTAGACTGATCTGTATCCTATTCTTAAAAGGTAGTTCTAGAGCTTTCCTTGAGAGATGGTCTTAATGTTCTAAAGCCTAGCATTCTCAATAAATATTAAATTAGAAGGATGTTACTTTGATACCTCAGAAAAATAGCATTGTGATATGCAGATGAGATAATGAAAGGCAAGAGAGAAAAGAGAAAAGAATCAGTTGTGAAGAGGGAATTATTAAGAGGGAAGTGTTTTAACAACAAGAAATTCTGAAAGGGGCATACTCCTCATATTGTATGGTAGGAAAAAGAAGCCTATAACATCCAAGGCTAATTTG
>CM053585.1:404231745-404251495 GCA_028646515.1 Pseudochirops corinnae
GATATTTACATTATTATTCATAACAGTAGCAAAATTACAGTTATGAAGTAGCAACGAAAATAATTTTATGGTTGGGGGTCACCACAACATGAGGAACTGTATTAAAGGGTCAGAGCATTAGGAAGGTTGAGAACCACTGTTATAGGGTCTTTTACAACCAGGTGTATCCCATCCATATTTAAAACTCATTTAAAATTCCTTGAACATGAAACAACAGAAATAGCCTGATTCAATGACCCTCTGATTATAAACATCAGCCAAGGCATGAAATAGAGTGATATAAACTTATTTAGGTGTATAAATGTGAGCCACTGTGCTAGCAGAGATCAGGGTAGAATTCAAGCTGAAGAGGGAGTCCCCATGGATGATGAAGTCCTCCAGATGCTCTTTTTGCAAAGCATAGTATCTTAGGTTCATAGATTCAAAGGTAGAAGAGACCTCAGGGACCATTTTGTAAATGAGGAAACTGAGTGCCAGAGAAGTTGAAGCCCAAAGTTACATGGGTAGCAAATGACAAGAGCAGTCTTTGAACTCCATAGTCAACATGCTTTCCACCATTGTGCTGATTGCATCAAGCCCCAAAACATTGCAGATCTCCTAGAAAAGACCTGTCATCACTTAAAGAAGTTGGACCCGACTATCCACACAGGAAAGTCCAGACGGATGAAAAATATTTATTGCCCTGATTAAAACATACATTTTGATGGGCAGTCTATAGAACCTGTCCATTAGAATGTATATATATAAAATCTGGGACAGTGCCAATAGACAACAAATTAGACCTAGACTTGAAAAGGAGTTGGTAGGTTCTAGAGAAAATTGCAAATTACTTTTAAGGATCCTTAGGTTCTCATAAAACAAAGACTTATCTTCTTAATACCAACATTCTATTGGTCTTGCTATATTGGAAGATACAGAATACGATGGTCTCTGAAGAATTAAAAATTAGTATCATACAAAGGGCAATGAAGAGATAAGAACAGCCAGTTACATATATACAATGAGGAACTTCATAGACAAACAGGAATTAAAAATTGTGTAATAGGAAGAGGTGATGGGTTGGTCACATAGAAGAATGAGAAATGACCAGTGGACTGCCAGAGTAGTCCACTAATACCCTCTTAATGTCGAGAGAGAAAGGAAGACTCTCAGTTGCAAACTTATGGGAAGGGTCACACAAGATGACCAGGTATGCATTGGTTACCATCTGCATTGTTAAAGGGAAATTCTATATTGATGAAATCACAGAGAATTCAGAGAAATATGGGAAGATTTGTATAAAATGATGGAGAGGAAAGAAAGCAGAAAAGAATTATATTCACAATTATCAAAATAATATAACTAAAAACAATACCTAAAAGTAGTTGAACTCAGGTTAATTTTAATGAGCAATCTTGGCTTGGGAGAACAGAAAATGAACTACATGTCTTTCTCAGAAAAGTGGGGGACTTCGGGTGTGGACTGTTCTATACACTGTCGGATATACATAGTCGTTTTGTTGACTAGTTTTGCTTAACCATTTTGTTGTTGTTATTATTACAAAGGAAGATTCAGTGGAGACTGAAATATATATGGAAGTTATTATTATTTTAAATACCAAAAGGCATCAATTTTTCAAAGATAAAAAATAAAAATAAACCTCAGACCCCTTCGGGTGCAAATTCTTACTTCTGGGCCAGTGGTGAGGTTGCAATACTTATTTTCTCCGTTACCAAAAAAAAAAAAAAGTTAATCTTACTTATCCAGACTAGAACTGTCTACCCTTTATGCAAGAAGAATGAAGATAGTAATATTATTTTCTTTTTATGGTGCTTCATCTATTATCTTTAATCCTGACAACAACCTTGTGGAATAAGATAACTGGGATTATTCCAAGTTGTGGAAGATTCAAAGTGAATAAAAGACTTGCCAGGGTCACAAAGCCTATTACCCATTAAGGCAAGACTAGAACCTGATTCTTTTGTCTTGGTGTCCTTACTACAGTATCCTATCATACTGCCTCCTAGTGGTTCTGAAGTTCAAATAATTTGATTCAATTCAACATTTATTAAGCATGAATGTTTATTTAGCACTTTAAGGTTTGCAAAATATTTCTAAAAAATTTTTTGCAAAATATTTTGGAAAATATATTTTAATATATATCAATATATTTAATTAATATCTTTAATTAATATATTTTAAAATATTTTAAATTTAAATTTGCAAAATATTTAAAATATTTTCTAAAATATTTTTTTAAAATGCAAATTTGTTCCAACATGATTGCTCTATTAGGGAATAATTTGAGCAAGGCACAAATTTTGTGTTTGCTTATGTGTGGTTTTGTCTGTGAGAAACAGGGAACACAGAAAACTGCAACTCTTCACACTAATTCACCAGCTGCAACCTTTCTGACATCCACTTCTACAAGGAAACTTCAGTCTTTTTCAAGGTAAAAGGCCATATTTATTGTATATCTTCTGGTGCTATGGGCTAAGGAGGGCTGAACCCCCCCCTCCCACTTTCCACTTTAGGAGAAGCCCTTGCCGGTAGCTGCAGCCCACTGATGCTACCCACCCTCCCTCCCAGCCCGGGACCATGTGGGAACCAGGGCACAGGCTGAGCAGCAGCCCAAGCCTACAGACACCTCGGCCGCTTATTTGGGTATTTATGTATTTCTTAACCACTTGACGTGTATAAAACTGTGCTATCATTTTTATTAGTACCAATCTTTTCTAAAAACATGTCACTGCTGAAGTTTTTGAGTGTTTTGTCCCTAATTCCATTTTCCCTATCAGTCCTGTGGCTTTGATTACATGATTTTGCATATCACAAGTGATTTTTAGGAACTCATACATCAAATTATAGCAGAAACAACTGTAGTGTTTTGACAAAAAGCTGGTTGACACCAAGAGGAGACTGCCCTGCCATCCATAGAGGAAAACACTTCTATAGCTGGGACCAATGAAATGAAGGTATTTTAAAAATTATTTGTTAAGGAATGAGATGTAGAGAACTTAACTGTAACTGTGCCAATTCACAAGAGGCTTGGGGTTGGGGAAATGCTCAAGCTATGGGCTTATTAGCCTTGGAAGCCCAGTGCTTAGCACAGTACTTGGCACATAATAGGTTAATGTTTGTTGACTGATTGAATGGCTGGTGTCCTGGGGACTCCAGGCATACCAGTCAGACCCATTTTCATTGGCTCGTAGTGTTTTATCTATATTATCTCATTTTCTCTGCATAACATTCCTATGAAGCAGGTATTATTAACCCCATTTTACAGATGGGGAAACTGGGGAAAACTTGCCCAGATTTGTAAAGTTAATACATATCTAAGACAAGATTAAAATTCAGTCCCTGAGCAAAGCATGCAATCCTGCTATTTCAAGTCTTGTCTAAGGTCTAACAAGAGATCTCCTCAAAACTCAGTTTACGTTTAAAGCAGCCAGGAGGAATTTGTAACAGGGGTGTTACAAAGCAATTTTTCCCTCTCTAAAAAAGTATCATATAGAAGAATGAGATTAATTGCCTTAAAGGAGATCTACGGAAAACAGGCACTCTCCAAATTAAAGGAAGTTATTTGGGTATGTTAAGGAGGAAAGATATGTTTAGTTTTGAATTGCTTTTGAAAATGGCTATGCATCTGAACAAGCAGTCTTCAATAGGTCCAAAGCCAGGCATGGAGGAGTAACTTGAGGAATCCCAACTGTGATAGAATACAATGAACAACAGCAGATTCCTGGAATTTTAGGATTGTCTAACATCTCTGCCAAAGCAACTGTTGAGGGTTTTGGGGGGGGGGGGTTTGTTGTTTTTTTTTAATTTAGCATTTGAGAGACCAACCAGAATTGTGCTACATGGACATTGTTGTGATTCTTCAATTTTCTGATATAAGCCATTCAAGGAAGCATTTGAAAGAACAATGATTAATTCTCCCAGAGAACTTTAGGGGATAGAACAAATGTGCCAGTTGCCATTCAGTTAATTCACTGAAGACAGGGAGAGATGTTTCATAAGTTTAAAATATTTCCTCTTTTAATCCTGAAACATGAACTGCAATTCTCTCCCTCTCTCTCTCTCTCTCTCTCTCTCTGTCTGTCTCTGTCTCTGTCTCTGTCTCTGTCTCTGTCTCTGTCTCTCTCTGTCTCTCTCTCTCTCTCTCTCTCTCTCTCTCTCTCTCTCTTTCTATCGCTTCAAGCTATAATCTCTTACAGCACTTGGGCCTCAGGTGTTCACTTTCGTCCTAGCTAAAATGGCCATTGCTCTGACATGGCAGATGATAGAATATATGTCCAGGCCTAGAGTAATCTCTGGTTTCGAATCATTCTGCTTTGCTTTCTGTCTTTATCTGAACATAGGTGAGTGATCTGGAGCTGGACATTTCTAGTCTTGTAAGTTTGAGGTGTCAGGAGTTCCTGGGTCTCTCAGTGGGGGCCAACTGGTCATGAGAGGAATTTCTTGCATTGGAGAGAATACTCTGCACAGAGGATAGAATCAGGTCTACCAGAAAGGTTCAGAAATGGGATTCAGTAATGACCATGATGGTGCTCAGACCTGCCAAGTTATAGCTCAGGCCCCAGTAGTAAGAGTGGTCCTAGTCCAGAGAGGAGGATGGCACTTGACACTGGGGGAGTGTCACAGGCCCCATCAATGGTGGTTGCAGCAGTAGACACTGACAGATATGAATCACGACAGCAGTACATAGCAGAATGTCCCCAGCAACCACGGCAGACTAGTAGCAAAAGATGGGACACTGACCTGGGAAGTGGCAAAAGGCATGTCTACCATAGTCCACTGCCCACTGTAGTGCAATGGTTTTCCCCTCCATACTGCTACCAATACAATAGCAGGTTGTCACGGTAAAACTCCTTACCACGGAGGGATTGGAGAGCCAAGGGTGGCACTGGTGGGAGGTAACTCACTTTCTGGAAGTAAGGAGTAGGTGAAAGCCTTCCCCTTCCCCCCGAGCAAGAATAAAGGAGGCAGAGTCTCCGAGACTCTCATGGAGCAAAGATTGTCAATTTCTCCCTGCCCTCTCAAGGGAGTCCCAGGGAGGAGCAGACCCTTTCTCTTGGGTCAAGCGATACTAGGTGATGATACAGTACAAGTCTCTCTGACTCCTGATGAGCACCGGTGACTGTGCAACAAACACCATCCTTCCTGGGGCCCTGATGGACTAAGTCCTATTCCTGCTTGTGATCGTCTCTTTACAATGGAGAGACATACTGTGAACTCCAAGGATCTGGCATCACTCACCACATGGACTTGATGGTCTAGATGAAGGATTCAATCATTCCAAAGAGAGTGGGAGGGAAGGCTGGGATTTCTAGTTTTGGTTCCCCCATCTTCAGTCACTCCTTTGGAGAGTTATCACATAGTTTGTTCTGTTTTTGCTATGTTTCTGTTTTGGGTTTTTTATTTTCCTCTTTTAGTGCTACCTCTAGCAGATTTCTTGAATACCAAAGCTCAAGGTTGACCTGTAGTAGCCTTAACATCATTTAAAGTCCTCCAGACAACCTTCAAGACTTTACTGTTAAGACAGAAAGTATGGCAGAAGCAACATCCTAATCCATGTCTACTCCATGCAAATTAAGTCTAATTTTTAAGTCTAAGGTTTTTCCTTAAAAGATATTGAAACCATGGGTAGCTAGGTGTTAGAGTGAAGAGAGCACCAGCCCTGGAGTCAGGAGGACTTGAGTTCAAATCCAACCTCAGACACTTGACACATTTACTAGCTCTGGGACCTTGGGCAAGTCACTTAACCTCAATTGCCTTACCATCCCTCCTCAAAAAAAAAAAAAGATATTGAAACCATCCTCCAGACTTGGTTGTCTCAGGCTCTCAATATCACTTCCTGGTCACCTGAGAACAACACAAAGACGTACAGGAGCCATGATGCTTGACTGACCACTATGGGCAACTCAGGCAAGGGGGTTCCTCTTAGCTAAATCAGCTTGAGGTATCCTCAATGCCTGCCCTTGTTGGATATTCTTCTGTTATGATGGAGTAAATCTTTTGGTGAATGATCTCTGAGTGTCTCATTATGTTACAGTATTGAACCTAAATTTCCAGGCGATAAACCTGAATCAGATTCAGTCCAGAATAGAAGGTGTCTGCTTAGGGGTATTGGGAGGCTCAAAAGAAATCACGGACTCACAAATGGATAAATAAACCTCAAAGCTAGCACATAAATGACATTCATCATCATCACCATCATCACTGTTATTAACCCCCAGTCTGAAGTCATTCCCTAAACCTTCCAATGCACTCCTCCTGAGCTCAAGCAATGTTTACAGAACAATTCAAGAGGGTACCAGAAAATGTTTAACCAAATGAGGGAGAAATATATGTACAGACACTTTAAAATTTAATATGTATGATTAACACTTAAGTCAAAACTCAACAAAACAATAAATCAAGGCGTGATCTGTAGAATTTGCTTATTTACAAGAGACAAATGTCAACCCTGAAAATTTAACCATTGGGTGGATGAGAGCTGGCTCCAGGACACCCTGGTTATCAAGCTTGCAGTGAGGAAAGGAGATGAAGACCCACAGATAGCAACATGACATGATATTCGAGGATAAGTACGTTAAGGAGGTGCAAAATAAAGTCTATTGTTATGTGACATAATATTCAGCTTTCCATTTTAAAAGATAAAGGCTTCTGAAATTCCTACCTTTATGCCCTGGGTGAAATGGGTTGATTTGGGGGTGAGGGGGTGGTGTGGGGGTGGGGAATTGTCCTCTCCTCGGAAGCAAACAGAAGAAAGCGTCTGTATACCTTATAGGATGAAGGTAGTTGGGCAACCATCCATCCTCTTTAAACACAGACTTGCCTTGTTCTTCCATTTCTGGCTGAGTGATAAAAACGTTAAATGTCACTTCCTGTATCAGTGGTTAACCACTAGATACTGGATCAGAGATTTACCAGAAATGCTGAACTCAGAAAGCAAGAGAAGGGCCTACTGTTTTCAATAACCCTTTCTTGAACCTTCTGGAAGCTATTTAACCTTTCTTTGGTGGGGAGGCAGCAGAGAGGGGTTAGAGCAGCATGTCCTGCCTTAGGAGATAAATTTGAGGAATAGATTTCCCTTGTATGAGAGTATGAAAAGTGGGATATACATGGCTCATACTTTCTCTAAGCTGACCTGCCCTTCTCTCCCCACCCCCAACATTTTGTTCACAGGTTGGGCTCCCGGCCTCAAATGTCTCCTCTCTCTACTCCATCCTCCTCTCAGATGTCAGAAGTCTGACCGAGTCACACACACTCCCTCCCCATTCAATCAACTTCAGTCGTTCCCTCTTCACTCCAGGATCAAGTGAAAAGTACTGTTTAGCTCTGAAAGTACTTCATAACCTGGCCCCATCTTTCCATCTTTCTCCTTACTCTTCCTCCCCTCCGTCTCCACCGTCCTCCTTGCTCATCCCTTCATGAGACTCTCTAGTTTCTGATTGAGGAGATTTTCCCTAGTTGTCTCCCACGCCTATATCTCCCCCCACCATCTCTACCCTTCAGGTTTCCCTGCCTTTCCTCAAATCTCAGCTAAAGTCCCACCTTCTGTGAGGAGATTTTCTCAATTCTCCTTAATTGTCATGCCTTTCCTCTGAGGTTGCAGGCACAATACACAGAGTATGTATGTGTGTATGTATGTATATGTGTGTATACATATATAGAGAGAGAGTTGCCCATTGTTTTCATACATATTTTCTCCTCCGTTAAACCAAGATTTCCTTGCAAACAGGGATTGCTCTTTGCCTTTCTTTGTACCGCCAGAGTTTAGCACAGTGCCTGGCACCTGAAAGGCCTATAGGCATGACGTACATACAGAGGAAAGAGGAGGGAATACAATAAGGAAGGAAAAAAATCCCTCACTTAAACCCCCTTCAAGTTACTCATTAGTTTGGGTTTTAATAATGCCAAGCTGGAGGGATCGAGGTGGCTTAGCGGTTAAAGCCTCAGGCCTGGAGATCTGAGTTCAAATCTGACCTCAGACGTTTACTAGCTATGTGACCCTGGGCAAGTCACTTACGCTCTGTTTGCTTTAATCCACTGGTGGAGGAAATGGCAAACCACTGCAACAGCTTTGCCAAGAAAACACCAACGGGGTCCCAAAGAGTCAGATGAAATTAAGTTAGAGGACAACAATCACGTGCAAAGCTGTTGGTAGGAAGAGTCTATTGAAAATGTTCTGTATTATCAGCACTTTTTAAAATAGCCAAGATTTATATAACGCTTAGAAATGTGCAAAGTTTGATCCTCATGGCATCCGTGTGATGTAAGTGCTGCTAATATCTCCATTTTGCGGAAGAAGAAACATAGTTCAAAAGGTTAATTTGGCCGATGTAATTAATCGTCCTAATAATCTGTCCAGTCACACAGCTAGTGACTGTTTGAGACGGAATTTGAAGTCAAGTATTCCTCACTCCGAGTCCAGCAGTCTAACTACTAGACCCTCTGGCAGTGATGACAGCATGACAGAAATTAGAAGGTACTGCTCTGGGCGGAGCAGACTACAAAATAACGTGCTGAATTGTGGCTATGATTATAGAGTCAGTGGTCTTGGGAACTTGGGGACTCTTTGACTTGTTTCTTTGTCATGTTTTCCTATTTTCTTGCTAAAGTGATGTAGCTATTAAATTAATGCAGTGCTCAGAAAAGAAAGGACATTAGACCTGGCCCTGTTCTAAGATGATGGTAACTGCCTTGGGAACTGCCCACAGACAGACCTGCTCCAAGCTCCATCCTCATTTCTGCTCCTGGTCCTTGCTTCTATGCCAACACAAAACTGTCTAGGCCAAAGGTAGGGAACCTGGGACCTGGAGGCCACATGGGACCTTCTAGGTCCTTGAGTGCAGCCTTTTGACTGAGTTCAAGTTTTACAGAACAAATCCTTTTATTAAGGGAATTTGTTCTGTGAAGTTTGGATTCAGTCAAAGGGCTGCACTTAAGGACCTAGAGGGTCCCATGTGGCCTCAAGGCTGCAGGTTTCCCACCCCTGGTTTAGGTATTCTTAATCAGACATCATCATACACAGCACACTAATTCCTCAGTGGGTAGCACCTGCTTTGGCAGTGTTGCTTCCCCTCAAATAACCACTTAGATTGAGACCAGGAAGAGGACATTCACGTAGATTCTCTGTCTCTGTCTATCTGTGTGTTTATGTGTGCATGTGTGTATCTGTCTGTCTCTGTCTGCCTTTCTCTTTCTCTCTCTTTTTCTTTGTCTCTGTCTGTCTGTCTGTCTCTGTGTCTGTCTGTCTCTGTCTATCTGCCTTTCTCTGGTTCTGTCTATCTGTCTGTCTCTGTCTCTGTCTATCTGCCTTTCTCTGGCTCTGTTTGTCTCTATCTGCATTTCTCTTTCTCTGTCTCTCTTTCTCTTTGTGTCTGTCTCTGTGTCTGTCTCTGTCTCTCTGTCTGTCTGTCTGTCTGTCTCTCATACACACACACACACACACACACGTACCTCTGACATTTCAACCCTTGCCAAACATTTAAGTTTTATCTGGCCAATTCAGATTTGGCAGAAAAGATATTGAGAGTTCCTGCTGGAATAAGGAGATGAAAGGGGAAAAAAGTCAGATGTAGCATAGTCCTGTAAGAATATTGTCAGGAGCCCTAAAACTAAAAATAATGAGTATACCAGCTCACATGTGTATAGCCCTTGAAGATTTGCCGAGCATTTACTGACCACTCAATCTGTTACTCACAACAATCCTATTGAAGCAAATGCTATTATAAGGCCAATTTATAGATGACAAAACTGAGACTCAGAGACATTTAGTGACTTTTTCAGGGTCACACACACTTAATGAATATCTGATAGGGAATTTGAAGACACATCGTGATTTTTTTTCCCAAACCTATATACAGTATATACATTTTCAAGCTGTCAAGGAAAGCTAAGGACAACAAAGAAAGGCATTTGGTTGTTGTTTTTTTAATGCATATTTGAGAAAGGAAAGAACCAATGTACTGGAAATATATAACAATTGGTGGTCTGTGTACTAGTAATGCCAAAAATATACCGGAGTTCATCTTCCTGCTTTCAATGACAAAGGATCAAGCTATCAATTAATTGGTTAATCAGCAGAGAAGTGTAGTGTGTATTTTGGCCACTAGAGGACAGCCCTACCCTCTAGTCACCAGCCCAGGGGCTACAGCAGAGAATATTCAATACCTGAGCATACTGGCTTTTCCAGAGGATATTCACCTGTCCTACCATTGGAGATCTGGACCTGTGAAATGAGATGTCTAGGCCCAAATTCAATATGATCTAAGGTTAAGACCTACAATATGCTCAAAAATGACTAAAACAGGCAAATCTCTCATCCTAGGCAGCTAGGTGGAGAAATGGACCTGGAGTCAAGAAGATAGATTCAAATCCCACCTTACTATCTGTGTGACCCTGGGCAAGTCATTTGACTTCTGTTTATCTCAGCTTACTCATCTGTAAAAAAAAAAAGGGGGGAGGGAGTTACGGATACCACTTACCTCCAAGGGTTGTTTTGAGGACAAAATTGGATAATATCAGATAATAATTATATGTATATAGATAGATATATAAATAGATAGATAGATAGATAGATAGATAGATAGATAGATAGATATAGATATAGATAGATATATAGATATCCTAGCTATCTCTAATCTGAGCCACCACTCCAAAGTAAGGAGACCTCCTGCTCCTCACTGTCTGATTTCATTTATAGAACTTAAATGATTTTCTTTTTAATGGCCAAGTGATTTCATGAAATACTATAAAATGACTATAAATGAGCCATACCAGTGCCAAAAAACAAAAAAGAATTTTAAGAAAGACTTTGAATAACAAAACTACAGTGAAACTGTTTTATTCAGGTGACTGATCCTCTTGTCAACTATACTCACTGCCAGGGTTTGGGAAGAAGAATAAGAGAATAGATCTGTGGATTTGAATTTTACTTGGATATAAAAAGTCTCTCTATTAAAAATTAGACAAAATAAGAATGTGTATTTTTCCACTAAGGGGAATGAAGCATTATTAACCAAATGAGGAAGAGAGGAGATCACAAAAGATAAAATAATTTTGATTATGTGAAATAGAAAAGCTTTTGCACTAATAAATTCAATACAGCTAGGATAAGAAGGGAAGCTGGTGATTGGAAATTTTGTTTTTTACTTACATTATCTCTGATACGAGTATGATAGCTACACAGCTAGTATGACCAAACAATATTACCCAATGTAGAAGTGGTCAAAGCCTATAAACGATTCTCAAAAGATTTGCAAACTCTTAACAAAAAGGGTGCACTAATGACAAAAAAAAAAGCAAACCACTTTGAGATTTTACCTTATACCCAGAAAATTGGCAAAGATGAGAAAAAAAATCAAAATAATTAATATAAAAAGACAGGAACACTTACACTATTGTTGGAGCTGTGTCTTGATCTAGCTATTTTGGGAAATAATTTGGAATTATGTCAAAAGAAAGTGACTAAAATTTCCATATATTTTGGCCCAGAGATCCCATTATTAGGCATATTCCCCAAGGAGGTCAAAGGCAAAGAAAAGGTCCCACATAGACAAAACCATTCCTAGCAGTACTTATTGTGGACAAAGAACTAGAATCAAAATAGGTGCCCACCAGTTAGGAAATGGCTAAAAAAATGGTGATACATGACTGTAATGGAATATTAGTGAAGTATAAGAAATGACGAATGGGAAGAATTCAGAGAAACATGATTCTATGATTTCTGTAGACTGTTGCAGAACAAAATAAACAGAACAAAGAAAGCAATATGATATATTGCTATATTATGTTATTGTTATATTATATATGTATATGCTATGACATAAATGTGGGGAAAAATCTGAATGCTATATATTTCTAATGATTAAGCTTGACTTAACAAGAGATATGTTTTTGCAGAGGCAAGGTGTACAATATTATATGTACTGTCACATTTGACTGATAACATTGGTTCATTCAGCTCAATGTTTTCTGTCTCTTTCTTTGGTAGAGGAGCTAACTTAGTGGGTAGAGTATGGATAGAAATATATTTAGAAATAAGGGTGATATAAAATATTTAAAATTAACATTTTTATGAATTAATTAAGATCAGGTTACTAAGTACTAAGAGAAAACAGGAAAACTCCAGAGTTTGAAGCCATATTCCACTGAATCTCATCGTGACTGAGGGATGTCAGCAGTAACTACTCTTATCAAATTCTTCCAATCAAATCCCATACCTCCCAGAGCGGCTAGGGGGCACAGTGAATAGAGCATCGGCCCTGGAGTCAGGAGGACCTGAGTTCAAATCTAACCTCAGACACTTGACACACTTACTAGCCGTGTGACTTTGGGCAAGTCACTTAACCCCAATTGCCCTCCAAAAATAAAATCTCATACCTCTCCAGGTACCGATGCTGCCACTATAATATTTTAAGATCTCTCCTAGTTTGTCTTTTGCTACAATTAACTCATGCTGGAGCTGAAACGGTCATAGCAACCAGGAAGATGGCAATTAAAAAGTGATTGGCAGACAGTGACCTATTTCTGGGCAGCATGACATAGGGAGTCTTTCTTGGGGTAAAACCAGGGGTAAAGTTCTGGGGAAGCACAGCCAGATTCATGTATCCACATAAAAAAATCTTGATCTGCCTCCCACCGTCTCCCACAGCTCCATTCCTTTCTCAACATCACCCTCAGAGTGTCCTGCAACCCTTCCCTGCCCCCCCCCCCTTAAAAAGACAAACAAGAGAAGACAAAATAACTCAAGTTACTTTTTTTCCTGTTTACTCTCTTAACGAGAATGACCACTAGAGTGGAAAAGACAAAATAAAAATGTCTGATAGGGAACTGAAACCCAAGTTAAGCATGAAAATAGCAAAAAAAAAAAAGTACAAAACCAACATGTATCTATACTTGATAAGTTCCGGTTACCAGGACTACACAAACACTAAAGAAAATTATTGATAGGATTGGTGATCTTTGAAAGTTCACCAAAAAAGGGGAGAAGTGCTACAATAATGGAAAGGTCAAATGTCCTGGAGTTTGGGGGTTTTTTTAAGGGAAAAAATTGAATGTCTAAATTATAGGCCAAGGAACTTGACTTCAATTCCTGGTAAAATTCAAGAAAGTCTTATCAAAGACATGGTTAGTGAACACCCAGAAAAGGAAGCAGTAGTCACAGAGTCCCAAGATGGCCTAGCCAAGAACCAGTCACAGGGACGTTTAGGTCAATTTTACATGACCTTAGCTGTTGGTACACTAAATATGAGATCCTTTCCCAGGGACCATTAAGAGGCTATGCAACTGAAGGAAATGAGTCATCTTAAAACTGATGTACTCAGGGTAAATGGAATCAGAAGACAAAAGGAAGCTGTAGCTAAGAGGAAGGGTGGCTCATCAATTCTCCTTCACAGAGGTGATAGAATTACAACTAGAAGGAACTTCCGAAGTCATCTAGCCCAACTCCATTCCCCCAGTACACACATACACACATGCACGCACACACACACTTTACAGATGAGGAAATGAGATCTTGGAGAGGTTGAGATTTGCCTAAATTCACATGGGTAGTAAGTGGAAGAACCAGTATTTGAAGCCCCATCTTCTGCCTCCAAATTCTGTATGTTTTCCTCTGTACCATGCTGCTTCCTTGGAGAGGAAAATAAAGGAGTAGGTAGAGCTGATTTTATTGTGTGTCCAAAACCAAGAAGTATCATTTTACTGGAAACTCAGTCATCTGGTATTGCAGTACTTATGATAAGCATTTTACAAATCAACCACGATGAAGATAATTACCTTTTGTGGCCAGCATCTCTTGCAGGGAATGAGGAGGTAGAGAAGTTCAGTGGAGACCTCTATGAGATCTTCTAAATTAAGTCCACAGATGATTCGAGAATCAGTTACTTTAATGTAAGCGTGGGATTAAATGAAGAAAGTGAAAAATATGTTGGAAACCATGAATAGTGTCGCACTTGAAACCAGAAAGACTTGGATTCAAATCCCACCTCAGACAATTAATAGTTGTGCAATCCAGGCCAAGTCATTTATGGCCTATGGTCTTAGTTCCTCATTTGTAAAATGAAAGGTTGGATTCGAAGGTCCCTAAGGTCCCTTCCAGCTCTGAATCTATGATCCTATGCTTCATGGTTGAGGATTAAGAAACAAATAATGCCAAAGGTTTATCCTATACAGAAATATAACCTAAATACTTTCTTGAAGAGAATTAGAAGGTGCTAAGCAAGGGGAACATCAAATGATATCACAAAAATGGAATGTATCAAATTCTAAAAAAAGGAGACACCAGGTTACTGATCTGAGAATCATCTCCAGATCAGCTATTTAAATACAATGAGATAATTGACTTGTTAGAACATAGATAAAAATTAACACTAAATTAAAATAAAGCATAAAAATGAAAATCGAATATAGTATACAACAAAGCAACCCCAATATGACCTATTTAAACAGGCTATTGATTTTTTTTTTTTAAACCTAGTAGTTTTTTGTGTATGTGATATTGTGCTGTTGAGTAGGGGACTAGTTAATCTCTTTTTCTGGCCTCCACCTTTGTATGAAAACTGCCTCTCTATCTCATTCCTCTGGTCTTCCTTTAGGCATGCCTTTTCCTGTAAACATACTCTTACCTCTCCTTCTTCAGGGAAGAGTTTTTTTCAAGACTTCTTCAGCAAGAAATATTGGTAAAATAGAAGTGTCTGAGGTAATTGCCTCAGGGAAGCTAACTTCCAGCTCTCTTGTGACATTTCCTTTCTAATACTCCTAAACTTAATTTTTTCTAAGACTGGTCCATATGCTCATTTTCTTTTTCTGTTTTTAAGATGCTACCAAAATATGAATCAACAATTCTCTTACATGTGTAGCTCTGAGCCCCCACATTGGGAATTCCTAACAATTAAAGAAGTCTGTCTACCTTTCTCCTGATATATTTTGCCACCCATTGTATCCCTGTCTACCATCATTTGTCAAAGACATACACAGAATGGCAAATCAATGGTTAATCACTTATGTCAGAGAAATCAGGAAGTAGAAAGCAAAATGCATTTAAGAAACAGCAGTTGGTAAACTAGTTTCTCCTGAGAAAGGGGGTGGAATTGTAGATTTACCCATTATGTTTTTAGTAGGATAAATGGCTCTGGCCACTTTGTTCTGTTCTGTGTGAGTTCTGCATAGCTCAGTTATAGCTGTTGTTTCTCTCTATTGCCAGTTTGCATGTAGTGACAGAAGGAGAGATTGTGGTGGTAGCTCTGGAAGTGGTACTTGCAGCAAGAAGGACTCTCTTGCTGAGAGTGGGGACAAGGAAGTCCCAGTTTGCTCACCCCAAACCCTTATCTCACTCCAGTTCTTTTCTCTCAAATCTTGCTTCTCTCATGAGTCTTCTCCTTTTTCCTCCTTGAGGATATGAAAACAACAACAACCACTAACATTTACCATTACCTCTTCCACACTGAAAGGGTTACGCCAGAGCATGGAGTCCACATGATCTAGAAAATCTGTGTAAAAAATTTTGGCCCTCTCTTAGTACCAGAAAAGTCTGATTTTTTAATGGGGTGTTTACAATACTGTATTGTAAAATTTGGATTAAGTATTCATTCACAGGCTCTGTGTCATCTGCTGGCCTTTCCCATTCATCTACAACTTCCTCAAAACTCCCAAAAATTCCTATTTAATTTCTTATGTGACTCATGGTATATCGAAACTTCATTGGGGAAAGTTGTGATGTGGAAGGGATACTGTATAATGTTTACTGTGTGCCAGGTATTGTTCTGGGTGGAAGATAACCTTTCAGTCACTGTCTCATGTCTTTCCAGAAACATTGAAGATTTCCTGTCCAGCAGACATAGATCTCCACCAACAAACTATTATAAAGGTAAGTAGAAAGAAGAACAGATATCAATACAGACCATCACTATCTACTGAGGAACTTTTATCATATAGATCAGTTGCTACAGTGAGAAGACCAAAAGAACCTAGGAACTTCCTTGTCAAGCAAACACTTTATTTCCTGGCCAAGTAAGGAAATAAATAACAGACCAGGGCATTGTTGATTGAGGCTATAAACTCATTTGTAAGATCTTTTGGAAGTGGATGGTGAATCGTATGAAAACAGTGAGGAATGTTAAATGAAAAAGACAGAGCCCCAAATAAGCCTAACTACTTAAAGACGATTTAAGGATGAAATATAAAGGAAGAAAACAGATAAATTTTAAAAGACCTTCCAATATTTCTGTAACATACCATGTTCTCCATTAATTACAGTGAAGTTACTATATTGGGATTTTAACATCACCAGTTTTACTTTTTGAGAAAGTAAAAATGGTACTAAAAGGAATAAAGATGGGAAGAGTAATTGCAAACTAGGTATACAGAGAGGATATCAGTTCCAGAAGGGATATAGCTCTGAGGTCATTGAAGTAGTGGGTTTAAATCCCCGTGCCAGATAATTAACTGTGGGACCATAGGCAAGTCACTTAGCTTAACTTAATTCTGCCTCTTTCTTCTTCTGTACAATTAGAAACAAGAAATTGATAGACTCCAAGACCTTTTCTATCCACCAATCTACGATCCTATCATTTTATAAGATATCTGAGAGAGGCAAAGATTCCAAATTTTTGGAGTTGGAGGATAGGGATGGATATTACAAGCCTTATTAAATTAAAAAAGCAATTGAAAAAGTATATCAATAACTGCCAACCCAGTATACCTAGAATAATTTATACATGTATCAAGGGCATCCTTGATTAAGATATCCAAAGGGAAGAGACAGGCTTTCATAAATAATATTCTACAATGAAATATAGTTTTAAAATCAGAAAATTGAAAGAATGACAGAGAATATTAAGATGTACCGTTACTGTTTGTTGAAGGTCAAATACTGAAACTTCAATGCTCTGGCCACATAATGAGAGGATGGGACTCACTGGAAAAGATCCTGATGTTGAGAAAGATTGAAGGTAAAAGGAAAAGGGATTGTAGAGGATGAGATGGATAGATAGAGTCATGCAAACAATAAACATGAACTTGGACAGGCTCCTAGAGATAATGCAGGATAAGAAGGGCCTCATATGCTCTGGTCCATTAGGTCACAAAGAGTTGGACATAACCGAATGACTGAACAACAATTACTATTCATTTACTATACCAAAAAAAACCTGGCTCATTAGAGCAAAATGTAACCTCAAAGGTTCTTTTCCAACTTCCATGCATATACAAAAATTATATAAGATTCTTTGGAAGGCATAGTAGTAGAAATAAATTTGTTCACTGATTATCTGGTTATTAATATCATGCAAGGCATAAAACAAGGAGACATATGCTAATCAAAGATGTTTGCCATTGTCTTGGATGGGGTCCAGCACAGTGTCCAAATAGAAGGAGTCCCTATGGGTGATGAAGAGCATCTGCTCCTGTTTGTAGCTGACATTCTACTAATTGCATTCAGCCCCAGGATTTTATGAAACCTCCTAAATAAGATCTATAATCATTTTTAAAAAGAGTTCAGGCTATCTACTCAGAAAAACTCAAGTTATAAAGAATGACTATTTTCTCAAAAATCACATGCAGTTGTAGAGACAGCCCAATGACCTGATCTATAAGAATATATATTTTTGAATGGACACTACAAAACAATGAATCAAGTCTAAATCTGAATAGGAGGAGACTGGTTTGTATTGCCTTTAGGAAACTATAATGCTTATAGTGACCCTGAGTTTCTCCCTGAAACTGAGATCCATATTTTTAATATTAATAATCTTCTGAAAATTCCACATGATTATAGGTCAAGAAATACCAAAATTTCCAGGATTAAATTTGTGGCCCATTGGAAAGGCAATGGAGAGACAAATGGTGAATAGGAATAAGCTGTAGCAGATTACCAGTGGAGAATTGTTGAAGAAAAGAAGTGTAAAGTAAATCATCAGAGATATTAATAAGCAAAAAAAGGAAGCAGACCAGGAATGTAAAAGGAATAAAGGGTGATCAATAGACAACCAACACATTCCATTGCTGACCATTCCACCTTAAGAGATGTAGAGAAAGTTTCATGGAACACTGGTTGGACATGCTGTGGAGAATCTACAGGAGAATAAGAGTCCCAAAAAAGGAGAAGATGGGAATAACTTGTTACCTGCACCATTGGAAGGAATATCACCACCACCAATGAAGCAAGAGATCTCAAAGTATCTAGACAAATAAATATGAAAGAGCGTCTCTTCTGGAGTGTCCTAAGGTACTTTGAAGCTATCTCAGTTTAATCTTTTTATCAATGCCTTGTACCAAGGCATAGATGGCACATTTACCAAATTTTCAGAAGACACTCAAAGATAGTGTCAATATTCTTAAAGAATTTTATACTAGAATATTAGGCTAAACCTAATAACATAAAATTTGATTGGGATAAATGCAAGGTCTTACATCTAGCTTCAAAAGATCATTTTCACAAGCACAAGATGTGAGAATTCTGACTAGATAATAATAGTCCATTTGGAAAAGATCCGAGGGGTATAATGGTTTGAAATTTCAATGAATTAACAGCATGATATTACAGCCAAGAAAGCTAATATAATCTTAGGCTGCATAAAGAGGGTCATAACAACTAAGATTAGAGAGGTATTCAGCTCTGATCAGATCATATCTGAAGTATTGTGTTCGGTTCAAGGCAACACTTTTTTAAGCTCACTGATTAGTTTGAATGCTCCTGGGCCTCTCTTGCCTCAATGCAATTCAATTCAACAAACATTGAAGTGTTTAACTCTTCAACATTTAAGTACATAAAAGGCCATTGTGAAAGGTTCTGAAGGGACCATAGGATTTAATGCAAATTCTTTCATTTGACAGATAAAGAAAGAGGTCACATGACATGCCCCCCAAAATCACACAGCAAATTAGTAACAGAGCCTGTATTTGAACCCAAGGTCTCCTGATTTATCGTGCTGTGATGTACATAGACTACAACAATGGATCTGACTAGAATGCAAGGAGTGATTATTGGCATAAAAATATGCATTGTTCAATTGTTTCAGTCACGTCTGACTCTTTGTGACCCCATTTGGAGTATTCCTGGCAAAGATCCTGGAATGGCTTAGCCATTCCCTTCTTACTTTTTACTGTACCAGACTTGGACATTTAAATGAGTGCTGACCCCTCCAAAGAAGCCACTTTGAGAGGCTTGCCCCACATATTCCAGTGATGCTGACTGCTTAGAACATTTTGGTAATTCCTCTTGGGGAACCGTGTGTCTTCAGTAATCTGGTACAAGGGCATACCATCACACTCCGGCTCTGAGTCCACTCATGCTGCTCCAGGTACTCCCTTTTCTCATGCAAAGAATACCAGCTTCAGAATTGTGTCTAATCATATCTTTGCAGCTTCATCATTACAGTAACCAAGGTACTAATATCACTCAATGTCATATCATTCCATCAGCACTGTAACTCTGAGGTAGTACTTAATCATGTCATACAGCTACACTAGTAGGAAAAACCTACCCCCAAAACCTGCTGTAATACTACACTACCCCTTCTCCAATCTTACTTTCCACCTCAAGCACTAACACATAACCCTGGGACAGTGCTCTTAAAGTGTGGTCCAAGGACCCCTAAGAGTCCCCAGAACCTTTTTTTTTTTTAATTTTATTTTAGTTTGCATCATTCATTTCCACAAGATTTTGAGTTACATATATTCTCCCCATCTTTCCCCTACCCACCACCCGAAAACAGCCATCCCAGTGTATCCCCCCTCCCCCAGTCTATTCTCTCCTATG
>CM053585.1:404251995-404282086 GCA_028646515.1 Pseudochirops corinnae
CTCCCGGCTGCCGTAGATTTCCAGCTGACTGGATAATGAAGACTCCAGGACCGAGGCCCAAGGTGACGATCCGGATCCAGGCCGCTCAACGCGAGAGCACTGGTCTGAAAACAATCGCTCAATCCCCCTGCTTTTTGCAGGCCGAGGGCGGGAAGCTACAATGCGGTTTCGCTTTTCCGCTCTTGGAGACCTTACGGCCGGACGCTTAACTCCCTCTTTCACAATCCCCACTCGCACAGCTGGTGCTAATTCCCCCTCCTCCCAGCTGGTGCTAATCCTCTGCTCACCTGAGAGCTATTGAGAGCTTTCTCTGCACCTCCTGCCCGGCTGCCCCGGGGCACAGCCGGAGCTTCAGGCCAGGCTGGTTTCGGTTGGCAGTGCTGATAGTTCCTCTTAGCCGAGCTGACTTTAGTGGGAAGTATCTGTGTGCGTTTTTGAAGTTCTAGGTTGGTCCAGAGTCCTATTCCATGGGTATTTGGGGGTGGCTATGTGAGAGCTGCGATATATTGCTGCTGCTACGCCGCCATCTTGGCTCCGCCCCCCCAGAAGAATATTTTAACTGCCATATCCTCCCTCCAGAGGTGTGCTGGAGCTAGCTACTACAAGTGAGGGAGAGCTGATTGTCATATTTTCACCACAGGAGTTTCTACCTCAGAAACAATAAAATACTACAAATCAAGCATTGATTTATTGTTTTGTCAACTAGACTTAAAGTGATGGAGAAAAAGTAAATGCAAATTAAGTTTAGAAGCATATCCTGTGTATATTTTTTCTTAAAAAAAAAAAAGAGAGAGAACTGGTTGTTAAACAGTTACTAGCACACCCCTGTGTGCTCCAAATGGGTTCCAAGGTTGAAGAATTTTTTAGGAATTCTAATGATCCTTGGGCTGAGTAGGAAGTTAGTTGCATACTTTTTCTGGTTCAAATGATGTTAGGAAAGGCTAAAATACTCCAGGGCTATTAGTGGCACATCTAGCCCCTTTGGATAATCCGGTCCATGGTCCATGCCCCTCAGCAGGATGGGGCTCTTCCAAATTCAGAAGATAAAGAGTCCTCGGTTGTTCAAATTCCAAAGCCCAAAAAATCTCAGTGGGATGATCTTTTCCCAACATTTTTGCTGGTCTAAATTAATTAATTAATTTAAATTAAAAGATATAAATAATCAATTTCATTTCAGACAGCTCTTAAACAAAAAAAATGGCTAATAAAAATATCCTGATTAAGAATCTGCATAAAAGTAGAATATCCTTTTCGTACTGCTATTGATGAGAATTCTGTCCCATAGTAATATAGTGATCCTTAAAGTTCATAAGAAGGTTCCTGGTCTCTTTATGGCCCTAGTCAATCAATGAATATTTGGAGCTCCTACAATATGCCCAGGACTGTGCCAAGCTCTGTACAGGGCTCATAATCTCATTTTATTTTTTTTATCTTTTTTTTTTTAATTTTAGACTTGAATACGAAAACTTACATAATAAGAAAAGAAAAAGAAACATATTATAAACTTAAATATTAAAACAAATATAAAATAAGAAAACAAAATATCATATGCACAGTAAAATGCAAAAGAGGATTCAAAATATAGAGCAGTAATTTTCCATTTCAAGAAAGCCTATGTATTAAATACTACTTGTTGTATTGAAAGCTCTCCATCTTTTCTTTGCTTCCTTGTAGGTTTTCTTTTGTTCTCTGCTGTATACTTTTTACTTTGTTCTTTTTCTCCCTTCCTCTCCCCTCCAGAGGCTACAATTAAGTGTGGATATATTTATTTAGATTGATATATACATACACGTATACATATATATGCATACATGCATATATACATATGTAAACATATATTTCCCTAAGAGATTCTACTCCTAATCTTTGTTTTTATTTTTGTCCATAGCTCTTATTTCATATTCCTCCTGACTCCTCTACTTTACTTCTACTTGGTACCTTGCCCTACTATCATTTAACCTACCCCCTTCCAATAATTCCTCACCTCCCATTCCCATAAATCTAAACACCCATCTATATCTCCCTTTAACCTATTCCCTCACCCTCCTTTCTAAAGATCCCTCCCTTAGGCTCTCTCCTCCCTATTCCCTTAGTGTTCTATTTCTTTCTAAATATAGAAGCATTTGTATTGTTCCCTCTTGAACCCATTCCAAATGAACGTAGCTTTTCAGAACTAACAGCCCTCCTCTCCCATTTAATTATGCTGTATTGGTTCTTCCTCTCATACCTCATTTGTATAAGATAATTACTCTTTTCGACTGTTCCTATACAGTTTTAATTTTCAAGTCATATTATACTCAGGCTGCCTCAATCTTTCTTATGAACTACCCAATTATTGATAACAATCTTAAACATACGTTTTACATTTTACACACATAAAAGGTAAATAGTCTGTCCTTACTGAGTCCTTTGTAACTGGTCTTTGGTATGTACCTTATGTTTCTCTGAGCTCTTGTGTGTCAAATCTTCCATTAAGTTCAGGTGTTGTGTTTTTTTTTTAAACAAAGTCTTGAAAGTCTGACAATTCATTAAATATTCATGGGTTTTTTTTCATTTGGGATTATGCTTAGCTTTGCTGGGTATGATACTTTTGGCCAGAATCCCAATTGTTCTGCTCTTCAATATAGAGTGCTCCAAGATCTGCAGTCTTTTAGTGTTGTTGCTGCTAGGTCTTGTGTGATTCTAATTTTGGCATCGTCACATGTAATTTGTTTTTTTCTTGTTGCTCAAAATAGGTTAGCCTTGAGCTAGAGGTTGTGGAATTTGTCTACAATATTCCTATGAGCTTTCCTTGTAGGATCTCTTTCAAGTGGTGATCAGTGGATTTTTTCTATTTCTATTTTCCCCTCTTGTTCTAATGCTTCAGGAAAATTTCCTTTAATTATTTCTTGTATTATTATATCAAGATTGCTTTTTTGATCACAGCTTATGTTTTCTTTTCTGATCTGTTCTCCAGAGCAGTTATTTTTCTTATGAGATGTTTCACATTTTTTTCTATTTTTTCATTCTTTATATTTTATTTTATTATTTCTTGATCTCTTATAACTTCACTAGCTTCCCCTTGCCCAATTCTGATTTTCAAGGAGTCATTTTCTTCCTTAAGATTCTGGATCTCCTTTTCTAATTGGCCAACTTTCTTTTCATCATCTTGTTTTTCTTTGATTGTTCTTTGTTTTGTTTTGTTTTTTAGTTTTTCCTCAGTCTCTCTGATTTTTAAAGTCTTTTTAAAGTTCTTCTATGAATTCTTTTTGGGCAGGTGACCATTTGACATTACTCTTTGGAGCAGAAGAGGGTTTTGTTGCTTCAGTATCTTCCTCTGAAGGTGAACCCTGGTCTTCTCAATTCCCATAATAACTCTCTATGGCTGTATTCTTTCTACTTTGTCCTTTTGTTGTTGTTGTTGTAATAGCTTAATTTTTGTTATCACCTCTACTTCTGGGGTATAGGGAATGGTGCCTCACATCCTCCTTTAGTTCTCCTCTCTGACTTTGAGCTCAAACCAAGATCTTCAGTTTCTTGTAAGTGCCCACAGCCAGCAGCTCCTCCACCTCACTGCTTCTGCACTCACTGGGCTTGTGCTAGTTCCTTCTCAACCCACCACATCTCTACAGCACAGCTAGGTCTGGTGTTCCTTGTCAGCAGAGGTTCCCTCAATCTTCCCCCCAGCTCAGATGCCCAACTCCCCTCATTGTCCTGGGAGTAACCAACCAGCTTCTCAACACAGCTAACCTCAGGGCTTTCTGCTTGTTGTTTAAGTGGTCCCTAGCCTGGAGATGTTTACTCTCTGCAGGGACCAAACCTAAACCAGAGCCCCTGTTGTACCCCTTCTCTTATTTATTTTTACCATTCTATGTTTGCTCTGAAGCCCTATTTTATCTCTTTTGTGGAGGAAAATCTTGAGAGCTTGGAATTTTCTGACCTATTAACCCACCTTCCCAGAATCCTCTCCATAATTTCATTTTAGAGATAAGATTAACACATGAAACAATTAGAGAATAATTAAATACTCAATGGTGGGACTGTTCAAAGGAGTTTAGGGAAGAGAGAGTCAATAAAAGCTTCCTGCAAAGGTGAAACTTGAGCTAAATCTTCAAGAAGTTAGGATTTAGGTAACTTGGATGGAAAAGAAAGAACATTGCAGGCTCTTCATGGAAACAGCATGAATGAAGGCTTGGAGACTGAAACAAATATGGAGTGCACTTACAGCAGTGAAGAGATTTAATCAATTTGGTCATCAAGGGAGGAGTAGATTATGAGGATCCTCTGAAATGGGTAAAGTCCAAATTTTAATGCAGTAGAGAAGGGACATCCTCTTGTGATGATTAAAAAGGTTCAAGAGACATAGTTTCTGGGGAATTTAATAATTTTATTAATAAGGCCAGCACATAATTAATAAAAAGATGGTGATTTTATTGAGGTCAGGGAACCATAAAATGTTGAGGTTTAAGGTTTAGGGGTGCATGAGACTCCAAAATACCAACACTCCAAGTCCTACTGAATGAATTCAACTCAAGTCTTCTCTCAGCCAAACAAAAGCAGTTTATTAAAGGTTCACCATAATAGGTAGACTCTTAAAGAGCCTTGGTATCTGTGATGCTTGTATAGGACAAGTGGGCCAGAATAATCTGACACAGAGTGAGTCTGCACTAGATAATTCTCAGCTTTCTTTTCATGGAGGCAAGACGGGTCTTATATACAGAAGGGTTGTGGGAGGAATCTAGGGGTGGTCTAGAGGAGAAGTTTGGGGAGGGTCTTCAGGAGGAGTCAAATGAGGTCATACTCCAGTTATGAGATTAAGGGTGGGAAGAAGCTGGAGGCTACCAGGAGATGACAGACAATGGAGGGCTAGGCTAGTCTAAGGGTAACAAGACTTGGGTATAGTTATTTTGGGAGGATCAAGGGTGGGGTATAGCTAGACAATGGAGGGCTAGGCTAGTAACAGAGATTTGGGCCAAGCTTTAATGAAAGGCTTATGGCCTCAGAAAAATGCCTCATCAAATGGGAAGATTCGATCAGAATTCAAGGGGGTTCCCAGAGTCTGTACCTCATCAATTTGACTGTCTCTCTTAGACCAAAGATAATTATGGCAACAGGTTTACAGTTTATATACCCTTCAAAGAGTAGGTGTTCAACGAGGGGCTGAGAGTGACATCATGTTGAAAATCTCTCTATACTCAGACCACCAAAGCCTTGGGCTATCTGGACAAAAATAGTTCATCTGCATTCGAGTTTGAGTAGAACACAATGGGCTTCCCCACCTTAGATTAAATTCCTTATAAGATTTGGTGGGATCTGACCAAGATTAAGAAGAGTTCATTCGAACTCATTATCAGTAAAGTTTTTCAAGAGACAGAACTTTTTAAAATCAGGAATTTGGAAGAAGGGTAGAACTCTGAATCTCCCCACGATATTGGTTATTAATAAACACCTCTCTCACCCTGTAGGAAGGGGACTACAGGGACAGAACTGACTTCACCTTGATCCATGTAGGCCCCCTGCCCACAAATTTTTCCTCCACAGTCTTTCAGTAGTGCCTGCCTACTACTAGTCATTTTTGTTTATGTTCAAAAGTATTACCTGAGAGAGGTGACAAATTCAATGTTACCCTCTTTTAACACCTCAGTACTCCTTTGTTTCTGTGATTACGTCATGTGGGTATTCCTTCCAGTGGCACACATCACAATCTACCCACAGCTTCTCCTGTGCCCTTGTTCTCAAATAGATCTTGACCCAATGCTGACTGAAGCCTTCCTCCAGGCGTCCTTACAAGGTGATAACAATATTTGCATTGCTGGATGGTTGAGAAGTGCTTATAAACCTTAAAGTGTCACATGAATGTGAGCACTGAAAATAAATTTCACATCACAATTTAGCATTGTGCTGGCCTTGACTAGGATGAAAAATTTCTTGCTGTCAATAAATTGTTCGGTTCTAATTCATAGAAACACAAAGACTCAGAATTGGGAAGGAACTGAGAAACAGTCTAGTCCAACCTGTCCCTAAATGAATCCCCTCTTCATCACACCCAAGGAAGTCACCCAGCTTTGGAGGAAGGCTAATAATAGTCATAGCTAATATGATACAGAACTTATTATGTGTCAGGCATTTTAGAAATATGATCTCATTTGATCTTCACAGCAACTCTAGGAGGCATTTTACAGATGAGGACATTGAAGCAAATAGAGCTTGAGTGACTTGTCCAGGGTTGCACAGCTAGTAATGTATCCTCATATAATATAAACTCCAGGCCTGCCTGCTTCCCTATAAACTTTCTAACTTATCGTTGTCCTTAAAATGCAGTGCCTAGAAATGAACAAAATAAATTCTGCATACTCTATGACTGGAGTAGACAGCAGGGGCCTCCTTATTCCTGGAAATAATGCCTTTCCTAATGTAGGCCAAGATCCCATTAGCCTTCTTGGCTACCATATACTACTCTTAACTCCTGTGGAATCCAGTGAAACCCCCAGATCTTTTTGAAACAAACTACTATCTAACCATACTTCTGTCATCATATACTGGTGAAGTTTTGAACGAATTTTTAAGAATGCTTTGAATGCAGATGTAAGAATTATTCCTTTTGGGGAGGTGAGGTGGTACAGTAAATAGGGTACCAGCCCTGGAGTCAGGAGGACCTGAGTTCAAATTCAGCCTCAGACACAACACAAAAAAAACTAGCCATGTGACCTTGGGCAAGTCACTTAACCCCAATTGCCCTACCTCTCTCTTCCAAAAAATCAAAAAACAAACAAATAAAAAAACCAACAACAACAACAACAAAGAATTATTCCTTTAGGGTTTCATTTTATTAGACTCAATTTTCTTACATGTCAAGACTTGTTTGGATCCTGAACCTGTCAGTCAATGTTTTCCCAATGTCAACCCTTACCAGCTTTGAGGCATCTGTAAATGACTTTTTAAAAAACATAACTTTCTGCCAAGGGTTGGGGGTATACTCCTATAATCCCTGCTACTGGAGGCCAAAGCTGCCGAGTTTGGGAGTCCTGAGCACAGTCAGCTAAAGTTCATCAGGCACCCAAAGTAAGACCAGACCAGTACAATGAGAAGCACAAAGCTGACTAAGGAAGGCAAAGCCAGCCCAGGTCTGAAAAAGAGACCAGTTAAAGCTATCATGCCCTTTGGAATTGAAATCATGACTAGGAGTGCCCACTCCCTTCCAACTCGGATGGAATCATAAACCCAATCATAAACAACAACAACAAAAAGACAAAGACAAAACAAAAACAAATGAAGAAAGAAAATAAAGAAATGGTGACTAAGTAAACAGCTAAATAACCAGGCAAATAAATGAACAAATGAGCACATAAAGAAATAGAAAATAAAAGGCAAGCTTCTCACAATTGAAACTAAATGCTGCAGAATCATAACGACCAAGCTTGGGCTGCCAAAGGAGAAGCGTGAGAAGGCGCTTCCCCCTCATGTTTGCAGAGGTTCTGGACTAGGAGTGTGGAACACTGCATGTGTCAGGCTTTTTCCATGAATTGGTTAGTTTTGCTGAATTGCAGGGTTTTAAAAAATATTTTTTATGTGATTGTAAGGAAGCTAGGTGGTGCAGTGGATAGAATGCTGGGCTGGGCCTGGAGTCAGGAGCACTCACATTCCTGATGTCAAATGTGGCCTCAGACACAGCTGTGTGACCCTGGGCAAGTCACTTAACCTTGTTTGCCTCAGTTTCACCATCTGTCAAATGAACTGGAGAAGGAAATGGCAAGCCACCATAGTATCTTTGCCAAGAAACCCCATATGGGGTCGCAAAGAATCAGACATGACTGAAACAACTGAACAACAACATAAGGGATGAGTGGAAGGTGAGAGGGATATGGTGGGAATTGAAAGTGATATTAAAAAAAGATAGCAATAAAAATTTATTAATTTAAAAAAGCATGCTATTTGACAGAACAGGAAAATGATAAGTGCTGGAGAAGATATGGGAAAATTGAAACACTAATGCATTGTTGGTGGAGTTGTGAACTAATCCAACCATTCTGGAGAACTATTTAGAACTATGCCCAAAGGACTATAAAAATGTACATACCCTTTGACCTAGCAATACTGCTTCTAGGGCTGTATCCCAAAGAGCTTATACAAATGGGAAAAGGAACTGTATGTACAAAAATGTTTATTGCAGCTCTTTTTGTGGTGGCAAAGAATAGGAAATCAAGGGGATGCCCATCAATTGGGGAATGGCTAAGCAAGTTGTGGTATATGAATGTAATGGAATACTATTGCGCTATAAGAAATGAGGAGCAGACAGACTTCATAATAACCTGGAGAGACATATATAAACTGATTCTGAGTGAGGAGAGAGCATTGTACACAACTACCGACACATCATGTCTGTGATGACTGACTTTGATAGTCTGGGCTCTTAGCAATACAAGGTTATAAGACAACTCCAAAGGACTCACGATGGAAAAGGCTATCCACATCCAGAGGAAGAATTATAGCGTATGAATGCAGATTGAAACAAACTACTTGCTCTCTCTTTTCATTTTGTTTTGTTTTGATTCATCTTCCTCATTCATTCCATTGGTTATAATTCTTTACAACTTGACTAATGTTTAAAGTGAAGGTATATGCAGAACCTATATTGGATTACATACCACCATGGTGGGGAGAGGGGAGGAGGTAGGGGAAGAAAATTTGGAACTCAAAATCTTATGGAACTGAATGCTGAAAACTAAAAGTAAATGCTTTTTTTTTTAAAGCATGCTATCTTTACCCAAAGAAATGTGTATGAAAGTGTGGAAGAAAAAATGTTTTGACTCACCCCACTGCTATATAGGCTGGTTGTCAAAAGCTTTCTTCACTAGAGTAAATATAATTTCTTTTCCTTCTTGGAGGCTTCTGCACTTAGGTGCATCTTGTTTTCAATTAGAATCTCAATTATAATTATATATAATATTTTTTTCAATAATATAATTATATATTTAGAGCTAGGAATGACTTTAGGGATCATCTGAGCCAGCCCCTCTCTTTTACATAAGAGGAAGCTAAAACTGGAGCTTTTAGCGACTTAACTGGTTTTCAAACACTAGCCCTTTCACTTCCCTCTATAGATGTGAGAGAAGATTGCAGGACTCAGGAAAAGAGTTAATCATAGGATCAAAGCCTAGAGGCTTAGGCCTACTCTTTGTCATTTTGGGCATTCTGGTATTTGAACCTAAGGATCCTGAGCTTTCAAATATAGAGTTAAGAGCCAGGTAGTAAAAGGAACGGCAGATTTGGAGTTGGAGGGTCTGCGATTGAATCTATGCTCTGCTTCGTAGTAGCCTACTGACACTGGGTAAATCGATTCCCTTCTCAAGGCCTGAGTTCTTCATCTTCAACATAAGAGGGTTGGACAAAGGTGAAGTACCCTACTAGAGTGAAGAAAGCCAGTGTTGATGAGGAAGCAGAGACCTCTGCTGTCAATCTTTCCAAGCTTCTCAGACCCAGCATTGGGAGTGCCAAGTCCTCAGAGAGTGGGAGACAAAGACTATCCCTTCAGGGGATGCCTAATCTCTCCCTACATTCCTCTTCACCAATATGGCAATTCAAACCAACAAAGGGATATTGTTTGGGAAGGGAAGCTAGCTCAGTTAAAAGAAGGAGGTGGCCATCTAGTGGTGCAATTTACAGGGTCATGAATTTAGAAGAAAAAAAAAATCTTTTCTGCTCAGCCTGTCATAGCATTGTTTAACTGGTTGGAAATTTCCACCGTCCGGGTTGTTAAGGAATAAAACAGCAAGATGGAGAGAAGTGGGCTCTGTGTCTAAAAGATTTAGGGTTCAGACTAGCTTATCAGATTATCAAGGGCCTGTGTGAGATGAAAGAGTTCAGAGTCTGAATCTAAGGTCAGAAAAAGTCTTTATTCTTTCTCATGAGAAAGGACTCTGCCCCCTGTCGCCCAACGTGGCGTCTGCAGGGAGAGAGCAACAGGTAGAAGACAGTCCATGATTATATAATTTTCTAATGCAGAAACCGAAACCCCCCAACTGTCCTTCACTCTTATTGGTAGGGGGGCTGTCCCACAACATAAGCATGGGAATTTCTCTGAGACAAAGGGCCCAGAAGCATGTGGGTGTCCAATGAAAGCAGTCTTAACCTTATTTGGTATATCTTCTGCTGAGTTGGCTTTGGGGGAAGGTCTCCATTGCTCTAATGCTTGAAGGTCAGGTGACCTGACCTTAGGCCTAGTGAGTACTGAAGCCATTCTAGATTTGATTTTTCAGAATGGGGAAACTTCACTATAAATTATCCCTCACAGTTCCATGGGGAAGAGAGACAAAGAGGGAGCAAATCATTAAGAAACCCAGATTGCTGCTGTTTGTCCTTCTCTCCTGAAGAGAACCACAACATCAGGGAGGTGATGCTATGACATGCAAGTGAATTGGATTTAAGTGAGGAAGGGCTGTGCAAAGTCACCAGTCACCAAGTCACTCTCTTCTCAGAGCCATCTGGGTATAGTGGCCAGATATGGATAGGAAGACTGGAGATGACCCAGGATGCAGTGAGAGACCTTGGCCTTTTCAAGCTAAGGTCTTTAACAGTTCTCAGTTTGACTGAGTCAGTGCCCACTCAGTGACTAACGTTTAATTAAAAAAAAATGAGGCAAAGTATGGTCTCCTTAAAAAAAAAAAAGATCTGGGAGGGGACAACCCTCAGGGAAGAAACCTAGATATGAGGCTGAGAAGAGAGGGAAGAAATGAAGTCTGTAGGTCTAGGGTGATGGTATATAACCTGGGAGAGGAGGAGGAGGAGAGACCCAAGTGTGGGGTAGGGACAAATTTCACCTCCTTCTGGACCAATAACATATTTTCATGGTGCTTTATAGTTTATAAATAATTTTCCTCACAACCCGCGTAGCTAAGTAGTACAGGTATCATGGTTGCTGTTCAGTTTCTGGTAAATACTAGAGTAGTTTGCCATTTCCTTCTCCAGCTCATTTATACAGGAACTGAGAGAAAGAGGGCTAAGTGACTTTCCCAGGGTCACACAGTTAGTAAGTGTCTGAGGCCATATTTGACCTCAGCGATGTACTGTACTGCCTAGCTATCCCACAAGTATCATAAAGCCCATTTTATTTATGAGCAAACTGAGAGGTTAGTATGAGAACTAGCTAAGAGTCAAGCCCTGGTCACATGACTCCAAATTTAGTGTTCAGTCAGAGCAGAATACTGACTTTCATCAATTATGAAGAGGAATTCATATATTTTGGAGCTAAGAGATGCCCAAGACTTGCTAGTAGAAACTGCCAAAGTTCCATTCTTCTTCAACCACTCTAAAAAACAAACACCAGAATTGTCCTTCCAGGTTTGGTTGTAACTCCTTTACAACTGATTAGCTGTGTAACTTTGGACAAGTGTAGCACCAATGCAATATTTACAGTGCCCATGATCACAATAAAGACTGTGACTGTAAGTATTGCATGACATTCAATTGCAAAATATACGAAACTCTCCAGATAGAGGATAGAACTGAAGCATTTATTCAGACAACAGAAAACCCAATTCCAAAACCAGTAAGCTGATTCCATCATAGTACCAAAGATATTCAGAAGCCATAATAATGCTGAGAGCCACAGCATCCTTCAGCCACAGCATTCCCACAAACCAATACAAGATCAATATTTACTCACAGACCTCTCTATCTCCTTACCTGTGTCCTTTCTCTCCCACTGTCTGGCTAGCTCTGACCAGCTTCCTGTGGGCTCTGCTTCCCTTCAGCAAATTCCTCCCACCATAGGCTCTGTGTAACTACATTCAGCCTCTTTGGGGGCAGAGTTTATCTTTACAGCAGGGAAGCTTCCTGTGGGCTCTGCTTCCCTTCAGCAAATTCCCTCCACCACAGGCTCCATGTGATTATATTCAGCCTATCAGGGGGCAGAGTTTACTTTCAAAGCAGGGGAGGTCTTCAGCCTCTCCCCTAGGTCTATTAAGGGGCAGGGAAGATCTTCAAATTCCCATTCTCATTACAAGTAACTCTGTGACTCAGTTTCCCTCTAAAAGAATAAGCACCTTGAACATTTTCAAAAAGATTTTATGGAGATGAGAAAGTAGGCATAGGGCTTTTGATGCTTGTTTTTAAAATAATACCATCTGTATTTTTTTCCCCAGTCATTTAGTTCTTCCTTCTTTGAGATCTCTTAAAAATGGATCCTTCATGTTTGGAATATGATATTCCATAGGGCAATGGAGCCAGGACTACAACCATGAATCACCTAGCCAGCAAGACTGAGTACAATCCTTTAGGGGAAAATGATATTGAGATATTCAGTGAAATAGAGGACTTTCAAGTATTCTTGATGAAAAGACCAGAGCCGAATAGAAAATATGACTTTCAAATACAAGGCTCAAGAGAAGCATAAAAAGGTAAACAGGAAAAGGAAGTTATAAAGGATTTAATAAAGTTAAACTGTTTACAAAAAAAAAAAAAATTGATCCTTCAAAAATTGTTTCCAAAAACTGGGCCATCTCCAGCACGACTTTCTTCTGTGTGAGCAGCTCAGTCATTCTTCCCAACTCATCTTTTTAAGTGCCATTTCTGCTTCTTCATATATCACTTCAGGTACTGAGGTGCCAGAATCCAAATGTGGTAGTTCTATGCTCACTAATGAGAATAAATCACCTTAGAAACAATAAGAAATGTGTTCTACTTTTCTATCTACTTATTCTCTCTGGGTTTTCATCTACACATAGAATGATCTGGATCAGCTGGACATCATGATTGGTTTTCTTCAGCAAACAAACTAAGAAAAAGTCTGATTTTTAATGCAATACTGAGCATTAATTCTACCATCTCATTTCGTAATGTGTTACAAATGTATTTGAATTAACGTTGGCTGCCATATATTTGTGTTTGAAAAGAAAAGCACCTGCTTCTTCCAGCTGGGGGTTTCTGGACTTTTTGGTAAACCTCACGATGACAAATGTTTGATATTTGTTCCTTCAAGAAATTAAGAATGGCTACAGTGTGAAACCAAAGAAGAAAGTGGATCTGAGGAAGCAGAAAGAAATCCTGACCTATGTCAAGAGATTGGAGAGTAGAAGAATGTGGTAAGAAAGGGCAGATGAGTGACCACTGAATACTTGGAGGTACATAATAAGCACAAGGCTCCCCTCCTTGCCCCCTTTCCCCAAAGAGGAAGTATATGGGCTCTTTGCAAGGAACTATTTGTCCTCCAAAGAATAAGGACAAGGATGTGCAGGTATCATTGGGTGAGAGATGATTCAGTGTAAGAGTTAAAATAAAAGGAGGCAAAAGGTGACTAATGATTTTCAAATGACAGATACTAAAGAAACTATTTGTCAAACTGGTAATAATAGAGAGGTCTGGTTGCTTTGTTTTTAATTTAAGTTATATTTTTAAGATCTGATGAAGAATCTCCCTGGGATTGTCAAACCTGATGACTACTATCTAGTTCTGATGATTCATGTGTGAAAAAATGGCACTGCCATAAGGAATCTGAAAACATTATGAAATCTTGGGCAAATACTAAAAACCCTAGAGGCATAGATAAATAAATCATAGCTGCTGATCAAAGGGAAGGACTGCAGAAGATTTGGGAAATGAAGAGCTGGTGGAGAAGATGGTGTCTGAAAATCTGGCTCCTTTTCTAATTCTAACACTCGAGAGTTTTGTTAAAAATCCTAGAAGGCATAGGAATAAATGGACATTTTCTTTTTTTTTTTTTTTTGTCTTTTTTTTAAACAGGCAATTGGGAGTAAGTGATTTGCCCAAGGTCACATGGCTAATAAGTGTTAAGTGTCTGAGGTCAGATTTGAACTCAGGTCCTCCTGACTCCAGGGCCAGTGCTCTATTCACTGCACCACCTAGTCACCCCCTGGACATTTTCTTAATATGTTAAGTAATATCTACCTAAATTCAAGAGAAAACTTTTTATGTCATGAGGAAAAGCTAGAGGACTTTCCAATAATACCAGGGGAAAGGCAAGAATGCCCATTATCACTACTATTTAACAGTACAAGAAATGGTAGATGTAGCAATAAGAAATAGAAATCAAGCAAATAAGCATTGGCAGAAGGGAAACAAAGTTATCACTTTTTGCAGATGATATGATGATTTGTTTAGAAAACCCTAAAGAATCAACTCAAAAATTAACTGAAACAATAAATTCAGCAAAGTTTCAGGATATAAAAGGAACTCACATAAATTATAAGCATTTCTATACATAACTAACAAATGCCAATAGAAAGAGAAAGTTAATTCCAAATAATCATAGAAGCTATGAAGTATTTGAGAGTGAATCTACTAAGCTGCATGTAAGAATTACATGAATTCAACCATAA
Source organism: Pseudochirops corinnae (assembly GCA_028646515.1). Classification (NCBI taxonomy): domain Eukaryota; kingdom Metazoa; phylum Chordata; class Mammalia; order Diprotodontia; family Pseudocheiridae; genus Pseudochirops; species Pseudochirops corinnae. The sequence goes on from CM053585.1 coordinate 404,266,308, forward strand.
AACACTCTGCAGAAATAAAGATATTAATAAATGGAGAAACATTAATTGCTCATGAACCAATGTAATAAAATGACAATATTATCTAAATTATTTTACTTATTCTACACTGAACCAATCAAACCACCAAAGAAATATTCAATAGGGCTAGGAAAAATAATAACAGAGTTTTCATGGGAGACCAAAATCAAGAATCTCAAGGGTAATAATAATAATAATAATAATAATAATAATAAGAAGAAGAAGAAGAAGAAGAAGAAGAAGAAGAAAACATGGAAAGGAGGGGAGGAGGGTATCAGTGCCAGATCTCAAACTGTACTACAAAACAATAATCATTAAAAATGATTTGGTGGTGGTTAAAAAATTGAGAAAGTGATCAGTGGAACAGATTAGGAACACAAAATACAGAAACAAACCAAATAATGCAGTGTTCAATAAACCCCAAAATCCTAATTACTGGGGGAAGGACTCATTTGATAAAAACTGCTAGAAAAACTGGACAGTACTGTGGCAGGAGTTAGCTTTAGATCAACACCTCATGCAATATGCTAAAGTAATCTCCAAATGGATACATGACCTAGATATAAAAGGTTGTATTATAAACAAATTAAAGAAGCAAAGAAATTATCTTTCAGATTTATGTATAGGAGAAGAGTTCCTGACTAAATAAGTGACAGAGAGGATCACAAAATAAAATGGACAATTCTGATTATAAAAAATTTAAAATTTTATTCAAACAAAGATAATGTAATTAAAATCAGAAGGGAAACATTTAAGTGGGGGGAAAATCTCTGCAGCAAGTTTCTTTATCAGATTTCATATCCAAGATATATAAAGGGGGGCGGAGCCAAGATGGCGGCATAGGAGCAGCAAGAAATTGCAGCTCCGACACAGCCACATCAAATACCCAAAAAATATGACTCTAAACAAATTCTAGGGCTCTAAAATGCACACAAATATATTTCCTGCTCAAGATATATAAGGAACTGATTCAAACTTATAGTACTAAGATATATTCCATAATAGATAAATCATCAAAGGATGTGAACAGGCAGTATTCAAAGGAAGAAATATAAACTATCAACAACCATATAAAAATACTCTAAATCATTAATAATTAGATAAATGTAAATTGAAGCAACTTAGAGGTTTTACTTCATGCCCATTAAACAGGCAAAAATGAAATTACAAAAGAGGAAAATAACCCATCTTGGAAGGGTTTCAGGAAGAGGAACACATTAAGACATTGTTGGTAGAGCTGCAACTTTGTTTTCCATTCTGGAAGATTCTAAAGCAAGGAGGAAAATATGGTGTCGTTGGTGTCACTGAGACTTACCAGTATAGGATCTCTGAATGGACAATGACTCTGGGAGGATATGCCTTATTTCAAAGGAAGAGGATAAGTAAAGGGCAGAGTGGGGACAGCATGAGAGGTAAGTATGGAGCAATCCATCCATAAAGAAGATCTGACATCAACTAGGAACAAGAGAAAAATGGCATTTGGCTGAAGCTCATTAGAGGTAGAAAAAATAAATACTGTCTGCAATGCATGCTACATACTACTTCAACAAAAACAAAAGAGTTAGAGAAACAGATTGCAAGTCCAACTTATTTTAAGTAGGGGGACTTCAATTCTCTGGACATAAGCTGGAGTTCTCATTCTATCAAAAGCAAGGTGATTACTAATGTCGTGGTTTGCCTTAGTAATTATTTCTTCTAAAAGGCAGAGTAACCAATGAAGGGAAATTCTATCCTGGACTCAATTCACACCAGAAGGAATTTTTTCCTTCTTGTTGGAGTGGAAATGATTAGAACTTTGAAGAGAAGTAATAACTTCACCTGAGAACTTGCAATCAAGAAAGAAATGTCAGATACAGTAATCATCCAAGATTAGAAGAAAATAAATTTCAAAGAGTTCAGAGAAAGTATAGCTAAGGATCCCATGGGCTAAAACTCTACTGTGCCTTCAGTCTGGGGGCAGGAGTTGAAGATATGGGAAATTCTCAAGAAATTCTGAAGGCGAAAGGGCTAGGGCTCAGGAAAAGGGTTCAAAGCTGGTTGTATCAATCTAGGAAATGTCATCATAGAGATGACAATTAAACTCATGGCAGGTAATGAATTAATCAAGTGAGATAGTCTAGAGCAGCAGTTCTCAACCTGTGGGTTATGTTCAATTTGTAACAATGAAAATACATCCTGCATATCAGATATTTACATTACAATTCATAACAGTAGCAAAATTACAGTTATGAAGCAGCAACGAAAATAATTTTATGGTTGGGGGTCATCACAACATGAGGAACTGTATTAAAGGGTCACAGCACTAGGAAGGTTGAGAACCACTGGTATAGAGGGAGGATAGACGAAGGCCCAAGACAGACCCTTGAGGAATCTCCACAGTTAGTGGGTGAAAATCTGGCAAGGAAGACTGAAGAACAATTGCTCAGATAAGAGGAAAATCAAGAAAGTTGTGTGACAAAAACCTAGAGAGGAGAGATTATACAGAAGAAAGTGATCGATGATGTCAGAGATTACAGAAAGATAAATATTAAGAAAAGGCCATTACATGTGGAAATTAAGACATCATTGGTAACTTTGGAGAAAGCACTTTCAGATGACTGGTAAGTTTGGAAGCCAGTTTGTGGAGTCAGTTTGTGGATGGTTTTAGATCAAGTAAGAGGGGAAGTGGGCACAAAAAATATAAATGGATTTCTCAAGGAGTTTAGTACTGAAGGGGAGGAGAAATTTGACAGTAGCTATTGGGGATGGTTAGAACAAGTATTTGGGGAGGGGGACAAGGAGATATGGGCCTATTTGTAGGACTGCAAGAAGTAGCCAATAAATAAGAAGAGATTGAAGATGAATGAGAGTGGGGAAATGGTAGGAGAAATTGGAGGAAAAGATAGGATGGAATGAGACCAAGCTTGGCAAGGAGAAGGGCCACATCTTCATGGGAGATTTATGAAGAAGGAAGGAGTGGGGGGAAAATCTAACTGATGTGACATGAAGAAGGGAGAAGAGAAATGGTAAGATGGTAGAGTAGAGGTAGCAACCCAGCAAAACTCTTCCAACATTTTCCTCCCAAAAATTTTAAAATAACTCAGCAAATCTAATTCTGGAGGAACATAACCAACAAAAGGTCAGGATGAGACATTTTTCAAACCCAAGACAATTTAGGTGGTTGGAAGAAGAGGTCTGTGACCTTGGGGTGGGGACTAGCAACCATGCCAGGAGTGCTCATAACAGTAATCCCACCAGTGGACCTTACAGGCAGCTTTGACAGTGATGGCAACAGCAACGGCAGCAATTTCAGGAGCTCTCATCCCAGAGGCATAAGGGGATTGGACAACTCCTCAGAAAGAGATTATAGTAGAACCTGAACACTGAGCACAGGACCAGGTGCTGTTTGGGAACTCCATTACCCATACACATTTCTGAGTTGCAGTTGCAGGGCAGAAAGGGGTGCTTGTGATCAGTCACAAAAGGGCAGGGACCCTGGTTGCATTTCCAGGGCAGAGAAGAGTACTAGCACTTGTAGCTGCAGGGGAACAGAGGAACTAGTTACAATTCAGTGGCAGAGAGGATTGCTAACTCTTGTGGCTGCAGAGAAGCAGGGGATCTTTCTAGGTAAAGACCAAGAGAGCAGTAATTGGGTGACTGGTTGCTGTCCTTCATTCCTGAAGAGGACCAAAATGACATCACTATGTTAGAGTCTAGTTTCAATGTGTCCAACTGTAGCTGATCAGACCAATATGAGCTCAGAACATGTGAACATTTGGAGTGGATACTCCAAATTTGCACATCCTGAATTTCTTCTGATCTGTCTTAATTCTGCTTTGCTCATAGAGCACAGAACCTTCTCTGATGTGAGTACACCATGCTGAGCGGTCCTGTGCCTGTGTCTCCCATGTCATACAATCAATTTAAAGTTCTTGAGAGAGACCTTGAAAGTGTCCTTATATCACTTCTTCTCACCACCATGGAAATGCTTGCCCTGTGTGAGTTCTCCATAAAAGTCTTTTTGGCAAGCGTACATTTTGCATTCGAACAACGTGGCCAGTCCATCAGAGTTGTGCTCTCTGAAGCAGAGTTTGAATGCTTGGCAGGTTAGTTCAAGTAAGGACTTCAGCGTCTGGTACCTTATTTTGCCAGGTGATCTTCAGAATCTTCCTAAGACAATTCAAATGGAAGCAATTCAGTTTCCTGGTCTGGCACTAGTAGACTGTTCAAGTTTCACAGGCATACAACAATGATGTCAGCATAATGACTCTGTAGACCTTCAGTCTGGTAGTCCGTCTAATACCTCTTCTCTCCCATACTTTCCTTCTGAGCCTCCTAAACACTGAGCTAGCTCTGGCAATGGCCTCAAATTCATTATCAATGTGTACATCCCCAGAAAGTACACTACCAAGGTAAGTGAATTTATCTACGGAATTCAAAACTTCTCCATTTGCTGTAACTGATGGTTCCATGTTTGGATGGTGTGGTGGTGGCTGATAGAGCACCTGTGTTTTCTTAGTGTTAATTATTAGGCCAAAATTAGCACAAGTAGCCGAGAATTGATCCACACCTCTCCCAGAAAAACATCACCTTGGAATCACTGAACTTACAGATCCCCAGAAATAGCTCTGAAAGCAGAAGCATGTTAAAATCTGAAGTTTGGGACAGTGCCTCCCAACCTCCAGGTGAACAGTGCTCAACTTTAACATAAAGTTTAAAGTCAAGAGATAAAATGCTAAGACAAACACACAAACAAAAAAGAATCTGACCATAAAAATGTACTGTGGTGACAACGAAGATCAAGATATAAACTCAGAAAAGAACAATGTGAAAATGGCTACAAGCAAAACTTCAAAGAAAAAATGCAAAAGCCCAACAAGAATTCCTAGAAGAGTTTAAAAGAGGTAAGAGTAGTAGAAGAAAAATTGAAAAAAGAAATGAGAGTGATGTAAGACAATTATGAAAAGAGAATTCACAGCTTGATAAATGAGGCACAAGAGACACAAAAACTCACTAAGGAAAATAGTTCCTTAAAAAGCAGAATTGACCAAGTGGAAAGAGAAGTACAAAACCTCACTGAAGAAAATCATTCTTTAAAAATCAGAATTGAAACCTGGAAAGACTTACATGAACTGACACAAAGTGAAGTGAGCAGGACCAAGATAACATTGTTAACTGTGTACAGCAATTGTAACTGCAATATTGTACAATGATCAACTGTAAATGACCTAGCTATTCCCAGCAATACAAAGATCCAAGACAATATTGAAGGTCTTACGATGAAATAAAAACCATCAAAATTATCAGTATTTCTATATATTACCAATAAAACACAGCAGGAGCTAGAAACAGACTTTTAAATAACTATAGACAATATAAAATGCTTGGGAGTCTACCTGCCGAGAAAAATTCAGGAACTATATGAACACTTCTCGTACAGATAAAGACAGGTCTAAACAACTTGGGAAATAGTCACTATCATGGCTAAGCTGAGTCAATATGATAAAAAATAACAATTCCATGTAAATTAATTTACTTATTCAGTGTCAAGAATATCAAAGGAATTAATTTTTTAAAGTGAATGAAATGACCTATCAGTACCACATTTCAAACTATATTACAAAGCAGTAATCATCAAAACAATCTGGCAGTGGCTAAGAAATAGAGTGGTGGATCAGTAGAAGAGATTGGGTACACAATAGAGTAGTGAATGGCCATAGTAATCTAATGTCTGACAAACCCAAAGATCCCACCTTTGGGGGCAACAACCCACTATTCGACAAAAATTGCTGGGATAACTGTAAAGAAGTTTGACAGAAACTAAGCTGAGACCAATATCTCACATTATATTCAAAGATAAGATCAAAATGGGTACATGATTTAGACATAAAGGGTGATATAAGAAAATTAAGGTAGCATAGAAAATTTTACCTGTTTTACCTATGGATAAGAGAAGAATTTATAACCAAACAAGAGAAAGAAATGATCACAGGATATACAATGAAAAATTTTGCTCACATGAAATTAAAAGGTTTTGCACAAACAAACTCAATGCAGCTAAAATTACAAGAAAAGCAGGAAACTGGGGGAAGATTCTCACAGCAAGTTTCTCTGATAAAGTATTCATTTCTCAAATCTATAAGGAACTGAGCAAAATTGATAAAAGTAGGAGTCATTCTCCAATAGATACATGGTCAAAGGATATGAACAGGCAGTTTTCAGAAGAAAAAATCAAAGCTAACTAGAGTCATATTTAAAAATGCTAAAAAGTAATTATTGATTAAAGAAATGCTAATTAAAACAACTCTGAGGCACCACCACACACCAATCATATTGGCTAAAATGATAGAAAAGAAAAATGACAAATATTGGAAGGGATATGGAAAAATAACACACTGATGGTGGAGTTGTGAACTGGTCCAGCTATTTTGGAGAACAATTTGGTGCATACTCTTTGACCCAACAATATCACTACTAGCTCTGTATCCTAAAGATATTAAAGAAAAAAGGAAAATCGCCTACATGTACAAAAGCATGGAAGCTTTTTTTGTGGTGGCAAAGAATTTGAAATTGAGGGATACTCATCAACTGGGGAATGGCTGAACAAGTTGTGGTATATGATTGTGACAGAGCTATAAGAAATGATGAGCTGGAAGGTTTTAGAAAAATCTAGGAGACTTAGATGAACTCATGCAAAATGAAGTAACCAGAACCAGGAGAACATTGTATACAATAACAGCAGTATTTTAAGGATGATCAACTATGAAAGACTTAGCAACTCTGAACAAGAAAATTCCAAAGGATTCCTGATAAAAAATGCTATTTACCTCCAGAGAGAGAACTGATGAACTCTGAATGGAGATTAAAGCATGCTTACTTTTAACTTTCTTTATATTTGTTGTTTTATTTTGTTTGTTTTCTTTTGAAACATGGATAATATGGAAATATGTTTTGCATGATTTCACATGTATAACTGATATTATATTGCTTGCCTTCTCAATGGGTTACAGAGGATATAGAGGGAGGAAGAGAATTTGGAACTCAATTTTTTAAAAATTAAAATAAATAAATATATTTTTAAAGAAGAGGGGAGAAGATGAAGCTTTTTGTGAATGTGAGGGTCTGGGGAGAGGTGTCATGTGTTACCCAAGGAGGGATGAAAAGGTTTGCAACTGCCTCTGGGATGAGTAGAATAGTAAATCAGTGTATTGAGGAGCCAGTTGAGATTATGTAACAAAAATTTGTTATGGCTCCAGTCAGTATGGTTTCATGACTCTCTCTATCTCGATTTAGTAAAATGTGAAAAGGAAAGAAGAAGGCATATGATAGGAGTAATCTGAAGCAGGGATTTGGTAAAGGAAGATCAATGATAGGACGACTCAAGTGTAGAGGATAGAATAGAATTTAAGTGATTCACTAAAGGGTTGACATAGAGAAGGGAAGAGAATACACATAATGCAGTGGTGATAGCCTGGGAAAATAAGGCGTGGACAGATTGGAGGTCACTATGAAAACAAAGAACAGGGTGAAGGAGTTAGAAAGATCCCAGTTCTGGGGCAGCTAGGTGGTGCAGTGAATAGAGTACCAGCCCTGGAGTCAGGAGGACCTGAGTTCAAATCCTACTTCTCAGACATTTAACGTAAAAACTATTCGAATCTTGCCTCAGACACAAGTCACTTGACAATTGCGTACTTCAATTTCCTCATCTGCAAAATGGAGATGATAATAGCACCTACCTCACAGGGTTGTGGTGAGAATTAAATGAATGAACACATGCATAGTGCTTTACAAACCTTGAAGTGCTATGTATATACTAACTTATAAATAGTATTATTGTTTGAAATAAATGTAAATGTTAACTTACAAATAATATCATTATTTGGACATCCAGATGCTGGCACTCATGACCATGTTTACTGTTCAATTTTCTATTATAACAAGTTTTTTTTTTGCTTTATGTATCCCTTTCCAATTGAGCTTGACTTTAATTTGATGCCCCTCACCTTTAAATCCTGGCATAGTTTTCTTCTCTTCAGGTTTTCAGCACTTAGGTTTGCAGTTAGTTTGCAAAATATATAACTAGCCAGCAGGTGGCAGGAAAACCTCACTTAGTAGAGTTGTGTGCCATCTCGCTTGGAGTTCTGCTCGTAATCTATCATTTAATAAACATGGATTCAATGTTTGCTGTGTTCCAGGCACTGTATGAGATGCTGGGGAAGAAGGATTACAAAGTTTACATGATTTCGGCCCTCATGCAGCTCTACTGTCTGGGGGCATTTTGGAACACAAAGAATCACAGAATTCGAGAACAGGAAGGGACCCTAGCAGTCATCTAATTCAATTCATATCCCAAAAGGAATCCCTGTTAGTACATCCAGCCTCTGTGTGAACACTTCCAAAAAGGAGGAACCCATTAACTACCAAGGTTTTTCAACTTCTCTAAGTAGGTCATGAAGACTAAACTTGCATCTCCTTCGCTCTTGGTTCTGCCCTCTGGGACCAAACGAAGTAGGTCCATTTCTTCTTTTACATGGAAGGCCACAAAATTCTTTTTTTTTAAAATTGACTTGTTTATTTACTTTTAGTTTACAAAATTCAGTTCCACAATCCCTTGAGTTTCAAATTTTCTCCCCTCCTTTTCCCCCCCGCCCATGGCGACATGCAATCAAGTATAGTATAGGACATTGGACATTAGTCTGGTATAGAAGGGTTGTAACCAATGGAGTGAACAATGGGAAAGAAGAAACAAAACCAAATATGGAAAAGAACCATAGCATATAGATTGCTTCAGTCTCCCTTTAAACTCTGTTCTTTCTAGATCTTTCTCTGAATGTAGATATCTCCTTCCATCCTGAGACTTGTAGAGTTGTCTTACAGCTGCGCATTGCTGAGAAGAGTCCAGTTTATCAAAGATGGTCGTCACACATACGATATGTCTGTGATTGTGTACAAATTTTTCCTGGTTCTGCTCTTCTCACTTAGCATCAGTTTATATAAGCCTCTCCATATATAAGCCTCTCCAAATATGAAGTCCATCTCCCCATTTCTTATAGAATATAAGCATATCGTATATCACAATTTGTTTAGGCATTCCCCAATTGATGGGCATCCCCTTAATTTCCAGTTTTTTGCCAGGGACACAAAATTCTTAAAAAACATCTATCATGTCTTTTCCTGCCTCCCACCACCTTCCCCCTGCCCGCCAAGTTTCTCCTTATCTCTGAGCATGTTTGGTTCTTTCAACCTCTTCTTATAGGAACATCCTTCAATTTCAATGGTTTTCTTAAAATATGGTACCCAGAACAGAATGCAACATGATCTAACTTAGAGAAGAGCATAGAGGAAATATTACCTACTTATTTATGCAACTTGGTGGTCCAGTGGATAGAATACTGGAGTCCAAATCTGACCTCTGAGTCTTACTAGCCAAATGACACTGAGTAAGTCACTTAATCTGTGCCTTCTCATCAGTAAAACAGGAATAATAATAGCGCATAACTCACAGGGTTGTTGTGAATTGCTGTGCTAAAATTTGCAAAGCACTTTATAAACCCCGAAGACCTATATATAGGATGATGAAGACTTGGACAGGGCTAAATGACTTAACAACAAGAAATATGCTAGATACTATTATTGTACTTCTCTTAATCTCAATATATTAAAACTACACTTGATATTTTGACATATCTTCCATCTCATCAAAGTGGGAAACCCCTCTAAAGGTCCAGATAGCAACCTATTTCTACATTTTCACTCCTATGCAACTTTTATTCATGTCTTCCCATAAATACTCCAAAAAGGAACCACCCAAGAACTATGTGTCTTCCTTTAGATCTCTTGATATTTCATTGTATATAGGTGGTATTCCCTGCCCTCTCCTCCATACACATACCCAGAGAACCATACCTTCCAACAAAGAATAAAAAAAGGGGGAAGGATGAGTTTAGTTTCAGTAAAAACAATCAATATGTCCAAAAAGTTGGACATATAAGCAGTAATCCATACCCTTAGTCTACCACTTAGGCAAAGAAATAGATAACAAGTGCCTTTGCATGCCATTTCTTTGAATTCAGTTTTGGTCATTATAATTTTTTCAATTAAATTTCCTATTTTTCAGTTAACAAAAATCTAGTTTTATCTCCCTGCCCACTACCAGAAAAAGAAAAATAGAATCCTTACAACAAATATGCATAGTTAAGCAAAACAAATTTCCCGCACTGGCCACATATTAAAAACATAAATAAGTCTTGGGGTGGCTAGGTGGTGCAGTAAATAGAGCACTGGCCCTGGCATCAAGAGGACCTGAGTTCAAATCCAACCTCAGACACTTAACACTTACTAGCCATGTGACCTTGGGCAAATCACTTAACACCAATGGTCTTTCCTTCCCCCCTCCAAAAAGAAAAAAAAAAATCTCATTCTCTACCTTGAATTTTGTTCATCATAATTTCACAGCTATTCTGATTGTTGTTGTTCTTTCTTTTTACATTGTTATGATCATTGTTTTCCTAGTTCAATGTACCTCACCTTGCATCATTTCATATAAATCTCTCCATGCTTCTTTGTATTTATCATGTTCAGCATTTCTAATAGTAATTTAATATTTTATTGCATTCATGTACCACAATTTATTTAGCTGTTTTCTATTCAATTGGTATTTACTTTGTTCTAGTTCTTTTTTTGTTTTTTTTTTATCATTTTATTTATTTTTAGCTTTTAACATTCATTTACACAAGATTTTGAGTTCCAAATTTTCTCTCCATCTCTCCCCTCTCCCCACCCCAAGATGGCATACATTCTAATTACCCCTCCCCCAATCTGCTCTCCCTTCTATCATCCCCCACCCCATTCCCTTTCCCCTTACTTTCCTGTAGGGCAAGATACCCAATTGAGTGTGCATGCTATTCCCTCCTTAAGCTAAATCCGATGAGAGTAAGGTTCACTCATTCCCTTTCACCTCTCCCCTCCTCCCCTCCATTATGAAACCTTTATCTTACCTCTTTTATGTGAGATAATTTGCCCTATTCTATCTCTCTCTTTCTCCTTCTCCCAATATATTCCTCTCTCACCTCTTAATTTTATTTTTTAGATATCATCCTTTCATATTCAACTCATCCTATGCCATCTAGCTAGCTAGCTATTTCTCCAACTACCCTAATACTGAGTGAGAAAGGTCTCATGAGTTACTAATATCATCTTTCCATGTAGGAATGCAAACAGTTCACCTTTAATAAGTCCCTTATGATTTCTCTTTCCTGTTTACCTTTCCATACTTCTCTTGATTCTTGTATTTGAAAGCCAAATTTTCTATTCAGCTCTGGTCTTATTATCAATAATGCTTGAAAGTTCTCTATTTCATTGAATATCCATTTTGAACCTGAAGTGTTATATTCAGTTTTGCTGGGTAGGTGATTCTTGGTTTTAATCCTAGCTCCTTTGACCTCCAGAATATCATATTCCAAGTCCTTCAATCCCTGAATGTAGGAGCTGCTATGTCTTGTGTTATCCTGATTGTATTTCCATAATACTCAAATTGTTTCTTTCTGACTGCTTGCAATATTTTCTCCTTGACCTGGGAACTCTGGAATTTGTCGACAATATTCCTAGGAGTTTTCCTTTTGGGATTTCTTTCAAAAGGTGATCAGTGGATTCTTTCCATTTCTATTTTACCCTCTGGTTCTAGAATATCAGGGCAGTTTTCCTTGATAATTTCTTGAAAGATGATGGGTAGACTCTTTTTGATCATGACTTTCAGGTACTTCAATCATTTTAAAATTATCTTTCTTGGATCTAGTTTCCAGGCCAGTGGTTTTTCCAATGAGATATTTCAAATTGTTTTCTATTTTTTTTCATTCTTTTGGTTCTGTTTTATAATTTCTTGATTTCTTATAAAGTCATTAGCTTCTACTTGCTCCAATCTAATTTTGAAGGAATTGTTTTCTTCAGTGAGCTTTTGGACAGCCTTTTCCATTTGGCCAGTTCTGCTTTTTAAGGAATTCTTCTCCTCATTGGCTTTTTGGACCTCTTTTCCCATTTGGTTAGTCTATTTTTTAAAGTATTATTTTCTTCAGTATTTTTTGGGGTCTCCTTTTTTCATGATTTTCTTGCATCACTCTCATTTCTCTTCCCAGTTTTTTCTCTGCTTCTCTTACTTGACTTTCAAAATCCTTTTTGAGTTCTTCCATGGCCTGTGACCAATTCATATTTTTCTTGGAGGCTTTTTGATGCAGGAGCTTTGACTTTGTTGTCTTCTTCTGGTTGTATGTTTTGATCTTCTTTGTCATCAAAGAAAGATTCTATAGTCTGAGTTTTTTAATACTGTTTGCTCATCTTCCTAGCCAAATACTTGACTTTCTAACTCTTTGTCAAAGTAGGACTCTGCCTCCAATAGTGATAAGGGTAGATGTACTGTCCCAGGCTTTGGGGGTTTTGTTTTTTGATCCCTCACCATCTGTGGGTTCAGAGCTCTAGAAACAGTTGCTGCTGCGGCTACCACTGCCACTACCACCTTCCCCACCCCAGGGCTAGGCCAGACCCCCATTGGAACATGCTGCTCTTTTAGCCAGGTCCCACAGAGTTTTCCCAAAAATCTTCTATACTTTTTTTGACATTTGTGGGTTGAGCTGCCTGGAAACCCACCACAGTTGCCAATGATTCAGTCCCCTTAGGCCCATTCCAACCTTGTCTGTCCCAGCGTGGCATATGCTGGATTGCACTGATATCCCAGCCCAGTGTAATATATTCTTTCTGTCATCATTTTGTGGGTTCTGCAGTGCTAACATTTGTATGGAGTCATTTTTTTTACAGGTATTTGGAGGGGTTTAGGGGAGAATTCAAGCAAGTTCCTGCTCTTACTCTGCCATCTTGGCTCCTCCTCTAGTTCTTTTTTCACAAGAAAAAAAAATGCTAGTATATATATTTTGTGCCATATGGGATCTTTCTTTTTATCACTGATGTCAATGTCAGTATATGCCTAGCACTAGAATCTCTGGGTCAAAGGATATAGACATATTACTCATAATTTCATTTAGCATAATTCTAAATTGCTCTCCAGAATGGTCATTCCAATTCACAACTCCACTAACATGACACTGTTAGTGTGGTCACCTTTCCACAACCACTACAATACTGACTATTCCCACCATCTTTGTCAGTATCCTAGATGCGAGATAAAGCCTTTGATTCACATTTCTTATTATGGGTGATTTGGAGCATTCTTATACGTGGTTGTTAGTAGTTTATAATTCTTTTGAGAACAATTTTTTTCATAATCTCTGACCGCTTACCTTATTGGAGAATGGTATTTGGTTATATATAAAAATACATATATACATTCAACACAGACACACACACACACACACACACATCAGATATCAAATCCTTATCAGAGACATTTTATATAATTTTTTCCCAGTTGACTACTTCTCTTCTTATCCTTGTAACAAAGTCACTTTCTAATGAGATATTTGTAAAGTTCTTTACAAACATTAAAATTCCATATAAATGTAGTTAATATTATTATTGCTACCAAAAACCTATTATTAATTGGCATATAAACCCCCTTGTAGGCTGTGAGGAGTCCATATCACCCTCCCTCCCAATTACTGAATCAGTGAACCTGGACTTGCGATCAGGAAACCTGGGTTCTAGTCTTGACTTTTGACAATTACTAGTCATCATCTTCTATGAAACCCTATAAATTGGGCATAATAATATACATATTGCCAACATGACAGAAGTCTTATTAGAAAGCACTTTATAAAGTACCATTTGTGCTGTGATATATTGCCTCTTTTGGACAGAGCACTGGCCATGGAGTCAGGAAAAACTGAATTTAAATCTGGCCTTAGACACTAGCTGCATGACCCTGGGGAAGTCACTTAATTCTGTCTCAGTTTCCTCATCTGTAAAATAAGCTGAAGAAGGAAATGGCAAATAATTCCTGTATCTTTACCAAGAAAACCCCAAATGGGGTCAAGAAAAGTCAGACACAACTGAAAAATGATTAAACAGTGTCTTTAATTGCATTGCTCTACGGCATATAACTACTCATTAGTATATTGTTCTTTTGGCTCTGCTTTCTTCACTCTGAATCACTTTATACAAGTATTCTTGTGTTTCTATAAATTTTTCATATTTGTCATTTCTTCCAATGTATTAATATAGGGTGCTGTAAGACCAATCACAAGCAGCTGTCCTGAGGACTGCTGCTGTGAATAACTTTAAGGTTCTGATCACATAGTATAGTGAACTCCCTATTTATTCAGCAATAAACTAAAGTAAAATATTCAAGAAACTAAAGCACAAAATTCACAAGAACATAACAATTTATTACTAAGGTGGCCACATAATCTTAAACAAAACATATCATTCAGTAAGTCACAATCTCTTCAGTCAATATAGAGTACCCATCTAAAGTCTTCTTTCATTTTGATTGGAGGCTGGCTTCCAATCATCCTTAAGCCAAATCATCCTTAAGGGATAATCATCCTTAAGAGATAGTAAAAAGTACAAAGGCAATTCACCAGTAAATCACAGTAAATCATAATCTCATCAGCAGTACTAAGTACCCAAGTAAAGGTCCTTTCATCTGAACTTGAGGCTGACTTCCAAACTCCATGACTCCATGGAATGCTCCCAGCTCTTGCCGGTATTCACCCAGCTGGTGCCTGGATTCATTTGCACTCACAGTGACTAGTCCATTCCAAGCTCTTCACAGTTTCTGTCTCTGGGAAGAGAAAGCTTAACAGAGCCACAACAATATTTACACACATTAAGTTTAGCAGAGTTACAACAATATTCATACACATTGCCAGCACTATCATCTCAATTCACTTTCTGTTTGAAAAAGTAACACAAACCAATAGACAAAACTTCTGTCTGAGAAATCAAACACAAACTGGCAGTAAAGTCCCAGGACTTCTGGATAAATAGCAGTAAAGTCCTCTTTCAGGGCTTCTGAATCAACAGTAAAGTCCTCTTTAAGACTTCTGTCTAAAAACAACAGACAAGGCTTTTGTCTGACAAACCAACAAACAGAGTGCTACAGAGTGCTGAAATCACAAGCATTCTTGCTCTCAGTTCTACTTGGGCCCAGCTCATGTTCAAGCTTTTATCTGCTCTGTTCCACTTTTCCTGTTGCATTCTTTCTGTTCTACTCTTCCAGCAAATTCCTCCCACCATGGGCTTCATGTGATGATATTAGGCCTATTAAGAGCAGGGAAGTTCTCCAAACTCCCTCAGGCCTATTAAGGGCAACACAATGTATACAGTTTCCAACAAAGATTTGATATAATCACATGCGGGGCTCAAAGACACTTGAATAGCTGAAACAAGGAGCAAAGGACCACTTTGCTTGCCATTACAGGTGTCCCAAAAGTCTTAGTTTAAACTTCATTAAGTCTTTTGAGATACCCTATATGTTCCCTTACATTTGAATATCATAGTTTGTTCAGCCATTCTCCAATTATTGGGTACATATTTAGTTGTTATATTTTGTTCTTTATTGTTCTTTTTTGAGGATCATTGTGTACAAATGTGTAGTTTCTTGTCAATAACCTTCTGGAGGAACAGTCCCAGTAGTGGGATCTCTGATTCAAAGTATCTGAACACCTTAGTTACTTGTCTTTAACAATTCTTTAACAATATTGCAGCTCTCTTTGTGGTTGCAAAAAACTGGAAATACAGGGGATGCCCATCAATTGGGGAATGGCCGAACAAGCTATGGTATATGAATGTAATGGAATACTATTGTGCTATAAGAAATGGGAAGGAGATGGACT
>CM053585.1:404282586-404299605 GCA_028646515.1 Pseudochirops corinnae
TCTCATAAAGTCATTAGCTTTCATTTGCTCCAATCTAATTCTGAAGGAATTATTCTCTTCAGTGAGCTTTTGAGATTCTTTTTCCATCTGGAAAATTCAACTTTTTAAGGCATTCTTCTCCTCAATGGCTTTTTGGACCTCTTTTACCATTTGAGTTAGTCTATTTTTTTAAGGTGTTATTTTCTTCAGTCAGGTGGTTGACTCTCTTTTCATGATTTTCTTGCATCATTCTCTTTTCTCTTCCCAATTTTTCTTCCACTTCTCTTATTTGGTTTTCAAAATCCTTCTTAAGTTCCTCCATGGCCTGTAACCAGTTCATATTTGTCTTGGAAGCTTTTGGTACAGGAATTCCATCTTCATTGTCTTCCTGCTGTTCCATGCTTTGATCCTTTTTGTCCCCAAAAAAGGGATCTAAAGTTGGATTGCTGTGCTTTCTTTGCTTCCTTTGCTTGCTCATGTTGCCTCTCAATTACTTGACTTTTGAGCTTTTTGCCACAGTAGAACTCTACCTCCAAAGAGGAGAGCTTTGTCCCAAATCTCTGGGGTTTTGACAGCTGCTGGAGCTATTAGTTGGTTGTCCTCTCTGAAGCCTCCACAGGCTCTGGCACCTGGTCACACACCCCAGGACCTCCACCCAAGACAGATCCAGATCCAAGCGGGTTAAAGCAAGAGCAACTACCCCTCAGAATGGTTGCTTGGTCCCCCTGCAATCTGCAGGCCAGGAGCTCTGCAGCAGCCACATGGAGGTGGCTGCACAGCCACCACGCCTCAGCTGCTTTCCCTTCCAGGGGCAGAGGGCAGACTGTACTCTTGATTTCCCTGTTCCCAAAGTCCACACTGACCTTTTACTTTGTTTTTGGCATTTATGGGTTGATAATTCTGGAAACCAACACTGCTACTGGTGATCCACTCTCCCGAAGTCCCTCCAGCCAAGGCTTATCAGGCTGCCCTGAGGCTAAAACCATCGGCTCACATGGGGCTATGCTTGGCTCCCAGCATGCTGTGATAGACCCTTCCTCCCAGCCTGCCAGACTGCCTTCAGTGGGAGATTTGTTTGTCTTTCTCATTTTGTGGGTTCTGTAGCTCTAAAGTTTGATTAGAGTCATATTTTATAGGTATTTGAGGTGGTTATGGGGGAAGCTCATGGAGTTTTCCTGCTTCTGTGCCACCATCTTGGCTCCTCCCCCTGTCCTTATTTTTCTGTTGTGCTACCTACTGTCATAGCAAAAAAAAAAAAAATCATTCTAATTCCATATGGGAAGATGGAATATAAAAAAAATGTCCTCTCTCTCTCTCCCTTGGAATCATTTCTTTGGACCCAAAGGAAAGTCATAATTCAATGAGATAAAACTACAAAGCAAATTCTGCTAGGTTACATGCATAAATATTACATGTTTAAATGTTGAGTAGAAGCCTTGGTTGCTTAGAGGTGAGTTGGCATGAGCACCCTAGACATAAGCCAGATCTCAATGTTGCTAGATTTATCTGGTAAAACATGAGCTATTTGGAGATAATGTTATTAATATCTTTGAGATAAAACCCAGTCTATCTGTCCTCAGTCAATACAGATGTCACAATTATTTATTATAAAAAGTAAATCCTGCAAAACTCCCATTATTTTCCTATTTGAGGCTTTGCTAAACCAGCCAATATTTAACTCATAAACTTCCAAATTATTTTCTTTACTCAGTAGGATATTTCTAATTACTTTGATAAATCTGTGATCTAATTCCCTCCACCAGTATAGATCACAACCCTTCCATGACTTATCCTATGAGCTATTATCCTTGTCCATGTTTTCCTGTAAATCCTTCATAGCAGGTCTTTCCAGTGTGCTAGAGACTCTCCTTTTTTCTTTCAGTGTGTCAAGGGTAACATTGTATCACTCTAGCTTTTCATCTTTTGTCTCTCATTCTTACTACGTTGCCAGTCCTTCTCTTTTCCTGGTCACACATGTCCTTAATGTTGTCTTTTAGCCAATTACCATTGTAACATACTGCAACATATGGAGATTCTCTACAATATTTTCTTCTATTGCCTTTTGCATTAATTTTATTCTTCTGAGATCTTAATGACATGTAGTACATTGGCATATAGCAGCAGTGGAAGAATATTTGTGTTAAAAGGTCAGTCAATGTGGCTGCTTAAAGAGATATAGGCACCCACACTCCCACATACCTACTCTAGCAACAAACTAAAAATAGCACCAGACTTAATAATAATCAATAAATTCAATGAAAAATTACATTAAGTGACTTCACCCACCATAAAACTTCAAGAAAAATCAACTAGATGCCTACAGGCAATAACAAGGGGAACCAAGAAAGAAAAGTTAGTACCAATATAACTTTCTGGCCAGACAAGGCAGAGACACCTGTGGCTCATAAATCTTTTTCTACAGCAGTGGTTCTCAACCTGTGGGTTGCAACCCCTTTGGGGGTTGAACTACCCTTCCACAGGGGTCGCCTAAGACCATCAGAAAACACATATTTCCGATGGTCTTAGGAACCAAGACATCACTCCTCTTTCTCCAGGAGGGTCTGCCCACATGCAGATACACCCACATATGAGTATTAAAGGGTCGCCACATTAGGAAGGTTGAGAACCACTGATCTAGAGGCATCAAAAGTACAGATTCCTTTGTAGAAGTCTTTCTCCCCTTAGTAGAACCCTCATCAAATTTCTCACGTATGGTATAGTGTTCTGCTATGTTCATTGTAGGCTATATTTCCTCATTGTTTCTAGCTTGTCCTCAGCTCCTGATGCAGACACTGCTTTCAGCCAGTGTGGTTCTAGGGAAAAGTATAAAATCCTCCAAACTTTTAAAATTCAAATGGTCTTCCCCAGGTCAAAGATGGGAGAACAGGAAGTAGTGAACATAGATTCTCTCTTCCTTTTCCCTCTAAGTGATTCTCTCTCATGGCCATGGCTATTGATTTTTGTGGCTTTATTTTGTAGCCTGCAATTTTGCTGAAGCAATTAATTGTCTCAATTAGTATCTTTTCTGATCCCCTAGGGTTTTCCAAGTAAACTATTATATCATCAGCAAATGGGGTGGGGGGAGTGTTATCTCTACTTTACCCATGGTTTATGCCTTTAAATACTCTCTTATCTTATTACAAGTTGCTATTAATTCTGGAACTATATCAAACCTTGCTTTGCTCCTAGATTTATTGGAAAAGTTTCTGATGCTGAGCTGCTTAACTTAAGATTCATAGATTTCAGGAAGTACTTGTGAACTTCAACAGGAAAACAAAATTGCATCTTTATTCTTACTAATCTCTTGCTGAAATACAGCATTTCCTTCAAGTATGAATATAGGCAAAAATTATCATTCTGAGAAGGGGTCCAGATGCTTCTGCAGACTTCCAAAGGGGTCTGTGACAGGCAAAAAGTTTAGAACCCTTGTTCTCTCATATTCCTATTGCACATGATGCTTTCTTTGGTTTTAGATAGATTTTTTTTTTCATCTAGACTATCAAGGGAAATAATGAAAAAAAATTAGGAATAAAGGGGGAAATAATTTTTCAGACCTCAGATTATATTACAGTCTAATAAAGGGAAGTTGTCAAAATCATCTCATAGTGTTTTAAAAATAGAAAAGTAAATCATTGTAAAAGATTAGAGAAGAGAGAATCAGAAATAAGGGATCTGAGTGACCAAGTATTGGGTAAACCCCAACACATAACTTACTTAATGAAAGAACTATTTGATAAGAACTGTTAGGGAAAACTGGAAAACAGTCTAGAAGAAATTAGATTTAGACCAACATCCTGTACCATATTTTACAATAAATTAAAAATGGATCTATGTTGTGAATATTAAAAATCATGCCATTAGAAAATCAGAAGAGAAACAGATTATATACATTTCATCATTATAGATAGGAAATAAATTCTTAGCCAAACAAGCAACAAAGGCCATTTCAAAAGATAAAATAGACAATTTGGATTATCTAAAATTGAAAAGTTTTTACATACACAAAATTAATACACCTAGAATAAGAAGGAAAGAGATCAAATGGGAAAAAAAATCTTTCTATCAAGTATCTCTGACCAGTATTTAATATCTAATGTGTATGTGCGTGGGTGCGTGTGTGTGTGCATGCGTGTGTGTGTGTACGTGAATGTGATTTTGTGTGTGTGTGTGTGTGTGTGTGTGTAGACAACTAACAGAAATGACTAAATGCCATTTACCAGTCAATATATGGCCAAAGGATAAGAAAAAAAAAATAGTAATCACGAAGAAGACTCTAAGTCACTAAAAATAAGAAAAACACAAATTTTAAAAAAATTCTGAATTTTCACCCCTAGCAAATTGACAAAAATGACAAAAGATAAGAATAGTTAACACTGGCGGGGTTGTAGGAAAATTGGCATTCTCTTGCATTGTTAGTAGAGCTATGAAACAAGAGCTATGAAACATTCCAGGAAGCAGACTGGAATTATATAAATAGAGTATAAACATTCATACTCTTTGGTCCAGAGATTCCATTACTAGGCACATATTTCGACAAGGCAACTGATGGGGAAAAAAAGACTCTTTATATACCTAAATATTTATGGCAGCACTTTTTGTGGTAGCAAAGAATAAGTTAGTTATTGATTGAACTTTATATGTCATATAGGGCAGTTAGGTGGCACAGTGGATAGAGTACTGGGCATGAAGTCTGGAAGACTTAAGTTCAGATCCCGACTCATTTACTAGCTGTGTGACTCTGGGTAAGTCACTTAAACCCTGTTTGCTTCAGTTTTCTCATCTGTAAAATGGGAGCAATTATAGTACCTACCTCCCAGGGTTATTGGAAGGATCATATAATAACTGTGAAGCATTTAGCACAGTGCCTGGTCCATAGCTCTTAAATTCAGTCCCACATTTCCAACTGCCTACTTTCCATATTCACATGGATGTTTCATCAGCATATCAAACTTTATATCTCAAATCAGAATTCATTACCTTTATCCTTGAATCTGTCCCCTCTCTAAATGTCTTTACTTCTATTGATGGCTCTGCTATAATCTATCTTTCTCACCCACATATTCATTCAGTTGCCAAGTCCTTTTAATTCGATCTGTACAACTCTTCTGTCTCCTTTCCAATCACAATTGATAAATATAAAGAAAAACACATGTGAATATGAGCTCAACCCCTTTCCACCTCTCATCTGGATATTGTAGTCACTTCCTGGTCTCTCCCTTCCATGCTCCACATACATGCCAAAATAATCTTTAGGAACAGGTTTAACCAAGTCATTTCCTGCTCAAAAATCTTTAGGAACTCCCTGTTGACTATAGGAGAAAACACAAACTCCTCATCCTGGATTTTTAATGCCTCCCACAAACTGACTTGCATCTATCATTCAGCCCTATTTCATATTTTTCCCTGTCTGGCATTATTCATATGTGCAGGCCTTGAGCCCCAAGGATCTGATTAGGCTGCATGGCATTAATGATTTAAAACACAAGTATATTCCTTAGTCTTGGATACATGAACTGAGATAGGCTAATTGCACTAAAGTCCACTTTGGGTAGGGGCAAGAATCTTATATTAAAAGATACAGAAGAAGAAGAGTAGCTCCTTAATTTGACAAAATCTTTATTTTTCACAAATTTTATTTTTGTTACAGACTTAGGTTCATCTGGATAGGTGGAAAATCTGAAAAATCTGATCCTTATATATCTTTGCTAAATGTGTGTTTATGTGTCTTTATTGGATGTTTATTTAGCTAAAGGTTGTTGTGTTTTGTTTTGGTCTTTTAATTTTCCTCATTGATTAAAATGCTCCATATTGAGAATTTTGCATTAGAGGTCAGCACGTACCTGTCCTGAGATACTCTCCGTTCATGAAAGAGCTCAATCTTCTATTGTTAGCATTCTTTCATTGACACATCTTTCTTTCATATGAATTTTGAAAACACCATAAACTTGGAATATTTTAGTTTTGCCAATAGTACATTTTGGCAAATTTTATTCCACAACTCACTATCACAGTTCTCATTTATTAAATGCCCACTATGTGTCAGACACTGTTTAAGGGTTGGAGACACAATTACAAAGAATGAAACAGTTCCTATTTGCAAGAAACACAATCTAACAATATATATATATATATATATATATATATATATATATATATATATATACACATACATATGTATATTATATATACATATAATTATTTACAGAATAAATATGAAGAAAAAACACAAATAGAGGCAGCTAGGTGGGGCAGTGAATAGAACACCGGCCTTGGAGTCGGGAGTACTTGAGTTCAAATCCAGCCTCAGTAACTTGATCACACTTACTAGCTGTGTGACCTTGGGCAAGTCACTTAACGGCAATTGCCTTGCCTTCCACCCTCCAAAATAAAAACAAAAATAAATACAAAATAGTTACATACAAGGTAATTTGGGAGGGAGAGTACTAGCAGTTGGGAGCATTAGGAAAAGCTTCATTCATGTAGAAGGTGGTGCTTGAGCTGGATTTTAAAGGAAGAGAGGAATTCAGTGAGGAAGAGAGTTCATTCACTATGAACTCCTTGAAATCAGGGACTTTTACCTTACTTTGTATCCCCAGTGCTTGGCACAGTGCCTGGCACATAATAGGTGCTTATTAAATGTCTGTTGACTAACTAGTGACTTGAGGATTCATTCACTGAACATTTATCAAGCACCTACTATATGCCAGGCATTGTGTGCCAAGTGCTGGAGATCCACCAAGGCACAAGCACTCTGCCCCCAAGAAGTTCACACTCTAATGGAAGAGACAACATACAAACAGGTGTGTGTACATAAAATAGTAAATATGCAGCGTAAATGGGAGGTAGTCTCGGAGGAAAGGGCCCTAGCAGTGGAGGGTTTGAGCTGTCTTGAAGGGAGCTAAGGAAGCTAGGATGTGTAGGTGAAGAGGAAGAGCATTCCAAGCAAGGGAGGCAACCAATGAAAAGCCACAGTTGGAAGAATGTTATGTATGAGGAGCCCTAAGACCAGAAGATCTTAGAGGAGATTAAAGTGTAAGAAGCCTGGGAAACGGAGAAAGGGATCTAGGCTGTGAAGTGCTTCAAAAGTCAAACAAAGGCTCTTACATTTTATCCTGTAGATAATAAATGATCATTGGACTTTATGGAGTAGGAAGGGTGACAATATCACAAAGAAAGATCCCTGGCAGCTGAGTGGAGAGAGAGAATGTGGTAGACAAGAGATTGAGGCAGGAAAAACAACCAGAGGACTTTTGCAAAAGTACCATCATGTATCTAAAAATTAAAATTAAGAGGTGAAAGAAGAATATATTGGGAAAAGGAGAAAGAGAGAGAGAGAATAGGGTAAATTATCTCACATAAAAGAGGCAAGAGAAAACTGTTACAATGAAGAGCAGGAAAGTGAAAGAGAATGGGACAATCTCACTCTCCTTGGATTTGGCTTAAGGAGGGAATAACATAAACACTCATTTGGGTATCTTATCCTACAGGAAAGTTAGGGGGGAAGGAGATAAGAGGGGGATGATAGAAGGGAGGGCAGATTGGGGGAGAGAGTAGTTAGAAGCAAACACTTGAAAAGGGACAGGGTCAAAGGAGAAAATAGAATAAATGGGGGGCGGAATAGGATGGAGTGAAATACAGTTAGTCTTTCACAATCTAACTACTATGTAAATGTTTTGTGTAACTACACAAATACAACCTATATTGAATTGCTTGTCTTCGCAGTGGGGGCAGGTGAGGAGGGAAGAAGGGAAAGAATCTGGAGATCAAAGTTTTAAAAACAAATGTTAAAAATTGTTTTTTACATACAACTAGGAAATAAAATATACAGGCACTGGGGTATAGAAATCCATCTTGCCCTACTAGAAATTTAGGGAGGGGAATTGGGGAGGATATAAGAGAGAGCAGATTGGGGGAAAGGGTAGTCAGTATGCTTGCTATCTTGGAGTGGGGTGTAGGCAAGAGATGGGGAGAAAATTTGAACTCAAAATCTTGTGGAAATGAATGTTGAAAACTAATAAATAAATAAATAAACAAATAAATAATTTTTTTTTAAAGTGCCATCATGAGGTTATGAGAGTCTGAATCACAGAGAAACGAGAGAAAGGAATGGACATGGGAGTTTCAAAGGTACGCTAGAGAAGAATTGGCAAATGGGTAGATATGTACAGTGACTGAAAGGGAAGAGGTGAAGACACTGAGATTACCAACCTAGGTAACTGGGAGGATAGTGGTGTCCTCAACAGTAATACTAAAGCTGGAAAAAGGAGACGGTTTGGGACTGGGCTGGGGAAGATGAACTGGATTGGGTAGATATTTTTTAATTAAGTAAACTTTAAAGTAGGAGAGCTTGCTAAACAATTGTGGTAAAAAGAAAGTCTGGAGACAGCAGTGAGAAGTAACAAGTATTTCAACTGGCAATCCAGAACCAGTATGTCGGGGGTGTGTGAGTGTTGATGAGGATGCCTAGAGATACAGTGACGTCAGGTGGGTGACAATCTTACTGAAGGCTAGTAGATGAAAGAAGTGCCAGAGCAAGAGGTGCAGGATTTTGTTTACTATATGGAACAGTATTCCCACTGTCCATGTTGGAAGGAGTGGGCTGAAGAGATACAGATTTGCTGAAAGTTTAAGGGGGGCCAAGGGGGTGATGAGAGAACAGGAATTGGAGATTCAAGGTAGTTTGCTGTTATGTGTCCAGTGACTGAATAATACAAGGTTGGGGGGTTGGAGGGGGGAAACAAGTAGTGGGAGATTGTATAAGGGATAGAATTAGGTGGCAGATGAATAATAAGGTTTATGGACCTAAAGAGATTTTTTAAAAAAGGAACATACTGTAACAGTAAGTGGTGTGGTGAGCTAGGTTAGAGAATGTCTCTTTCTTTTTTTTTTAAAACTAACTTTTGTTTTATTTCAGCTTTTTTAGGGGGGAAGGTAGGGCAACTGAGGTTAAGTGACTGGCCCAAGGTCACATGGCTAGTTTTGTGTTAAGTGTCTGAGGCCGAATTTGAACTCAGGTCCTCCTGACTCCGGGGGCGGTGTTCTATTCACTTAGACACCTAGCCACCCCTGATAAGGTCCCTTTCAAGAGAGTAAAATAACAGGGTTTTCGGAGAAGTCCTGTCATTGCCTTCATGAGGTCGTTTCTCCAAGCCTTCCCTCTGTCCCAACGTGTTCACATCTAACCAGTTTAATATTTATTTGTTTCACTCGGAATCACGATTAGGGCTTTAGCAGGTCTTTCCTGAGCCTTTGGATAAATAGATCCGGTAACAACATTCCAGGTAAACTAGCCTTTCCTCGAACTCAGCATTCTAGCTTCTGTCCCTGCATTTTCACAGGCCTGGAATTTACTCTCTAGATGCTTCCATCATTCAGAATCTTTATTTTAGTTCCGGTGCCATCTCTTGTCTCTGAAGAAGTCTGAAGAGATGAAAAAAATGCTATGAAACACTATATATGCGGTCAGAGTGGTTTGATGTGTTCGTTAGTTTGCTAAACTGCTTTTCCTCCCGGTTTCATTCTTTTGTTACAGAGGATAGGTTGGCTGAATAGAATTGGAAGAGGGAGAGGGAGAAAGAGAAGGAGAGGGAGGGGGGGAGGGAGGAAAGGACGGAGGGAGGAGAGAGGGAGGGAGACAGATATTCCGAAACGAGGATGATGTAAAAACAAATCAATAGAATTAAAATTTTAAAAATGAATTGATTGAATTAGATTTCTAAAAGTCTCTCCCATCTCTAAATCCTACGAGCCCACGATTGGGAGAGGGGAACAGGAGGGTGGAATTACAGAACCCCCAAAATAAATTTTTTTTAAAGTCTCTCTTCATTGATTCTAGATTGGCTGGAAATCACTGGAACTCAAGCCCTTAGCACAAGCTGTTGAGGTGGAAGGGACAGAAGTGGAATTACACTTGCAGTCGCGGAGCCGGAGGCAGAACAAAAAGGAAATCCGGCATCCCGCCCATTCACTGAATATCACCTTTCCCTCCAGGATTTGCGGGCGGTGTTTAGCAACCCGCAGCCTCCAGTGGGGCTCCTAAACCTCAGCCTTGGCCCTCGCCCAGCAACTCTCCCAGGCTTTCCCAGGCTCCCGAGAGACAGATCTGAGGCAAGTGGCCTTTGTCGCAAGTGCTCCAAGAGCACACCAAGCCCCAGACTCAGCTTTGGCGCGGATAGGAAAAGGCTAGATTTTGCGGCTAAGCAGCTCCGGGTTGCAGGGCTAATCTTTCAGCTTTAGCCCTTCCCCCCTGCAAACTTTGGGCTGTTGTGACGGAAGCAGGAAGCAATTGCGTAGGATACAACCCCCCCACCCCCTCTCCCCTCCGACTTTGCAGGCAGTCTTCCGCAGGGAACTGTTTTGGGGACTTTGCCACCCTTCTCAGTGACCGTGGGTATTCCTGCAACTAAGTTCTTCGTGCCCCAGCCTGCGGGCAGCATCAGGCTTTCCCTGGAATCCTTGGGCAAAGGTAACTGCGTCTCCATTCCTGGCTTTATAAAACCGCGCCCCCCTCCCATCCCCAATGACACCCACTGGGATCTGAGAAGGAAGCATCCCCTCCCCCTTCCCTTGCACCTCTTTCTCAGATCAGGCACCTGTCATTTCCAGGGGAACTATCACTACGCTCCATTAATTGTTTATATTCTTAAGTTTTCTTGTGGGACCAGGAGGGGTTATTGTATGAGTATGTGTGTGGGCATGGGGAGGAGGTGGGGAGAGGGCGGGGTGGGGTGAAGATTTGTTTTGTTTGCCCTTAGAGGGCAGAACTAAGAGCTAGAGGTGGAAGCTTGTAAAAAGGTTGATTTCTACTCCATATATGGAAAAACTTTTCTAAAAATTAAATCTGTCCAAAAGAGGTCTGGAAGATAATGAGTTCTCCATCCCTGGAAATCTGCCAGCAGAATTTGGATGATCGTTCATCGGGGATGTCATAATCAAGATTCCTGCTCTAATGTGATTTATGCTAGAAAGTCTCTGAGGTCCCTCCCAACTAGATGCTGGGATTCTGCAAACTACTCCAGCAAGCAACAGCAAGAAGGACAGGAGTCTAGGAATCAGAGGACCCAAGATTGTGACCTGGAAGAGACCTCTAATACAATGCCTAGAATGGTTGTGACCTTCTCAAAGTCCTACAGGTAGCAGCTGGTCCATAGGCATTTATTAAGCACTTATTATACATGAGGCTCTGTGCTAAGCATTGAAGATGCAAAGAAAGGTAAAAGACAGTTCCGGCTTTTAAGGCGCTCACAGTCTAGTGGAGAAAGCAGCATGCAAATAATTATATCTGAATAAAATATATACAGGATAAATTAGAGGTAATGAACAGAAGGAAGGCATGAGATTTAAGGGGGGTTGGGTTTCTTGTAGAAGGTGAAATTTTAGGTGGGACTTCAAGGAAATGAGAAGATGGAGAGGAGGAGGGAGAGAATTCCAGGTAAAGAATATCAGTGACCATTAGATGAGTCTGGAGATGGGGAATCTTGTTTGAGGGACAGCAATGGGATAACTGGATTGAAGAGTGTGTGTGTGTGTGTGTGTGTGTGTGTGTGTGTATGTGTGTGTGTGTGGGCTGGGGGAAGTGAGGTCGTGGTGGTACAGAATGGTGTAAGATATAAAGGGCCAGGTTGTGAAGGGTTTCAAATGCCAATTTTCTATTTGATCCTGGAGATGATAGGGAACCACTGGAACTTATCGAATGCGGGAAGGGTGACATGGTCAGACTTGTGTTTTAGAAAGATTATTTTGACAACTGAGAAGAGAAAGGATTCAAGTAGAGAGAGACTTGAGGCAGGGAGACCAACAGCAGGCTATAGCCGGAGTCCAGGTGTGAGATAATGAGCGTCTGCCCCAGACTGACGGCTGTGTCGGAGGACAGAAAGGGGAATATATGTAAACCAAAAAAAAAATGGACCCCACATGTAATAAGAGTAAGGCCCCTAATATGGCTAGAAGAGAGGTGGAATAGACTTCTCTAAGCCTCTTCTCTCACCACCCTTCTCCATAGAAGACTTTCATTCTTGCCAGGAGGGTAGGAGGTTGGGGCCAAAGGCCATTCTGCTGTCTTCAGAGAGAGAGGTACCAGACCTCTTTGCTCCCTTAAATACTATTTATCCAGGGGATTTGATCAAGTTCCATCTAACTTCTTGATCGTTTTGTTACTTCGAGGGAAGGGGACCTTAAGCTCTACATCCAAAGTTTGATCCCTTTTCTATCTAATACCGGTGAATAGCAAAGAACCCCATTTTTCCAAATTGTTGCACAATAGAAACCAGAGAGGATATACATAGGAGAATAAAATATATCAGACAATAAAAAGTGAAGGAGCTCTCCCATTTGGATTGAGATAACTCAGTTCAGCCAAGAAGAAAGAGTCCGGGATCTTACTCAAGGGACAAATTCAATGAAGTCCCTACTGTAGCAAGTTGGGACTAGGGACATGATGGAGACTACTACCTACTTTCGTATTTTCCTAGAGTCTCCTTCAGCAACCTGAAGTGAGGTTGACCTCTTTCATCTTCTCTCAAATCTGGAAGCCAGGAGTACCTAAAGTGACTCAACACCAGAAAAAGACTTGAAGCTTGACCAATCCCAAAGGGGATTGGTTGCCTGAAGAGTCCTCACAAGGGACTGGGGTAAAGGCTGGAGCTCTTTGCCTCTTGCCACCTCTACCCCACCCCTCCCACCAGGCAGGGCATTCATCTCTACTAATAAGGATGAGTCCTGTACCAGTAGGCCTTTAGACAAAGTTTACGTTCACAGGAGATGTTATGAAAAAAATTCGACCAGATTTGGATGGCAAGGAGGGGGAGAAGGGGAGAAGGTAAGAGAGGATAAGGAGTTCAGGATGCTACCTAGCCAGGATTTAAATCCACTTCTGCTAAATCCTTTCCAGTTTACTTTCCACTTTCTTTCTTCGGGGATTTCTCTTAAACCTCACAATATTGCATTGATATGTGCCTTCTTCCCAATAAGCTTTACAATGAGATATGTAAAGAGACTTTCTGGCTCCTCAGCGCATTGTCATCAAAGAAAAAAAAGGCTAAATGAGGGTCTGAGGTTAACAGGAAAATTTTAATAAGCATGTTTTTTTTTCTTATCTAGCTTTTAGCCTACCCCATTCATACAGAAGCTAATAACTAAGTTATTGTCTATAAAATGCTTATTAAAACATTTTTTATGTATCATGGGTTTTTATACTGTGAGTCCAGTCATATATCTCACACCTTGTTATATTGTGGTATACAGTACATTCCAGTAATTCAATTCTCCAAACATTTATTAAGCAGGTTCTGTTTTAAGGCCCTGTTTACAATCTAATAGGAAAGAGAAAATATGCTCAAATATCTATGACTACTAAGACCTTCCTTTTGGCTTGAGTTTTAATCTGCTAGTAAAAGGCAATGATTCTTTGGAGGTAACACTTAAAATTAATTCATTCTAAGGTATAAATAAGAATCCTCAGATCTTTTCTGCGTTCAGTTCTAATAGAGATGGTAACAAAGAGGAAGAACGTTGAGGGAGAGGATCAATCTGGATTTGAACCATCATTCTGTTGTCTAACATTTATGGGACCTTGGGCTAGTCACCTAACCTCTCTCTTCAATTGAAAATCCTATGATCTAGAGGTGGGTGTGTCATAGAAATCAGATTGGGGGACCAAAACCAGGTTTTTTCCCCCTACTCCAAAGCTTTGCTCAGGTCAGTTTCTCCCTCATACTTAGTTCACTAATGCTTGCTTTTTAACAAGATAATAAATTACCAAGTAGCATCACTGGCAAAAGAGAAGCAAAAGAGACAAAATAAAAGATTCAGCCCCCTATTAGAAAGAGGTGGCTTTGGCTACATCTCAAGAGTCATATGCAGTATGGCTTTGAGAAGAAAAAATTGCCAAAATTAAAACTTTACCTCTTCACCTCCAGAATGCTATGATCATCACCACCACCACCACCACCATCATCATCATCATCTTTTATGTAGCACTTCCTATGTGCCAGGCAGGCACTGTGCTAAGTTTTTGAATGAAGACAAATATTCGGTTATTCTTCCCTTTCTTCCAGCTAGGTGGAAGGAGAAACCAAAAAGAAAAGTTTCCAGTAGTCAAAGTAAATAAATATCTTTTCCAGTGCCTTTCTGCAATATGTTTCTTTGCTTTAAGCATTAATAAGGTGTAATAATATATATTATGAAAGGCAGTATAGCAGAATGAATAGATGGCCAGCCCTGGCAGCCAAGAAAACGTGGGTTCAAGCCTCCCAAATATAGAATAAGGTACTTACCTCTCAGTGCCTCAGGGCAACTCCAATATAGAAGTCATAGACAAATTGCCAATCTACAAGGGTGAAAGAAGTTTTCCCTACTGGGAATCTTTCAAGTGAAATATTAAAATACTCAGTTGGATCTGTGATCTCCTTGAATGGATTTGTTCTTTATTCATACCCACCTACTTCCTTTCCTTGTTTTTGTAAATAATTTATGTAATATTGGAATTGTTTCTTGACTGATAGATGTTTCTTCTAAATTCCTCTAATTCTGTTTTCCCCCTCTTTGGGAATTCCATTATGGCTCGTTCAATTTCTTTTTCTGAGATTGGGTTATTAAAATTTTCTCTTGTTCTCTCAGTCTTGGTATTTTACATTTTTGTAAATATCCATGCTTTTCATGTTATTAGTTTTATTAGTAAGTGATTACAAAATAATTTCTAATAATTTCCTTTGTTTTCTTTTCATCTGTTGTGATTTTTTTCATTTTTAAGCACAGTAACTTGGTTTTCTTTTTCAAATCAGTTACCAGTTTATGTCTTACTAGTTTCTTCAAAAAAATCAGTTTCTAGTTTTTCTTATCAATTCAGCATTTTTATTTTCTCAATTTTATTTCTTTTTGGATTTCCAGAATTTATAGTTTTGTATTTAATTGAATTTCCTTTGTTGTTTTTCTTGTTTGTAAAGTTGTACACCCAGTTCATGGATGATATATAATTTTCTCCTTAAGGACTGCTTTGACTGTATCTCAAAAGCTTTTGTATGTTGATATTTTCTTTGATGAATTTATTCTTTGACCTATCATATAAGTTTGAATCTTTTCTTCAAGTGCCCTTTATTCAATAATTTTTTTAATTGTATTTTGGTCAGTAAATGATGTATTCAGTATTCTGGGTTGGTTTTTTTTTTTTTTGCTTACATTTATGAGGTTTTTATGCCTGAGCGCAGATTTTTTTAAAATGTGGCATGTAGAATTGATGTCACATATATGTATACACATACATATATATGCGTGTGTATGTATACAGACAGACAGACATAGGCACATATTCTTTTTTTCCCTATTCAGCAATAACCATAGATCTATTTATCAAATCTAACTTTTTTGAAATCCTATTCAGATCCTTAATTTCTTTCATGTTTACCTTTTTGTTAGATTTGTCTAGATCTAAGGGAGGCATATTGAGATCCCCAGCTATTTTAGCTTTGCTATCTGGTTTTCCCTATCATCCGATTAACATTTTCCTTTAAATACTTAGATGTTATGCCTATGTGTGTATGTATATATGTATATGTAGTATTTATATTATTTTATAATCTATGATCTTTATGTATA
Organism: Pseudochirops corinnae; assembly: GCA_028646515.1. Classification (NCBI taxonomy): domain Eukaryota; kingdom Metazoa; phylum Chordata; class Mammalia; order Diprotodontia; family Pseudocheiridae; genus Pseudochirops; species Pseudochirops corinnae. The sequence continues at coordinate 404,298,157 of CM053585.1, forward strand.
ATGTAGTTTTCCTGCTAATCTTTTTTTTTTCTTTAAGCCATGGCAGGTTTTTACTGCTCCTTTATCTGAGATCATGATTGTGGCATCTGCTTTTTAAAATTTGCCTAAGGCATAATAAATTCTGTCTCAGTCCCTCATTTTAACTCTACGTGAATCTTTATGTCTCAAGTGTATGCCTTACTAACAATATTTTGGTGGAGTCTGTTTTCTAATCCATTGTTTCCCTAAGTTCTATGAGTATAATCATTCAAGTTCACAGTTATGATTGTTAATTGTGTATTTCCTGCCATAATATTTTCTTTTACTTTATCCTCTCTTTGTCTCCTATTCCATTCTTTACAAGAAGGTGGCAAAAAACCCAAAGAATGTGATCAACACTAGTAAACTATAATCGAGGTGGTCTGCTCCTACTCCTCTGAATCTCCTTCCTTCCCCTAGTCAACACTGTTATGATTGGTTCTTGTATTTTTTTCTCATTTTAATCCTGCCTTTGAAGTTGAAGTTTGTTTTCCTGTGAGTCTTCCCTCTCTCACTCCGCACTCTTGCATGGTATGAGCAGGCCCTCTCTGGTCCTGTCCCCTTTATAGTCTGGCTATCATTGTTGCTATCTGATTAAGGTTCTAGATGATGTGGCTGGGACTCTGAGTCTAACCCTCTCTTGCCTTTTGTCTTTTGCCTTCTTTCCTGTCAGCTCAATGCAGATATTTGACCTAAGCCTTTCTCTGTATCCCTTTCCTTGTGTAATTTCCAACTGGAAGTTGTTTTAATTTCTTCTTAGGCCCTTATGTTCCTACTTGGATGTTGATCTTAGATCTCCTAGAAGGCCCTGGACAGTATGCCTAGTAGTTGGAACTGGCATTTTCTCCTAATATACTTCTGCTTAAGGACTCCACCCTGACTTCCCAGGCAGTGTCCTGCAGAGGCTAGCTCTGCCTCACCCTATATCTTCAGCTTTCCAGGGCTGAGATCCCATTGGTTTCTGGCCCCAAATACTAGAGCTCACCCTGACTTCCTTCTCTCTTGGAGTAGCTCTAGCATCAGCACATTTTAGGCCCCCCTTGAAGGTTCTCACTTGGAATGCCTGCAGCTTTCATGCCATTTACCAGAGCTGTCTTCTGACTCTCCTGTCCAGCCCCTGGTCATCTTATTGTGAGGTCTTGGACTAGATAGAGATTACTTCTGTTTCTCCTTAGCTTTCTTGATCATTGCTATTTTTGATGCTTTTTTTTGTCAGAGTTCATGTGGGAGAGCTGGACTCCTCAATGACCCTTCACATCATTATGTTAACCAGAAGTTCTCTCAATGGTTACATACTTACCATGAGCCTTTCCATTGCCCTCTACAGGATATATCAATTGCCAATCTTTAGGAGAGCATTGCACTCAATGTTTCATAGCCATGTAGAAACGTTGGTAGAATGATGATATGTCCCTTAGTTTCTTTTTTTTT
>CM053585.1:404300105-404362876 GCA_028646515.1 Pseudochirops corinnae
GAGAAATTTTACCTGCTGTATTTCCAGAGTATAGTTCAATAAAATTAGAAATAAATAACAATAATATGAATATACTACATAGAACTAAATGGAAAATAAAAACAACTAAAAAACAATAATTATGATAAAGAAGAAAATAAAAATTATTGAGCATTTAAAAGAGACTGTCTTCAATAGTTTCACATCTCAAAATTGATGGAATACTGGTAAAACAGTTCTTCCAAGCAAAGTTTTATCCTTGAGTGTCTAGATTAATATGAGAAGAGGAAAAGATAAATTAATTAGGCCCATACCTAGAAAAGGAACAAAGTAATATTCTATAGGAGAGTTAAAAAGAGAGAATAAAGTTAAAACTAAAAGTCAATAAAATAGGAGATGAAAGAATAACTACAGTGATAAATAAAACCAGCTTTTTAAAAGAATACCAGTAAAACTGATAAACCATTAGCAAATTTAATTTTTCTTTTTTTATATAGTTTTTTAAAATTTATTATTATTTTTTGCTTTTTGGAGGGGGAAGGCAGGGCAATTGGGGTTAAGTGACTTGCCCAAGGTCACATGGCTAGTAAATGTTAAGTGTCTGAGGCTGGATTTGAACTCAGGTCCTCCTGACTCCAGGGTTGGTGCTCTATTCACTGTACCACGTAGCTGCCCCAAATTTAATTTTTCTAAAAGAGAAGAGGAAACAATTAATGAGGAAGTTGCAAAGAGGCAGATTTGGGCTCCATATAAGGAAAAGCTTCCTAATACTTAGAGCTATGGAAAAGTATAAGAGACTGCCTCAGGAAGCAGTAGGTTTCTCTTCAATGGAGCTCTTCAAGGCAAGTCTAGATAACCACTTGTGGTGGATATTGTGAGAATTATATTTCAGTTATAGCTTGTACAACATGTTCACTGAAGTCTCTTCCAACTTTGAAATTTTGTAATTCTGTGCAGAAAGAGGTAATGAAGTACTATGCAAAGAGTAATGGATTTGGAGTCAGAAGACCTCAGTTTAAATTCTGTCTCTGAAACTTACTGATGTGACCTTGGACAAGTTATTTGTCCAATATCTCAGTTTCCTCATTTGTAAAATAAAGTACTCATTTATTAAGTGCCTACTCTGTCCAGACGTGAACTAAGTGCTTTACAAATATTATTTCACTGTGGTGAGATAGGTACTGTCATGATCCCCATTTTATAGTTTAGGAAACTGAAACAGAGGGTAACTAATTTGTCCGGGGTCATTTAGCAAGTAAATTGCCTGAAGCTGCATTTGAACTGACATCTTCCTGACTCCAGAGGTAGCCACCTAGCTATGTCTGTCTTACAACAGTCCTGCCCGTACATCCTCTGGATCCCCAGGCATTGACATCTCCCCTTTTGCTTACTCACCCCAGATCCCCAAGTATTGCCATCTGATTTGCCAGTACACTCTAAAGATCCCTAGGTCTTGCAATTTGTTCTGCTCTTGAACCCTCCAATAAGTGTTGTCTCCCCATCAAGTGGATGTCACTTTATTTCCAGTTTTTTGTTACCACAAGTGAATAAAGTGTATTAACCTACTAGTATATCATAAATCAATTAAGATAGATCAGCATGAGAAATATAAACAAATCTAGAAAGACCATTAAGAATTAGTGCAAAGGAAAAATATACCATGAGAACAGAGTACACACAAATTACAGCCATATAAAAGGACTAAGTGATTGAGAGTGAATGGATAAGCAAAACTGATGGAGACTTAGAGGAAATTACTGACATTATTATGGATATCTTATGAGTTAAAATTAATCACTCAAATCTAAGTGTTGCAAGTTTATTTAGTTTTTACTGACATTTAGTTCTAAATTTATAATAATGATAAAAATAAACAACAAAATTCACTTATAAAAGGAAAGGAAATGATTTAACTGTCTTGGTTGTGAACAAAGATGATCATGTAAGAATATAAAATACATGTGCTTCTTCTTGCTCAGTCTGCCATAGTAATATATAAGAAATTGCATATGTTTACTGACTTACGTAAAATATTTAATTTGAAGTATTTCATTGTAGGGAACAAAGAGTGTAATCTGATCATCTTTGATGGCCGAAAGACAACTAAACAACCAAATTGCTACTTGTTTTATTGCCCCAGTGAAGAAGCTTGTCCATTGAAACCAGCAAAGGGAATTATGACCTATAGGATACTGAAAGGTAATGTAACTTTTTAAAGAAATTAAATAAGTCATTCATATCTGTTATTACTTTACTATTTATCTTTTTATTTGATTTAAATCCCCAACTATATCAATTTAACTTGTATGTTGCTTGATTCTTTAAATTGAGAAGTGGTACATATTTGTTATTCATTGTCCCATCTATCAGTAGGTAATATCTTCTTCTTTCAGTGTTTTCTAGTTTGAATTCCACTTTATAAGATACCATTAGTATCATTTGTATTTTTTTAAACTTGCACTTGTATATTCTATTTTAGATCAAACTTTTAAATTTCAATCTTGCTATGACCTTCCTACAACTTTTTCTTTTAATGGAATAGCTCAAAACATTCACATTTATAAGCAATAATTCTGATTTGTCTTCTGACATAACCTTATTGTTCTTGATGTTTTCTGGATATATTGAAATCTATTTTAGTCTCCGCTGTCTGTTTCAAATATTATAACTAATTAACAAAATATATTATATTTATTTGGGTTTTTAGATGATTATTATAATTCCATTAAATTTAACTCCCTTTGACTTTGGGATTTTCAGCTTTCTCTTTTGACACTTATCATTGTTTTTTCTCATTTGTGTTAAATGTTTTTTTAGTAAATGTAAGTATATTTTAGTGTTCTTTATATTTTGTGTCAATCATAATACTTAATTTAAACCCAAACTCTAATTTGATTATTTCTATTACAGTTAGAAAAATGTGATGTCCCTTATTATATAGATAATGTATATTATGTACATATATAAAATATTAACTAAAAAAAGCTCAGAGCATTTTATTATTTTGTTAGGAACTTACTTGGAGTGCTTCATTTACAGCTTTTGAATATCTCTTTATGTTATACATTTTTAAAAATTAACTTTTGTTTATTTTTAGTTTACATCATTTGTTTCCACAAGATTTTGAGTTACAAAATTTTCTCCCCATGTTTCCCCTACCCACCACCCCAAAATAGCAATCCCATGTTTACTCCCTGCCCCCAATCTTCTCTCTCTTATTATATCCTCCCCCATCACCCTCTGACTTTCTGGTAGGCAAGATGGATCTCCTTACTCCAGTGCCCGTATATCTTAATTCCCAGTTACATGTAAATAATAATTTTATACCTATGTGTATGTACATATATATGTATATATATATGAAATGTTATACATTTTTAAGGGTAAATTTTCCTAAGTCTCATTTTTCTATCAAATATATTCTTTTACTTTCAAACATGATACTTGTAGGTTATGTGTTTTAGGGATTAAATCCTATTTTCTAATATGATTTCTGCATATTTTTGTTGAAGATTCATAGTTTTTGTAGGTTTTAGAAAGTCTAATATTACTCTAATTTTAAAAATATAATTTCTTTTTTGATGTATAGATTTTTCCCCCCATTTCTTTGTGATTCTGAAATCTAGAAATTATACATCTTAGTTAAAAGTACTCCTTGTTGGAAGGACACCTGTATTCTTCATTGCAGTGCTGTTTGATGTTGTCTCCCTGAAAAACTTTCTCTAATTAATAACAATAGCTAGTATTTCTGTAACTCCTTATTTTTTATTAAGTTTTTAAATTTCCAGTTCCAAATTCTTTCCCGTCTTCTTCCCCTTCCTCCACCCATTGAGAAGGCAAGAATTACAGTATCAATTGTGCATATGAAGTCATGCAGAACACATTTCCACATTAGTCATGTTGAGGTAAAATAAGAAAAAAAGAAAAAGAAAAACTATGGTTCAATTTATACTGAATTCATTAGTTCTCTCTTTAGAAATGGATAATATTTTTCATCATGAGTCCTTTGGAACTATGGTGATTTATTGTATTGGTCAGAGTTACTAAGTTTTTCACAGTTGATTATCTTTACAATATTACAATATTGTTGTCACAATTGTTCTCTAGAGTCTGATCCCCTCATTCTGCATCAGTTCTTTTTTTTTTTTTTGAGGGTAGAAGGCAAGGCAGTTGGGGTTAAGTGACTTGCCCAAGGTCACATAGCCAGTATGTGTCAAGTGTCAAACGGATTTGAACTCAGGTCCTCCTGATTCCAGGGCCGGTGCTCTATTCACTGTGCCACCTCGCTGCCCCTGCATCAGTTCTTAGAGGTCCTCCCAGGTTTTCATCATTTCGTATAACACAATAGTATTACATCACATTCTTATACTATAACTTGTTCAGCCATTTCTCACATGATGAGCATTCTCTTAGCTTCTGATTCTTTGCCGCCACAAAAAAGAGCTGCTATAAAATTTTTGTACCAGATTCTTTTCCTTTTTCTTTGTTGCTAGTATTGTTGTTGGGTGGTTTGGGGTTTGTTTGTTTTTTGGAGGGGGAGCGTATAGACCTCGTAGTGCCATGCACACTGTTATAGCCCTTTGGACACGGTTTTGGACAGGTTAGACTAGCTCACATCTCTGTCAACAGTGCATTTAGCGCACTTGTTTTTCCACATCCCTTCCAGCATTTGTCTCCTTAGCCAGACTGATAGGTGTGAAGTGGTACCTCTGAGTTGTTCTAATTTGCATATCTCTATTAGCCATTTTGAGCATTTTTCACATGATTATATATACCTTTGATTTCTTCCTCACATCCCTTGACTGATCATCAGCTGGGGAATCTATGCCTCTTTAAAGTTTGCAAAGCACTTTACGTACATTATCTTACTTGATCCTCACAGCTTCCCTGAGAGGTCAGTGCTATTATTGTTCTTACTTCACAGTCGAGGAAGCCGGTTCAGCGATTTGCCTGTGGTCACATAGCTAGTAAATGTCTGCAACTACACCACCTAACTGCCCATTAGTTAATTAATAGAATGTCTGGTTTTCTTTTCATTATATTTTGGTAGTACAACGAATCTGATATTTCCTTTTTCTTTATTTCCAAATCTATTACTTTATCCTTAGTGTCCATAGTTGATTTTTTTTCAGTATTATTTTATCTAATCTTGTTCTGAAGTTTAATTTTTGATGCCTAGTACTCTTTGCTTGACTTTCTTTATTCTGTTATGTTTCACTTTACTGAGGTTTTTAGTTCTTAGATGTTACTTTACAGTTTCCTTTATTGTTCCTTCATCTCTTGTAATATGTTTCTTTTATTGAATTGGAGATGTTTTTTAAAATTTATTCTATACATTTGTGATCCAGTTTACTGAATCATTCTTCCATTCCTCCACTAAAGGTTCAACATGTTTTTCTGAAGAAATTTTATCTCTAGGATCTCTTATTTTATGAAACTTATTAGTTGTGTAACAGTTTTTAAATTTCCTATTGAATATTTCTGTTCAGAGATGAGAATGGTAGAAGGGGTAGAAGAAGGGTAAAACACATTACTTAAGTATGTTAAATATGGTATTGAAGGACACTGCCTTGGAGTAGGAAGCAGAGAATCCTCTCATCATTAATGGGGGGGGGGGAGGAATTACAGTAGCATGAGAAAATCAGAACAGGAAATCCATCTTCCCCCATTTTTCTTCAGCTGGATAGGGAATCCTTTCAGTGTTAGGAAGGGAAAAAAATTCTTTTCACTTTATGGAGTGTCAAAAGGCTAGCACTAGGAATTTTTTAAGCTGAAATAGAAATGGGGAGGTAGCAGAGGAGAGTGAAGATGGGAATCTCAGTGCTAAGGTTTTAGGGTTAAATTTGGGAGGAATTAAGGTCAGAAAATTTAGGATTAGGATTAGGGACATTATTTTAAGAGGCATTTATGTTAAGGTTAGGGATAGGAATTAGGGCTAGTATTAGAATTAGCTTTATTCTTTGGGGAATTATAGCTAGGTTAGAATTAGATTTATTGGGAGATGTAAGGAAAGGTGATATCGGAACTGAAGATTAAGAGATCTAATCCCTGATCAACATCCATAGGCAACATTTACACAGAAACTCCTCTAATACTGGCTCTGTATTTGTTGACTTAGAGTTATGTATAGTAGGAGAATGACCTTCCTAATACTATTGTCCCATAAGAAATAATGAGCAGGCAGATTTTGGAAAAACCCAGAAAGACTTACTCTCTGATGCTGAGTGAAGTGAGCAGAACCAGGAGAACATTGTATACAGTTAACAGCAACATTGTGCAATGACCAACTTTAATAGACTTAGCTCTTCTCAGCAATACAATGATCTAAGACAATTCCAAATGACTCATGATGGGAAATGCTATTCACATCCAGGGAAAGAACTGTGGAATCTGAATTCAGATTGAAACATACCATTTTCTCTTTTTATTTTTTTCATTCTTGTGGTTTTTCCCTTTAATTCTGATTCTTCTTTCACAACATTTCTAATGTGAAAATAAGTTTAATATGATTGCACATGTATAGCTTATATCAGATTGTAGGGAGGGAGAAAAAAATCTGGAACTAAAAATCTTATAAAAGTGAATGTTGAAAACTAAAAAAATAAATAATAAATTCTGATTTCTATGACAGAGAGATAGAGAGACACAGAGAGAGAGAGAGAGAGAGAAAGAGAGAATGAATGACCTTTCCTAGCTCATGGTCCTTTCCCCAAAATGGGTGGAGAGATGGGAGGTAATGAGTCATTCTGTTTGGTACATAAAGAGTAGTAACATACCTGAACTGTGCAGCAGTACAATATAGATCCAAAAGAAAAAACTATCATCAGGAATCTAAATGGCACAGTGTCTAGTGTGGGACTTGGGGTCAGGAAGACCTGAGTTCAAATGCAAATTCAGATACTTAATCACTGTGGGAGCCTGGGCAAGTCACTTTAGCTCTCTTCCTCAGTTTCCCTAACTATAAAATGGGTGTAAAAATAGCACACCCCCCCCCGAATTGTTTTGACTACAAAATTATATAATATTTTAAAGCATTTATAAACCTTAAAAGTACTATAAAAATGCCAGTTATTATTATGCTTATAATATTTCTCTTTCTCTGGGTAATTTTTACCTTTCCCCCTGTTTTCCTCTCTTTCCTTTTCTTTGCCTCTATTCATCCTTCCCTTCTCTCCTTCCCCCTTTCTTCTCCCCACTGTAGGATGGGGATGTAGTTAGTTGTTGCTTCTATTCCCTTTATAGGATTTTGGCATAGCTGGGTCCCTTATCTTCTTGCTATTCAACCATCTTGCAGAAATTTTTTTCTCAGGTTACACATTTTGTACTCCTTTAAAAATATGTATTAAGGGTATTAAATTATGTAAAGATTTCCACAAAATTCAGACAAGTGGAGAACAGGAAAATCCTACTAGTTGAAATCAAGTGAATTAGGAAACCATGGAAGAAAATTTTGTCACTTAAGGTTTTTGAATGGTATTTCATTTTCATTTTCCAAGAATATGTATACACACATACCTATTCCTCGATTAGAAGCTCTTTAATGAAAACATTTTTGGAACTCCTCTTTGAAGAATAAGAGAATAATTGGAATCATTTCATAGCCTCCAAATACATTTGTATATATTTGATATATTTGATTTTTTTTAAAATCCATCATAGTCATACTTTCAGTTGTCTGACATCAAATTAAAACAAAACCCAGAGGCTTCTACTGTGAATATTTACTGGATACTTTCTTAAATATGAGATTTTTATAATCCTGCTAGTTTACCATCTCCAACCTAGCTCCTGCCTCTTTCCACCTCTCCCCCAAAACAAAAATTGGTTGTTTGGTTTTGTTTTATTTGTTTTTTACATTGAAAGGAAGTAAAGTCAGAATAAATGAAGTCAGGATTGTACTAGATGGCCTTTGAGGTCCTTTCTAATCCAGTGATTTAACAGGGACTGTTTTTGCTTTCTCTTTACATCTCTAGCAATTAGCAGAGTGCCTGGCACATATTAAGCACTTAACACACGTGTGTTGATTGACTGATTGATTTGGTGAAGGCAACGTGCAACCAGCTGTTTGTGTGTTTAGGCTATTTGCAAGTCAGGTGTAAAAAGAATATTGGGAAATTGTATCCCTGATTCAAGGAAAAGGGACGGTGGAATATGACCGTTCCTACCTTATTTAGGATTAAAGATTAAAGATTTCTCTTCCCTTTTCAGTCCAACCATATCTGTCATACAAATATTTAACGGCTTTTTATAAACTTCTTCCCACTTCTCCCCACTGGAGGATAAAGATGTAGTTAGTTGTTACTTGTATTCCCTATATAGGATTTTGGCATAGCTGGTTCCCTTATCTTCTTACTATTCAACCATCTTGCAGGAATTTTTTCCTTAGGTTACTCTTTTTGTATTCCTTTAAAAAATATGTATTCAGGAAATTAAATTATGTAAAGTAAAAACGTTGAGTCAGAACGAAAGTGCCATCAAATTTTGAAGACTCTCCAGTCATTTATCAATGGGTTTTAATTATATATTGTGTTCATACTTCCTGACATTAGTGAAAGATTTCCCCACTCTTTCTTCTAGCCCTTTGCTTACTCAGGTTAGTTCTATGGCAGGGCCACACTACTTCCTTGTTCCCATGAAATCTCATTTTCCTTTACAATCTGTGAATGTCTCTGTTTTATAGATTGATAAATGGTTACCTTGTTAAGCCTTTTTAGCAAGAAAATTCTTAAGTACTTTTTTATTTTCTGTATACTTCCAGATTTTTCTCCTTTGCACAAAGCTGATTTACCACATCCAGATGCAACCCCAAAGAGTTATTACTGGACTGGAACATCTTCACAAGAAGTCATGGACCCTGCACAGCTCACAACCCAACTGAACCATACTAATATTTTGCCAAAAGCTACAGTTTCTCAGAAGCTTGAATTACAGGATAACTTGGGGAAAGCATTAAATAAGAGTAATGAATTAAGTTCTCAACTTCCTGTATATAAAAATAAAGGCCGTACTCAGAGCTCAGAGCTTTCCTCACCACAAAAAGTAGCTAATATGTTGTCTGAAAATGTAGTTGTATTTCCGTCTAAGGCAGCTGCTACATCTCAATCCATTGTCCCCACTGCTCCAGTACCTGGTACTTTGCAATCTACTATCCCTCCTGTGATGCCTTCTACAATTTCCCAGCAATTAGTTGTTCCTTTAAAAGTTACCACTGAGCCTCAATCTGTTTCTTCTACTACTACTGCTACTATCCCACAGTCCCCCACTCCCACAATTTCTACAGCTTTTACAACCACTACAAACCAGCCTACCATAATGACAAAAATAGCTTCAACTACAATGCCCAGTGAAGCTACAAGCATGAAAATCACCTTAGAAACAGTACAATTTAAAGAAACCACCAATTACCCAATTTCTCACAGTGGTGATTTTAAGTACTCTTCTGCATTTCCATCATCAAATACCGATTCCTTTGCTGTAAATAAAATTGTTTCCCATGAAAATGGGAGGCTTGGTTTAGGCAACCCCCCACTCAATAATGTTCCAAGAAATAGATTTCATCTTCAGTTTGAAAAGTGGACACTCATAGGCACATTGTTCTGTGGATTGTTGTTTTTGGTAATAGGTCTCATATTACTGGGGAGAAAGCTGTCAGAATCCCTTCAGAGAAAAAAATATTCCAGGCTAGATTACTTGATCAATGGAATCTATGTTGATATTTAAAGAGAAAAGTGCCTTTGATTCTTAGCTAAGCAACTAGAAAACCCAAATTATTCCTTATTTGTTAGCTTCCAGAAGATTACATTTTAGAGGAAAAAAAAAAGAACAGAAACTGAACCAGTTAACACCAGAAATTTGACTAAAATATTGAGTATTTTAAAATGCTACTAAAATATCACAGAACAATTAGTATATTTAGAAAAAAACTAAGTTATGGAAGAAAAAATTCCGTGACTTTGAGATCCTAATAAAATGATATTTCTGATTCCAGATAAGATCAACTTTGTCATGAAGGTTCTTTGAATATAATTACATGTTTTTGTATTAGCTTTTAAACACTATATAAAAAATTTGAACATTATACCACTTAGATTTGTTTCTAATCAGGAATTAAATAAATATGTTGATCCTGAGAAGTGTGTCATCATGTCCAATTCTATATCTTTTAAAGTTATCCCTATCAGTCAAGTTATTAATTAGTTAAAATTTGTATCATGTTTTAATAAGAAATATATCTAATTGTACACTATGATAGATTCCTAAAAGGTCAGTTTGCAGGCTAACTCTGCTTTATTACTTGCCAAAAGAGCTTTTGGGGCCATTTCAATGTATGGTAGTCAATGGGCTACATAAATTTCTTCTAGCTTACTTGAGTGTATTATTTCATTGGGAAAATAAAAAGATTTCCAGTTTTGTATGTGGTCTAACATCATTCACTTGGATGCTTATGAATTTTTAATGTAAACTTCATCAGATGTCATAAAATGGTAGACTAATGTGGAAGTGATGTTATAAATTTGATCCAAATTCCTAAATTTATAAGTAAGAAAAACCTAAGGAAGTTAATTGAATTGTCCAAAGTAATATAGCCAGTAAGTGGCAGAGTGGGAATGAAAACAGAGATCTGACTCCAAATCCATTCCTCCTTCAACTATACCATGCTGCCTCTCAATTTAAACTTTTGGGGAACTATGTGGCAACAGTTAGTTGTGTGATCTTAGAGTTGTGACTTCACTTCTCTGGGTCTCATTTATAGGATGAGACAGTTGGAATCTACTAGACATTTTAAATCCAAGATGGTGACCCTAAATTCAAGTCATATGGCTCTTCACAGGAAATTTGATCAACAAATTTTTGTTTAGAAAAACAAAGATTTAGATAGAGTTAAATACTTTAGTGAAATAAACTTGAAGCAAATATGTAATTTGAATTTGAGACTGCCAGACTAGATAACTTCCAAATTCCCTTCTAACTCTTCTTCTACAATAGAAATAATGTTCAGGGCTTAAAAAACCCTGATTCTTAATTTGTTGGCATGCTTTGATTCTGATGAATACATTAGTGTATACTGCTGTTTATATAAAATGCTTTATCAGGAAAATTTTGTCATGAGTGAAGTGTCTTGCCTATTTTTAATCTGTAAATACATATTAAAACTTTCAATCATGAACACTAGAGGACAGTAGTATAATAAGTACAGTTAAGAGCACAAGGAGGAAACCACTCAAATGAAACCTATTCCTTTTCTTCTCTATATGGAGCTCACAGAGGAAAGAAAACTTGTTTACTTACAGCTAAGACCCAATTAGTGTGAATAAGGAATTCCATGAAGTAGTCACATTATTTGCATTCATGCTGTATTTCAAACAAAACTTTCAAACTATTTTTCAGCTAAATGACTTGATACAGATATTCACTGGCTTTTTGTAAACATAAAAGCAATTTCATGAAATAAAAAGTTGAATAAGAACAAAAACATCATTGAATTTTCGTCTCTTCTGTGATTTGTTTGTGTATTTGAAGAGTGTAGTAAGTATAAATAAATCCTGCTGTTGTCACGAATGAAAAGTTTCTTCACTGTTTCTCGCAACATCCTGGCTAGCCTGATCAATTCTATGCTATTGAAAGAAGGGACAACCCAGTAGCTCTTATGATTTTCTCTGCTTGGTATCACTACCATAGAGGTAACAGTCCTTGTTCCTCCCTAGGGCAGGACTTCTATGAATAGATTCCAGAGGATTTGTCAACTGGATAGGGGGAAAATATTTCTTTATTCAATGTGATTGTTTTCTCTATAATTCAGTGCTGGATCTGGAATTGGGAAGATCTGAGTCCAAATCCTACTTCAAACATTTATTAGCTATGTGTCCTTGGGCAAATCACTTAACCTCTATTTTCCTCAGTTTCCTCAACTGTAAAATGAAGATTTACCTACCTCCCACGGTTATTGTGAGGATCAAATGAGGTAATATTTTGAAAGCACTTAGCATAGTGCCTGGCACATAATAAGTGCTTTAAAAATGCTAGATGTTACTATTATTAAAAGTTATTTGGAACAGTCTGAAAATTTCAGCAGACTGCCTAAGGAGTTTATGATACCCTCAAAAAATATTGAGAACCCCTGCCTTGGAGACAGATGAAACAGAGAATTGCTTTTTTCTTTAGATACAATGTGACTAGATTCCATTAGATTTAAATGATAGGTAGAATCATGGAAACAATGAACATAAACTTGAACAGTCTTCAATAGTGGAGGATAGAAGAGTCTGATGTGCTGTGGTCCATGGGGTCATGAAGGGTCAGACACAACCGAATGACAAAAACAACAGTTCAGAGGGTCATCGCTCTTACATAAATAGAGAAAACTTCTTTCCAGCTCATCTGTGTCAGAGAACATTTTGCAATACAGACACACACACACACACACACACACACACACGAGCAGCATGGTGAAATGGAGAAGATATTGGATTTGAAGTCAGAAGACCTTGGATTCAAATCCTAATTCTGCTACTTACTACCTGTAGAGACGATGCTAAATTGTTTCATTTTCCTAAATGCCCATTTCCTTATGTGTAAAATGAGGGAGTTATGGGACTTTCCTTGGCTCCCCAACATCCTCTCCAAAAGAGGAACAGAAAAACCAGAGTAAAAGATTAACAAAAAATCTTGATGAGAAAATCGTATCACAGAAAATAAAATAGATTTCAGGGAACTGGATAAGCAAGATAAATAAATAAAGTTCTCTACATATTATATATTAAAGGAACAGATGAGAAAATACCAAAGAAAAATAGTGGAACAATGCCAACAAAAATTCTAGAAGCAAAACTGGATCTATCTCATTGACAATTCAACATGGATGAAAAGTTTACTAAGAAAAACCAAGAAAAATCTGACATTAACAAAGATGAAATTTAAATAGATGGAGCAATTTATTAAATGTTTACCAAGTACTAAATACTGTGCTAAATGCTGTAAATATAAATATAAGCAAAAAGAAAGGAAGTCCCTGCCTTCAGGGAGCTTACATTCTAATGGGGAAGACAACATAAAAGGGAACTGAAAAGTAGGGAGGAATAGTTACTCTCATAGGATCCATAAATCCATAAATGATCCATAAGTGATCTGGAGAGTCATAGACTGAGTCAGGGTTGAAGAGATCCTAGAGGTGGAGAGGTCACCACTATGACAAATCTGTGAAGGACCAAAAAAATAGAGCAGTGAAATTCAACAACTTCAAAACATCACTGGAGAATATTAGCAGAACTATGATTCACTGAGAGAGATGTTGATAGAGGACCAAAAAACCCCACAAAATCAGAAACGACAGAGAAAATAGCAAACCAAATTCAGCAATTAACATGACTGAAAGAATAGATGATAATTCTATAAGCAAAAGTTAACAGAATTAGAGGATAAAACCTGATGAAATAATGTATGAGTTATTTGTCTCTCTGCCACTTCTGGAAAAAGTAAAGAAAAGGAGGAGTGTGAATACCACATTTTAGTAAATCCTTCAAGAATTATTGAAATCAAGGACCATAGTACAGATTGACAAAATCTGTAGAACACCAATCCTACTTTCAATTTATCTAGACATGTCATCAAACTTTAATATTAAAGTGAAAGAATGATTAAGTGAACAAGGAGGAAAAGAAACATCACCTATCAAAAATACACTGATCTGAATTGCATAGCATTTTAATCAGAAGTGAAAAAAAAGCTGAAAGAATCAAGGGAAGTTGGATTTCTTTCCCAAATATCTTACTTAACAACAATTTTTTAAAAAGAGCCTCTTCCTTTAAAAAAATTTTTTTTAATTTCAATAAAAATAAATTTCTGGGAGTTCTATGCAAGAAATGGACCCTAGCAAGGACCTTTGATAGGCAAACCAACCATGAAGCAAAACTTTAATAAGATGTTGCTATTCAGTTGTGTCTGACTCTTTGTGATCCCATTTGGGGTTTTCTTGTCAAAGATACTGAAGAGGTTTGCCATTTCCTTTTCCAATTCATTTTACAGATGAGGAAACAGAGGCAATTCAGGCTAAGTGACTTGTTTAAGGTTACACAGTTAGTAAATATCTGAGGTCAAATTTGAATTCAGATCTTCCTGACTTCAGACCTGGCTCTCTACCCACTGTGCCACCTAGCTGCCCATTTTAATAAGATAAAACAGTGTAATAAAAAGTAATAAAAAAAAAAAAAGAAGTGTAATAAGAGTTGACTGAAAGTAAATGCTATACAAATGATATGGAAGTAATCAGGGGCTGTACTCTATCTCCTGATCTGGAGCAAGTCCCACAGACCATTTCTGTGCCTAGGCCCCTGTGGGTGAGCGCCATATGTGAGTCACTTCCAGTGGCACACATAAGCCGAGGCACCTGCTTGATCTCTTGGTCCCCATGACCAGGAGAGGCAAGTCTGGGTCAAAGAGGATTGGCTACAGAACCAGGTACAATTGACACCTAAAATAGAGCACCAGCCCCGGAATCAGGAGGACCTGAATTCAGATTTGACCTCAGACACTTAACACTTACTAGCTGCGTGACCTTGGGCAAGTCACTTAACCCCAATTGCCCTGTCTTCCTGCCTCCAAAAAAAGCAAAAACAACAACAACAACAACACAAAAGTTTTAAAAGAGCTTTTCAAAAAATAACTCCAGGTGGGCTCAGAATGAGTCAGAGTGTAACCTCCCTTTATGGGGAAGGGGGGAGGGGAAGAATGTCACTCTCTTCCAGGACCAAACCTGGCCTGCTTGAGCTAAAAGCTGGGAGTCTTTGTGGGAAAGATAACAAAAAGATAGAAAAATAAAAGCAATTATATTGCTACATATAATGATATATTGCTACAAAAGTAGCAATATAATTTAAAAATTACGGGGAGAATCAGAAAAATGGAAAAGTTGGTACAAATGAATTTATTCATGTTGCAACCAACAAAAAAGAGTGAACAATAGTAACTGAAATTTGATTATAGTTTTTGTCAGGAGACATTCCATCTTCCAACTCTGGGCATTTTCAGTGGCTGTTCCCCATGCTCATAATTCTGTCCCTTCTCATTTCTGAGTCTTGACTTACTTCAAGTCCTAGATAAAAACCCACCTTCTACAGGAAGCATTTCCAGATCCCTTTAATGTACACATTGTACACATCTCAAATGCATATAGTCATTTGCACATTCTCTCCTCTATTTGACTGAGAACAAGATGTGTTTTGCCTCTTTGTATCCTCAGTTCTTAGCACAGTGCCTATTACATAGTCTGTACTTACTAAATACCTGTT
Organism: Pseudochirops corinnae; assembly: GCA_028646515.1. Lineage (NCBI taxonomy): Eukaryota > Metazoa > Chordata > Mammalia > Diprotodontia > Pseudocheiridae > Pseudochirops > Pseudochirops corinnae. The sequence goes on from CM053585.1 coordinate 404,315,369, forward strand.
AACTGATAACTAGCTGATTGATTGAAGGAGTTCCTTGGAAGGAATATGAAATGTTATTTTGATTAGCAACTAGAGGAAATAAACATGTTGGGGGGAGGGCAAAGGGTAAAGAAAAAAACAACTTGATTGTGAAATAGAGTGTGTCTGACAAGAGCTAATAAAAATTTATTTTCTTAACCAAAATAGCTGTGAACTGAGAAGGAAGGGAGAGGGGAAAAAACTGCCTTTGTATGTTGACTGAAGCTAGATTCCACAGAGAATAGCTGTAAGTGCCAGAACAATAGCTGTAGAGCTGCCCCCAAATTGAGAAGAGCTGGCAATAAAATCCATAATTTTAGGTATCTATGCACAAATGCAAAAACATAGGTTACAAGAAAGATAAACCTAAAATCCTAATGCCAAGAGGCAAATTTTGACCTCATAAGTGTTGCTGAGATTTGACGGGATGGGAACCACGAATGGAATATGGTTCTTGAAAGCAAGTATGTGGAGGAACACTGCACATTAAAAAGATCTACTTGGTAAGGAAACCCAGAAAGGGGTAGGGTGGGGTGAAGCATGGTAAAGACTTTTGAAAGAACAAAGGAGATCTTTTTGATAATAACTCTTATAAACTCCTTAAATAGCAGAGATAACTAAACCACACAGCTTGTCCCCAAGCTACTAAGTCACGAAAAATCAAGATTCATGTGGCATAAAATGGTACATACCTCCATGAAACTTCTAGCTTCTGATCTGTACTAATAAGAGAGACACCCAGACCAATGAAGTTATAAACCACAGAAACATTGCAATATATTTGAATACGATGTTGGTATAGACAGCTAGGCGGTGTCATAGTGCACAAAAGTGCTGGAACTGGAGTAAAAAAAAAACACACCTCAGTTCTAATCCAGTCTCAGACACGTGATAGCTGTGTGACCCTGGGCAATTCACTTTACCTGTCTGCCTCAGTTTACTAAACTGTTAAATAAGGATAATAATAGCACCTACCTCATAGACCTGTTGTGTGATCAAATGAGATAAAGCACTTGGCACAATGCCTGGCAGATAGCAGATGTTTAATAAATGTTTATTCCCTTTCCTTTCCCCTATATAAGTAATAAGAAAAGAAAATATGGGGGCAGCTAGGTGGCACAGTGGATAGAGCACTGGCCCTGAAGTCAGGAGGAACTGAGTTCAAATCTGGCCTCAGACACTTAACACTTACTAGCCATGTGACCTTGGGCAAGTCACTTAACCCCAATTGCCCTGCCTTCCCCCCTACAAAAAAAAAAAAAAGACAGAAAATGGAAGAATTCAGACTTAAATTTTCCAACTCCAAATCCTGCCTTCTTTCCACATTGTAGCAACCACATCATCTACTCTTCTTTTTCCCTGATAGTGGAAAACATCAAGTCAAGTCAAGTTGACAAATGTTTATTAGAGGTCTACTATGGGCTAGGCACTCTGCTTATCCTGGGAATACTAATATAAGCGGAGAGATGGTTCCTGGCCGCAAGTAGCTTACATTCTAATAGAGGAGACAACACATGAAAGGAATCTAAAAAGATCTAAAAAGGTGGGGGAGAGGAAAGAAGGTACCAGAGCAGTCCTGGGGGAGGAAGTCTGGAGAGTCAGAAGTAGAACCTTGAGATAAGGCCAACAATTGCCTCAAGTTCTGCAGATTGCTCTCTCTTTTTATAATAAGCTTTTTATAAATCATTCTAACTCCTCTCCTGTCTACCAATTTAATTTTAATAAATCTTTCCCTCCCTGGTATCTTGATAAAATACTGAAACGTCTCCCTTTTCCATTTGATAAACCACCTCATGCCTACTCTTTCATCATAGCAATCTTTTAAACTTAGATATGAGTATTATCATCTCTTTCCCACACAAATTGCAAACACCCCATTAAAACTCTGTTCATTCTGTCTTTCCTCTTTCCCCATTAGTGTGACAATAGCCTTTGAAATACCTCTTTCCAATTTGCCATGAGTTAACACAAGAACATTCACTCATATTTTAAAGTGTTCTACCTCATTCTAACTAGATATTAATTTTCTACATCTTTTTTCTTTCTATTAAATATAAGAACACATTACTATTCTTACCTTCTCATGAAAGTTTCCTCCTCAACTTAGATATTAGATATTAATTTTGTCAATTTATTTCAAAAGATCTGACTTTACCCTGTACCTTGCAGGGCAGTCTTGTGGCACCACCCTTTCTTTCCCAGACCACATCATCTTTATGCATCCATATGCACTCTGGTCCATCCCTTCTCTGTCCCTCCACACTTTTTTTTTTTTTTTTTTGCTCTTTTACTCTATAATTCTAAACGAATATTAACTGCTCCTTGTGATATTTAAATTCCCTCCCACTCTTAACTATACAGACCTTCTATATCTTATCTTAATTCTTGAAACTTCCAAAACATCCAGTCTCACTCCCTCAGTTTTTAACAACCCAGTCCTCTTTTATGTGGGTAAAATGTACTTTACAAATATTGCCTCATTTGATCCTCAAAACAACCCTGGGAGGTAAATGTTAATATTATCCCCATTGTACAGATAAGGAAACTGAAGCAGACAGAGACAAAATGACTTTTATTTTTGGAGGGGGAAGGCAAGACAACCGGGGCTAATGACTTGCCCAAGATCACACAGTTGGTTATCAAATGTCTGAGGTCCGATTCAAACTCAGGTCCTCCTAAAGTCAGGAGACTTTAGCCAGTGCTCTATTCACTGTGCCACCCAGCTGCCCCCGGAAAATGATTTACTTAGACATCATTAATTTATCCCTTAGCATTTTGTGAGAGGTAGATAATAATGCTGTCTATGAACCACAATTCAGAATAATGTGGATAAATAAAAGTTGTTGTTGTTCAGTTGAGTCTGACTCTTCATGAAGCCATGGGTCATACTGTCTATGAGGTTTTCTTGAGAATGGTATTGGAGTGGTTTGTCCCTTTCCTTCTCCAACAGATTAAGGCAAACAAAGATTAAGTGCCTTGCCCAGAGTCACACAGTTAATAAGCGTCTGAGACTGGATTTGAACTCAGGTTTTTCTGATTCCAGATTCAGCTCTCTACCCACTACCCCACCTAGTTGTGTCATGAAGAGGAAATGTCTAAGAAGAGTACAAAGTACGTGACCTTTTCTCAAGTCTCTTTTACCTCGGTCTCAACCTCAGTAACAATTGTATGGTCTGCTTAAGAAAAACAAGCTCTAAGGGTTGGTAATATACACTTTAAAATGTTAAATTACATTTTTAATTGGAAAAGAAAATATCATCAAAATATTACTACATTGTAAAGTTAATGGGGCCCATATGTTGTCTACTAAAACTTGCAAAACAGTCAAAACAATGCATTAGTGCCTGCCAGTCTGAAATGTGATCTACTCCATAATATTCCCTCAGGCAATGAAAAGAAATGCTTGAAAAATGGTAACGTTTCTAAAATGCAGCTGGCTCACTGGATGAACCACAGATTCCCAGCCCTGGGGACTTAATGATCTAATCCTAACTACGGGCAAGTCACTTAACCTCTTAGTACTTTCTCAAATTTTCTTAGCTCTACACGAAGTGGTTATGAGACATAACAGAAATGATTGTATACCTTCTGTGTCCTCCCTCCCCAACAGGTAGCCGGGGAACACACGGTTGCAGTGCGGGAGATCTGGGGTGAAGGACTTGAGGTTCAACTCTTCCGAGTAAAGAAGAAAGCTTGAGGTCGGATGGTGCCAGGTATCCACTTCAATGCCCACGTGGGTAAAAGAGTCCTCGGTGGGACGGGACTGCACCGGGATCCAGGTGTGCATAATGTGGTGATCAGCTCCAGAAACTCTTTTCTGTCACCCCACAGACGAGGTCCGACGAAGGCTGAGTTTAGAGGCTGAAAGAGTCCGTCTGTCTCAACAGCTGCAACACCAGTTTCCCGGCTCTCTCCCTGCATGAGGCTTATTTTCTCCTTAGTAATTTGCTAGGACAAAGATTGATTGTGATTTGAATGCAGTCTTTGTTTCCTTAAAAGAAAGGCTGAAACTGACTCTTAACTCCCCGGCTCAGTTCTTGCCAAGGGTAGACAAAGGTTTCTGTTTCTTAAAGTGCAAAGAGAAGTCCTTAGCCCAAATCTTACTTGGCTGCCATCATTAATCATACCAGACAAGGATTTAGTGGCCGGTTGATTGTTCCATTTGTATTAAAGGGGAATGGATCTGTAAGTAACAATAACAACGCTAAGTAATTGAACAAATTATTTGTAAGGAAACAGGGAAATAGTTGTGTAAGCTGCCTGTGATGAGGAATAGAATTGGCTCCTGCCCCTGAGCTCTGTCCCCCTCCCAGGAGGGGAGAATAGGAATTGGATAGTTTTGACAGTTAATGGAGGCCTGCTTTCCTGCCAGGAATAGAGGAGGGGAAAATGAAGTTGTCAGGGGCTCAGTGCATGTGTCATTCTCACCAGCCCACATGCTGAGTTCTTTGCAGGCTGTTTGGCTCCCCAGTTAGCTCTAACTGCCACCAACCTTCAACAGCATCTCGAAAGAATCCCAAGAAGAGGGCCTCAAAAGGTGCTTTGCAACTGGAAAATTGTTCAGTCCCTTTTCAGCCTCCCCTCTTCTAACTGCTTGGGTCTGCAAGATAGAAGAATTTCTTCCTTCCTTCCCAGAAGTCTCTTCTATAAAAAATTCCATGTCACCAAGCTGTTGAATATATTCAAAAGTACTTAAAAATGGATTCTATTTTTATCATATTGACTTTATAGTTTTGTTTTGTTTTTTCCATTCAGGGGACATTGTGGCCTTTGTGTCAGTGAAATGTGCCAAGGGTCAGGCTATACCAGGAAGCAATAAAACATCTACCTACTGGTCTATGAGATAATTCAAACTTTCTTTGTGTGTGTGGCTCCTATTAGAGTCACAGATGGAGACAGGCGTGGTAGAGAACTATCTGGGAAGTGAGACAGTGAAGGCAGCCTTTCCTGGGGTTCCATAGGGAGTCCTGAAACTAGTTTGCTCTCTATTATCTGGTTTAGGCCTGTGAGGATGAGAGCAGAGAACAGAGCCAACTAACAGCTGTTGATCGTACATGGAAGAAGAGATTGGGTTATGATCAGCACCTAGGTTGGGCCACTAGAAATCAAAAGCAAAAGCCAAGGATTATCGCAAAGGGAAGGTTCTGGTTCCAGCTTGGACCCCCATTCTGAACTGTGGCAGGGGAGCCAAAGTATTATGCAGATAGGAGCAGAGGATGGGGGCAGGACCAGGCAGGGTCTGCAAAACACATTGAAGAGTGTAGGAGGGATTAAAGTCTGGCCCAGGCATAAAATTCCAGTGCAGGAAGGAAGCCTAGAAATTTGAACAAGCAGATTAAACCTCTGAATACATATATACTTACTAGGCAAATATTAATTGACAAGTTTTGAAGCAAAGATTTAACAAAACAAAAGAAATATAAAAGCCTTTGAGGTTAAGCAGTAAGATTCTACAAAGCCCATTGTACAGTAAAATATCCAAAATTCAAGTGAACTTGAGAGATTTAACTAACCCAGGACTCCACAAGGAGAACCTCAGACAAAAAGAATGGCTTGGCTATTAGGGCTACAAGACTGGGTGGGAGAACTGAAGCAAGAGATAAAAAAATTAATTGAGAGCTCTTGAGTAAATTATTGGAAAGAAAACAAATAATTTAAAACAGAAGGTGGACTGCATATAACTTCACATTTTTGATATGCTAATTGGTGTTTGGAACTTTTTTATTCTTTATCATTAGGGATGTCATTATGAGAGAGGCTCAGGGTAGAATACAGTAAGAAATGATGTAAAAATAAAAGCTATCAATAATGTTTTATGTAAAAAATGAATATAAAAAAATAAGAAAAAGCCAATAAGTTGGAAAGCCTTACTCAAGTAGAGGGCTCACTGAAAAATATAATGAAGCAAACAGAATCCGATGATTCTGTGAGAGAATAAGAAATATTAGCAAAATGTCAAAAGACTGAAAAAAAATTAGAACATTTGAGTTATCCTCAATCAAAAACAATTGACCTTAAAAACAAGCTGAGGAGAGATCATTTAAGGTAGATGAGACTACCCAAAAAACATGACCAAAGTATCCAGAAACCATAGTTAAAATCACAAATGACTATGACACAACTATAAAGAAATGGAAATCTCAAAATATAATATTACAAAAGCTATACACAAAAGGTTTAAAAGAGTAACTTATCTCACAACACTAAGTATAATCCCATAGGAGGAAAAAAAATTAGTCTTTAATAAAATTTGGGAAGGAGAAGCGAAGGAAATAAGCATTTATGTAGTGTTTATATAGACACTATGCTCAGTGTTTTACAAATATTATCTCATTTGATCCTCACAGCAACCTTGCTTACAATTGGAGAAAGTGAGGCAATGGGGTGAACTGACTTGTCCAGGGTCTCATGGGTAGTAAATATCAGATATGGGATTTGATTTCAGGTCTTCCTCACTACAGATCCAGCACACTATCCATTATGTTACCTACCTACCTAGAGAACTTTTAAACATTCCTAATGAAAAGACCAAAGCTACATAGAATCTTTGTAATGAAAATGTAGGGGACAAGAGAAATCTATGTATCAGCAAGCACCCTAGCATACCCAGGGTGGCTGCTAGCACAGGTTCTTAGATCTGCTTTTCTAAAGGAAAGCAACTCAAAATGGGTTAAGAGTCTCACTTTAATCAATCAAACATATATCATTTACCTAGTTCAGGGGAAAAAGTCAGCACCCTGACCTTCAGAGAATACAAACAGAATATGAACACAAGTTATAAGCACAAGTTACAAGCAGACAGAGAAACAGATCAGCAGACTGGCTTCCAAACTGTCTGACTACTACATCAGTTACCTATTCAGTTACCAGAGAGGGAAGCACCAACATCTGTGTTTTTTCAAAGCTGGGGGTGCTCAACAACTTCCCAGAGTCTCGTCTGGCCAAATCACACAACTCTTCTCAAAGTGAGCCCCAAAGCAAAACCTCACATCAGGGCATATATATAAAGCCTTCTCCTGGCTCAGAGAATGTCACAGCCCTCTTGGCCCACTGCCCAATAACAAAGTAACAAGGCATTCCTGAAGAACAAGCCTCCCACCACAGGCTCCATGTGACCACATTCAGTCTATTAAGGGGCAGAGTATACTTTCAAATAGGGGAAGGTTCTCAGAGTCACTACCCACTTTAGCAAAGGGCCTAGGGGCAGGAAAGATCTTCAGATTCTCATAACAATCTAAAACAGTAAATACATTTGAGCAATTATAAAGGGTTAAATAATGATAACAGAGGGGTGGCTAGGTAATGCAGTGAATAGAGCAATGGTCCTGGAGTCAGGAGGACCCGTGTTCAAATCCAGCCTCAGACACTTAACACAAAAACTAGCCATGTGACCTTGGGCAAGTCACTTAATCCCAATTACCCTACCTTTTCCCCTCCAAAAAGCAAAAAAAAAAAATGATAATGGGCTTACAATTTTAATAGAGGAATCTTTTGGCCAGGATAACTGCCAGAAAGGGAAACAGTCTATCTAGATTCACACAACCACTTCAGAAAAATCCTGAATTTTACACCAGATAAAATGAAAAAGGAATAAAATCAGTAACTAAAGTAAGTGATTTCTTCTACTCCAGAACTACACAGAAAGCCAGCCCATAGAAAATGGGGAAAGGAAAATACAGGCAAGACCTGGGTCAGGGCAGGGTAGCCTCCCAAAGAGACCAGAAATAAGGAACACATTTAGCCTGTAAAAGTCTATGTCCATAGACAGCAAGAGCAGAAGGATCTCCTGAGAAAGCCCTGGGATGTTCATAAAGACACAGGGTGGGGACCTGGGAATCCCTAGTGAGAAGCAACAAGTAGCACAATGCTTAATCTGGGACACTCTAGGCCTAGATGCTCTGAGGCCCTAACATTCTGTTCTGAGATGCCTTGAAGTTCCTGAAGATCCAGAACTCTGAACTCAAAGATTTGGACTGGGGTTGGGGGAGTATAGTATAGGAACACAGAATAAATAGGGAAAGACTAAGCAGCAATGATTAACTTACCACAAAGTGTATCAAGGAGCAGTGCCTGACTATTACACAAAGTCCAAATTCAGGAATTAAAGTTATAGAGATGAGTAAATCAAAGAAAATGCCAGCTGGAATCAAAAGTTATGGTAAATCTAACTCCATAACAACAACTTCAAGCAGAAATCCAAAGGAAAAACTGAATTTTCTACAAAAACTAAGTGGAATGTCTAGAAGAAATGAAATGAGAGTTAAAAAATTAAATACAAAGTCTTGAAGAAAAAGAATAGATCTAGAATAGAACAAATAAAAATTGTTAACTAAATAAGAATGAAACATTATAACAAAATCAAAGTAATGAAAAAAAAAGAAAATATGAACTGTCTGACACAAAAATAACTTCTGGAAAGATTGAGGAGAGTTCATCTTAGAATCATTGGATTTCCTGGAAAAGTCATGATTTTTTAATAAGTAGGAATTACATATTTTTATTTAAATGTTATTTTTCAATTATCAAGCATTCATTTCTCTCCTTGCCATCTCCTTTATTGACTAAAGAAAGAAGAGAAATGCTTCAAGAGTCCAGAAAAAAAACTACTGGCCCTGGAGTTAGGAGGACCTGAGCTCAAATCTGGACTCAGACACTTGACTAACTTACCAGGTGTATGACCTTGGGCACATCACTTAACCCCAATTGCCTTGCTTTTCCTTGTACCTCTCCAAAAAAAAAAAAAAAAGAATCCAGAAAAAAGCAGTTCAAGTACAAAGGAATCACAATTAGTATCACCAAAGAACTGGTAGCTTATACTAAGGACAAGAGGAGATCTTAGAATAAAATATTCCAAAAAGCAAAAGAGTTAGGTTTACAACCTATCTTTAAAACCTAAGTAAAAGAACTTACCTTGAATGCTAAGCATGTTCCTACAAGGGGGAAAAATGAATTTAAAATAGAATAAGAACTCTCAAGGCTTTCTAATGAAAAGAACAGAGCTGAGTAGGACAATTTAAATGCAAACAAGAGTGTGCACAAGAATGCAGAGAGACCTAAAAAGGTTGGTTTATTTGAGCAATTTGAAGAAACTGCATGATGATATATTGCTAATATTTTGCTGTTGTCTGTCTTTTGTTCTCAAAGGAAGATGATGCCATGACTAGCAAGTGAATTGGATTCAAGTGAAAGAGAACTATGCAACTATGCCAGCCTCACTTTCTCCTCTAGAGCTATCTGGGTCCAGTAGCAGGATATATAGCCCTTGACAATGTTCTAAAAGGGAGAGAAATAATAAGTATGCCTTCATAATCTTAATGTCTTGAAAGGATGTTGAGGAAATTAACTAAGAAAAACAGAGTACCTAGGGATGCACTATTACTCTTCAGAGAATTTTAAGAGGAAATAGAGAAGGGAAAGTAAAAGAAACATACTAATTTTTAAAAAAAAGCCAGATTGGCAATCATAATCTCAGACAAAGCAACAGCAAAAAAAAAAAAGGAAGAAGAAAGAAAAAAGGCATAATTAAAAGATAAGAAGAGAAACTACATTATGCCTAAAGAAACTAGAAAATGAACCACTAATATTCAGTATGTATGCACTGAATAGCATAACATCTCAGCACACAAAACAAAAAACTGATAGAATTTCACAGAGAAAAAGACCACAAACTATAGGGACTTTGGTACACCCCTTTAAGAGCTACAGAATTCTAACCAAAAGACAAAGAAGGTAAAAAGGTTAGGACCTGAATAGAATTTCAAAAAAGTTAGACCATCTCTATCCAGATGATTACAAGACATCAAGTCCTAGTCTGTCTCCTGAGCTACAGTCCCACGTCACGTCACCTTTTGAACATTTCCAACTGGCTGCCCCATAGTCATCACATTAGCACGTGCGAAACAACTTATTTTCCTTCCCCTCAACTTTCCAATTACTATTACAAACACCAATAATAATTAGCTTTTACATGCCACTTCAAGGTTTGCAAAGCACTTAACATGTATTAATTCACTTGATCCCACAACAGCCCTATGATTACAATGATATTGAAGGTAGTTTCTGTTATTATCCTCATTTTAAAATGGAAGAAACTGAGGCTGACACAAGTCAAGTGACTTGCTCAGAGTCCCCCTAGTAAGTACTTGAGTTAGGATTTTAACTCAGAGTCTATCATTCTATCTATTAGGACAACTAGCCACTGCTACCATCCTCCCAGTAATCTAGATTTTATTATCTTGGAGTTATTTTCCACTCCTTACTCTCACACATTTTATTTGTTGCCAAATCTTGTCATTTCCATCTCTTCAACATTGCTTGTATATCCTCAACCTTATTACAACCACAACTTTATTGCAGGATCTCATCATTTCTCTCTTGGACTAGTTTAATAGGCTTATAATTGGTTTTCCCACCTCAAGTCTCTCCCTGCTCCAATTCATTTTCCTCTCATCTGCCTCAGTGATTTTTCCAGTGTGTAAGTATGGCTATATCATTCTTCAATTCATTAAACCTCAGTGATTTTCTGTTTCCTCCAGAATTAAATATAAAGTAAGATCATTGGCATTTAGATTTTTCATTACATAGCCCCTTCCTATTTTTCAAGTCTTCTTATAGTCTGCTCTTCTATACCCTCACTATGATTCAATTACATGGACTATTTGCTATTCTTGCAGGAAATGCTCAATCTCCCATCTCCGTGCCTTCACACAGACTGTCTTCCATTCTGGAAATACTCTCTCCCTCTTCATTTCTTCCTCTTAGTTTAACTAGCTTCCTTCATGACTCAGCTCAAATCCCACCTGCAGGAGGACATATCAAGTTTATCTATTCTGTATATATCTTGTGTGCACCCATTTTTAAACCAGTTTTCCTTTTATTCCAAATCCAGGACTCTAAAGGGTATTTGAAGAAAAGATAGAAACTTAAACAGAGAAGAAAAAAAATTAATCTTAAAAATCTGGTGTGTCAAAGAACAAATCAAAGAAGCAATAAATAATTTCATAAAAGAAAATGACAAGAAAAGCTTTTTTTGTGTTTTTTCCCCTCATCAAAATGTTTACTTTTCTTTGTATCCCTATCACTTAGCACAGTTCCTAGTAGTACATTGGAAGGAAGTACTTAATAAATGCTTGTTGACTGATTGACAAAACTTTGGGATGCAGCCAAATTAATCCTTAGGGGAAACTTAGTATCTTTAAAATTCTCATCAACAAAAAAAGGGAGAGAGAGAGAGAGAGAGAGAGTAAACCAATGAATTGGGCATGAAATTTAAAAAAAAAATAGAAAAGCAACAACTCAGAAAGCCCCAACTAAACACAAAACTAGAAATTCTGAAAATCAAAGAAGATATAAACAAAACTAAGAATAAAAAAGCAATTGAATTGATAAATAAAACTAAAAGTTTCTTTTTTTTAAATAAGAAACTAGTAAAATAGACACATTGTTAGCTAATTTGATTTTTAAAAAGGGGGAAACCAAGTGTCCATACTAAAAAAAAAAAAGGAATTCATCATACATGAAGAAGAAATAAAGGAAAATATTAGAAACTATTTTATCCAATTATATGCCACCAAAAATGGTAACAAATGATAGAGATAAATATCTACAAAAATATGAAATGCCTATCTTAACAGAACAAGAAATAGAGAATTTAATAACCCAACCTCAGAAAGAGAAATTGAACAAGGCCTAAAGGAACTTCCAAAGGGGAAAAAAAATCCAGGATCAAATGTTGTTTGCAAAAGAAGGATTTTACCAATCTCTTGCTATGAGACAAATGTAATCCTAACACATAAACCAGGGACATATAAAGCAAAGGAAGAAAAAATTATAAAACTATTTCTAATGAATTTCAAAAGAAAAAAAGATTGAAAGATGCTGCTGCAAAATATTGAAAAAACAATATACTATGTTCAGGCTGAACTTATACGAGGAAGGCAGGGTTGGTGCATTAGTAAATAATAAACAATAAAAATAATAGACAATATTTTTTAAAATTAAAATCATATGATTATAGTAATAAATGCAGGAAGTGGGTTTTTTTTTTTACAAAATATAACACCCGCTTATGATCAAAATATTCAAAAGCATACAAATAAAGTGATCTTTTATTAATATGGTAAGTTATATCTATTTAAATCTAAGACCTAGCATTATCTGTAATGGAGAAACATTTTAGAGGCCATTTCATTAAGATTAGTGGTATAATAAGGATATCCTCTGTTCCCACCTAGAAATCCTAGTTATGGCATTAAGATGAGAAAAAGAAATAGTGGAGAAAATCCTATTCCAGGAAGAAACAAAATATTGTTTTTTGTAGATTATATAACAATTTACATAAAGAAGCCTAAAGATCCAAATGAAGTTAATTGAAACAATAACTTCAGTAAAATAGCAAGATATAAAATAAATTCACATAAATCATCAGTTGTCCTTTATATTATCAATGAAATCTAAAAGGAAGACAGAAAAAGAAATTCCATTCAAAATAACTACAGAATGCAGCCACTATCCATAGATAGGAATTATGTGAACACAACCATAAAACACTTTTTACAAAAATAAAAGATGACAAATAAGTGGAGTGATAGTAATTGCTTATGGTTAGGCTGTGCCAATATAACAAAAATGGCAATGCTACCTAAATTATTTATAGATCTAGTGCGATAGCAGTCAAACTACCAGAGAGTAACTTTATAGAAATAGAAATTTAATAACAAAATTCCCTGGAGGAACAAAAGATAAAAAATTAATGAAAAAGTGGGGAAGGAAGGGGACTTAGAAGTGCCAAATCTCCAACTGTACTAGAAAGCAGCAGTCACCAAAACTGTTACTGATTTAAAAATAGAAAAGTTAATCAGTGGGACATACTAGGTTTGTAAGACCTAAGTAAGCAATCTAACATTGCAGCCTAATATTCAATGTGGGGAAATATGCTCTGACCTCGCTCTTTCAAAGTCAGGCCTGTTTTATTTCCCCTTCAGGATTCCTGAGAGACCCTGAGGGTTTGGAGGTTTCTATCTCTCTTACTATTGACTTAATCCTCCACTGAACGTGTTTCCCCCAGTTATATGCCTATGATTAGATTCCCTGGTCAATTGAACCACTTAACATTAAATTAGCTTTTACAAAGGAATATTTAATTTAAAGATATCAAAAGATCAAAAGCACAAACATTTTCCTGTAGCACCTTGATCTCTGGGAAGAGCAGGCTCGTTTTTAACTCTGTTCCTACTTAGGACTGGTCACATCAAATCAAATCCAAAAGATGCATCATTGCCAGATAAGTTTTTATCTCAAGTACCACTGGGCTGGATCCTAAAGGTTACTCTTGACGGTCATTTCTTGCTCCTCAGTGCTTTGATACTCATCCAGCTACTGTTAACAGGATTTTTACTGAACCAATCTCTAACCTGAGAATGCTTAGAGCCACACAAAGCAGGTCTAGAGACAGGAATGCCTGTAATCAAGAAGCTTAATGAATCAATTTCAGTGTGAGGAAAGCTGAAGTAAAAGCACAGGTTATATACTTAAATCGGTGGCTAAGGTGGGGGAGAAGGTGGATTACCAACCTTTGTTTAGTGGTTTCCTATGAGAAGCCCACAAATCCTGCAATACAATTCTGGGGCAAGTTTTTGGGGGTTGTGACTCCCTCCCCAGAGTTCTGTGATGGTAACAGGTTTTACAATCTTTGATTCACTCTACTAAAGATCCAGTGATTGTGAGCATTGTCAAAGTTTTGATGATCAGTTTAAGATGCATTTTGTGCTCTGACTACTGAGTCAGAGAGGCAGCTCTCGAGAAAACGAAATTATTCATATATTCATTACACATATCATATCAATTAATATGAAAATTAAAATTTTCTTCTCACTACAGTACCCTGATACTGGGGATGTGGCTCTCTTTTCAGTTAAAATAGAAAAGAACAGATGTTGAGCCAGTCAAAGAACCCCAGATCTATATTTACAAGACTACTACATGATCTTAGAGTGAAAATAGGCAAGAATGCCTTTCCCCTTGTAGCATTGTCTCTCATAGGATGCTGTGATCAAAACACTCACAGGGATCCAATAAAGTCAAGCAGCTGAAGAGGAACAGTGGGAAGAGAATGGGCAAATCTTTTTTTTAATACTTCCCATTCATTACATGGGGCAGATAGATGGCTCAGTATATAGAGTGCAGGGCCTGAAGTCAGGAAGACTCATCTTCCTGAGATCAAATTTGGTCTCAAACACTTACTAGCTGTGTGACCCTAGGCAAGCCACTTAACCCTGTGTGCCTCAGTTTCCCCATCTGTAAAATAAGCTGGAGAAGGATATGGCAAACCGTTCCAGTACCTTTGCCAGGAAAACCCCAAAAGGGATCACAAGAAGTTAGCTTCTACTGTAAAATGACTAAAGAAAAATTCACTACATGGTAAGCTGATCAGAACCAGTCATAGAATATCTACATATGCTTCACAGTCTCTCCTAGTACACATTACCACAATTCTCTTGAAAGAAGACTCCCTTTCCTCTCCAAATAAGAGCTGTCATGAAAAGTGCTCTGTGCATGAGTTGCTCCTTGTTATATTAATAAACTTCAGCTCACAGACTTCTGGAATAAGGCAGCCTTATTTGACAAAATCTTTTGGACCAGCTGGGTAGCTAATCTGGCAGAAGTTAGATTTAGATCAGCATCTCACATTATTTACCACAAAAAGCTTCAAACGGGATATATATGTACACACATATGTACAATACAACTATATATGTGTGTATATATGTACAAAAACATAAAATATAAAGTATCTGTAGCACCTTTTCTGAGTTATCGCCATAGAAACTGACAGCTATTTTCAGGTTCTAGGATGCCCTGTGTGTCCAGTCTAGTAGTCTGGTTCCCTGCTGGTTTACTTCCTATTAACAGATATTATTAGCTCAAAGGTGGTATAGTTAAAGCAGTAGCTTCCAAAAAATTCTACCTTTCCCCATAAGTATGGTGCAGCATCTATAAGAAGAATAGGGGGCAAAAATGTAGAATGCAAAGGTAGTGAAATGCATATGTAGGGAATCTATATGACCAAGGTAATTCATAGCACCAGAAATATAGGATATATATATACACATATATATGTGTGTGTATGTATATATGTATATATATATTTAGTTTTCAACATTCATTTTTATAAGATTTTGAGTTTTAAATCTTCTCCTCCCTCCCCTCTTCCCTTCCCCAAGACAGCATGCAATCTGATATAGGCCATACATGGACCATCATATTAGACATATTTCTGCATGAGTCATGTTGTAAAGAAGAATTAACACCAAAGGGGAAAACCACGAGAAAGAAAAAAACAACAAAAAAGGAAAAATAGTATGCTTCAATCTGCATTCAGACTCCATAGTTCTTTCTCCAGATGTGAATAGCATTTCCTATCATGAGTCTTTTGGAATTGTGTTTGATCATAGCGTTATTGAGAAGAGCTAAGTTTATCAAAACTGGTCATTACAGAATGTTGCTGTGACTGTGTACAATGTTTTCACTTTACTCAGCATCAGTTCATACAAGTCTTTCCAGATTTTTCTGCAATCCACCTGCTCATCATTTCTTATGGAACAATAGTATTCCATTATATTCATATACCACAACTTGTTCAGCCATTCCCCAATTGATGGGCATCTCCTTGATTTCCATTTCCTGCCCACCACAAAAAAGAGCTGCTACAAATACTTTTGTACATGTGGGTCCTTTTCTTATTTATTTTTTTTTCCGTGCATAGAAAGCCTTTATTATCTATTTCATTTGCTGTCACAGTGCAGGTAATTGGGACTTTGGTCAGTAGCATTAATTAACATTTTGCTATTTATTAGGCTTCAACAATTAGAGTAATCCAACTTCAAATGCTATGTTCACCACAAAAAGCATGGTGCAGAATTCTGCAAGCACTCTTTGTTTTAGGTGCTGGAGCAGTTTAGATAAGGCTTCCTTCCTGAGGTCACTTCTGGAAGGTAAAGAGGCACATAGCTGGTGGAGGTCTCCCTCAGGTCAGGGAACAGATGGGGAGGGTTAGGCTTAGGACATGTATATCCCTGAAACTTAGAGAATGAACCACAGGAACCTGAGAGGGCTTAGATAAGGTGGAGAAACTTAGAAGGCCAAGAAATCAAGAGATCAGGCTTCAGGGGTGGGCCACAAAGTCAAGTGTTTAGAAAAGACTGAGCAAAGAAGAGATTTAGAATGGAGAGAGGGTCCTTTCCTTGCCTCCTATGCCCTTCCTGGTTTTGATAGGCTTCTCTGAAAGGCTCCTATGGGCTGTAGCTACCTACACCTAGAGAAGGCTCACAGAGCACTGGCGTGACTAGAGTCTGACAGTAAGGGCTCTAGAATCACAGAGCAACCACACGCTGAATCTCTCTCTCTATGGGTGAGTTTGCTGTTTTATCAACAGAAGACCTTTAAAACCTTTTCTACAAACTTGGCATCGGGTGCAGGCTTTTCTCTTGCTGCCAGGGGCCAGGAATTTCTTAATTGTTGGGATATTACTCATTGGAGTTTTAAATTCTTGGAGTAAAAGGAAATTCAGAGAGTGCATCAGGGATGGTCTTTTCCACCATTAAAATAGCTTCAATCAATTGCACATCTGCCATGCTCATCTGGTTACCCACAAGAAAGTTTTGTCCATGAGTCTTTAAAACCTTTTCATAAAGAGGGAAGTATCTGTTTTCGGCTTTGTTAATGATTTCAGTCAGTCTTTTCTCCTGCTTTTTCCCTTTTAGGAAAGGATACACTATGACTAGCTCCATCAGATCCATTGTTCCCTCTGAGTACATGATAATCGCTCTCTCCTTTGTGTCCTTCCCAAGTAGATTGTATTTCTCAGCAATATAGTGGAGAATGGCTCTGGACTAAAGCAGCTTCATGCCATCAATTTACACCATTGGAACTTGTTGGAATAGCAGGACAGTTGCTTTTAACTTTTCCAATTGTTCTTTTGTTTCAAAAAGTTGTTCTTCAAACTCCACTCTAGTTGCGGCAAAGAGCCATCTGATGTATTCCATTCTGCCCCTTCCATTAAAGTAGTGGAGGACTGGTTTCTTTGCCATTGTGATGTTTTGAGTTTTCATATACTGCTGAGGAAGAGAGTCCTATTAGCTGGTTGGTGTCCAAGAGGAGCAGCTTCTGGGAGAAAGCTGGCTCTCCTTTTTCTGTTTCTATGATCTCTTTGGCATACAATAGTTGTATTGATGGATCAAAGGGTATGCACATTTTTATAGCCCTTTGGGCATAGTTCCAAATTTTTCTCCAGAATGGTTGGATCAATTCACAACTCCACCAACAATGCACTAATGTTTCAATTTTCCCACATCTTCTCCAACATTTATCATTTGTTTTGTCATATTAGCCAATCTGATAGGTGTGATGTGGTACTTCAGAGGTGTTTTAATTTGCAAGAAATGCTAGGTCTTGATGTACTTTGTGGCTCCCTGGTATACCATCTCTGCCAGCTGGGCCAGTCATCTTGAGCTCCTTTTCTCTTTGGAACATTCTCTTCCCCTTCCAGGTTTTGGTGGGTGCAAACTAGTCTTATGTTATTGAATTTCCTTTTATTTTAGGTTAGGCTTCTAGAGTCTGCTTCCCTCTGCAGGTCACCTTCGTATAGTCGAGGACAGCTGCTTCTTGAGCAGATGGCTATATCTCTTATTTTGCTGCTAAAGATCACACTATTTGAAGTTGCTTCTGGTCTCAAGGGCCTGCCTCACTTTATACACGTCTTTCTGGACACTGTGCATCTCTGGTCCTTCAGCTGTGCCTTAAGCTCTTTCAAACTGACTTTGTATCTTTTGGATGGGTTTTCTCCTTTGTGGCAAGAACTCTGCTGTTCAGGGCAGGTAGGTGGTATAGTGAATCGAGTACCAGCCCTGGAGTCAGGAGGACCTGAATTCAAATTTGACCTCAGACACTTGACATACTTACTAGCTGTGTGACCTTGGGCAAGTCATTTAACCCCAATTACCTTGCCTTCCCCCCTCAAAAAAGAAAAAGAAACCCTGCTGCTAAACATTATGGTGGAGGTGAAGGAGAAGATGACATTAATCGTCTTTTCTCCCCTTTTAGGCATCACGCTTCATATAATGTTCTGGGCATGGACAGATTCAAACTGTCTGGCTGCCAACTACTGGCAGGCTTGGTTATTTAAAATTTCCAGAGACATGGCCAGTTTTCAGCCCATTCCTTCTTCTAAATAGTTTCTATGTTATTGTCTTGTAGATCTTACCTCCGCTCTGCTGTATTTCACTCTTAGAAATACCAATTCCAGCAGATGATAAAGAAGATATTACCCCATGTTAGGAATTGTCCCATGTCCCTGATTATGCAGTTCATTGTTGACCTCTGCCTTCCTCATGGTCATTTTTTTCCTATTTTCCTTGAAATCTCTCTGGGTCTGTGCCCTCCTACTTTTTTTGGGTATCAGTTGCCCCCAGGTACTCTGATTCCCCTTCTCCTGAGGCAGTATTTTTTTTTTTTTGCTTTTTGCTTTTTGGAGGGGGAAGGGCCAGGCAATTGGGGTTAAATGACTTGCCCAAGGTCACACAGCTAGCAAGCATTAAATGTCTGATGTCAGATCTGAACTTAGGTCCTCCTGACTCCAGGGCCCATGCTCTATTCACTGCACCACCTAGCTGCCCCCTGATTCAGTGTTAATGATCACTCTAGGAACCAAATCCCTATAGATTATGCCCACTTATGGTCTCCATCTCACTTTATATAATATCATTGTTCTGGCATTGGAGAATGCCTATCACTCTTAATCAATAGTCCTCACTCCCACTGCTAAACAAGATTTTTCCCTTTCTTCTCTCTTCAGTTTTTCCCTCTGCCTTCTTACCCACTCTCTGGTAGGTTCTCTTCTTTCCTGCTTTTTTTTTTTTGGAGGGCAATTGGGGTTAAGTGACTTGCCCAAAGCCACACGCCTAGTAAATGTGTCAAGTGTCTGAGGCCAGATTTGAACTCAGGTCCTCTTGACTATAGAGCCAGTGCTCTATCTACTGTACCCACCACTTAGCTGCCCCCAGAATAGTCTTATGCAGGGGTGGGGAACCTCTGGCCCCAAGGCCACATGTGGCCTTCCAGGTCCTTGGGTGCATCCTTTTAACTGAGTCCAAGTTTTGCAGAACAAATCCTTTTATTAAAGAGATTTGTTCTGTGAAGGTTGGATTCAGTCAAAGCGCCACACTTGAGTATTCAATGTATTCAAATTTCCTTTTACTTATATTTGAAGAACTTCCACCTGGTTGTTTGTCATCAGTATTATTAAATTTAACCACTATATGTCTTGGAGTTTGCAGCATAGGGTGTTTTTTCCCTTGAGATGATCTGTTGATTCTTTTGATTGGCACTTTTTTCTGTGTTTAGAGATTCTGGGCAGTTTTGTTGTATTATTTCTTGAATTATGATATTCACGGGGTTTTTTTTGTTATTGTTGTTTTTCTTCTGAGGAGGAAGGGAATAAGCATTTTCATAGCACCTACTATGTGCAAAGTGCTAAAGTTGCCTCACACATTTTGTCTTCAAGATCAATGTTTAGCTTGTATGGAGATAATGCTTTTGTTTATTATTTTGCTTCTCTTCTTCCAGATTGTTTTATTTCTGTGTTTCTGAATTTTCAGTTATTCCCTCTTTGTTTCTTTGGTAAGATGCCATTATGTATCCAGGTTTTTCTATTCTTCCCATAACTGAGCTGTGTGGGTCACAAATTCTGCTTTTACAAATCTAATTTAGCTTTTAAACTATTCAGGAGAATCCTTCTGTGCTTCTGTGATCTCCTAAGCATCCACAGGGTCCTCTGCCTCATCAGGTATTGATTCATTTTCCTTTATCTGACAATATTTATTCATCTCTGCTTGGATTCTTTTACCTGGTCTAGAGGCTGTCTTCTGTTACTAATATCTTCCCTGCTGATTTATCTGGTTAGGCTCAAGGTCTTTAATAGAATTTTTTTTACTCCTGAGATCTTTGGTTATTTTAGTCTTCCCCCACCCCCACCTTCTTATATTTCCCTAATTGCTCAATTCTTTCACAATTCATAGGCCTTAGTCTTCTATCCCAAGTGACTTTGAGGGGAACAAAACTGGCTCTTTCTTTTTTTCTTTAGTCTTTTATTTTTTCCCCAGTTACATGTAAAAACAGTTTTAACATTCATTTTTAAAACATCTAAGTTCTAAATTCTCTCCCTTCTTCTCTCTCCACCTTACCCCCATTGAAAAGGCAAGCAATTTCATGTAGGTTGTACATGTATAATCATGTAAAACACTTTCATAATAGTAATGTTGTGAAAGACTAACTGTATTTCCCTCCAACTGTCCTCCCCCATTTATTCTATTCTCTCTCAGTCCTTTTACTCTGTCCCTCCTCAAAAATATATGGTTTCTGACTAGCCTTTCCCCTAATCAATCCTCCCTTCTATCACCCTCCCCCTTCTCCTGTCCCCTTCCTCCTTACTTTTCTGAAGGGTATGATAGATTACTGAGTGTGTATGTTATTCCCTTTTTGAGCCAATTCTGATGCAAGTAAGGTTCACTCATTCCCCCTCACCTCCCCCCTCTTTCCCTTCACTGTAAAAGCTTTTTCTTGCCTCTTTTAGGTGAGATAATTTACTCCATTCTACCTCTCCCTTTCTCTTTCTCTCAGTACATTCCCTTCTAACTCCTTAATTTTATTTTTTAGATATCATTCCTTCATATTCAATTCATATCTGTTTCCCTCTGTCTATATATACTCCTTCTAACTACCCTAATAATGAGAAAGGTCTCATGAGTTACAAATATCATATTTCCATGTAAGAACATAAACAATTTAACTTTAATAAGTCCTTTATTGTTTCTCTTTCCTGTACACCTTTTTATACTTCTCTCAAGTCTTGTATTTGAAAGTCAAATTTTCTATTTACCTCTGATCTTTTCTCAAGAATGCTTGAAATTCCTCTATCTCATTGAACGTCCATTTTTTCCCCTCATGGATTATACTCAGCTTTGCTGGGTAGGTGATTCTTGGTTGTAATCCTAGTTCCTGTGCCCTCTGGAACATCATATTCCAAGTCTTCCAATCCTTTAATGTAGAAGGTGTTAAATCTTACGTTATCCTGATTGTGACTCCACAATCCTTACATTGTTTCTTTCTGGTTCCTTGAAATATTTTCTCCTTGACCTGGGAACTCTAGAATTTGGCTACAATATTCCTGGCAGTTTTCATTTTGGGATCTCATTCAGGAGGCGATTGGTGGATTCTTTCCATTTCTATTTTACCCTCTGGTTCTATAAGCAGGGCAGTTTTCCTTGATAAATTCTTGAAAGATGGTGTCTAGGCTCTTTTTTGGATCGTGGCTTCCAGGTAGTATGACCACTTTAAAATTCTTTCTCCTGGATCTCTTTTCCAGGTCAGTTGTTTTTCCAATGAGATAGTTTACATTATCTTTTATTTTTTCAATCTTTTAGTTTTGTTTTATTGTTTCTTTGTTTCTCATAAAGTCATTAGCTTTCATTTGCTCCATTCTAATGTTTAAGGAAGTATTTTCTTCAGTGAGCTTTTGGGCCTCTTTTTCCATTTGGCCTAGTCTGTTTTTTAAGGTGTTATTTTCTTCACTATTTTTTTGTTTCTCTTTACCAAGCTATTGACTCATTTTTCATAATTTTCTTGCACCACTTTTGTTTCTCTTCCCAATTTTTCCTCTATTTCTCTTACTTGATTTTCAAAATCCTTTTTGAGCTCTTCCATGGCCTGAGACCAATTTGTATTTTTCTTAGAGGCTTTGGATGTAGGGGCTTTGACTTTGTTGTCTTCTTCTGAGCCTGTATTTCGATCTTCCTTGACACCAAAGTAACTTTATTTCCATTGTTTGTTTATTTTCCCAGCCTACTACTTGACTTTTTAACTCTTTGTGAAGGTAGAGCTCTGCTTCCAGGGTGGAGGATGTATTGCCCCAAGCTTCAGGGGTTTTGTGCAGATGTTTTCAGAGATACTTCTAGAGACCTGTAAATTTTCAGGTTTTTCCAAAGTGGTATGATCTAAAGAGAGGTGTTCATTCCTCTCCTGGACTGTGGTCTGTTCTGTGAGAGACCACAAGCACTCTTTTCTTCCCTGGAACTGTGAGGATGGTCTCCCCTTCACTACTGTCACAAGCTCTGTTATGTTAGTGGTCCTTCTTGCCTTGGGACCATCACCCAAGACTGCAACCTGACTACAAATATGGGCAAAGCAACAGAATCCTGCCTCAGTGCTAACAAAAAGACTTCTGTAGTTTCCTCTTGACCAGTTGTCTGACTCCCTGTCTGAGGGTAGAGAGCTCTGGAAGCAGCCACTGTTGCTATTGATTCAGTTACTCCCAAGGCCTGCTTTTGGTTTCCTGGGGCCAGGGCCATGCTGGCATGGCCCACACTGGACTGTGCTCCACTCTCACCCAGGTGGGACAGACCTTTACTGTTGACCTTCCAGGTTATCTTGGGTTGGAAATTTGTTTCACTCTGTCTTTTTGTGGGTTCTCCTGCTCTAGAATTTATTAAGTCATTTTTTATGGCATTTGGAGGGATTTGGGGTAGAGCTCAGATGAGTCTCTGCCTTTACTTTGCCATCTTGATTCCCAATCCAATTGATGGGGATGGGATTTGGACCCCAAAAAGGAAAAGCCCCTGAACTTCCCCCAAAATTTCAGCAGCCAAGATCCCTGGCAATAATACTTTTAACTGCCCTTTCACTGGGGCTCTCCCAGCACTTAACTCCTTCCATTGCTTGCACCTGGCCCCACAGCCGGCTACTTGCCTCTCCTTAATCCCATTTAGATTTTCTCACAGTCTTTTTCTGTATAAAAATATCAGTCCCATCCTCAACAAATGCACTGATTCTTAAAATCTGACCCACTTGTATTTGCATCACAAATACCACAGACTCACTAGGTGTCT
Source organism: Pseudochirops corinnae (assembly GCA_028646515.1). NCBI lineage: Eukaryota > Metazoa > Chordata > Mammalia > Diprotodontia > Pseudocheiridae > Pseudochirops > Pseudochirops corinnae. The sequence continues at coordinate 404,338,324 of CM053585.1, forward strand.
TGATAAGCTCACTACTTGGACTGAAAGAAGGCTTGAGTGGTTGAATTCTTTTGAGGCAGACCCCTGCCCTGTATAGTTATGTTTCAGGGTTCCTAGCACCCCTAGACAGCAAGACAGCTACTGATACTTGGCTATTTTCTTCAGGATTAAAGGAGTGCCACACACAAATAGTCCTGCCATGGGATGTGTACCAGTTCTCTGACTGATCTCTGTTGTAGCATAGAGAGCTGGTATGCTTCTATCATGGGTGTGTGCGTGTGTGTGTGTGTCTGTGTCTGTGTCTGTGTGTGTGTATCAGTTCTTTCTGATTACTTTGATACTTTGATTATTTTTACTCTGATTAGGATTAAGCTCCCTTCTTTAGGAAGAGCTAGCCCTAAACTGAGCCAGGATAGCATAGAGAGTCTTTTAAGTCTAGGCTACCTATAGATTTAGTTACTGGATAGATTGAGAAGACTTTATCATTTAGTAGCGGATAATTTAGAAGAATAAAATCATCAGAAGAGTATAAAGTTTTTCAAAAGGTTAAGTCCTCCTTTCTAGCATAAAAGGGGAAGAGGTTGTCTAAGGACTGATCAGAAAGCCAGGTTGACCAGTGGCCAATTTTCCCTTTGTGGCACCTGGAGAAAGGTTAGCCAGAGGTTAAGCCCCTTTCCCTCTGCTGAGGAAGACTGCTAACTACTGACCACAATTTCCTCTTTCCCAGTACACTTTCTGGATACAAAAGGTACCTCCTAGGAAAGTATATTTAGCATAGGATTAAGAAAGCCTGGGAGAAGGTAACTAGTCAGGTGATCTGCCTTGCCAATTGAATTAGGCCCCAAACAAGTTTCTGTCATTTTTTTATTCTTCTTTTTTGTTATAAAAATCATCTCTGTAAAGTGCTCCTTGTCTTTGACCTCTGAGGAGTCAGGTGGCCTGGTTTAATATGCAAATACTAGCTCTGCAAATTAAATCATAGATGGCTCAGTAACTTTGTTCTCAGTTTCCTTTTTATTTCAGGTAATCAATTTTAACAGGGGCAGGTGTCAGGAGTTGTAAATATTTTTTTCCATGTAAAATCATCTTTTTTTCTTTCTTTTTAAGATTTATTTACTATTTGTTTACAACATTCAGTTCCACAAGTTTTTGAGTTCCAAATTTTCTTAGGAGTTGAATTCTGTTGCAAGCCAGGGATCAATTTGTGCAGTCCTGCTGCTGGAGCATGGTGATCAGTGAGAGAAAGGATGCTGGGTATAATTAAGGGATTATGGATTATTAGCTTTTTGTGTTGTTAGCTGATAAATTGTTGTTGTTTGGTTGGGGTTTTTTTTTTTGGCTTTTTTTTTTTTTTTAACCTTGTTTGACATCTTTATGTCCTGTGCCATGGAGACAGATGAAATTGCTTTCTCTTACACATGTTCCCTATTTTGGAGAGATTTGACAGGCTGTGAGGATCAGAAAAAAGTCTAGTTTTAGTTGTCATTTGTCAATCAATATGTTTTATAAAACTTTCTGGGGGAGGTAGTCTTTTATTGTAAGCAAGAGAAAGAAGGCTTCTTCATTAACACCTATATAATCATAGGTAAGTCACAATACCCCCGTGCCTCAGTTCCCTTACCTATAGAATACAGGGTTTGGACTAGATGGCCTTTAAAGTTCTTTTCAGCTCTATGATTCATCATTGGCTTTTTTTCTTGCTCAACCACATCTTCCCTTTCCCTACTGTCATGCAAGGCTTAGCCCATCTGGATCTTCACCACTAATCCCTAAAACTCCTTTAATAGGTATATAAAGCTTTCATTACACAATTATAAAATGTAAATAGTCTTGGGAGAGGAGAGAAAAAAAGTACAGAAGGTATAGGTTTGGGGTGATATAAACATAATCTTAATCTCTTACTTTACAATATTACCTAGAACCCACTCTTCTAGGAGCACTGAAAAATACCTAGGAATTCAACTAGATCATCTATCTGGGAATTCCAAGAAATACACTAAAATGGAGGCAGCTATTGGCTCAACATAAGGAAAAACTTCCTAAAAATAGAGCTATTCATAATTGGGATCTGCCTTTGGGGACAGCAAGTTTTCCATCACAGGAAACTTTCATTCAGAGGCTAAATAACCATTTATGTGATGTTGGTATTATAGATGTGTTTCATAATCTGGCTGTGGCTGTGAGATCCCTTCTAATTTTAAATCTAATATCCTGTGATATAGTATAGCTAACACCTATAAAGACAGCTCTAGTAAAGAATCTGAGAGGGTTTTCTGAACAAACTCTTCTCACTTATGATGTCAATGATCTCCTAAGCACAGAAGAAAAAACAACAACCAGGTTTGTTGCGATCTTCTAGTGATTATTCCCTAATAACTGAGCTAATAGCTTTTTTCCCCTATTGAATTTGTCATAGTTACATAAATTTGTATAAATACAGTTTGGTTATTGAAGTCAGTTTAAAAATCTAGTTACAAAGGATGAAAGGTTTCTTCCACCCATTCACCAAAATTTAGTTTTTCTTTTAAAAAAAAATTAATTTTATCCAATCAATAAAAAATTATCTTGTGTACTTCTTCCCCCATCAAAAAAGAAAAGAAAATCAGAATACTTGTAACAAATATATGTAGTCAAGCAAAGTTAAAGCCATGTCCAAAAATATATGTCTCATTTTGTATCTTGAGTCCATTACCTCTCTGTCAGAAAGTGGGCTGCATGTTTCATCATCCATCAGTCTTGTGAAATAGGAAAAACAACATCAAACAATTGCTTGTCAAGGCATGGATCAAAGTTCCCAAGTGTTTTACAGTTGTTTGTCTCTAAAATATTGTTGTTATTGCATAAATTGTTCTCCTGGTTCAGCTCTCTTCATTCTGCATCAGTTCATACAAGTCTTCCCAGGTTTCAAAGAAACTTGCTTTGATCATTTCTTATTGCATAATATGATTACATTACATTCATATGCCATAATTTGTTCAATCGTTGATGGGCATCCCCTTAGTGGCTCTTTGCCACTATGAAAAGAACTGCAGCAAATATTTTTGTACATATGGATTCTTTTCTTCTTTTTTTGATCTCTTTGGGGTCAGTAGAGATATTATCAGGTAAAAGAATATGCTCAGTTTGGCAGCTTCTTGAGCATAATTCCAAATTATTTTTCAGAATGATTGTACCAATTCATAGCTCCACCAACAATGCATAAATGTTTCTGTTTTCTCAATGCTTCTCCAACAACTGTCATTTTCCCTTTTTTGGGGGTCAATTTTGCCAAATTGATGGGTATGAGGTAGAGCCCCGGAGATTTCATTTGCATTTCTCTAATTATTAGTGATTTCCAGATTATTTTGGGAACCCAAGTTTCCAGTCCAACCTGGAGTGTTTTACTTACCTCATTGGTGGAGAGAATGATGATTTGATGCTAAGTACCTATGTAGACGGTTAGAATTGGTATAAAAGCTTGAAGAGGAGAGACATGCTTTATTCCTGCTTCGAGAAAGGACACGTGCAGTTTCAAACTCTATTCTGGACTGACTCCAAGAAGGAGAGAAACAGACTTTGGAAGGCAGGCATGTAGGAGAAGCCAGAACCTCAACATGTCTCTGATTTCAGTCAATAAACATTTACTAAGCTCCTACTAATATGTGCCAGGCACTGTGCTAAGTATATAACAAAAGACAAAAGACTGGTAACTACTCACAAGGCACTCACAGTCTAATGATGGAGACAACATGAAAGCAACTATGTACAAACAAGATATATACAGGACAAATTGGAGTTAATCTCAAAGAGGAAGCCCTAGCAGTAAGGAGGGATCAGGAAAGGCTTCTTATAGAAGGCAGAATTGTAATTGGAACTTGAAGGAAGTCAAGGAAGACAGGAGGCAGAGATGAGGAGGGAGAGTATTCCAGGCATGGAGAAAAGCTAGTGAAAATGCCTTAGAGCAGTGGTTCTCAACCTGGGGGTCGAATGACCCTTTCACAGGGTTCGCCTGACTGAGATACCACTCCTCTATCTGTCTCCAAGCAGGTCCGCCCACATGCAGATATGCCCACATAGAATATTAAAGGGTCGCAGCATTAGGAAGGTTGAGAACCACTGCCTTAGAGTATCTTGTTTCAGGAATAGCAAGGAGGCTCCAGTGTCTCTGGATCAGAGAATATGTAGGAAGAGATGTGGGGAAACTTTTCCTTGGGTAAAATTGCTGCCATTTTCTTGGTTGAGAGAGATTTCAACTTGTTGCTTTCTACCATACTCATTTACCCTTGTGTATTTTCTGGCATATTCTAATCTGAAAAACTACTATCTTCTCACTCTTTGATTGTACAAATGGATTAATTTGATAGTCACTATTTTTGTGGTCTTTTGTGTAATTGGCATTTTGTGGAAAGGAGTCAAGCCTGAGGGTGTAAGCTTAGATTACTCTTCTCCTTTAAGATGTAGTTGCCAGGAAGGGGACTTGAACCTCAGTATTGTGTCTCTAGACCATCAATATTTAGAGGGACAAATAGATATAATTCTAATTTAGAACATTTCTCTCTCAAAGAACAGCGGCCAGCCTCGTGGCCCATTCTCCTGCTTCCCTCAAGTCAGAAAACCCAGTGTTCCTTGGAACGGAGTGGATAAGCTTTCAGAAAGAATTTTTCATGCCTCCCTTTGAGCTGTCTGTTTAGAAATTTCAGACAAATATTTACATCAATTCCTTATGTATCTCTGAAATAGGACTTTTCTCAGTGAAACTTGCTGCAAAGGTATTTTTCCTCAACTTTCCTTAACTCTATCCTAATTTTAACTAATTTTGCTAATTTTAACATTGGTTTTATTTCTGCAAAAACCTTTTTAATTTATGTAAACAAAATTGTCCATTTTGTCTTCTGGGATCCTATCCTTTTTTTGTGTGGTGATGAACTCTTCTCCTACCTGTAAATACAAAAGAAAATGTCTTCTTCCTACAATTTGTTTATGATGTGATCTTTTATATCTATCATGTACTATTTTGAATTTATCTTTGTATGTTGGTATAGTATGTTAGTTTAAATCTAATTTCTTCCAGACTGTTTTTAAGAACTCACAACTGTTTGTGTCATATATTGAGTATTTATTTCAGCAGTTGTGACCTTTGAGTTTATCAAATATAGGGCTATTAGATTTTGTTTGCTTCTGTATGTTGTGTACTTAATCTATTTCACTGTTTTTTAACTAGTACCATATAGTTTTGAAGATTACTGTTTGCAGTATAGCTTGTGATATGGTACTATTAAGTCCCTTTCCTTCTCTCTTTTTTCATTATTTTCTTTGAGATTCTTGGCTTCTTATTTTTCCAGTTGAATTTCATTTTAAAATTTTTTTTATAAAATTATCCTTTGGTAGTTTGATTGGTATAACACCAACTAAGTTAATTAATTTGGGTAGTATTGTCATTTGATCATATTGGCTTAGCCTACTCATAAATATTTATTATTTTGTCAGTTATTTAGGTCTATCTGTATTTTCTCTAAAGAAACATTTTGCATTTGTATTATTTGGTTTGCATTTATGTCTTGGTCATCCACCAACATTTAGTAACAAATGCTTGCTAAATAGGTAGTTATGTGGTAAGTATTATTCACTGGACCATTAAAAGGTAAAAGAAAAGCTCAAAGCATAATTCACATATATTACAGCAGGATTTACTGAGTATTATGCTACAGCATCATGGCTTATTCTCCTATTATTGGTTATCTTCTTCTCCAAGTGACATCATTGTAGATGCTAGGAGTACCTATCTCAGGGCAGCCAGATAACAGAGAAATTCCTGCACTCCCTAGGTAGTCACTTAACTTGAAAAGCAGATCTCTCAGGATTGCTTTCTGGTCATCTGTGTTCATGGAGAGAAAAACAAAGCAGAGGGGTCTTCTAAGGCTTGTAAAGACAATCTCAGGCTCACCTACATGAACAAATAGGGTTACTGTTATGTGTGATCAGTTGCCACTGATGCTGGGGGAGGAAAAGATAAACCATCTCCCCATCCTTCCAAAGGAAAATTGTCAGAGTTCCAAGGTGCGTGTTTAGACAAGAGGGAGAGCAGAAGTTGTCTTTCCCTTTAAAATCTACTGAATTGGCAGCTTTTGCTGGTCAGTGGCCTACCCGCTTTAATGCAGCATCACATCGTGGTGTTAGGAGGAAGAAGCATATGAGGACCAACAAAAAGTCTCTTGTTGTGCACATCCTTTATAAAGGGGTTTGTCTACCAGAAAGGCCACATTTTTAATTTTTGGAGGGGAGAGGGCAGGGCAATTGGGTTTAAGTGACTTGCCCAAGGTCACATGACTAGTAAGTGTTAAGTATCTGAGGCCACATTTGAGGCCACAAGGACTATCCCCAGAATTTCTCCACAGGATGACTACCGTTTTAAAAAAGGAGCAAAAGAGATAATAGTTATTGCTATCATCTTATTTAATGTACACAGTAAGTAACAGGTTTCATACCATTTAATCAAATATTAAACTAGGTTAAAAGATGATGATTCAGATTATGGGGTAGATACTTTTTACTTCCAGTATCCCAGTATTTTTACCTATAATTTACAATTATTCCCTTAGAAAATTGACATAGCAGGCAAGAATAAACTGCTAGCAAATAGGTTCAGGCCAGAATTTCACCTGATTATATAGCACAATATAGTACAATAAGCTCCAAATGGATATGTAATCTACGTATAAAAAGTCACATTACAATATCAGAGGTATCTAGGTAGTACTATGGATAGAATGCTATATCTGGAGTCAGAAAGACCTGAGTTCAAATTGACCTCAGAAACATCCTAGTTATATGATCCTGGGAGAGTCAATAATCACTCTCAGCTTCAGTTTCTTCGTTTTTAAAATGGAGATAATGATAGCACCTAACCTCTGGGATTGTTGCAAAGATAAAATTTTATATGTATATGTGTGTGTGTGTGTGTGTAGACATACATACACACATTTTTATATATACACACATATGTATATGTGTGTGTACATGTGTGTATAAAGCACTTTGTAAGTTTTTTTTTTAATTTTCGGAGGGGAGAGGGCAGGGCAATTGGGTTCAAGTGACTTGCCCAAGGTCACATGACTTGTAAGTATTAAGTATCTGAGGCCACATTTGAACTCAGGTCCTCCTGACTCCAGGGTCCGTGCTCTATTCACTGTACCACACAGCCACCCCACTTTGTAAATCTTAAAGTGCTATTTGTTGTTGTTGTTTAGTCATTTTCAGTTGAGTCTGACTTTTAGTGACCCCATTTAGGGTTTTCTTGGGAAAGATACTGAAGTGGTTTGTCATTTCCTTCTCCAGCTTATTTTACAGATGAGGAAACTGAGGCAAACAGGGTTAAGTGATTTAACTTGTCGGCAAGTGTCTGAGGCCAAATTTGATCTCAGGTCTTCCTGACTCCAGGCCCAGCACTCCATCCACTGTGCCACCCAGTTGCCTATAGAAACGTTATCATCATCATCACAAAATGCAAAGTGTTACTTTAGCCAATAACCAAAGCTATGGGAAGAATTCACGACTAAATATGGAAAGAGATCATCACAAATTATATTGAACTTTTCAAATTACATAAAATTAACTAGTTTTTGCCTGAATATATCAATACAGCTAAAATAAGAAGAGAAGCTGTCAAGTGAAAAAAATCTTTGCATTAAACATTTCATAAAAGTCTACTGTCCTAGAATATGGAGAACTGACATAAATATGTAAGGTCCTTAGACTAAGTTGTTCAAGTACATGAATAATTTTCAAAAGGAGAAATATAAATTATCAACAACCAAATGAAAAAAAAATCCAAATCATTAATCAGAAAACTACAAATTAAAACAACCATAAATTCATACATACATACAAACATTCATATGTACAAACACAATCAGTTTTGGAGGAGCTATGGGAAAACAGGTATATTCATGATGGTATAGCTGTGAATAGGTTCAATCTGGGCAACTATTTGGTGTCATTTAAGAGAAGTCACCAAATTATTCATACCCCTTTATCCAGGGATACTAACAAAGATAGAAAGGTCTCTTATATACCAAAATATTGATATCAGTTTTTTGTGATTCTTGTGAAGACTATACCCCAAAACATAGAATGGAAGTGTTCTTGTGTGGTTCAAAGGAGACAGAACAGATATCTCTATCTTCTTCTCCTCCCACCATTCTCCAAGGGAGACTTTCATTCCTGCCAAGAAGAGGAGCAGGAAATTGGGGCAAAAGGCCACTCTCCTCTCCTCAGGGAGGAGGGGGGTACCAGACTAAGATTATATAGTTGGGCCCTTAAATATTATTAGTCTAGGGGATATGATCAGATTCAAGCTAACTTCTGATCTCTTTGTCATTATAAGAGGGAAGGGGGAACCCAAGCTCTATATCCAAGGCTTGACTCCTTTTCCATCAAATACCAGTTCTATAATGAGCACACGTAGTGAATGAATATCAAGAAATCCCATTTTTCCAAATCACAGCAAAACAGAAATCAGAGAAGGCAAACATAGGAGGATTTATATAAGACAATAGAGAGTGAAGAAGCTCTCCCATTGGGAGCGAGGTAGTTCAATTCTATCCAGAGAGAGTTCTAGATCTCACTAAATGAGGAAATTCCTTGAAGTCTCTAGAGTAGCAAGCCAGGGACAGCAAGACAATGGAGACTTCCAGATCCTCTCATGTCTTCCCACAGTCTTTTCCTTCAGCAACCTGAAGTGAGATTGGTTTCTTCCATACTCCTTCTCAAAGCTGGAAGCCAGAAGCACCTGAAGTGACTTGAAGGTTGAAGGATCTGAAAGAAGACTGATACTTGAAGAATCCTAAAGAGGAGAGGACTCTTACTTTCACTAACTCCACCCCACCCCTCACACAGAGCAGAGCATTCATTTCTACCAATAAGGGGAAAGATCCATACTATTGGGCAAGGATTATAGAGTAGTGTGGGGAAAAAGGCATCATTAAAACTTGAAAATGAAGTGGGAGGAAGACCCATATGTACAAAAATATTTATTGCAGCTCTCTTTGTGGTGGCAAAAAACTGGAAATTAAGGGGATGCCCATCAATTGGGGAACGGCTAAACAAGTTGTGGCATGTGAACGTAATGGAATAAAATTGTGCTATAAGAAATGGGAAGGAGATGGTCTTCATATTCACCTGGAGAGGCTTTTATACAAACTGATGCTAAGTGAGAAGAGCAGAACAAGGAAAAATGTGTACACAATCACAGACACATTGTATGTGTGACGACCAACTTTGATAAACTGGAAATTCTTCTCAGCAACGCACAGTTATAAGACAACTCTACAAGTCTCAAGATGGAAGGAGATATCTACATTCAGAGAAAGATCTAGAAAGAACGGAGTTTAAATGGAGCCTGAAGCAATCAACATGCTATCATTTTTTTTCATGTTTGGTTTTCTTTCTTTTTTCCCATTGTTCACTCCATTGATTACAACCCTTCCACACAACTAGACTAATGTCCAATGTGAAAGTATTTGCAGATCCTGTACTTGATTGTATGCTGCCATGGGTGGTGAAGAGGAAGGGAGAGAAAATTTGAAACTCCAGGGATTGTGGAACTGAATCTTGTAAACTAAAAGTAAATAAACAAATCAATTAAAAAAAACTTGAAAATGGAAACAATGAATGAAAAGGATACAGAGAAACCTGAGAAGACTTATACTAATGTACAAAGCAAAGAAAGCAGAATCAAAAGATCAATCTACACATGAGTATGATAATACAAATGAAAAAAAAATCTGACGTGGGAATTCAGATTAAGTGCAATGGCCAAACACCCTCCTTTTTGGGGTGTAGAGAAGTACCAGATTAGAGGTGCAGAATGGTCTCGTACACCATCAGATGGTGTGACTGTGGTGATTTTCTTTGCTCAACTCTTTCTTTGTTATAAGTGAGGGTTATAACGTAGGACAGTATTGAGTAGTGACAGTATGAAAAGCAATAAACATAAATAAAATGCTTTTCAAAAAGAAACTGCTGGAGTTAATGGAAGTATCATCTGGACCCATAGGTTTGGACATAAGAGAGGGTAAGATAATCAGTTATAAACACCAGTCAGTCAATAGACACTTATTAAATGCCTACTTAATATTAGTTGTTATTAAATGCCAGGTGCTATGCTAATTCTGGGGATACAAAAAAGAGGGAAAAAATAATCCTTCCCCTCAAGGAGCTCACCATATAATGGGGAAGACAATATGTACAAATGATCTATATACAGGATAAATAGGAAATAATTTGAAAAGTGAAGGCACTAGGATCAAGAGAGGTTGGGAAAGGCTACTGTGGAAGATGGAATCTTCGTTGGGACTTGAAGAAAGCCAGGGAAGTCAGTAGGTAGAGATGAAGAGAGAGAATATTCCAGGCATGGGGGACACAGAGAAAATACTAAGAGCCAAGAGATGAGTATCTTGTTCATGGAACAACAAGATCAGTGTCACTGGACTGAAGAGTATATAGTGAGTAATACATTATAAGAAGACTGGAAATGTGGGAGCAGAGAGTGCCAAGTTTGAAGGGTTTTGAGTGCCAAATAGAGAATTTTATATTTAACCCTCGAGGTGACAAAGAGCTACTGGAATTTATTGACTAGAGGGGTGATGTGATCGCATCTGTCTTTAGGAAAATCACTTTGTCACCTGAATGAAAGATGGATTGGAATGGGGGAAATCTAGAGGCAGGAAGACCCACTAGCAGGCTATTATAATAGTCCAAGTGTGAGGCAACTTGTATTCACACCAACATGATGGGAAGCATTAGATAGAGATGTTGCAAAAGGTATCATCTTCAACTCCTCTCTTTCTCTCTCTCTTGACCTACCCTAAACCAAATAATTTTTTTCTAGTAGAAATGATCTTTTTGTAGTTAATCACATTATACCATCTTGGTGGGACAGAAAATTTAGGTTGGACTAGCTGTCTTGAGATAATGGAAGTTTCTCTTTGACATGGAATCAGCACAACTCTGCAGGCTCCATTTCTTTGACCTACAAGGTTATTGTTAAATATTGGAAGGGGAGAGAAGATGATATCTCTAAACTCACAGTATTCAGGATCATTTGTTTTTTTTCTACAAAAACAAGTGCTCAAGGCAAAATCAAAACAAGAGTCCAAGATTGGGCTATCAATTCAAGCTGGACTATGACAGGTGATTGTTGGTAGTTCAAAGAGCAATAGTTACTGGGTATCAAAAGAAGGCAATTAGTGTTAGGGAAATCGGACAGCCTATGTCTAAGACCCAAATCCAGTGAGCGAGGGTTCAAAGGCAGGACTTCAGTCACTGGGAAATCTGTTGGCGGGAATCACCAAGATTATAATAATCAGTTAATATGACTGACTCATTCCTGAGGTAAAGAACACTCAAATAAAAGGTATCTCTAGCCCCTGCCTAAAATCAGGATTGATTCAAATATGGAAAAGGGCTGGGTGTGCAGAGAAGAAGACAGGGGTTGGGAGTAAAACAGTGCACAATTAGTTGTGTTTGTGTGTGGTGGGGGATGTCGTTGTGGATGTTTGTGATGTGGGAAAAGGATAAAATAGAAGAAATACACTTCTCACTGGGGCAATAGTATAAAATTAAGAAAAGTGGGTGAGAATATCTAGTAGCTAAGACATTCCAATGTCTAATTTTCCTACCAGATTAGCCTCACTAAAAGGATACCAATTTGAATGAGTGCTATTTCTCTGAATTCTCAAAATTTTTCTTTAAAATGAAAAGAACTGATCAAATTCTTCCATCGAGTTTAATTTCTTCATTTGGCAGAAAATATCTTTCTATATCAGTACACTGTGGTAAACTAGTGCCCACATGGGGAAAGGAAAAGAAAAAAAAAACTCTCACTTATTAAATGTATGTATCCAAATGAGATTTTTTGAAGTATATACTGTATAGACAGTGGAGACCTCAAGAAAGCAGGAGTGTGTATGTGTGTGAATGAGGGATGGGGAGAGTGTGATGCTATAAATTTCCAACTCTGTTCCATATGCAGAGTAATGATTAGGATTATGGGATGGCTGCCCGGGACCCTAATCAAATTCTGGAATGTGGGAGGCTATGGCCAGACCAATACACACTTTAAGGGAGGAAGCAGGCCTGTAAGACTGTTAGAATTTTGGGGCTGGAGTCTCTAAGCTATGGATCTGATAGAATTTCAATTCACAAGAAAACTAGGGAATATTGGTAAAGAATAGATCCTGCCCACAGGCAGCTAGGAAACAAATGTTTCTTTGTTTTAAGCAAAGCAGAAGACTTTGTATTGGTAACATGGCACCTGGCAGTCTCACTGACATCTTAAAGCTCCCACCTTGGTGGAGGTGGGGGTGGTGAGGGACACTAAACCTCCTTGGAATTGATGGGTTTCTTAGTTCACATGGGCTGCACTAGTCAGTGGTAAGGGTGAGTCTCCACAGGAAATTAGGAGACAATGTGAGATTGGCAATCACCAAGATTATCAATATATCCTAGATCTATATGTGACAACTGTATCACTGCAAACTAAGGGAATCTACTTTTACACTCTTTACCATGTTGGGTCAGTCTTTATTTCTCTCTTGCTATGTGCAGTTACAGTGGTTGGCAGTAACTTCTCATGACATCTTCATCACAGTAAACACTTTGGTGAAAATGACTCCCTGATTTGAGCAAGGAGTGAAGGAAGGTAAGGATTTGATTTTACCACCTTCAGAGATGCCCTGATATTAGCCTGTGGCATCTGGTGGCACAAGAGCTGGGGGCAATTTTGCAGAAAAACCCCCTGTGGGAAATGATTGGTTGCCTTACTGAACTTCAAGAGGTGGTATGGTAGGTCTAGATCAGTGGTTCTCAACCTGTGGGTTGTGTTCCCTTTGGGGGTCAAACGACCCTTTCACAGGGGTTACAGAGGTCGCCTAAGACCATTGGAAAACACATATTTCCGATGGTCTTATGAACTGAGATATTGCTCTTCTATCTGTCTCCAGGCGAATCTGCTCACATGCAGATATACCCACATACGAGTATTAAAGGGACATGGCCTTAGGAAGGTTAAGAACAACTGGTATAGATGAAAAAGAGAGGACTTCAGGTTAACAAGTAGGATTTTCAGCATAGAGAAACGTCTCTAAGGCAAACTGAAACTTGAACTTTACCTCTTCAGCTTCACATTATTATTCAATTATAAATATCTCATTTTATCCTCACATAAACCTTGGGAGATGGAAGCTGAGACAGACAGGTTAGCTCATTTGCACAGGGTCACAAGAGATAAGAAAGATAGAAGAGTTCTTTCTTCCATCTGCAGAGATTTGTGGCACAAGAAGAAATAAAATAATCTATAATCATGACTCAAGATAAGTCAGGTAGAATCTTTGTGAATATGGATTCCCAAATTGTGATGGTATAGTTAACTTAGAGATTTTGTGGAATTGATCAAAATGTCCTCAGATGTGTAAGAGGGTACAAGCATGAAGAAAGAAATGGAAGGAGCAGGTTTTAGATGAATCTGACTCTTATCTGACACAGACAAGGAAAGATTGAACACACAGAGTTTGGTGCAGAAATATATCAAATTCAACAAAGAAACAGAGATAGAAGAGAGGACAACATCAGAAAAGGAATAGTCACAATCAAAACCAAGTTCCCAACTTTGAATGGGGGATTAAAAAAAGAAAAAAAAAACCATCCAGACCTAGAAATAGAGCTTAACTAGATACCCATCAATTGGGGAATGGCTTAACAATTTGTGGTATATGAAAGTTATGGAATATTATTGTATAATAAGAAAAAACAAGAACAATTTTAGAGTTTGCTGCATAGTATGAACTGGCATAGAAGGAAGCAGACCAGGAGAACAATTTACAAAGGACAACATCCGTGGAAAGATGACTTTGAAATACTTAAGAGCTCTGATCAACTCAATGACCAACCATGCCTCCAGAGGTTCTGTGATCAAGCATATTTCCCACCTCTCAATAGAGAGGTGATGTACAAAAGGTCCAGAAGTAAATGGGTATTTTGGACATAGACATTTTGTGGATTCATTTTGTATGGCTTGGCTTATTTATTATGGAGGTGTTTTTTCCCTTTTTTTCCCCTCAGTTTTTAACGGGTGGAAGCAATGGGAGGCCAGTTAGTGATAGTGATGCCCCCTCCCCAAAAAAGGAGAACCAGTGAACATTTTTTAAAATGCACAGAAGAGGGCAAAATTCAGAAAGAAGTACAGATGATCATGGGTTTGAAAGTAACATATAGAATTTATCACACACTTTTAAAAAAATGGAAGCTATGTGAAACGGAAACACAATTTCATGCAGAATTATTTTTCTATTCTACTATGTGTGTCAAAATGTTCTTTTTTTGATTGTTAAATCCAGAAGGGAGGGAAGGCACACAGGTACTTCTCTCTTCCATAAAAAGTGAAGGATATTTATTGTTGTATTATGTTTGAAATGTGAGGTATTATTAGGAGTGTTGCCTTTAAGCTTGGGCCAGATCCCCACCTCCCTCACTGTAATAATGCCCTCAGACCCAGTTGACTACTACCTAACGCTCATAAATGTTGTCATCAGTACACACTATTGTTTTAAGAGTCAACTTGATTTTGGATAGGAGCATAAAAGAATGTGAGCATCTGTGAAAGAATTTTGTGAGAACATAAAACCCTATTAGTGGAAAGTAAACACTGGGATCTTCGGGAATGAATGCGAGAACAAGAAAAACTTTTGTGAATTTTTAATCTAAGAAACTTAAACCTTAGTAATTAAGATGCTGGCTTTTGGATTTTTAAAGCTTCATTCAGGTTGACATGTTATGAAAGATTAGACTATTACTCTCCTTCCCCATTCCATCAATCATCTTAAAAACCAACAATACAAAACAAAACCACACCTGGTCCCCCTGTTTGTCTCTGCTAGCTCCCTCTGTGACCCTCAAAGTCATTAAGATTTTGAAGGGTCACTGGGCTCTTTCCCCATTACTAGAATAGGATAGCTTAATCGTCATTTAATGCCATCTAATTATTGAGATGTGTTTACTTTTTTTTTTGCTTTTTTTTTGGAGGGCAATTGGGGTTAAGTGACTTGCCCAAGGTCACACAGCTAGTAAGTGTGTCAAGCATCTGAAGCCGAATTTGAATTCAGGTCCTCCTGACTCCAGGGCTGGTGCTCTCTTCACTGCATCACCTAGCTGCCCCAAATGTGTTTACTTTTCTAGGTTTCTTTTGACTCATGATTCATTTCAAAATTTCTTAGCACTGGTCTTTTATCAGGAATGCTTGAAAGTCCTTTATTTCTTTAAAAATACTTTCCTCTGTGTAGAATTACACTGTTTTTAAAGACAAGTTATTCTTAGTTTTAAATCTTAATCTTTTTCCTTTTGTAATAGTGAATTACAAGATTTTTTTTCTTCTTCAAAGTAGTTGCTACCAAGTCTTGAACATAACTCTTTTTTGGGGGGGGAGGCGCTGCTTGCAGAATTTTCCCTTTGTTTTGAAAATCTGCAATTTTGGATTTGATATTCCTATATGTTTTAAATTTGGGGTTTCTTTCAGTGGATGATCAATGGATTTTTTTCTACTTTCATTTGGCTCTGTGGTATTTATAGATTTGTGCAATTTCCATTTACAATTTCTTGAAACATAGTGTCCAACTTTTTGATTAGTTTTTTGTTTGAGGGTTTTGTTGGTCCTGGTTTTCAAGGAATCTGAGGATTCTTACTTTTCCTCAACCTGTTTTCCAGGTTAGCTGTTTTTGACAGTATTGCTAGACTCTTCACCCCAGGTCATTAAGGAGGGAGAAACCCTGAAGCCTGAAGTCAATCAGCTTCACAAAGATGAAATGTAGGAGGGTGCTGCCTTGAAAAAGATATAGGAATTTTAGCATATGGATAAACTGGAGAGTATCCAGAGAACACTAATGGTTTTGAGGCTATAGTTTTATTGTTTATGTGTTTTTGCTTAATGGGAAGATCTTTCCCATCCTTTAATAGGCCTATGTAACCTGCTTGAGTCACATGGAAGCCTGAGTCACATGAGTCTGTGGTGGGAGGAGCCTGCTGAATGGGTGGAACAGGAAGGATGGGGCAGAGCCCAGAGGAAGTTGGTCAGAGCAGTCAGAGTTAAGGGAGAGAGAGGAAGCAGGCAGCAAGCTGTGAGTGTTCATTTGTGCATTTGTGGGATGGCCCTAGCAGGGGGAAGGCTTGAGGATGGCAGTGTCCCCTACGTTGTTATTGCATGTAGATTTCTTTGTTGCTATGATGGATTTGGCTTTCTGGTATTGGGATTCAGCTTTCTGGTGTTTGCATAAATGTTTTGGTTCTGTTTTCCATGTGGAAAGTCTGTTATATTTTGCAATTCAGAATTACACCAGCATATTCATAGTAGCCATAGGAGCTGTGAATATCATGTTGGTGCTACAGTATTATATGATGATTATCTGAATGAATCGGGCATATTTTTCTTGAAGGGGAGAGGACTCAGGTTGTGTTCAAGTATTTGAAGGTCTGTCAAATGGAGGAGAGATTAGACTTGTTTCATTTTGCCCTAGAGCAGACTTGTGCAACTTGGTAGTAAGTAGGGGACAAAATTAAAATGGGCTAAACTTCTGCCACAGATAGGTTTTTAGTGGTGCATTTTCCAAGTAAAGGTATAATTAATGATTAAACTATTTTGTAAATAAACCACATAAAAAAGAGAAATTTCAATTAATATCATTTAATTTACATTTATTACTTCAGATTTTTATTTATTGTGAAATCACACTGACGTTAAAAATTACTTTGTTAAGCAGTACAAGTTTTAATACATTTTTCAGGTTTTCTTACTGCTTGCATCTAGTTAATGGGATGTATTACACTTCTTGTCAGCCATCAGTTTATTGTACTCTGGAATCGTGCTTGAAATCAATTTCTTTAGAAATCTGAAAGCTAACTTTAGTATACCCCTCATTTTCTGAGTTTACTTTCTTGAAAAACCATTGCTCCCCACTGAGGTTTTTCAACATTTTGGATGCTTTAATTTGTTTTTCATTGTTATCCAATTTGCTTAAGTCAGGATGTTTTGATTCAAAAAGGCAACAAAGATTGTATTCCTTCAGAATGGCTATTACTTCTCAGCAAAAAAGGCACAATATTTTGTCTCTTGTGTAAGTAAACAAGTATTTATTTGTTCACTCCAGACTAAACATTCCATGTTCTTATTCAATCTTCCATTTATTTTTATCACCTATTTTATAAAGTCACCCCAAAAACTTTAGTGTTAGAGCCAAAAAATCTCTACAGCAACTGCTCACAAATACTGACCTGAGTGTCTGACTTTGGAGAGAGCACCAAACACTCATATAACTTGTAGAGTGGATATGCAGCGAGGGAGGGGAAGAAGCCCACTTCTTTGTCGCCATCATTGCATAGAGGGTGGTCAGATATGTTGGCGCGTAGCTGCACTCACTTTGTTCCTGTTCAATGCCAGTTATGACTGAAAACACAACAAAAAGATACAACTCTCATTTCTCTCAGACTAGAGACAGATTGATGAAGACTGGTTGCCGCAGGTCATGTGACAAACAGGAGAGCATGCACAGTGGCAACCCACCTGCCAAGTTACACGATGGGCACGATAGTGACTAGTGCAGCGGTTCTCAACCTGTGGGTTATGTTCAATTTGTAACAATGAAACATCCTGCATATCAGATATTTACATTACGATTCATAACAGCAGCAAAATTACAGTTATGAAGGAGCAATGAAAATAATTTTATGGTTAGGGGTCACCACAACATGAGGAACTGTATTAAAGGGTCGCAGCATTAGGAAAGTTGAGAACCACGGGTCTAGTGGAAGGCAGGGTAAGCAGGGCATGGACAAAACACTCCTTATATCTTCACTTTCTTTTACATCCTCTACATTTTTTGTGGGTGACCCGAAATCCTTTGGTGGGTCGCAAGCAACCTGTGGGCTGTATGTTGTGCAGGCCTGTCTTAGAAAAAAATAATCAGAAATACTGGATGAAAGCTGCAAAGGAGCAAATCTAGACCTGATGTCAGGAAAAACTTCTTAATAATCAAAGCTGTCCTAAAGTAGAATGGGTTGCCTCAAGAGGCAGAGGGCTCCTCCTCCTTGAGGGTCTTCAAACATAGATTGGGCAACTACTCATCATATTTGCTAAAATGAGGATTCTTTTCATGTATGGATTAGGTTAGATAGTTTTTGAGGTATGTTCCAACTCTTGTGATTCCACAGTCTCTTGGTATCAGCATTAATAATTAATGATAACATGTAGTCTTCTAATCCAAGTTCTCCTTGGTTTTTCTTTTCTTTTAGTCAAATGATCCTTTTTTTATAATGATCTTCTTTGTGGCTCTTAGCTAGTTGAGTACTAATATCACCACTATTGATGTGATCAAAGATGTCATGAAGATGAATGTGGCACTCAAGCTGGACTATCCTAGGGATATGTTTAATGGTTACAAAGAGGTCTCACCAGGGCAGTGCTTCGTCTATTAAGCAATATATCTTGATAATCTTATTGGTGCTTCTACTGTGTTTAATATATCTTTTTGCTTCTTTTTTTTCTAAAGAGGTTCTTTCAGGGCTCTGATGATCAAGGTTAAGGAAGAAAGCATAACCTCAATCTGAGCCTTTCTGTTCTGTGAAATTCACAATGATCCTTGACCATTTCCAGTCACCAGCCTCAGTGATGTTATTACCACTGTTTGGGGGAAATAAACCCAGAAGACCAGTCTTAGAAGCCAGAGCAGATAGGGCACCAATGTTAGCTGAAGTACACCACAAAAGCCCAATTTAGGGTTGAGCTTGGGTGGTAACAAAGCTCCATCTGGACACTAAAGGTGGCCATTGCTGTTGGATGAACCTGAATTTGGGATGATCAAAGGAGGTACACATTTACCATTCACAATCTGGGAGCTAAGAGCTTTCTTGGATTTTCAAACACATAAAACTTACTCTTTGCATTCCTATCCAAATTATTGTAAATTAGGGCTATGACTGTCAAACATCCTGTGTGTCTTATTTCAGGGAAATGTGCATTTTGGTGGTAAACAAGTTAATCACTATGTGCTTTTTATGAGTCTCCTATAGGGAGAAAATTGCTATTAAAACATGAAAATGTTCAGGTAAAATAATATTTAGGAAAAATTTTCTTAGTAGTTATGATATCCAACTGAGCAGATTAATGGAACAAGTACCACCTCTTGTTCACCCACTCCTGTCCCATAAGGTGAACTTCTCCTTTTGCCTTTGAAGTGCCTATTAACATTTGCAGCATCTTAAGGGGAACTGGCAAAAAAAGAATCTTGTTATTTTTGGAATAATGACTAGACTTGATTTGAAGTCACAAAGCTCTGAGTTGAATTCCCATCTCAGACACTTACTAGCTGTGTGACAGTGAGCCAGTTAAGTTTCCTCACAGGGTTATTGTGGAGATGGGTAAATTAATATATTAAATTAATATACATAAAACACTCTGCAAAACTTAAAGTACTATATAAATGCTAGCTACTCTTATTCTTTTAAATTGCAGCTGGGTATAGGGTAAGTAGAAAGAAGTCTTACAAAGAAGGAAGTCTTACAAAGTATTAAAAAGATAGGGAGAGAAAATTTTTCAAAGCATTCCTAAGTGAATTAGTGGAATCTACATGTTCAGGGTAAATGAAATTTGGTATTGAGTCTAAAAATAAATCAGTAAATTCTTTATTCCCTTTCAAAGGTTTTAAGACCTTTTCAACAATTAGACTTCTATAGAAATGTTTGTGAGTGGCACTCTAAAAACATTTGCATGTGAATATTTGGAGAGCAACAAAGATGCTTGGGGCTAAGTTTCTCTTAGAATAAATTGTCAAGTCTAATTAAAATTTGTTGGTCAGGTAGGGATAATTTGGAGCTTAAGAATTCATTCAGCAAGTATATATTTAGTGACAACTATGTCATATATGGGAGAAATGGTATTTGTTTCATATAAGCTAGGGTGGTTTCTCTTTAAATAGGCAATGAGGCCATCCTCTGTATTTGGTTGATACAGAGAACTGAGGATATAAAAAGCTGAGTCTATGCGAAGTTGGCACTCCAAATCTGAGTTGTAGAACATCTTTCTGACCCATTTTGCTGCCCTGGAGGTTGTGGATGTGGAAGAGAAGTGTCTGTTTTTAATAAAGTGTGTCCTTTTTATTGTAAGTAAAATTATTTTAAAATTTATTTATTTTTAGTTTTCAACATTTACTTCCATAAGATTTTGAGTTCTAAATTTTCTCCCCTTCTCTTCCCTCCCCTCTCCCCAAGATGGCATGCAATCTGATATAGGCTCTACAGACATATTCGTGTTAAACACATTTTCACATTAGCTTTGTTGTAAAGAGAATCAGAACCAACGGAAGAAACTATGAGAAAGAAGAAACCTACCACCACCCTCAAAAAAAGAGGGAGAGAGCAAATAATATGCTTCACTCAGCATTCAGACTCCATAGTTCTTTTTCTGGATGTAGATAGCATCACTGCTCAGGAGAGCGAAGGCTACCAAAGTTAGTCATTGAACAATGTTGCTGTTACTATGTATGATGTGCTGCTGGGGTTCTGCTCACTTCACTCAGCATCAGTTCGTGTAAGTCCTTCCAGATTTTTCTGAAGTCTGCCTGTTTATCATTTCTTTTTTTGATATATATACATTTTTTGTAAGGGGGAAGGCAAGGCAGTTAGGGTTAAGTGACTTGCCCAAGGTCATATAGCTAGTAAGTGTCAAGTGCCTGAGATCAAATTTCAACTCAGGTCCTCCTGACTTAAGGGCCAGTGCTCTATTTACTGCACCACCTAGCCCCTGCCTGTTCATCATTTCTTATGGAACAATAGTACTCCATTACATTCATATACCACAACTTGTTCAGCCATTCCCCAATTGATAGGCATCTCCTTGAGTTCTAATTCTTGGCCACCACAAAAAGAGCTGCTATAAATATTTTTGTACATGTGGGTCCTTTTCCTATTTTTATGATCTCTTTGGAATATGGACCTAGAAGTGGCATTGCTGGTTCACAGGGTATACACAGTTTTATAGCCCTTTGGGCATAGTTCCAAACCATTCTCCTGAATGCTTGGATCAGTTCACAACTCCACCAACAATGAATTAGTGTTCCAATTTTTCCACATCTTCTAGAACACTTATCATTTTCCTTTTTTGTCATGTTAGCCAATCTGATAGGTGTGATGTAGTACCCCAAGGTTGTTTTTATTTGCATTTCTCTAATCAATAGTGGTTTAGAGCATTTTTTCATATGACTATAGATAGCCTTAATTTCTTCCTCTGAAAATTGCCTGTTCATATCCTTTGATCATTTATCAATTGGAGAATGATTTGTACTCTTATAAATTTGGTTCAGTTCTCTATATATTTTAGAAATGAGACCTTTATCAGAGATAGTAGTTAAACCAAAGGTTTATCTATTTTATTGTTTTTTTTTTTCATAAAACCAGCTCTTAATTTTATTAGTTCAATAGTTTTCTTAATTTCAGTTTTATTAATCTCTCCTTTGGTTTTCAGAATTTCTAATTTGGTATTTAATTGGAGATTTTTAATTTGTTCTTTTCTAGCTTTTTTAGTTGCATGTCCAATTCACTGCTCTCCTCTATTTTATTCATGCAAGCATTGAAAGATATTAAATTTCTCCTAAGAATTGCTTTGGCTGCATCCCATAAGTTTTGGTATGTTGTCTCATATTGTCATTTTCTTGGATGAAGTTATTGTATCTATGATTTGTTGTTTGACCCACTCATTTTTTAGGATTTGATTATTTAGTTCCTAATTAATATTTAGTCTGTCTTGCCATGGCCCTTTATTATATGTAATTTTTATTGCATCGTGGTCTGAAAAGGGTGCATTTAATATTTTGGCCTTTCTATATTGGATTGTGAGGTTTTTATGCCCCAGTACATAGTCAATTTTTATGTAGGTGACATGTACTACTGACAAAAAGGTATTTTCCTTTTTATCCCCATTCAATTTTCTCCAGAGGTCTACCATATCTAACTTTTCTAAAATTCTATTCACCTCCTTAATTTATTTCTTGCTTATAATAAAATTATTTTATTTTATTTTTCCAATTGAGAAATTTATTTAAACAGATCAAACAGAACAGGTGCCTCCTTGTCTCTAAACTTAGAAGAAGGTCTTGGGCCCCTTGGTAGTAAAGTGTGGCTTGTGTTGGCGATGCAGAACTCTGTGGGGCAGAGGAACTTGATTTTGGAGTCGTGAAACTGCTTGACTTGGGCTGGAGGCATTTGTTGGCAGGAATTTCTTCCACTTTCATGATCTGAATGGAGTGGGCCTGGGCACAGTGACGGGCTCCCATATCTTGGTAGCACTGAGTGATGGCACTAGCAGTGGTCAGGTCCCTGCACTCCCTGTACATGTTGTGGGTCCCACTCCTGGAATTGTAGCACAGCCAGTTTTTCACTCTGAGAGGGGACTTTTTGAAGACCTGTCCACAGTATACGATTTCTCCAGAAAGCTTCTTCATCTTTTTCAGCTGGGAAACGAGGTACAGAATTGGGACTTTGCTACTACATGATTAGGAGCAAAGATCTGCATGTGATAAAGGGGTGGCACTGGGCTCTTGGGAGTGGGCAGGCAGTGCCCAACTACCTTATACTCTCTCAGGGTGCCTGAGGCTTTCATGTTGCTGCTGCCTCACTCCCTGCCAACTTGCAAAAAAAAAAGCTAATAAAATTATTTTAAATTGAATTTCATATTCCATAAGTGTTTTGTTGGATAAAAATAATAGCTAATATATAACACTAACTATGTACCAAGCATTGGACTAAAAGCTTTACAAGTATTATATCATTTGATCCTCACAGCTATAAGGATTATAACTGTTCAACCTGCAAGAAAAAACACTGAGGCAGAACTCTGAGCCAATGGCACGTTATTAAAGGTCCATGGTCCCTTCCAATGAAGTAGAATCAAATTATCCTCATGATCTAAGATGCCCCCTTCTTCCAGGGCCAGATTTGATACTTGTACACTCTAGAATGGCTACAAAACACAGAATCCCATTGGTTTATAGACCTTGCTTTGAGTGCCAAAAAATGATGCATCCATTAGAAATGGTATGTCAGCAGGAAGGGGGTCTTTGGTTGACTAAATGGTTGTAAGGTGGTCACCTGCTCATGTTGGTCAAGAGAAAGTAGTCTAGAGGTACAAAAATAAGTTGGAGGACTTTCCATGTAATTGAGTCACCTCCACCATGCTAGGCTTAGTCACCATAACAAGGAAGAATAAGGGTGGATGGCATCTAGTTAGCTTCCTATGCTTAAGCAAGTGAATTTATAATCCTTAGTTCATAGCTCTGGGGCTTAATATGTAGAACTTATAATCACTACCCCATGGAATCATATCAAATGAATTAATACTGATTGGAATAAAATAGGGGTCCAAATGGATCATTTCCCACACAACAACTCTGGGAGTTAGGTGCTATTACTATTCACATTTTGCAGGTAAAGAAACTGAGGTAATCAGAGGTCAAGTGACTTGCCTAAAGGGTCACACAGCTAATGAATGTCTGAGGCTGGATTTGAATTCAGATTTTTCTGACTCTAGACTAAGCACTCTAGTCTCTGTACCAGATGCTCCTTTGAGTACCAGTCCCAAGCTGGAATTGTTAGGATGGTCTCGAACTAGACTTGGACCTAGAATATTTAGTGTTAGTCAACAGATTTGGATTGTGACGATTTGCTGGTTTTGAAGGCTCAAGTTGGGGCAGAATATAGGATTGTGCACTTCTCTGGGCTGGGAATCTGTCACTCTCTGTCTCACAATGGGTTCTGTCACTCTTAAATCCGCTCAAATTTACTTTTTAGTTCCCAAGGACGAAATTCTTGGGGAGCTTGTTCAAGTTACTGCTTACTCTCCACCATCTTAGCTCCACCCAGGATTGTGAAAGGTCTTAAGAACATGTCATATCAGGATTGGTTGAAGGAACTGGAGCCATTCCACTTACTGAAGACTGGTGGGGAACAGGACATGATAAGCTCACTATAAGTATCTGAGGGTTTATCTAATGGAGGAAGGAGTCTATTTTTTTTTTTACTTTGGTCTTAGGAGCAACTGGGGGAAAAACTCAGGGGAGATGAACTCCATTTAATCATTCTGGATTTGGGGGCATGCACATACTAGTGTAAGTTTAAATTTTGGTCTTCCTAGCAAAAATTTCCTGAGGATTTTTTTTTTAATTTTATTATAGTTTGCATCATTCATTTCCACAAGATTTTGAGTTACATATTTTCTCCCCCTCTTTCCCCCACCCACCGTCCCAAAACAGCCATCCCAGTGTGTCCCCCCTCCCCCAGTCTATTCTCTCCTATGTCACTTTTTTGGTAGGGCAGGATGGATCTCCCAACCACAGTGCCTGTGTATCTCAAGTTCCAGTTGGATGTAGTCAATAATAATAATAATAATTGCATATATATATAGAGAGATAGATACACAGTCATAACATTTTATGATGTAACTCCAGATTCCAGATTCTTTCTCCTCCTCCCCCACCACCCATCCCCCCTGGAAGGACAAGCAATC
>CM053585.1:404363376-404378763 GCA_028646515.1 Pseudochirops corinnae
TAAATGAGTAAATAAAAAATAAATTTAAAAAAAAACTTCCAAATTACCTTCCAGCTCTAAATCAATGATTAATCTATGTGTTGAATCTCTTCCTTTAGTTGTGTGACTATGGGCAAGTCACTTAACCTTTTATTTTTCTATGGTAAGAGGTATCAGAATGCCTCCCCAGTAAAACCCAAATCAGATTAAAATGTAATTGGGTAATATTTAACAAAATAAATTAAAATGCAACAAAACATAGATAATATTCCATTTTAAAACTAAGTCAATATGCAGCTCACAGGGTGACTTATGTAAAGACTCAATTTCTGCTGGAGTTTGACACCACCACTCTAGGAAACTCTCTTCAGTCTTTAAGTTGTAGAAGAATTTTAAGAGAGAATTTTCTTCACTCAAGAGTTTCCCATACTGAATACTACTGTCCTGTGAGAATTGGGTGAACTGGTTGATTTTAGAAAGACAAAGAAAGACTTGCATGAAATCATGAAGAGTGAAATAAACAGAACCAAGAGATACAACATTCTCTTGGCAACATTGTCATAGCAATATTGTTTGAAGAACAGCTGTGAACAACTAAGTTGTTCCAAGTATTATAAATACTTAAGTCAACTATAAAGAACCTATGAAGGAAGATAGCATTCACCTCCAGAGAAAGAATGGATAAATAGAAGTTGGCATGGTATGGTTGTGTGTGTGTGTGTGTGTGTGTGTGTGTGTGTGTGTGTGAAATGGCAGCCTTCTCAAGTGTGGCATCGTGGGGGGAAGGTGATAATTTGTAACTTCCAACTTGAAAGTTTGGTTGAAAGAGGCAAACAGGCCAGGTGATTACACATTCATATTGTTTATTCCATTAAAGCTAGCAGATATGTGCTGCACAGAGCCAAAACACAAGTTCTGTCTAATAAAAGAATGAACAGCCTTAAATATGCTTCAGGACAATACCAGGATGTCTGTGTCCCTCAGATTTATGGTCTCCATATGTATTTAACTATATCATGAGAAAGGAAATCTCTTAGTTGAATAAGTTGTAAATACAAATTGACAAGACAATTGACAAAGTAGTGTCAGTTGGAAATTACAATCCCAGGATAGCATATACCTATATGATACCAATACAAGAGAGGTCCCACTATTCTTGTTGCAGGCATTCTGTCATAAACAGGAAAACTGCTCCTTGTCAGCCTTTTCTGGTCTTTGAAGTTGCTGACACAGAAAAGGGCATTTTTAGAGTAAGGCAAAGCAGTCCGACTGATTAGTTCAGGATTTGGCCCTTACTAGGGTTCAAATGATCTGAAATGATTATCAGAACTTAAAATGTAACCAAAAAAAAATTAAATTAAATAAAAAGAAAGCCTTGCCAAGACAAAAAAAAGAGCTCCCTGTACCAATAAAATAAAATCCAGTCCTCCACGCCCAACTTTATTCTACCAGAAACTGTATGGAAGATTCCAAAGTGAGGCTCAACGTTAAAGCCATCCCTAGAATTAACTGGAAACAAAGTAAAATCTTTTAGTACTCAAAATGTGATAGAGTTTGAGTACTATCACAAACTGCGATAGAGTTTGGATTGAGGAGAGATGGGTTTTAACCCTAGCTCTGCTACATCCCCTTTGAGTCTCAGTTCCTTCATCTGTAAAATGGGGGTGGGGGTAGAGGAGTTGGATTAGATGATCCCTCTGAGGTTCTCCTCTACTTAAAGATCATATCTTAGCAACAAGTTTTCTCAAATTTGTCTCTTGTGGCAGTAGGACACTTGTAGTAAATAATTAAGGTGATACTTGTTTGTAAAACCCAACAGCCTGTCTTATTTTTGTCATTAGCCAAGAACAACTGACAATAGTTTTATTTTCTTCAAGCAAATATTTTCCACTGTTTTATTATAAAAACCAACATTTCATTTGTTACAACTCAGCTTATTGTAATAATCAAAAAGGGCATTTATACAAAGTGTCTGTTTTTATAGTTTACAAAAGCATTTATTTTACAAAAAAAAGGGTGTGTGTGTGTGTGTGTGTGTGTGTGTGTGTGTGTGTGTGTGTGTGTAAAATAGTGAACAGGTGGATAAGGGCTGACCAAATGTTGGTCATTATGTTATAAAAACATCCTTGCAAAGTGCCATCATTTCAAAGTCAATGAACAAGAAATGACAAAGATTAAAGTTCAAGAAAAATAAACAAAACAAAACAAAACACAAAAGCTAAACATCTGAAAGCAGCACCAAATACTTCATTTGTAAACAAGGCTAGTCCAGCTTATGCTTCTTGTTATCTTCTTTATAAAATATATTTATATTTTCCCTAATAACCCAAACAATTTAACTATGTTACAATGGATTTAAGAATCAGCCTTCATTGTTTTGTTTTCGAATATGTCCTTCATAGGAGCAAAGTTTGACTGTATGAGAAAGAAATCCTGAAAGCCACTCAATCTCTCTTTTCACATGCAGTAATGGTAGAGTATCTCTAGACCACACTTGTCTTCTCCCATGAGGAGATGCATGACTGTCCATTGGTCCATTACTCTACCCCACTGCCTTTGCACGTGAGACTAGAGCATTACTCCTAAGGCACTTAGAACAATGATTCATTTAACCTAGAGCTAAATGGTCCAGCTCTGTCTCTGTCTCTGTCTCTCTGATTTTGTCTCAGGCTGTTTCTGCCTTTCCTAAGGCTTTATAAAAATTATTTATAATCAGAACTATAAGATTTTTTCAATCAGTTCAGCCCTCAAGCTAAGATAACATCCTGGCTATCTGGACAAAGGTCTAATCACCTGACCTGTTCCAACTGCTTTCACTCTGTATGTCAGTATAGTCATTGTTATCCCCCATTTTCTCCCTGTACCCCCTCTCATTCTGCACAGTTACTGTGAAAACGTGTCACAAAGAAGCTATGACTGATAACGGTTTTTAATGTGAAGTTAAAAAGCAGGAGATAAAACAGCTTAAAGAAATAACAAAAAATCATTTAGAAGTACCTGTAAGTAGAAGTACTATGTAGGGAATTAAAACTAATGCCCTTTTGTTGATTCCCATGGAACTTCCAGTGCTGTTCGTGCACTCCAGCCACTTCAACTAGATGTCTTTTTTTTTCTCTCTCAAATGGAATCTGATCATTGGATCCAGTAACTCTTAGTGTTTAAGTTTTGAACTTGTATCACAAAATCCTCGTCAGGGTTTTCTCCTCCTTAGTCATAATCATGCTGCTGGTGCTGGTAAAATTATTCTGCAGAACTCTGATGGACTAAGCTAGGATACACCAAGATTGGTGTCTGTGACCACTTTTCTGCAAGTTGTAGAGTTTCACATCTTTATCATTCACCGACCCAAAAACTCTGGGTCTCTCTCTCCTCTGTTCATGGAAAACTCCCTCATTGTTCTGGAAAAACCAAAATAATAGCTCTACCTATAGTGAATTAGTATGTCCATCGAACATGGAACTTTCTCATTCTTAATTTTATGGGTGTTATGTCTGATCTCTACTTTTGTTTTTAGATGGGCGACACTAATTCGCCTTTCTTCTTTGGAAAAGTTTGTCCCCTTTGACCATTTGCCTAATGGTGAAAAGCTTTTGATTTTAAATGATTATT
This sequence comes from Pseudochirops corinnae, assembly GCA_028646515.1. Lineage (NCBI taxonomy): Eukaryota > Metazoa > Chordata > Mammalia > Diprotodontia > Pseudocheiridae > Pseudochirops > Pseudochirops corinnae. Next base: position 404,366,965 of record CM053585.1, read on the forward strand.
CCCCAGATTTCAGATACCAGGTTTTTGTGAAAATATTCAAGTGATGTTTTCCCAACCTGTATCTTTTTCTTAGTCTGGTTGATCAATTTTATTTATGCAAGAATATTTAAATTTCATATAATCAAGATGGCCTATTTTGTTTTTCATAATCTTTGTCTTCATCATTAAAACTTTCCATTATATTCTAATTTTTTATGGTGAGACAAAAAAAAAAAACTTTGGAGAAAGGGTTCTCAACCTTTTTTGTGACATGGATCCCTCTGGCAGTATGGTGAACGTCTATGGAAATTCTCAGAGTAATGTTCTTAAATGCAGAGAATATAAGAAATAGGATTACAAAGGATACCAATTACAATGAAATAAAGGTGTAATGTTTTTCCCCATCCAAATTCAGATCCCCAAAGCTATCCATAGATCTCAGGTTAAGAACCCCAACATTAGCTCATTTTTCCTGTTGGAATCTGTCTGCCTTTCTTTTCAAAGGCTGTCAAACTTGTATAACTCGTTCTTTGATTTATTTTTATTCAGAAGGTAGAATTATATGGTGGAATGGGAGGAGTCAGCATGGAACCTATAATGTAATTGGTGTAATTATTCCATTTTTAAAAAGCACATCTTTGCAATACCTGTTGGTTTCCAGCTACCTTGTCTAAAAATTTGCTGGTGAATATCAGACTACTCCAAGCACAAGATCTTTTTTGGCTATATCCAGTAGAGTCCAATGGTCCCTTATTTTTTTGTCTAGTGGTTGAGATCATATTGTTCTTTTCTCTCTCAAGTAATAACAAGGTTTGGGCCTCAATAGAAACTTCACAGCCATTTGGGTATCTTGTCTACTTTCCCACTATTCTCTTCCATGCCGTGAAATTAGCTTTACAACTTGTTGTAATGGTAATGGTAATCTGAAGGTCTTCCCTGTCACTTACTAGGCTGAATGTAATCACATGGAGCTTGTGGTGTGAGGAACCTGCTGAACGGGTGGGTCAGGAAGGGTGGAGCAGAATTGTGAGGAAACTGGTGGTCAGAGTAGTTAATGCAGAGGGAGAGAGAGGACACAGGCAAAGAGACAACTAGGCTCATGTTTGTTTGTGGGAAGGCCTGAGCAGTGGAAAGGCTTTGGGATGGTGTTGCTTCCTGCAGTGATAAAGTGTATTAATTTCTTTGCTGCTGCGATGGACTCAGTTTTTTGGTGTTGGGATTTGGCTTTCTGGTGTCTGAATAAATGTTTTGTTTGTCTTCTATATGAAGAATCTGTTATATTTTGTGATTCCAAAATATGCCAGTATTTTCATAGTTGCCATCAGTACTGTGAATATTGCCTTAGTGATAAACTTACAATATAGCATTTCTTTATGAGGGAGCAAGGCATGTGATTAGTCAGCTGATCCTGGACCCAGAAAGACTTGGGCTTGTATACACTTATTAGTTATTTGGCCTTAGACAAGTGAAATCACCTCTTTGTGCCTTGTTTTCATCTGTAAAATTGGGGTGGAAAAAGAGATTTGATGGTCTTCCAAAGTCCCTTCCACCTCTAAATCTACAATTTTATGATGCATCTGTGTTGAGAGGAATTTTTAGAGGTTATTTCCTCATATCAATAAAATCAGATCCAGTCCTCCATCCCCAACTTCATTCTACCAGAAACTGTATGGGAGACACTAAAGTGGAGACCAGTGTCAAAGTCATCTAGTTTTCCCTGGAGTTAACTGAAAACAAAATAAAATCCTTTAATACTCAGACTGTGATGGAAAATGAAAGGATTGCTAGTTTTAGATTGAGGGGGGATGTGTTTTAACCCCAGCTCTGCTACTTCCTCTCTTAGTCTCAGTTCCTTCATCTGTAAAATGGTGTCGGGGCAGAAAAATGTGTGGAGGTATGGATTAAATTATCTCTCTGAGGTTCTCCTCTACTTAAAGATCATATCTAAGCAACAAGTTTACCCAAACTCATCTCTTGTGGCAGTAGTAAATAATTAAGGCAATATTTGTTTGTAAAACCCATTATCCAGTTCTTATTTTGGTCATTAGCAAAGCACAACTGACAAGCTTTATTTTCTTACTTCAAGCAAATATTTTTCCACTCTGTTTTATTATAAAAATCAACATTTCATTTGTTACAACTCAGCTTATTGTAATAATCAAAAAGGGCATTTATACAAGGTGTCTGTTTTTATACAGTTTACAAGTAAAGCATTTTACAAAAAAAAAGGGAATGGTGTATGTGTGCATGCGTGCATGTGCTGAGTGTGTGTGTGTGTGTGTGTGTGCGCGTGTGTGTGTGTGTGTGTGTGTGTGTGTGTAACTAACAGTGAACAGGTGGATAAGGGCTGACCAAATGTTGGTCATTATATTATAAATACATCCTTGCAAAGCACCATCGTACCAAAGTCGATGAACAAGAAATACCAGCTGACTTTAAGACAATGACAAAGATTAAAGCTCAAGAAAAATGAAAAAACAAAACAAAAACACAAAGGATAAACATCTGAAAGCAGCACCAAATCCTTCATTTGCAAACAAGGCTAGTCCAGCTTAAGCTTCTTGGTATCCTCTTTATAAAATATATTTATATTTTCCCTAATAACCCAAACAATTTAACTATGTTACAATGGATTTAAGAATCAGCCTTCATTGTTTTATTGTTTTCAATATGTGCCTCTTAGGATACCAGAATTAAATTTTTATTTTTAAAATCACAACCTTTGGACTAAAATGAAGCATGGACAGTTAAGCAAATGTGTACTGTCTAATTCTTTGGTGTCATCATAAAAACAATTATGCTGTGAAAATATCAAGAATATAATCTACTTAAGTCAGCAATTAACTCTGGGCACCTGATAAAACTTTTTTGTCAATGCTACCTTTGACACAAAAGGAAATTATTTGTTACTTAATTGAAGATTGGCCTGATTTTGTACTTATTTGATCATTTACTCCCATGCCAAATGAATAATAGAATAAGAAGCATTTGAACCATTTATTTTGTTGAGGACATCTAGAGAAATCACTTAACTTTCAAGTTACTTGGCTTAACATAGTACATCCTCAGCTTCCCTCCATTTCTAAACCTTATGTATAGAAGGCTAATGTCTCTAGAATGTTATTTAGCTAAACGTAGTTCCCTATTAATTCGTTAAGCTTTTAGTCAAACATCAATTTACAAAACTAACATTTTGTGCTTATTTCAAATGAAAATGACAAATTTTGAATGTTTTTTTATAAACACTATCACAGAAGTCACTAATGGGATACATTTAATGTTATTCCTTGCAGGAGCAATGAACAGTATATTAGTGAACATAAGGAACACTAGGGTCACTTTGGGGTTAGAGGTTTGGAAAGAAGTACAGGTTTCTCCCAAGAATAAGAAGTTTTACAACCCCTTGACTCTAAATTCCCTGAGGGTATTATATACCTCAAATGCCTAATACAGGCATTTTTGGAATTCTCATATAATTATTGCCTGGTTTTATTAGCTCTGTGCTCCATTCAAGTGTGTCATCTTTACTTACAAGTCCATAAGGACTAAAAAGGCCCTAGTAAAGTCCTACAGTAAGGCCAATTGAAAGACCTTTCAATTTGGGAAGGTTGTCTTAAAATGTATGGAAATCTCAAATTCTTTATTAAAAACATCAGATCTGTACTTTGACAAATGATGCTTGTAACCATTTTTAACAAATTAGTGGCATCTGTGAGAGTCAGGATTTCTTAGGGCAAGCCTTTAGCGTCATGAAAACCATGCAAAGACCCAGAAGTTTCATTAGCAGGCAGAATAAATACTAAAAACTGACACCGTTTTTCAATTTTTCACAACTATTACAATGAAAAGAGAAAAATGTCACAAAAGTCACATAGTAGAAAGTGCACTGGATTTTGAGCCAGAAGACCTGGCTTTTGATTTACTATGTCTCCTTTGGCAAGTCACTTAAAGCCTCTATGTTTGTTTACTCATCTGTAAAATGCCTATTTCAACGGAACATCTGTGAGAGAAAAGCACTTTTGTTAATCATAAAGTGCTATACAAATGTAAGAATCCAGAATACAACAATGATAATGGTCATATTATGTTTTAGGCACTATGACTGACTTTAGCTACAAGTTAATTCTCCAACCTTGGGATTTTGTAAAATGGTGAATGAAGTCAAACTTAAACCATCTTAAAAATTTTCCTCCCAACCATCCCCCAAACAGTCTTTATAAACTGGTCTGCACTAAGTAAATATTCTAAATGTCATTTCCCTGTACAGAAAACCCTGCACATCCAGGGTACAGCAATGGCTTCCTGTTCACACAAGGCAGGGACAGAGACCAGACTTGTGATTTCACTGATGCAGGGAATGAATGTCTGGGTGAGGAAACTCCCTTCACCAATGCAGGTCAGCAACTTTCTCTGCAAGTTACAGTTTCAGAGAGTTAGTATTGAGAGGTTAAGTGACCTGCACAGGGTGACACAGCCACCTTGTGTCAGAGGTGAAACTTGAGTCCAAGTCTGCTCAGCTCCGAGCCCAGCTCTCCATCCACTACATCTTGGCTGCTTTTTGCACACCAGCTGTGTTATAGAAACTGTATAATCAAAGAATCATAGACTTTAAAAGGAACCTTAGAAGTCACTAAAACAAAAACCCTGGTCTACTGATTCCCGGTCCAGTGCTATTTCCAACACATTATGCTACTATCCAACACACAGGAAAGGCATACTTTATGTGAAAAAAAACAACAAACAAACCCAACAACACAAAATACTTTAATAATACTCTTAATGCAAAATAAAATGAATTTTATTCATGTTCTACCTAGAAATCTTACTTCAAAATGTACAACTTGATTCAAAATGAAACAAACCCTTTTCAGATTTAGCAAATTTGACTTCTCATTTGTCCATCTCTTTCTTTCCAACTAACTCTCCAGTCATCATTCATGGTCAAATAAATGTTCAGTAACTGATGTGCAGTCCACTTAGGCTTAACTGTCCAACTCAGCTGAAAGCCAAAAATACTTACACAAATTTACCTATGCTGCCCTACCCAAAAAATACTTCCAGAAACTTTTAAGGAAGAAAGAGGATACTGAAACTAAGCGGAATCACCTTCAAATGATTTTCCAATAAAAATTGGCACACAAATTAGTATTTTGCAAGAAGTGACCATCGCCATCGCAGTACAAATACCTGAACTGAGATCTAACAAGGCAATGGTCTTCTTAGTTCATATAGTGCAAATGCCCACACAGGAACCCCACATGGTAAAGCTGTATATTAAAAAAAATGTAAACATGTAGAATTCTCAAATTCTGATTGACACCCAGCTATTGATCACCTTACTCTTTTCATAAGGAACATGTTCCCCTTGTACATCACACAATACACCTTGAATGACCGTCCTACTTTAAGATTATAATTGCTTTTTACATTGCTAAGAAGGGTCATCACCTGCCTTCTGAATGTACTGTAAGACAACTGAGAGACTATCATTTATGCAAACTATATTACTAAGACCTGTTCTTTGCTTTCAATAATCTGAGGATGATTTAGAAATAACAGATTTTTATTATTTAATTATCTAGATATTTTCAATTATTTAAAAAAGTTACTTCACTCCTGCTAAAAATATTGAACAGCTTACATTGCTTTCTCTTGGGCACTGGAACCCAGAGAGATTTGAACCATACTTTCACAGTAGAAAAATTAGACAATGTCTTAAAACTTTGCAAGTTTAAATGAAAACATGCTATTTTAAGTCTGTTAATTTTTAGCAGGAAGGAACAGGAAAGGTGTAAGGTGGCAGTGCTGAGATCATACCGTATCTTGTCCCTGATGACTAAGAATGCAGCAGTCTCAACACCTTGGCAGATTAAATATAAAGGATTTTTCTTTTTCCCTTCCACCTCAGTTCTGGCAGCTAAAAAGTCAACAAATAGTTCGCCTTCCCATTCAATCCAAACAGATTTCTTGTTTAAATGACTAAACACCAACCATTTCAATCAAAAAAGGTTTGGAGAGAGAACGTATTTTAAACATAAACATGGAGAGAATTAAGAATGATTTGGTTAAGGATAATCTGGAAAAAAAAACAATAATAACCCTAATATTCACAGTGGAAAACACTAAAGTATTAAACTCATGCCACACAAGGAGAGGTATGTAAAAGTCATGCTGAGAAAACTGGCTTACTGAACATGAAAGAACAGAGTTAATATGTGGATGATAAAACCCTTCCAATGAGTTCATTATTTTAATAGATTGTCTCCAATAGGTTTAAATGCTCTGTATTCAGAAAATATATATTTATATAAAGTGATTTATATTGTGATATACACTGAAAGTACTGCAAGGATATATGATTAATTTACAATAGACTAAATTTATAATTAATAAACACTGTCTATATCATATGTCATAGAAAATATTGACATATCTGTGAGCACTGAAGGAAAGATATCTTGGGAAAGGAAATGGATAATAAGATGTTTAACTTGTGAACACTATGCAGAAGAAAGAGTCAAGTTGGAGAACTGAGCCTACTGGGAAATCGAAACAATTACAAAATATTCCAATCAGAAAACTCCTCTACCGTTCATTGGAAAAAAATTTTTAAAAAATAAATCATGGTGTCTTGGCTAAAGCATCCATAGGATAGACTGTTCTGGAAAGGAGGTAAGACAGATGGCCTAAGGAGAATGTTAGTTTCAAACAAAGGAGGAGTTCCAGGGTAGAGGTGCATGTGTGTCTGTGTCTGTATGTGTGCGTATGTATGCATGCACGTGTGTGTGATAAATGAACACACACACACAACTCTGTGACATGATATTGGACAAATGATGTACTCTTTCCAAAAGAAACCATCATAGAATGGACTATTTTAAAAGTATATATATATTTTCATTGCTAAAATCACTGTATTTCCTATAGAAAACAAAGCCCTTTGTTAGTAACTTTTCCTTCTCTTACCTCATATTTAAACTTTAGCGGCTGACCCTCCATAGTTAACATGAAAGATAATTAGTAACTTCAAAATACCTATGGTTTGCTGCTCTGAGATGGTCATGGACCATTTTTTTTCTTTTTGGTATCAACAAAGCCCACATCTTACTAGACAGTGATTCACCTTTGTCTTTCTGTTTCCTATGTATATTCACAGTCACTTCCCTGGGTTTAAGGCATGTTTTGTGTGTTCAGTTTGTAAAAATAAAAATTTTTAAGTACAAATTTATTTTATACAAATTTTTTTATGGCACAAGCAGCAACTTTGCTGTTAAGAAAATATATAAATATCCTTTTCTTCTGTACAAATATCTCCAGTATTCCCCACCCCATTTAAAACTCTTATCTGTACATGGTCTGCCTCCCCTTTCTCTGCTAGCTCCCCTCCCCCCCCTCCAGATCTCAACCAATTTGTATTTACACTTTACACTGGAGGCAGTCAGAGGAGGGGGGGCCCTCCTCAGGAGGAGTCTGTACAGGGGGACGGGGGAGGGGGGTAGAGGTGATGAGAGTAGCTCCTCTCTGTGTAAGGGGAAGGGGGGCAACTTTCGTAGTTTTCTTCGGCTGACAGATACTGGCTTCGTGGAGTAGGAGGTGGGGGCACAGGCTCAGAGTCATAGTTTAAGTCACTGGTGTAGCCCTTGGCTGTCGTTGCTGTGGTTATTCTCCGGCTTGGAGCATAATCGCTGTCACAGACGTCGGTGCTGCATGGGGTGGTGGGCGGTGCAAAGTGGCGGTAACTATACGGTCTATAGCTAGGAGGAAGAAAGAAAGAGGATGGTTTCCATTGCACAGGAAGTGATGGTCTTTATCACAAACAGTGTTAGAAGTACTTCGCTATGGAAGGAAAACCTCATGCAGGAAAATGCTTGAAAGAGCATTATTCCAACCATGCTCATCAGCCCAGGCCTCTTAAGACAATTTTTCATTGGGGTGGGAAAAAAGATGGCAGAAACCATGAAGGAAAAAATGGAAAATGATACGTATGTGGGTATGTTTACACATTTAAAAAAAAAGGGTATAAACCATCCCACTTATCAGCAAGCAGGGACTGCTTATAAAGGAAAAAAGACCTTGGAAACACACTGGCCAGTGGCCATCCTGGCTACGAGGCGGCTAAGCTGTGCCATAAATAGTCCTGCACTTGGAGTAAGACACCCAGTTCAACTCCTACCTCAGACACTTGCTAGCTATGTGATCCTAGGCAAGTTGCTTAACCTCTTCCTGCCTCACAGTGATCTTTATCTATAACATGGAGATAGTAACAGAGTATTTTCCATTGGATTCTCATGAAGATAAAATGAGATAATATTTGTAAAGCACTCTGTCAGCCTTAAAGTGCTACACAAATGCTAGTTGTTGCTACTGCTATTGTTATCACATGAAGGAGAAGAGATTGTTGAGTTTTTTTAAACACAGAAATTCCTTTGAGCATGTATAAGAAAAATTTGATTATCCACACTGGAGCAGTTAAAAGAATCATTCACTGTCACCTTGGGCTTTTGCTTTTTGTCACCCAACTCTTAAAAATTATTCATGTTTATACTTCATGAGATATGAAAACTAGACGAGAACTTAAAAATCATTTAGCCCATTTTAGAGATGAAGGTACTGAGGGGTCAGAGAAGATCAATGATTTGTTCAAGGTCACACAGCTCGTTAGCAGCAGAGCCAGGACTAGAAACCAAATCTCCTGACTCCCACACTCAGTGATGGCTAAGTGAAGACCAAGCCACTGGGAGGACAGTGAGCTTGCTGGTAAAAATGGAGACTAAGCCGGTTCAACAGCTACTTCCTGTATTTGTCCTGCTCTCATTTTCCTGAACAAACCATAACTATCTTTTTCATAACAATTCCAATCAAAGTATTCTACATAATCTACAATTTCTGTGCGATGAAGGCCAATGAGGTGTAAGTGCATGTGGGGTGTGTGGGGGCAGGGGAGAGCAACAGGAGTCCTGAAGGTGAAACAAGGAGAAGCACAATAACAGGATAAAGTAGCCGATGTCATCACTCTGGAGTTATCCTGGTCAGCTCTACCCTTCCCGGGGCAATGTTCGAGGATCCTGACCATGCCATTTCCTTCAGGGTTTGCCTCAGAAGAAACCGCAGCAAAAAGACAGAAAGCCCATGAGCCCCACAAGCTGCTGGGGAGGCTCTCCAAGCTCTTGCCTCTCGGAGCCGCTGCCCTGTCACAGCTCTCCCTGGCGTTTGCATTGTAGAGGGAAAGCACAGGATGTTAAAAGAAGGTGAATCTGTTACGTCAGCGCCACGCGGGGAAGCCACGCCTGCTTCTAGCCCTGGGGCCATGACGTCCCTATGTCTTGTTACTTCTAGTCCCAAAGTAGGATGCGTTTACTTCTACAGAACCACCTTGACTTGTACTAAGAACTAATGATGGAGGAAGGAAGAGGCTAAGCGTGAGGGCAGAAGAGAACTCGATTACCTGTAAGATCTATGAGTAGAAGGACTGTTTGAAGAATAGCCAAACTCCATGGTGTAATGTGAACGCTCCGTGGCTGGGGATGGTGGAGGGTTCAAAATCTAAAAGGAAACATGATATAAACAATTAAACAGAATCACTCTAACACAGAAAAGGATAACTGTCCCCTAAACACATACTCCATTCTATAAATGTACCATTTTTTAAAAATTGCAAAGGATAACATGTGAATTCTATAGTCAACATATACATTTCATTTAATATGACAGAATTTTAACACAGACAATGAGACAAAAGCATAATCTGTAAGATGTTTATCCAAATGGTTCTAAGAAAAGTTGTAACTATTTAGGGCAGAGTTGCTGACATTAGAAGAGAGGGAAATTCCTAATAGCACTTGCCCTTATTTGACCAGTATCATGGAATGAATACCTTCAAGTCTCCTTAGAGGTCAACCCAGGACCCTTAACTTATAATAATTTCAGTTGAAATTTGCAATAATACTTTGATTCAGTTACCCTTAGGCACCATGCCTAGTTCTTACAGACTTCTTCATTTTATTTTATTTTTTTGCTATTTTGAGGCAGGAAAGCAGGGCAATTGGGGTTAAGTGACTTGCCCAAGGTCACACAGCTAGTTTTGTGTTAAGTGTCTGAGGCCAGATTTGAACTCAGGTCCTCCTGATTCTAGGGTCGATGTATATTCACTGTGCCACCTAGGCCACCCCAAGATTTGTTCATTTTATAGTTACGTTTTTGATAGTCAGGCTTACTGGATAGGAAGATAAACTTCTTTCTCATAGTCTTATCTATTTAATTTTAAAACCAATAATTTTCATTCTAGGAACTGATGAAACCATAAAGACCCTGCGCTATGATGCATCATCAAAACTGATTAAAGTTAGCAAGTTACAGAAATGAATAAAATATCTAAGTTTGAATGGAAATGTAAAAAAAATTTGAAAGTAAAGATTCTTAATTTTATGTAATTTTCCAGTGTAGGCTTATTTCCCCTCTTCATTTAAAGATATATTATTTTAAAGTTGTAGCTCATTTTTTGAGAGAAGGAGTGCTATTATAGAAGCAAAGGAGGAAAACAGGAAGTACTAAAGGGAACGTTTACCCCAGGGAAGTAGGTGCCCTTTGTACTTGAAGAACTACTAGATGATGCTCCAGTAACATGAGCCCTGTCGTAAGGTGGCCCACTGCTTCCACCCATGATACTGAGGGAACTAATCATTGATTTGCCACGGGACATTCCTAGAACAAAATAGGGAAAAAAAAAAAAACAACAACCATGTATTAATTAGCTTTTAAGCTTCAAAAATCAATAACATTACTCAATCTTATAAACCCAAGAATGAAAACACAAAAAATAATAATCTAAACTCTTTCTTCCCTACACTTACTCTGACATATCTTCATGGAAAGAGTAGACACGTTTCTACAACTGAATTAACTATATGCTATTTTAGTCTGACAGATGCCATTAAATCTATGGGTCTGAAATAGCTCTATGAGGGGAGAGAGGGAGTGAAGGAGGGGAGAAACACTAAAGTTCTTCCCCCTAAACAGCCCTGAAAATCTCTTCAGGGTAAAGAGGTATTTTAGCAATATTTTTATTGAAGAGAAAACAATTTTTAGGTATAAAAGACAGGGTTGAAAGAAAACGCTTATGCTAGCTGGCAGAAACAGAATTTTCAGAGTCACACAATAGAGGGTAAGGATAAAAGGCTATGTATATTTCTGGCAATATCCCAAATTCTTTAGATGATCTGATAAATAATGATGAAGATCACTATTATTACAATTTATGAAACTTCTGAAAATTTACTTACAGGAATGCCCCGAGAAAGCCTCTGGGGGGTATTTCTATTTTTATCCTTAAAAGGAAACTGAGAAGTTACTTGGGAAAGGGAAATTCTAGTTCCATATTTAAATACTTCCCTCTATGTCCTTGGTCAGCTCCTGGCATCTCTAGAAGAAGAAAGGAACCCTTATCCCAGTGCTATTATATCTAGTTATCTATATCTCTCCTACATCTCCTAATTATTCCAGGTGCTGCCATCACTGACAGAAATACTTCTTAACTGGCTTATTTTCTTGCCTCCTATTTCTTCCCTAGCTTCAGGACCCCTGGGATGCCTTCCAATAGTAAGCCCGCAGTAATTTGTCACTTCTTCCCCCTCTCCAACTGCATGGATATGCTGTGCTCATTTTAAGCAACGGGAACAACATACAGGTGGCAAGTAAAAGAATCTTCAAGTTTTATTTGCCATTTTATTATATATCTTGTAGTAATTTCCACAAGGCATACTTTGTGTGAAGAAGAGGACAATGAGAAGCAACAACGTTATTTTTCTAAAAACTCATTATACA
>CM053585.1:404378863-404413374 GCA_028646515.1 Pseudochirops corinnae
ATTGTCTCCCCATCTCCCTTCATTCGTGGACAGAACACCCTCTGACAGATAAAGTACATGGCTCCAAACACAAAAATGGTGAGGATCACTCCAATCACTGAGCCAACTGTATTGGTGGCCTGCGGTGTTGGCTCCTCAGTTGGATCTGAAATGGAGAAGACAAGAATTCTCTAAAAAAAGAGTAGCATGCTATCTAGACAAGTCAACAAGCATTTATTAAGCTACTACTATGGGGCCAGACACTGTACTAAGTGCTGGGGAAACAAAGAAAGGCCACAAAACAAAAAAAAAAAACCCTGGGACCCACTCCCCTAAGGACTTCATGATCTAATACCTTTCTAGTAGGTCTATTGGAGGCAAGAGTTGGGGGACACAACAAGCACACAATTATGTACAAACAACCTATTTACAGGATAAAATGGAGTCAGAGGAATGGTATTAAGATTAAATTAGTCTGGGAAAGGCTTCTCGCAGAAGGTAGCATTTTAGCTGGGATCTGAAGGAGACGCAGACTGAGAGAGAGAGAGAGAGAGAGAGAGAATTACAGGCATGTGGGACAGTCTTGAAAATTCATGGAACTGGGAGATGGAGTATATGTGAGAGGGACAGCAAGGAAGTCAGCGTCACTAGATTGAAAAATATATGGAGGGTAGAATAGAGGAAGAGGACTGGGGAAGGTAAGAAGGAGTGGAGCTGTGGAGGCCTTGAAAAGCCAAAGAGAGGATTTTATATTTGATTCTGGAAGTAACATGGATTCATTGGAGTTTACTCAACAGGAGGTGGTGGCACAGTCAGACCTGTACTCTAGGGAAGATCAATTTGACAGCTGAATAGGGTTATTAGGATAGAATTAACAGGACTTGGCAAATTATTGGATATAAGGGGTGAGAGAGAGGTCAAGGATGACCTAAGTTGAGATCTTTAGTGACTGCTAGGATGGTGTAATAGGAAATAAACAATTAGGAAGTAAACAAGAAAGATAGTAAAAGCAGGAAGAGGGAAAGATTTAGAGGGAAAGATAAAGAATTCAGTTTTTAGCATGTTGAGTTTAAGATGTATATACAACATTCAGTTCAAGATAAACAGTGTATAGATGGAGATTCAAGACTGGAGGTCAGCAGAGGCCTCCACTTAGGTAGTAGGTCTAGGTAACCAGACATTAGAATTATTAGTATAGAAATGATAAGTCAATCCACAGAGGGTTGATGTAATCATCAAGAGATACAGTATAAAAGGAGAAGAGAAGAAGGCCCAGGACTGAGCCCTAGGGGATACTGAAGAACCAGCAAAGGAGACTGAAGAGGAATGGTAAGGCAGGTATTAAGGGAAAGAGGTATATCTTGGCAAAGAGAAGGACCACCTCTTCATGTGAGATAGGAATGAAGGAGAGAAAGAAGAAAGGCCTCTGAGGGATGTGAGATAAGGAGGAAGGAATAAGAGGGAGCTCTTGGAAAATGGTCTCAACTTTTTCAATGAAATACAAGGCAAGTTTCTCAGCTGAGAAAATGGGGGGAAGGGAAGGCATGGAAGGTTTGAGTGATGAAAAGGTTTGAAAAAGCTATTACAATGAGTTGGATAGTAGGATAGTAAACTGATTAGGGAGGTGTGAAAGGATTGCCTCATCCTAATAAGGTCCTAATCAAAATTATGTCAGCACAGTTTTGGGATTTTTCTCTTGCTCCTTCAGCAACACATGAGTAGGAGCAAACTGTAGATGGTGGAAATAAACCAAAACTAAAGCTTGGCAGGGCAAGAAGAGAAATAAGATAAGTCTCAGGGACAGTGTAGCATTGAATTGGTTCACTAAGGGGTCAAGAAAATGACAAGGATTGAGAGAAACTGGGAAAAACAGACACTAATGCACTGTTGATGGAGTTATGAATTGACTGTGAGATTCTAGCAATGAAATTAGAATTGTTATGCTCCCCAAATTAATAAAATGTATCTACCCTTTGACCCAGTAATACCACTATGATGTTTATAACCCCAAAGAGATCAAAGAAAGAGGAAAAGGACCCACAGGTATAAAAAATATTTATAACAGCTCTTTTTATGATGATGGCTATTAACTGAAACTAAGGCTTATTAATTAAACAAATTTTGGTATATGAATGTAATAGAATACTACTGTTTGCCACAAGAAATGATGAAAAGGACTGTTTTTGAGAGACCTGGGGAGACCTACATGAACTGATATAAAACAAAGTGAATAGAACTAGAAGGAAAATTCAAATAGCAACAACATTATGAAGACAAATGACTCTGAAAGACATAAGAACTCTAATTAATGCAATGACAAAACTACAATTCAAGATACCTACATTCTACCCACTTCCTGACAAAGAGGTGATGGATTCACAGTGCAGAAGGAGGTAAGTATTTTTGGACATGACCAACGTAAGTGATCACATTTGTTTAAAAGGTTTTGGTTTTGTTTTTTTCCTTTTTCCAATGGGGAGGGTGGTTTTCAGTTTGAGTGAGGAAAAAAAAATAAATGCGTGTTAATTGAAAAAAAAAATTAATGTAAAGTAAAAAAAGAATGAACTGTAGTGTTTTAATAAAACGCTGAATTACAAACCTAAATGGTGAGACCCCCAGCAGTTTTTTTTCCTTTTTCAAGCACATGCAATAAATGCATATATATATGCACATAAGCATCCAGATTCAAAGCAAATGTTTTCTTAATGTAAGAATCACTCAAGATTCATCAGCCATAAATAAAGCAGGAATGAAACAAAATACTGAGAAGCAAAACTGCTCAGCATATTGAAAAAAGTAAAACAGAGAGTATTTATGGATTTGAACACCCATAACGTACACAATAATCACTGGAAGTAGTTTATTTTACCATTAATATATTATTGGGATGGAATATCATGGCAAGAAGAGGAGTAACAAAAGTATTATATTTTTAAAAAACATTACATGATTCCCCTTCTTTTCCCTCCCCTTTTAATGGTGATTTCAAGGATTGTAACCCCACTTACAACAATCTAGCTCATCTGACTTGTCACTGCAGTCCACATTATTATCACATTTCTTGTGCTTTCCAATGCACTGTCCATTGGTACAACGGAACTGATCAATTAAACAAAGCACTAGATAAAATGCAAAAAAATTGTCACAATTATTTAAAACACAATCTGGCAAAAATTCTGAAACAAGAATTCAGGAGGTGCAAAGAAAAAACAACTACATTGCTAGATGTGACCTGAGAAAAATGCCATAGTATTTTCACAGGTGGAGTGAGAATATATACAGGAATGAATAGAATGAAAATAAATCCATCAGTAATTTCCCATTTTGTTCTTACTCAACTTCTATTTTCAATGCTATTTATGCTAAAGAAGAGCTAGTTCTTTTGGTGCCATTTAAAGGGAGAGAGAAGATGAAAAAAGTAAGTAGAATGTTTGCTTTTCCCAAGGGATTGAGCCCCATAAATTTAGAGTATCTTGGCCAAAGACTGTTCCTTTTCAAATGCAGACTCTAATTAGACATTCCTCTTTTGCACCCTAGTCCCATTTTTAATTTTTTAATGACAATTACATTGTACAATTAGTACTTCTTATGTTTGAGAAATGAAAGAAAACTTTCACAGTACTATGTTCAGAAATAATTTACTAAAAGGCACTTGAGAAACCTAATACTTATAGCTGAACCAAAATAATTAATTCAAAGGAAAAGGATTCCAATTTTTTTTAAAGCATGCTTTTGACATGCACCAAAAAGTACTTTACCTTCACAGTTTTTCTCATCTGACTTGTCTTGGCAATTTGCATCTCCATTGCATCGAAGGACACCATCAATGCATTGCCCACTAGCACACTGAAACTGGGACTCTGAGCAGACAGGACAATTTAGCTCATCACTGTGGTCTTCACATTCAGTGAAGCCATCACATCTCCAAGCCACAGGGATACAGTCAATCTCTCCCGTGAAACATGTAAACTGCTGAGGTGAGCATGTTGGAGGCTCTTCAAATGAACAGAATGAAGAAGAAAAAAATTAAAACTTACTACTAGGTGCAAAATAGTAGCAAATGACCACAGTAATCTAGTATTTGGCAAATCAAAAGATCCAAGCTTTTGGGGGAAGAACTCACTATTTGGGGGGAAAAAAACTGCTGGGAAAGCTGGAAAGCAATTTGGCAGAAACTAGGTATAGCTAGACCAATATCTCACAATATATATCAAATAAGGTCAAAATGGGTACATGATTAAACATAAGGTGATACCATAAACAAATTAAGAGAGCATGGAAATTTTACCTATCATATCTAAGATGAATGAGGAATTTATGTCCCAACAAGAGAGAAAGAGAATCATGAAAAGTAAAAGGGATAATCATGATTACATGAAATTTAAAGGGTCTTGTACAAACAAAACCAATGCTACCAAGATTAGAAGGAAAGCAGGAAATTAGGAGAAATTTTTTTTACTACAAGTTTCTCCAATATATAGAGAACTGAGCTAAATTTATAAGAATAACAGCCACTCCTCAATTGAATAGTCAGAAAATATGAACAGGAAATTTTCAGAAAAAAATCAAAGCAATGAATACCTATAAAAATGCTCTAAATCACTAATAATTAGAGAAATGCAAATTAAAACTACTCTGAGGTGTCACCTAACATCTATTGGATTAGTTAATGTGACAGAAATGCCGGAGGGGATGTGGAATCAAAGGGACACTAATGCACCGTTGGTGGAGCTGTGAACTACTCCAATGATTGATTCTGGAGAGCAATTTGAAACCATGCTCAAAGGGCTATGAAACTGTATATACCCTTTGACTCAGCAATACCACTACTAGTTCTTTACACAAAGAGATCAAATAAAAAGGAAATGGACCTCTAGGTATAAAAATATTTATAGCAGCTCTTTTTGTGATGGTAAAGAGCTGGAAATGGGAAATGGGGTGGGGGGAATGCCCATCAACTGGGTAATGACTGAACAAGTTGTGGTATAGCATTGTGATGGAATACTAATGTGCAATGACAAGCAAGATAATTTCAGAAAAACTTGGGAAGACTTAAATGAATCAATGCAAAGTGAAGGGAGGAGAACATTGTGCACAGTAACAGTAACACTGTGCTATGATCAACTTTGGCCCTTTTCAGCAATACAACCATTTAAGACAATTCCAAAAGATTCATGATGGAAAATGCTATCCACATCCCGAGAAAGAACCATAGAGTCTGAATGCAGATTGAAGCATACTATTTTCATTTTCTTTTTGTTTTTCTTTCTCATGGTTTTCCCTTTTTGTTCTAATTCTTCTTTCCCAACATGACTAATGTGGAAATATGTTTAACAAGACTGCACGTGTATGACCTATATCAGATTGCTTCCTATCTTAGGGGGGAGAGGGATAGAGAAGAATTTGGGACTCAAAATCTTATAAAAATGAATGCTGAAAACTATCTTTATATGTAATTGGAAAAAAAATAGCTAAGTGAAAAAAGAAAAAAATGAACAAAAAATAACTAATAAATTGATATTTATAAAAAAGAAATTTATAAATTTATAAAAAGAAATAAAACTTCCATATATACCACTTTTAAGTAAAAAAAAAAAACTAGTAGAAACAGCAATAAGCAAGGCATGTTGATAGGATAGTGAAGACACCAGACAGACTAGAGCAGAGGGTAAATGTTACAGAGTTATCTGAAATTATATTTGATAAAGAGGACAGAATCAGATTGTGGAGGGCCTTGAATCAAATTTTTTTTTAAAGTCTTTATTCAAAACTCACTTTGTACCAGGCACTGAAAAATGCTGAGCATAACAAAAACAAAATTTTTTCCCCCTGACTTCATCATATAGCTTACATTCTAACAGAGAAAACATCACACACACAGACACACACATTCAAGACCTTTGTACTGGATGTTTCCCGTGTCTAGAAAGTACTTCTCACTTTCATCTCCCTTCAAGGAATAGCTTAAGTAACACCTTCTACATAAAGTCTTTTCCGATCCTAATTTTAAGTGTCCTTTCTCTCTCCCTATAGAGACAGAAATTATGATTTTCCAACTAACTGGATAGGAGTGGTGAGTGAAAGTAAGGAGTTGAAGATGACACTAAATTTGTAAACTTAGGTGTAATACAAGAATGGTGACACCCTCGAAAGTAATAGAGAAGTTCAAAAAGGGGTAAGGGAGCCACTGAAGATTTTAGATCTAAGAATGACATGGAAAAAAACACTTAAGGAAAATTAGTCTGTTTGGAGAGGGAAAGACTAAATGAGAGAAGCCAGCAGGGAGGTTGTTTCAGTAAGACATACATAATGCAAGCTCCTGCATGCAGTAGGGTAGTATGAATAGGAAGGAGAGGATGAGTTTCAGAGACTTATTTGGTTAACATTTATTAAGTGCCTAATATGTGGAATGTAGTACCATACTAGACAACGGAGTAGATATATTTTTTTAGTCCAGATTTGTGATTTCATAAATGTAGAGAACTTCCAGTAGGAAAACTCCCACTAATACAGGTCAGCACCTCTGACTTACTGTCTTTATAATTTATTATTTATTTGTCTGTAATGTATTGTCTGTAAGATTTATTGTCTTAAGAGAGTTGCCTAAGAGAGGTTAAATGATCTGTCCCTGCTCACACAGTTAATAATTATCAGAGGTA
The DNA here is from genome assembly GCA_028646515.1 of Pseudochirops corinnae. Lineage (NCBI taxonomy): Eukaryota > Metazoa > Chordata > Mammalia > Diprotodontia > Pseudocheiridae > Pseudochirops > Pseudochirops corinnae. Next base: position 404,385,502 of record CM053585.1, read on the forward strand.
AGACTTGAAGCCAAATCTTGGCTCCATGGCCAACTGTCTAACTACTATGCTTCTTCAGGGGAGATACAAAGATGACAGAATAGATTCGCAAGATAGTTAAAAAAAAAAAAAAGGCAATACAGATTAGAATACAATAAGAATCAAAGTGCTATGAGTTTAAATGAGGAAAAAAATAATCTCTTAACTTGAGGTACCATGGAAAGAAAACTTCACAGAGGTGGCAGATGAGCAGGGCTTAGAAAAATAGGGAAGTAGAATGTTAACAGGTAGAAATGGGAGCAGGAAACAAAGGGTGGAGAAAGATTTTGGAATGTAATCAAAAGAATTTGTTGAGTGACTAGATCAAGGGGATGAATCAAAGATGACCTTAAGGTTTTTAGCATGTATGATTAAGAATTATAAGGCTACTGAAGGCAAAGTTGAGAGGGAGCTGTTTTAGGTAGGGAAAGAAGATAAGCTTACTACTGGGCTTGAGGTGACAGCAGGATATCTAAACTGAAAGGCAGCTGGAAATGAAAGACTGGAAATATTTAGGTCTGATTATCCCTGGTGATGTCATATCAATGAATAAATTCTCTGAGAGAGAGAATGTAATAAAAAATTCAAAGGGCCTAAGAGAACTTTACTCACTATTAAGAGGGCTGAAACACTCATCGTCTTACAACAAAGGAAATATACATATGTAATAAATTACAAAAACATTATGGCAGAGAAATCTTTACATTCTAAATGTTTTTAAAAAGATGTACACATCCTTGATTTTATGACTGGAGCATTTAGGTTTTCATTGCTTCTTCAACAATTTTTATGTTTTGTCAAAGAACATAAATTATTTTTATTTTCAACAACCCATTCTTGCACCTCAGATATTGTGAGGGCTTATATTCCCTTCTTAACCCCCATTAACAGCAGCTATAAATGAAACAATTTTTTGCACATGTATGGTTTTGATTTAGGGTTGAGTCACACATGGAGGCCATTCTTAGTGCAGAAACTCCTTCTATCAAAGTAGACTGGTGAGGATTTTCCTGGACTGTGATAGAGTTGTGACTTGCAATATTAGTTCCCATAGGCAAGACCTGAATTCAAGTATATTTCTGATTCCAGTGCTGGCTCCCTGTGTGTAGCATACATGCCATAAAAAGGAAAGGAAAGAGGAAAAAAAAAATAAAGGAAAAGCATAGAAGGAGCCTAGAGGTCATCTAGTCTAAATCCTTTATTTTAAAGAAAACTGAGGCCCAAGAAAGTTAAGTGCTTTTCTCACTGTTATAGAAGAAGTGAGCATCTTTGGAATCTAAAGCTAATGGTCAATTTTTACAACTAGTGTCTCTGATAAAGGCCTCATTTCTAAAACATACAGAGAACTGGGTCAAAGCTATAAGAATACAAGTCATTTCCCAATTGATAAATGGTCAAAGGATATGAACAGGCAATTTTCAGAGGCAGAAATTAAAGATACCTATAAGCATGTGAAAAAATGCTCTAAGTCACTATTGATTAGAGAAATGCAAACCAAAACAACTCTGAGGTACCGTATCTCACTGGTCAGACTGGCTAAGATGACAAAACAGGAAAATGATAAATGCTGGAGAGGATGTGGAAAAACTGGAACACTAATGCATTGTTGGTGGAATTGTGAACTGATCAAACCATTCTGGAGAATAATCTAGAACTATGCCCAAAGGGCTATTAAATAAATGCATACCCTTTGACCCAGCAATACCACTTCTAGGGCTGTATCTCAAAGAGATCAGAGAAGTGGAAAAAGGACCCATCTGTACAAAAATATTTATAGTAGCTCTTTTTGTGGTGGCAAAGAATTGGAAATCAAAGGGATGCCCATCAAATGTGGAATGGCTAAACAAGTTGTGGTATATGAATGTAATGGAATACTATTGTACTATAAGAAATGAGGAGCAGACAAACTTCATAATAACCTGGAGAGACTTAATATAAATTGATGTTGAGTGAGAAGAGCAGAACCAGGAGAAATTTGTACACAATTACAGATACGATTATATGTGAGGACTAACTTTGATAGACTGGGCTCCTCTTAGCAACGCAAGGTTATAAGACATCTCTAAAAGACTCATGATGGAAAGAGATACATATCCACATCCAGAGAAAGAACTGTTGAGTCTGAATGCAGACTGAAGCAAACTACTTGCTCTCTTTTTTTTTTTGTTTTCTCTTTCTCACTGTTCACTCCATTGGTTATAATCCTTCTTTACAACCTGACTAATGTTTAACGTGAAGGTATTTGTAGATCCTATCTTTGTATGCTGCAGTGGGGGGAAAGGGGGGAGGGAAAGGAGGGGAAGAAAATTTGAAATTCACAGGATTGTGGAACTGAATGTTGAAACTAAAAGTAAATAAATAAATTTAAAAAAAAATAAAGCTAATGGTCCCCTGTACCTCCTCCTCTCGTGCCACTCTGTACACTTCTTCTATTCAATCACTTGGTTTGGTTACTTACCACTAAATTTATTATTAGAACACACATTTGCTACATGCAACAAGATGCATCTAACTAGAATATTTAAAGGCTTATTAATAGTAATAACAGACCTTAGAATGCTTTAAGATTTGCACTACAAAACACTTATCTTCATCAAAACTCTATGACAAAACTCTGATCTTGATTTATACTCTTCATAAAGCAGAGCAGTTATCTAATGGAGGTGCAATAATGATGTCTAAGGTGTCAGAAGGCACAATCCTGGCTTTAGAGTTAACAATACAAAGATAATTTCATAGGCAGTATAAATGGATCTCACTTTATGCAACACACATTCCTAGAGAACCGTACATAAAGCAAATTTTGTAAGTTAGGCAATATTAAGCATGCAACTGAGATAATGGCTTAATGCAAAGATTACTGGATCTGGATTCAAATCTCAACTCTACTTCTTAATATTACCTGTGCAACCTTGGCCAAGTTACTTTAAAAGTTCTCTGGGTCTGTTGCTTCATCTACAAAATGGGAATAATAATGCTTTTGATAACGTTTTACAAGCTTGTTATGAGGAATATGTTTTATAAATCTGGAATTATGACATAAGTGTGAGTTACTATCATTATTTGGTAAATCAAGAATTTTCTATTTTCTTAAAGGGAAACACGTTTGTTCCCTTCTGTTCTAGAAAGAACAATTTAGCAAAAAATTTTATTTTTATTTTAGCAAAAATTTAATCAATTCACTACTATCTATTCATACTGCTTGGATAGTTAAGGAAGAACTATAAAACATTTTAATGCCTTGTTGTCTCTGAGATAGAAAAAAAAAACAAAAAACAAAGAAAAGGGAGTATGTGGGCAAACTCTATTTGCAGATAAATAGAGCCAGAGAATTTCATAAGCCAGGGGAATCATTATCCAGTTTTCTACAAGTCTTTTTTTTCAAACAGCCTGAAGTTTATGGAAAGAAATGACAGGCTCCTTCCCTTTACTGAAGAAGATTCTTTATATTGAAGAAGATTCTGAAAACTTTAGTTTCCTTAAGAATTCTTATTGTATGCACAGGAAATGGATAAATGTCTGATCATCTTATATTTTGTTGTTCAAAAATCTTCAGTGGTTTCTTTTGGCCCACTTAGTAAGCAAAGTTCAATTTTTTTTTGGTCTGGCATTCAAGACCCTTCACAACCTGATGTGATCATATCTTTTCAGTCTTTTCTCCTGTTGAATATTCATTTGTTTGTGCTTCTCCCTATGCCCAGAACTTCCTTATTCCTTTGTTTCATCTACTGAATTCCTAATCTGGTCTCAGATACTTACTAGCTGTGTGACCTTGGACAATTCACTTAACTGTCATCTGTTAACTGTCTCGGTTTCTAATAAAAGCACCTACTTCCTAGACTTGTTATAAGGAACAAATGAGATAGTATTTGAAAAGTGATTAGGACAGTGACAGCACATAATACATGTTTAATAAATCCTTGTTTCCTTCCCATTCCCCCTCCTCCATGGAACCTCTAATTTCCTCAAACTATAGCACCCTTTTCTCCTCCTAGCCCCACACACAGCCTCCCTCTTTTTTGCATATTTCTCATGTACTTATGTCTTATAATTATCTATACATGTGTAATTCTCTCTACTAGACTATAAGGTCCACATGGACAATTAACATATCTCAGTTAAACTCTGTACTTCTCCCAGCACCTACCAAAGTTCTGTGCACACGGCAGGCATATGATAGATGTTTGCTGAAACTGAATTTTAATTTGATATTCACATTTAGAAGTATCATTAGAAGGAATAATAGAAACTTGCAATTATATAGTACTTTATGGGATTATAAAGTATTTTCTATACGTTGTATCATTTATTTCTTACAACAACCTGTAAGTTAGATGGTACAAAAATTAACATTGTAAAGATGAGAAATAAACACAGAGATTTAGGAAGATAAGTAACATGATTGAGGTCATCAAGTAAGGGAGGACTCAAACTTAAGACTTCACAGCTTAAATAATGATGATTAATATGTCTATATCACTTTAGGATTTACTGAGCATTTATATTTAAGTTTATTAAGTGCCTATTATGGTATTTGAGATACAAAGGAAAATGAAATAGTTCCTGCCCTCGAGAAGCTCACACTCTATGTATGGAAGGAAGTGTAAGGGCCCCTTAGAGCTACCTAGATGTCTGACCTCGGTCAGTGTGCCCTTGCTGACAAGGAAAACCTGAGGCAGGTAAGAGGCATCCAGGTGTGTACTTTGCCTCAATGACTGCACGTCAAACACAGGGCATTGAGCATGCACCATCAATGGAGGAGCACTCCCCACCTATCAGGACCCTGTTGCTGGGACACCTGACAAAAGGGCAGACGGAAAGGGAATAAAAGGGGCAGGCGAATAAGGCTGAGGGGGCAGCAGCAAGAGGAGATTTGTGAGACAATAAAGACCCTTGGCCACTCCACTAAGGTGTGTCGGACTATTCTGTCCATATCCGGAGTTCTCCTCCAAAGAGTCGTCGGGGCAACTGAGAGCACCTGCAGGGTCGCTGGGGCGACCGGGCGCAACTGTGGGGCTACGGTAGGTACTTTGGGACCCCTGGAATCCCCGAGTCCGGCTGGCTCGGACAGGGAAGCAGGGAGGGAAGATATACAACATGTAGAGATATAAACACAAGATAATTAAAAAAAAAAAAGTATGTACTACTATTTGAGGGAAGGGTAAAGAATGGTTTTTCAAAGGACAAGGTCAGGTATTTAAGTTGGGTCTATAACAAAACTAGGGATACTGGGAGGTGAGGCGAGGAAGAAGCATATTCTTGGAATAGGAGAACAATTTGTGTGAAGACACTGGTAGAAACCAAGGCTGGGAACAGCTAGTAGCTACTGTGGACAGAATAAAGAGTGCATATATGTGAAATACATCTGGAGAGGTAGGTTTTAGCCAGATTGGGTGAGGAGAGAAGGGGATATTTCACTCCAAAATGAGGAATTCATATTTTATTTCAAAGGCAATAGGAAATAAATAAAGATTTTTAAGCAATCAAACAACATGATTAAACCTGTGATTTAGGACAATTTTACTTTGGTAGCTATGAAGAGGAGAGATTAGAAAGGGAAGGTCTGGAAATGGGCAGACCTATTAGGCTATCTGAATAATCTAGGTCAGGTGTTCTTCATTATATCATGATGCCTTCACTTAAAGAATTTTAGCAAAGAGATGATCTTTAATTGCAAAAATACGAGGACTTTCAATTATAGAAAGTTAACCACACTGAAGATTGCTCAAGAGCCCCAACACTTTGTAGTTGTTTTTTTCCTCTGCATCAGTCCTGGAACCAATACCTTCTATGTACTTACATTCTGTTTCCTGTGGTGACTTTTTCTAATGTCTAACCTAAGGCACCAAATCTATGAATGAATGATAGTACTGTGTATGATTTCTTAAGGAAAATTCTATTTTCTCTTAAGCCAAAGTGGCCTCATGTAACCTGTCCAGCAACTAAGTCTCTTTTATTAACTGCTTATTTCTGTCAGAATTAAAACGAAAGCCTTAAACCTACAGCTTCAGTGAGGCATATGAAGATTACCATTAATGAACCATATATATAGTGCAACTCTCTCATTTTTATTTCAACATTACCTAGCATGCCTTTTACTACCTGTTACTGATTTCTATTAGGGATCAACAAGACTGTAGCTATTGTTTTCTCTTCTCATTTTTTATTTTGAGACATAGAGTCTAACAGAAATAATTACCTGTATTAGCTGCTGTAAAAAAGGTGAGAAAATAAAGTTTTCTGTCCTAAAGAACTGTCTAGTCTGTCTCTCAATAACCATCTTAAAAGAAATTTCATAATAGCAAATTTGTATTTATGGCTTCATAATCCTGTTCCTACCTCCACATAACACACATATTTTAAATTATGGAAATTCTGGCTCCTTTAGATACTTGTCACATTCTTTGGTCAGAAATGCTTCTGCCAGTGAGTGGTCTCTCCACTTCCTTGACCTCAGGATAAAAGCATTTTATGATGTTTGACAAAAGGGACATTTCTCACTGGAAGTCAAAAGGATGTAACTGTCTAGGGATACAGACAGTTAATTGCTCCTCTATTCTGAGAAGGTCTCTCAGTGGTCAGGTATAAACAGAGTCATCTAAGAAAGGATAGGGAAGAATCACTGCAGGGACTACATTAAACTTTTCTTGCTAAATTTGTTTCAGGCTTTCTCTACACTTGAAGTCACACATACTGTAAAAAGGATTTAAGCCAGGTTTGGTGGAGAATTGCTCTCTACAGCTGCAGCTCCAGTAGAGACAGGAAAGATGGCACAGGCTTTCTATAAATGGAAGATTTTCTGAGGGTTTCCTGGGATGAGGTGGGAAAAACGGAACACACAGAGGGAGTCTCTTTCATTCTCTTCCCTTGCTTCACTCTGAATAATACTCATAACATTGGCTTCAGAAAGAATAATCATGAACACATTGTTTTCCTCAGATTTATTTATGGATATCATTTCATCCTTATGCTTACAGAGTTGGCTAAAAAAAATTTTTTTCTGGTAGTTAAATTTCTCTGTAGTTTTTGAAGACTAGCCTCAAAAACATGAAATTATGTTTCGGACCTTCTCTGCATCTGAAGTATTTTATCTTTACTCATGAAGTTAAAGAAAAAAAACCTGCTACTTAATAGGTATTTTAAAAAGATACTGCTATTACCAGCCCTCAACCCTTTTCTGGCAATACAAAGTCCAGAGCAGGAAGTGTTTTCAGACTCAGAGACATATCTTATTCTGTGTTCTGTGAGGAGTCTGCTTGGATAACCTTGAGATCTAACTAGAACAGTCTTTCCTTCCTTTGGATATTTTCCTAAATATAACAGTCATTCTACATAACAGTGGCCTGAGACTGCTAGAGGTAGAATCATTCATTGTTACCTATTATTTTTAAAAAATCACATTCAGAGTCTGATGCTACCTCAATCCCTAGCATTTATCTTCTATCCTAAAAGGAACCCAGAGCGATGAAGCTTAGGACTCTTCCATGCTGATTACAATTCCAACCTTGGAACATCAATATATTTAGTATACAAAAGAAGTAATATATATATATATAGTGGACAGAGAGCTGGCCTTGGTACCAATGAGACCTAAATTTAAGTCTTACTTCTGATACATACTAGTTATATATGAACTTGAGCAAGTCACTTAACCTCTCAGTTCTCTAGCTAACTAACATTATAATGTGCAGAGAAAGTGATGACTAGCATTGATGAAGGGGAATTTCCTAATATGAGAGTTCCCTATATCAATGAAATCACAGGGCCAGTACATTTCCTAACCCTTGGACAATTAGGTGGAGCATACAATAAATAACTAAAACGACTGAGTTCACTTCCTAGCCAATCAGGGACAACATTTAAAACGAGGCAGGGGATAGAGTGAGCACTTACTATAATAACCCAAAGACCCACCTCCACAAGACAGTTCATCCTGAAGTAGGACCAGATGCATTGGACAAGAGCACCTTGTTGTACCATCTCCTTTCACAAGACAAATATGTGAACAACCACCATTATCCTGAGAACATGGATGCTGTCCTAAAAATGAAAAGGAGAAGTCCAAATTTATCAACACGAGTAAATGCAAGAAACTCAGAATTATCTCCTTATTAGAAACTTTTGATTTTTCCTTAACTACTAACAGAATCAAAAGTATATTATGATTTTTTTAAGTACCAAAGATTTCTGTCTAAATTGAGGTACTTGCTCTCTTGACTTAAATTATATAAACTGCAACCTACTGTCAACACAAAAAATGTCTGGCATACATTAGTGTAGTAGTTACTAAAGCATCCATGTGCCTTGAAATGTACTAAGTGTTGGGGATAAAAAGGCCAAAATAAAACAACCCCTGACTTCAAGGAACTTATACTCTATTCAAGCAAACAATATACACACAAGTGTAACATCAACTCCAACAGCCCCTCCCTCTAAAACCAAACGTTCTGCCGCGGTGTGTGTGAGAAGCACCGGCATGTTGGACACGCACAGCGTATCTGTCATTCTTTGAGGAAATCGAGTTTAACTACTGTTCTGGGGAGGATGTGAACTGTGATGGCAGAAGAGAGGACTAAAAATCCTATTTCCTTCTAGAATGGACTTTAAACCTTATCTTGTAGAAAAAAGTGAAGAGAATGTTTGGGGAGGAAAAATTTAACATGTCATGAGAGAAATGAAAGGCAAGACTGATGAATGAATGAGAAGTCAGCAGTTGTAGTGACAGTTAAAGATGACTTTGGCTATGATGTTCCTCCCCAACGACATGAAGTAAATCTCACTCTTTGTTTTATTGAAAATTACATTGCTAATTAGTAGTATAACCAGTCACCTTTATGTTTGAGTATGAGATAAAGTGGTTTCATAGAGAGAAATGAACAAAAGTTTATGGGAAAAGAGATTCTCCCATTATTTAAAAAACTGGAGAGGGGACTCAGACTTTAACTGATTTATGAGATCAGAGGTACTGCAATTTTAGCATGATATCTCAAACTGTATTACGGGTCCTTTTTCAGAGTAAATATTTGATTGCTCAGTCTGCCATTGGTCAAATTTTTGCAGATGAGCATTAAGTTGTAAATGCTTTAAAATATATATATAGTTAGAATTATGCATGTTTAAATAGCCAATTGGCAGACTCTGTTGTTCAGTCATTCAGTCATACACAGCTCTTTGTGACCTTGTTGACTGCACTTCTGATATAGAAGGTATTTTGTGATACCTTGTTTCCCAACATTTACTTAGTTTTTCTTCTCTGCTGTCCTTTACTGTTACTGATAATTAAATTACATGATGATGATCATGATAATCTGCTACTAAATAAGAAATGAAAATTCAGAAATTGTTTGGTTCAAGAATGAGACTGAATAGAGAAATACTGTATTTTTTGTCTGTTCTGGATAAATTGCTTTATTCTCCAATTACAAAAGCAGTCAAAGAGAATTGCCAGAGTTGACAACATCTGAAGATCATTAGTCATTTTAGTGTGATTTCTCTTTAACAGGTATGTCTTGTCATTAAATTTATAGTCATAGATATTTGGCAAGGTATCTTAACAGTAACAAAGAAGCTAATATTTCTAGAGCCAAAAGTAGAGAGAATTATATTTTTATAGCTTCTCTGCATGCTTTTCTTAGAAGAATTTTGAGAGGAAAAGTACATAATTGTAGGATAGGAACAAATACCTTTCATGTTCTTGTTTTACTTAAGCTATAACACAGTGTTGTATTGAGAGGCAGTGTGGAACAGTGGAAAGCATGCTGGACTTGGGAGTCAGGAGATGGGGGTTTGAACACGGCCCCTAGACACTCAGCTGCTATGACTATGGGTAAGTTATTTAAATTCCTTATAGCTCCAGTTTCCTTATTAGTGAAATGAGGATAATAATATTTGCACAATGTACCTCACAGTGTTGTGAATAAAAGCATTTTTCATAACTTGAAGTATTATGTAAACCTAAGTTCTTTTTATATATTCGGTGGGACATAATTTGCCAAGACTTAGCATTCAGGTTTTATCTTCAAATGATAACTTGCAATTAAGAATTATTTGAAAAAAACTACTCTTAATTTTGCAAAAATTAACAAAAAAACACAGTGTTTCTCTTTTATGAAGAAGGGATAATGGCATAAGAGAACAGGATTTTGGTATTGGATAGACAGGTGGCATCAGAATCAGGGGATTTGTGGCTTTCTGTATTGAACTAGGTGAGTCATAAAACCCACAAAAAGTTTCCAATTATGAACCATGGTGAACATACCACAGCAGTGGTTCTCAACCTTCCTAATGCCATGACCCTTTAATACAGTTCCTCATGTTGTGGGTCGTGACCCCCCAACCATAAAATTATTTTCATTGCTACTTCATAACTGTAATTTTGCTACTGTTATGAATCAATCTGATATGCAAGATGTATTTTCACTGTCACAAATTGAACATAACCCACAGGTTGAGAACCGCTACACTACAGCATTTTAAAATATGGGATGAGCAAATGGCTTAATTACTAATTATGCTAAAAAGACTCCACCAAAGAGACCTGGATACTACCTTAATATAATCTTCAAATGTATTTGGTCAGTAATCTCATTAGCTACTTACTATATTCCAGAAGGTTTAGCTCCTTTACAGCATGAATATCACTGAGTTGGGCAATTCGAGCCTGGACCTTGGTCCGCCCTTCACGACCAGTCATGTCAATTTTTTCAATCATTTGCTGCTGTCTATCAATCCAGTACAGCCAGTTTTCAAACACAGTCAGTCCCACAGGTTGCAAGATATTGGAGTCTTCTAAAACTATCCGATTGGCACCTTGGTAGAACGATCCAAAGAACAATTTAGGTACCAATTCATTTAATGACAAGTACTGAAATTCTATTGCCATTATGTGTAGCACTAAACTAGGTACTATGGGAACTTAAAAATTTAGTTGAAAAGATATGCATAAGAAAGTTTTTTAAATGCTAGTATATTACATGAAATACCAAATCAGTGATACAAACTTCGCAATATTCTATTTTCATCGCATCATAGAGTGGAAAAGAGATTAAGACATTATCTATCCCAACCAAATGCAGAAATATCTTTTATAACATCCCGGAAAAATAGTCACTATGCTTACACACTTCTAAAATGAAGAGGAATTCACTAGCTAATGCAGCAACCCATTCCACTGCTTAAAAAAAAAAAACTCTTGAGAAAATTCTTCTTTATAATGAACCAAAATCTAATCGTCTAAAACCTTCATTGTAGCTGGATTTTTCCTAACCAATTTTGTACTTTATTTACATAAAGAAAATAATACACAGATAACACAAACCAAAACAAACCAAAAAATGTCTTGATGAATGGTCTCTTAAAGCTTCCATTTCTGGGCATACCCTTTGAAGAGTGCTACAATGTAAAAGTCTCATTCTTTCTCCTTTCATTTTATTTTTAATTTTTAAATTATTTTGCAAAAAAAAAATGATGTTTTTACTTCTAAATTGTCTTCCTCCCTCCTGTCCCTCTCCCACTCACTGACAAGTCAAGAAATGATACCCATTATACATATGAAGTCATACAAAACATATTCCCATATTAGCTATGTTACAAAAGGAAAAATAAAAGCAAGAAAAATACAGAAAGTGGAAGAAAATATGCTTCATTCTGCACTCAGAGTTCATCAGTTCTCTCTCTGGAGGTGGAGAGCCTTTTTCATCTTGACTCCTTTGGAACTGTCATGGAAAATTGTATTGAGCATAGGAGTTAAATCTTTCACAGATATTATCATTACAATTTTGCTGTGATGGTGTACAATATTCTCCTAGTTCTGTCACTTCACTTTGCTTCAGTTGATTCAAGTCTTCTCAGGTTTTTCTGAAATCATCCTGCTTTTTGTCATTTTTTATAATGCATTATTATTTCATCACAATCCTATATACCACAATTTGTTCAGATGTTTCCCAATTGATGAACATCCCCTCCCATTTCCAGTTTTTGCCACCACAAAAAGAATAGCTACAAATATTTTTGTACATATATGTTCATTTCCTTTTTCTCTGATCTCTTTGAGACACAGATCTAGTAGTGGTATTGCTGGGTCAAAGGGTATACAGTTTCACAGCCCTTTGGGTATACTTCTAAATTGTTCTCCCAAATTATTGGAGTGGTTCACAACTCCACCAACAGTGTTCCTATGATTCTATATCCCCTTCAACATTTGTCATTTTCCTTTTCTGTCATGTTAGTCAATCTGGTAAGTATAGGGTGTCTGCTATTATTTTAAATGGAATTTCTTTATCTCTCTTTCTAAATTCCATGTTATCTTGCTGGCATATCTCTGGTTTGGGGCCTAATCTTGAAAAGATTAGAAAGAAAAGAAAAGAAAAGTTGCTGGAGGCCGAAGAACTTCAGCCTCCAGCTAAAAAGTAGCAATTCCACACTAAGCTATAAACAGATGCTAAAAAACAATCAGGTAAAGTAAAGCTGAATGAGCAACAAATGTCTGGCTAGGAGGAAACGAAAGAATAAATACTGGGCTACGGTTGGCCAAAACTGACAAACATCATGACAATAGCAATAACAATGAATTCTGCATGAGCAAAATAACATTGTTATTGATTGATTTAGGTGATTAAGACATCACTGGAAGTATGCCAGAAGAAACCAGTAAAAAGTAAAATGTACGATATTATTCTAATGAATAAAGGATTTATCAAGCACCTAATTACGTGCAAAGCACTATGTTTATTTTATTAAAAGTTTCTACTGCTTCGAATAAAAACTAAGGAAAACAAGAAAGAGAGCACAAAGAAAGAAGCAGAGAGACTGCCCAGACTAAATCATTCAGAAATACTATTCTAGGGTACCTGAGAGATCACTACTTTCAATTCGCCGGAGATCTGAATCAGCCCAAAACAGTTTGCCCAAGCGGCTGTCAAGGGCTAAAGCTATAGGTTTACTTAAGCCACTGAAAAAGAGGACTTCTCTTTCTGTTCCATCCAAAGCAGCCCTCTCAATTTTTGGAGACCTTTCTTGAAGATTGGTAAAGTACATATACCTAAAGGGAGAAAGAGGAAAAAAAGTTATAAAAAGAAATTATATTGATACAAGTATAAGCAAACCTCACTAATGAGAGATAGTACTTTCTTTTTTTTAAAGCAATGAATTTTTATTATTTTCATGGAGCTCAACAAACTAGGATAAGAAAAGTATATACTCATAACTAGTAGATGTCCTTAGTAGCTCTGCTTTACTAAAAAAAGATTTTTAATTAACTTGCTAAATGTCTTAGGTATAGAAACAATTATCCAAGGCATCTGAAAACCATTTTCTGCCCAGTTTCAGTAATAATAAAAAAATTCAATGAGAAACTAGTAATTGACATCTTCTACCTTGAAAATGCACAAAAAGTGGGGCAGCTAGGTGGTGCACTGGATAGAGCACTAGCCCTGGAGTCAGGAGGACCTGAGTTCAAATCTAGCCACATATACTAGTTGTATATTCCTGGGCAAGTAGGAAGGAAGGAAGGAAGGGCACAAAAATTCAGCCAGAAGCCCATGGGCAATAGGAAAAGTACTACCCTTCCAAGCTCACACCAGCACAAGGTAGCCTCACAGGATTACCAGAGACAGAACATATTTAGCCTGTAAGATTCTATATCTATAGGCAAACAGCAAGCACAAAGAGGGCTCTCTTGAGAGAACCCCAAGGTTCTGAAAAATACTGGAAAGAAAGAAATACTGGAAAAGTCCCCAAAGAAACTTTGGAATTCCTAAGGAGTAGCAAGGAATAGCAATCAGACAGGACATTTCAGGCCAATGGACTCTGACATCCCTAACATTCTGTTCTCCATAGAAGGTACTCAAGATCCAGCACCCTGAACCTTAAAGGGGGCCCAACCTTGGTAAGTGAAAGTCCATGCAAGAACCAAGAGTAACATCACACAAGGTTAAATACCACAGAAGTAGAGCAGGGGTTGAGCATAAAGCCCCCTAGGAACTAAAGCTAGAAAGAGTAAATTAAACACTAATCAATATAAAAAATTACTCAATCGATTAGACTGGGGAAAGGATCATACAAGGAGATGGCTATTTTGAGGGGGGGGGGTAGGGGAAAGATGGGGAGAAAATCTGTAACTCAAAATTCATGGAAATGAATGATGTAAACTAAAATAAATAAAATAAAATATTAAAAAAAAATTAATCAATAGATCTTGAAAAAGCAGCAAGTAAATTCTGTAACAACTACAAACAGAGATTCAAAGGGAAAAAAAGATTTTCCAAAATCATGAATATGTGGAAGAAAAGCCCTAAAAGAAAGAAAAACAATGAAAATAAGTAGCTTAGAACAGTGTTAAATCAAACCCACTAAAATAAACCCCCTGAAAATGAGATCAAACTGAAATCAATGACTTTATAAGACAGCAAGAAATATTAAATCAAAAGACTGAAGAAAAAGAAAATGGAAAATATCTGATACCAAAAACAACTGATGTGGAAATGAGATCAAAGAGAGATCACTTATAAATCACTGAAATCTCTAAAAATCATCATTGTTAAACAACCTAGACAATATATTTGGACAAACTGAGAATGAAAATTGCCCAGATCTATTAGTCAGAGGGTAAAGATAGAATCCATGGATCACCTCCTAAAAGGAACAAAAAAAAACCCCAAGTCTGAACGTCACAGCCAAAATCCAGAGTATCCACATACTGCAAGCATGGAGGAAGAAGCAGTTTAGGTACAAATGGACACCAAGCAGCACCACAGAAGACCTGCCTAAACAACAGATCTTGGAATACAATATTCCTGATGGTAAAAGAAGTAGGCCTAAAACCAAGAGTATATTATTCTGAAAAAATGAGTATAATCTTGTAGGGAGAAAAGAAAGAACTTAATGAAACAGAAGACTTACAAGCATTTCTGATAAAAGACTAAGCAAAACTTTAAAATAAAAACACAAATACAAAGAAACCTGAAGGGGAAATTTATGTAAGCAACTGGAAAGAATGGTATGATGATGTAGTGACAATATTCTAATTAGAGAAAAAAGGAAAAAGTGTCCCTTCAGGTCCTTAATGTCTTCAAAAGGCAATGAGAAAGTTAACTTTTAAAAACAGAGGTATGGAGAGTGGACCAGGTATGTGCTGAGGATTTAAAGAGGGGGAAAGAGAAGGGAGGAGAAAAGGAATACACTAACATAGAAAGGAGGAAAAAGGGAGGTGAAGTTTGCCATTTCTTAGAATAGCAAAGGTATGTACGAAGACAATATACAAATATGGAAGAAAAGGTAGGAAGAAGCATGAAGATGAACCTCACTTCTACCTAAAATGGGCAAAAGAGGACTGAACATCCACACATCCACATAAACACACTCATTTCCCTGTAGAAATACATCAAACTCAACATGAAAACAAGTGGGTGTAGGGGAGTAGTTAGAAGGAAGATAAAGGAGGAAACAATTACAAACAAAATAAACTTCCTGATCTTGAAAGAGGGATTACAAGAGGGAGGAAAAAGAAGAAAATAACTAGAATCTAAGAGGATACTTTAGCTTACCAGACAGACAACTGAGGGATCACTGAACAGACTGTGGAATAGAAAAATGTGCTGGAATATTATCGTACCCTAAGAAATGATTCAGGATTTCAGAGAATCCTAGTAACTGATGAAAGAGTGAAGTGAGAATCAAGAAAATAATTTATAGAAGGATAATGGGATCAAGTGTTTTCTTGAAACACACCTGTGAAAGATTTAAGACCTCTGATCAGTGTAATGATCAACTACTTCTCCAAAGGACTTCTGCTGATGCATATTACTCATTTCCTGACAGAAAAGAGATGAACACAAGCTATGGAGACATACAATTTTGAACATAGTCATTATGTAGATTTGTTTTGGTTAACTACACTTATTTGTCAAGAGGCAGAAGGAAGGTTCAGGATAGTTTTATAGTAACAAATACTATTTCACAGTAACCTATAAAATTTTATTTAAGTTTGGGATTTAAAAAAATATATCCTTTTAAAATAGGTAACTTAAAGCATTCCTTTTCCGCTTACAAGATTCCCTTACTTGGAAAACTTATTTTTCGTGGCAAAATTAACTTTGACTAGTTTTTATCTGAACATCACAAATTCTGAAGAGATTCTGAATTGAAGCTATACTGAATACTGATCTATGGCATTGTTATTAAGACCAAATTTTAAATACACACAAACATCAAGTCTTGTCATCATATAATCCTTCCCCCAACTGCCACACACATATACACACATCCACAAAGGAGGATGGTAGCTAGAAAGATTAGGAGACATGTTAAAATTCTTTTTTTCCCAATCACAAAGTTTTATTACCTGTAAATTACAATATGCTTACTTTGAAACTCTTATATTCCCCTGACTCTTGGAAACCGCCATGAAAATATTTCCACTGAATTTCCAATATAATATTTACAGAACATACCCTTTCTCTGGGTTTACCATGATGGCTCGAGGTCGGTCTTGCTCTCCTTTGAGTACCACTCCAATAGGTCTCCCATCCAGCCTTGTTACATTAATGACATTAGTGGCCTCACAAGTCCAGTAGATGTAACGGCTATAAATGTCAATGCTGAGGTCATAGGGCTGCATGTCCAGATTCTGATTGGGAACTGAGCTCACAACCACAGTAAGACCCTTTGGAAGGAAGGGTAAAAGACTTATTATACATAAATGATATTAGGGTGAAAATCAGATGACCCTGGGGCAGGTTCATTCGATAGCTACCACCTACACAAATGCCTGAACCCAAGAAAGAACTAATTCATTCAATGACAATATGTTATACAAGGTTGTCTAATTTATGGAGTCCCAGATATTCTCCGTTGGTTACAATAGAGAGTAGAGAATATAGTAATAATGGTATTACTTGTCCTTAGCACTGTAGCTTGGGAAGGGCTGGGGGTGTGCTAATTGTAATTCTCCAAATGCTGGGTTGCCATTTATCAATCAGCCCTAGCCCAGGACTATTAAATTCATTTATACAAAATTCAGGTTCACAAAACTGCAATATCTATAAAGGTGAGCAGTACTGAGTTTCCTAAGTGAATGACTATCACTTCAGTCCTTGCCAGTGGGCTGAAGTGCTCCTTCACAGAACTGATTTATATAAATACAACTTTCTATCTATAGAAATACAACTTTGGAGTGTTGCCAACACTGCTACAATTTTTGAATGCTAGTTAACATCCTATTAGCCCTTTCTCAAAGGCCTAAGGTTTATTTAAAGGCTTCAATGACCTCAACCCTAACTTATCCATCCCCAAACACATTCTACTTTCTGGTTCCTTAGCATTTTTCCATAATGGAGTTGCCTAATTCCATCAGAACACTGCCCCAAGTCAGAGTTGTGACTGAGTGAAGAGATAATAAATATAGTTACCTAAGCTCCATAAAGTTAGTTAACATCAGTATCAGCACTATAATCTTGGCTAATGATCTAAACATACACACAGACACACACACACACATACGTATGTATGTATGTATGTGTGTGTGTATGTATGTATATATAGCCTTACAGATAAAGCAAAGGTCTGCATAAGCATGGCATGCCTATTCATCACATATTCCCCTACATCACTGTCATCAACAAACATTTACTAAAAGCTTACAAGACTGCAGCACTCTGTATTAATACTTCCATTTCTAATAGTTTTAGCTGGAGAGTTTTCTTGCCCTCCAGGTCAAGTAAAGAAATAAAAAGAAGCAAGAAAAATGAATATATATGTATGTATATGTGTGCACACATATATGAGGGCAGGAAAAGGGAGAGAGGTAAGAGAAAAAAGGGGTCATTTTAGTGTACAAGATGGTGAGAATGGTAAATGGGTCTGGTTGAAGGGGGAAACTCTTTCTTGAGAGAACCCCAAAGCGGTCCAAAAGAAATATTGGAAAAGCCCCAAAGAAACCTTGGAATTCCTAAAGAATGGCAAGGAACAGCAATCAGATAGGACATACATTCTGGGCCTACAGAAGGCTATAAATTTTGAGTCAAGTTCTTCAATTACCTGACTCCCATCTTCCTGTGCCTTTCGGATCATATTTTGTCGTGAGTCAATCCAATAAAGTTGTTTGTCCAAGGGGTCATAGTCAATGGCTCGGACATTCCGTAGGCTGTGGATAGGGAGGATTATATCAGGACTCTGTTGCTCATCAATCACCATACGGTTGATGGCATTCTTCTGACTGAAGAGCAGGAAGGTGGTAGGAGCTTAAAGAAAGAAGAAAAAGGCAAAAAGAACTCTATAATATTCCACTAGAACAATCAGGCCAGTGTGAGTACTATTAGGAATATTATATCATATAAACTTTGGCCAACTCCAGGACATGGAAGAGGGAAGGGAAACAAGAAGGCAATACAGTGAATTTGAAGATTTTTCTACTACATGTGTACCAGGAGGGGAAGCAAAAGTTAAAGCACAGGAAAAAGCATGGGTTTATTCAAGAGCTAATGCTTAGTGTAATCAAGACATAAGCAGGCCCACAATGACCTGAGATAAAAATCATAAGTTTTTTACTTCTTTATGAGATCTGCGATCATTTTAAGTGGATGAGGGCTTGTCAATATGCAACAAAAAGTACAGAGATGATTAAACTGAAAGCAGATTCAAGTTCTACTCCTGGTTCTGCCACAAACTTAGGCATGTCATTGAACTCTATGTTATAAAAAAAAAATATCCTAATAAAAAGGAAAACTGAATAACTGTATTCTGCCCCTAAATGGTCTAATGTTTTGCCTCCCAAACAGCAATGTCTGAAGCCATGCCTAGTTATTCTGAGTATCTATTCCTTGGAATAGTAGGGGTGTCTTTTACCTCGTCCTTCTCAGGAAAATCTAGGCTTTGGTGAAATAGGATGTAATCCCTCTTCTAGATATGGATATAATCCTTTTTCTAACTCCTCTGCCTTTCTCTGGCTTCCAAAAGGGACAATCAAATGTACTGGGCAATGGAACCAATTTTCCCTTATCACATTCAGATTCATATAATGTCTACTTGTGTGAGTCCTATTCCCTCTATTAGACTGTGTTTCGAGAATAAGTGGTTTTTCATCTCCATAGCCCCAGTACCTAGTATAAAGTAGCATTTTAAAAATATTTATTTGAACTAAATTCAAGCAAACACACAAATTAAACCCAAGTTCTAGGTCACACTCTACTACCAACAAATTTTGTGACCTCAGGCATAGCACACTATTTCTCCTGCCCTCCTCAATTTTTTGATCTAAAACTTGGATGAAGTAAATGTTCTCTAAGAACAGGTCAATGTTCAAGTTTTAACTTCAATGCTGAAAGGCAAAAAACAAATAATTGTTTATACTGATGTCTTAACTGTACTGTTTTTTCCTTTAGCTTCTATATACCTTTAGTTTATCTGAATCTTCATAGAATTCAACTTTTCCTTTATTTGGTGTTCACTACACATTGATTTAATTTCTTTTGATGATTTAAAAAAATCTATACTATACAGGTAAGATCAATGACTGGACTGTAGCACATGACAATTTTCCCACTTGCCTTTTTTAAAGAAGATCTTTAAAAATATGAAATAAGTCTCTACCAACAGTGCAATTTTCTTAGGAAGGTGAGGTAAAGAACCCTAAATAAATTCAAAGGTCCACACAACTTTGAGACAGGAAGTGCTAAGAGAAATGACAGACAGGCCTATTAAATATTCTATGAGCCTTAGCAAGCACCCTTGTCTCTTGAGACAACAATCGGAATATGTTCCTACCAAGATATTTATTATAAACATTTATATCATGCCTACTATGTGTCAGACACCATGCTAAGGGTATTACAATTATTATCTCATTTGATCCTCACAACAACCGTGGGAGTAAGATTCAACTGTGCACAAAGTAATGTGAGGAACATAGAAAAGAATGTGAGACAAAAAGGGAAGTATGATGTAAATTCTTCTTTTTGCATACAACTAAGTTTTAATGTACAGAAGGCTTCATAATTAGTGAGATATGTTTCCTTTTTTCAGAATATGTATCTTGAAGCCATTCGGCAAAAAACGTAATAAATCCTATGACAGATGCAGCTAGGTGGTGCAGTGAATACAGTAATGGCCCTGGAGTCAGGAGGACCTGAATTCAAATACAGCCTCAGACACCTGATACATGTACTAGCTGTGTGACCTTGGGGAAGTCACTTAACCCCAACTGCCTTGCCTTCCCCCCTCCAAAAACAAAACAAACAAAAACCAAGAACTTCTACTGATGGGGTGTTTGGGGGCCTATGTTTGTAACATCTAGTTGTAACATCAGGTTGTAAAATCACACTTGTGTTTGGGTACCTATGTTTGTAATATCACTTTGTGAAATCAAGTTGTAAAATCACATTTCCCCCAGCCTCAAAGCATTAACTCTGCATCTTCCCCTGGCCAGCACTCTGCCTAGCAACAATTCATGAATTGCTTATCCCTGCTTGGTACAATAACAAGCTGCACCTATGAATCCTTCAATGCACTATCAGTAAGTTAACTCCTCAGCCAACTAGGCACATCCTGAATCCCCCATTAGCCTAGGTTCCCAGCATCCACCTTGTCAAACAGGACATTGATGGGTAGCAGACTAGGCACTTCTCAGTCAATTCTGACCGCTGGATGACTTAGTGACATTTCAAGCCTAAAACCACACCTCCATGCAGTCCCCTTTGGGCTATTTCCCAGTGAATTATGGGCAATATGCCTGCACAGTTGATGTTAAAAGTGCATGTTCCTTTAAGCACTGACCACTCCTTAACTCCTCCCTAATCCCACCCTTACTCACCTAGTTAGCATAATTTATATCTGATTTACGATTGTATTATCATCTATACCTATGACTCCTTTAAGTTTGCAGGCTCCCTAAGACCTCTTGCCCGCTGTATAGCGTTAACAATAAACTTTTACCAACTTGACTCAGAATGCTTGAGCCTAAGAATTCATTCCAGACTGGCCCACCCAGGGACTCTGGTCACTGGAGTCCCTGAAACACCTATACTTATCCCTCATCATTACGACAGTGCTAAAACATTCCAATTTCACCACAGCTTCCTCATTTATAAAATGGGATAGGAGAAGAGAATAAATGATCTAGCTGACAAGATTCAGTGTGGTAAGGAGAAAGCATGTCAAATGTAAAGTCACAGGCTCTGAGCTCAGCCACTGCACCTATGTCACTCTGGACATGTTACAACCTCAGATTCCCTATCTCTAAGAGGAGTGGGTTCAACTTAACAATGGCTAAAATCCCTTCCCACTCGAAATCTTAGTGAGTCCTTCAACTAAGTGTTGAACTAATACTAGGAATTTAATACTGGGAATATCACAGACATAATTAATAGTAATAATAATTGTTGGTATTATTGTTGTTATTCAGAGTCCTATGTTATGAAGCATATTGTTCACAACAATCCTGTGAACACTGACTCTGGAGACAGAGGTCCTGGACTCAACTCTCTCCTCTGATGCTTACTACCCTATGTGAACTTTGGCAAAGCACTCAACTCCCTGGATTTGTTTCCTCATTGGTAAGAGGAAAAGGCCCAACTATATGGCTTCCAACCTCCCTTTCAGTCTAGTCCTATGACCCTACAATGGGGAGTACAAATATTATTATAATACTTTTACAAATTAGGAAACTCAGACTCTGCGTTGTTAAGTGACTTGCCCATTATCACAAAGCCAGTAATTGTGTAAGGTGCAATTTAAACTTAAATCTCCTGTGTGTGTATCAGATTGTTTCTCAAGTTTTTTTTTACTGTAACTTTCTATTGAATCAAAGATTGAATCAAAGATTAAAAGCATTTTCAAAAGAAGAAGGAACTACAGAGATCACTTAGTCCAACTCCCTCACTTGACAGATGAAAAACAGGCAGACAGAACTTAAAGTACTTGCCCAACTCAAAGATCTGAGAATGACCTTAGATAAAAATCAATCTAAACAAGTTTATCAATCCTCACTCTTCTTGACCTCTCAGCTGAATGACACTACTGAATACCCATGGTGACTGGAAATTCTATCCCATGTGAGTTTTTATGGACAATGTTGCCTTGGTTCTCCTCCTACCTGTATGATTGCTCCTCCTCAGTCTCTTTTGCTGATTCATCCTCTATATCCTAACCTTTAACTGGTTCTACCCCAAATCTCTGTCCTTGGCCTTCTTCTCTCTATATACCTGTTTTCAAGTGACCTCATCAGCTCCCATGAGTTCAGTTCTCATTTTTTGTGCAAATGAATCTCAGATCTACACATCTAGTTCTAATCTTTGACTATAAAGGACAGAATAAAAATGATCAACGGGGAATCAAAACATGAAATTAGCAAAGAGTTAAGCAAAGAAGAAGTGAACCACCCTAAATCAGTGTAAGTCACCAAACTCACACAAACCAAATTACTGAAAGATTTGGCAGATGTGCCTGATAAGCCACTGACAATGATATTCAAAAAAATGAGATAAATACCACAGGAGTGTAAAGGGGTAAATGTTCTAATTCCACCCAGCTGTAACATTCTGTCCCCAAACCCTCCACCCCCAAAGGAGGAGCAGAAAGAGAGAGAGAGAGAGAATGTATATAGTCTACAAAACTCAGGCCAAGACATCCAAGTTAAATTTCTGGCAAAATTCTAGAACACATTATTAAAAGAGATGATCTGTGAATGTCTGCAAAGAAAGCAATAATTATTAAGGTTTAGATAGATCAGGGGAATACCGCAGAAACACTTTATTTATATTTCAGCAAAACATTAAAAAAAATCTCTCATGCTGCCTTTGTGAACAAGAGAGAGGGAGATCGCTGTTTGTCCTTCACTCTGGAAGAGGACCACGACATCAAGAAGCTGATGCCATGATCTGGAAGTGAATTGGATTTAAGTGAGCGAGGGCTGGGCAAAATCACCAGCCTCACTTTCTCCTCTGGAGACATCTGGGTCCAGTGGCAAGATATAGATTAGGATGACTGGAGATGGCCCCCCAGAGGAAGAGATGAAGGTTAAAAAATACCATAGTTATATGAATTTAAGAACTGGTTGAATGGCCAAACTTTAAAGAGTAATCCTTAATGAGCTGAGGTCAACTTGGAAGGTTCTAGCATAGTATCACCAGGGATACAACCTTGGTGCTGTGATCTGTAATATAAATTTTTTCATCAATTTAAGGCATTGATGGCATGCTTGTCAGATCTGTAAGTAACAAAGGTGGGAAAGAAAACTAATGTGTTGGATATCAAAATTAGGATTTAAATAGATCTAGAGATACCAGAAAAATGGTTTGAATTAAAAAAGATGATGATTACAATACTTTCTTACCTTCCCCATCTCTATTGCTGGTGAATCGATTCAATTCTATGCTATTCTCTACCCTTAAATCCCTTGCCCTCATCTTATTTCCAAAATCACACCCTGCCAAACCCCAAATGTGGATTACTCCCACCATCTGCCTCCTTTACTGCTATCCACATGCTGATGAATGGAGCTGGAGGAAATCATAAAATCATGCTGACTGGTCCCATAACAAACTTGTTATCTAATTTCAACTAGGACCACACTGCAACAAAGCAAACACCACTCCTCTATAATCAATGCAATCCTACTTTCTACAACAGCTATTCCAAAGCTTCTTTCTCCTCAAGCCTCCCACGGTACTCCTTCTCCTACTCGCTGAGCTGAAGACGTCACCTCCTCTTTAACTGAAAAAAAATGAGACCATTTGCTAACAGGTTCCCTTCTTCCCTCCTCATCTCACATCACTCAGACAATTAGCCAGTACCTCCACTTTCACTCACTTCAGAGAAGTGGCCCTGCTCCTTCCCAAACCCAAGTCTTCCTCATTCACCCTCAACTTCATCAACTCCCTCAATTTTGCCTCCACTATCCTTCCCTCTTTCTAATTTTCTACCTCTTTTTTTCTATTAGCTCCTTCCCTGCTGCCTACAAACATGCTCATGTTTCCAATATCTTCCAAAAACCCTCACCTGATGTTACCATCTAAATTCTTTTCCTGTACCTCTTTTCCCTTTGTGACTAAACCTGAGAAGTCATCTATATTCCCTTCTAAAGCTCTCACCTCCCCTTTCCCCACCCAACCTCACTCCTCCCCACATCAATCTGGCTTCTGATTTCAATATTTAACTGAAATTACTCTCTCCAAAGTGATCACTGATCACTCTAACTGCCATTTCTCAATCCCCATTGTTCTTGATCTCTCAGCAGCACTGACCACCTTCTCTCCATGATAATCTCCTCTTTAAGTTTTCATGAAAATGTTCCCTCCTGATTCCTATCTAACCATTCCCACCTCAGTTTCCTAGTTTTACATCCATGTCATGCCCACTAAGTGTGGGTGGGTGCTTTCCCTACCCCCAAGTTTTTCTCTAAGCCTTCTTTTCTTTTTGAGCTACACCATCTCACTTGATGATCTCATCAGCTCCCATGAGTTCAATTTCTTATTTCTATAATAATGATTCCCAGACCTACATATCTAGTCCTAGTCTCTCTCCTGAGGTATGGTTATGTATCTCTCACTGTCTCTTGGACTTTTCAAACTAAATGTTCTATACTTCATGTCAGGAACTGTTTTAACCACTCACAAAGAAAGGCAAAAAAACAGTCTCCAAATAGCCTTAATTCTATTGGAGAGACAACATGTAAATAGCTAGTAACATATCAGATATATACAGAGTAGATGGAAGGTAATATGAAAAGGAAAAACAGCTTGGGGGACCATGAAATACCTTCTGCAATGGGTGGGATATGAGTTGAATCTTGATGAAAAGTGAGAAATTTGCCCAAGCTCACATAAGAACTAAGTGAAAAGGCCAAGATCCAGATCCAACTTAGGATCCTCTGACTCCAGTTCCAAGTATGGTTAGATAGCAGGTTATCTAAAAATGTCTATGGGCTTTAATGGACTGCAAGCTCAATATGAATCAACAGTATTCTGTGGCAGCCCAAAACCCTGATGTAGGTAGCTGGTGGTAGAGAGGATGGGCTTGGAGTCAGGAAGACCTGAGTTCAAATCTGATCTGAGATACTTATTTCTTGTGTGACCCTGGGCAAGTCAATTAACCTGTTTGCCTCAGTTGTCTCAAGTGTAAAATGGAGACAGTACTAGCACCTACATCAGAGAGTTGTTTGAAGATCAGATGTAAAGCACTTAGCACAGTGCCTAGCACATGGTAGGCACTGTATAAATGCTTATTCCCTTCCCTTCTGCAACCTTAGGCTGCACTGAGATGTATAGATTCCAGGAATAAGGAAAGATAGTACCACTTTACATTTCTTATACATCGACTCTTATACATCAAATACCACATTAAATTCTGGACACCTTATTTAAGAAAGGCATTGACAAGTTAGAATTCTCAGAAAAGGTAACTAAGATACTAAGGA
Organism: Pseudochirops corinnae; assembly: GCA_028646515.1. Taxonomy (NCBI): domain Eukaryota; kingdom Metazoa; phylum Chordata; class Mammalia; order Diprotodontia; family Pseudocheiridae; genus Pseudochirops; species Pseudochirops corinnae. The sequence continues at coordinate 404,410,925 of CM053585.1, forward strand.
GGCTCAAGATTCTGCTAATATGAAAATCAGTTGAACGAAAATTATGAAAACCATAATTATTTAACCTAAAAAAGAAATGACTGGGCTAAGAAAGGGGGAAGAGGAGCTTAAAAGGGGGTAGGGTAAGTTGTCTTCAAGTACCTAACAGGTTATCACATCTTGTGGATAAAGAATTAGTCTCATAGTCTCAAGGGGCAGAATTAGGAAAATGGATTAAAAATACAGACAGGTGACTGAATGAAAAAGCATGCATAAGTGCTTGCTAAGGCAGAGTTAGGTTTGAGCTATCACAATGGCATAAGCTGCTTCAGGAGGCAACAGGTTCTCCCTCATCTACGTTTTTCAAGCAATGACACAGTAACATTGGGAACATTATAGAGAGGATTCTGATTTATGTTTGGTTTGGGTGACACGGTCTTTAAGTGCATTCCTACTCTGAGATCCTATGATTCTACGGATCCTATAATAAGCCTATATCTATCTATAGCATATAGAGGTAATTTCTACAATATGATGTTACCTTAGTAGTGAAGTCAGTGCTAGGCAAAGAAAATGAAAAAATGCATTCTTTTGGACTTTCTGTTCTATAGTCTCACTGTAATAAGGGGGGGGGGGGAAATGTCTACTTTTACAGTTAAAAAACTTAAGTCACTAGATTCTTTCAAAGGAAAATACTGAACTAATTCCAAAGAACTAATTTTATCTAATATTTGTGATCCCATTCTCTTTGTTAAATCTACCACCTTTCTCCCATTCAATATCTACCTCTTCCTATACCCTACATCTGTTCACTATTCCTCTATGCATGAGAAAGTATAAAGGAGTTGATTCTACGTGCATGACTGCTTTTAAGGTTAGACAGAAAGATTTGTCATTTGACTACTGATTTTGTATACTCCGTGCCTCTTCTCATTTCCATTAGGAGAAAAATGAAAATTGGTTCTATTTACTTTGTCTCACTTTGGGATCTAACACATTTTAATTATTTAAACATAATGTCAAATTGAAAAGGGTCGATATTTTGCCACATCATCATATATTACTATCACCAAGAAAACAGTAATAAAAAATTGTTGTGTTTTTGACTAATTCTCTCTCTTTCCAGTAAACATCACCTTTGGTCTGTCACATTTTTGACTCCAGAAAGAATGTGCATAGTGTTCCCAAACTCTGCTTTTTCCTCAAATTCTAACTTGTTCATAGGGAATTATAACTTACCACTGCAAGTCCTGTTGTCAGTATTCAGTGAGTAGTGGGCTGGACATCCACAAACAAAACCACCAACTGGCACAGCCAAGCAGAGATGGGAACAGTGCCCATTGCTGGAAGCACATTCATTCCACCCTGCCTGCCGAGAAGAGTGAAAGACTAGGATGTCCATCACGTAATCCAAATGACCCTGTATGATGGTTCGGTTTTGGCCACTGGTTTTATTGGCACGTTCAATGCTACGTCGGCTCCAGTCTGTCCAGTATATGTAATCCTGGTACTGAGTCAAGCCAAATGGATGAGGCAAGTCATCTGCTATAACTTCACGGTTCAGGCCTGTTTTCAGCAATGCAACAGGGAGGTAAAAAGAGGGATAAAATATAGGAATAAATATGTCTTGCTGGCTAAACAAAAACATTTTGTAATATGAGAAAAAATTATATTTGTAGGCAGTTAAGAAGAGTGTAATTATTTTGAAAACAATCCTAAAACCAGTTTAATCTCTGTAGTCAGCTCATCTACATTTTGACCCTATGCTATGTTCCAGACTAACATTTCTGCTGTGAGTCAGTGATTGGTTTCAACTTCTGGATACATATTTTGATAACATTATTAATTCTAATAAATACAGAGGCTTCTATCACTCTTCTGGTAGTTTCTATTACAGGTAACTTTAGAAATATCTAGAAGTCAACTTCTAAATTACACAGTCACAAAAAGATTTGTAAGACAAATATTTACCAGTCAGTCCTCTTTTCAAACAATTTTAAATAAATTTAAATCAATTTAATAAATTTAAATTTTAAATAAAATTCCCTTATAATGAAAGAATGTGGACAATCCCAACCAATTTTTGTTGGTAGTATCTGACCTATATAAGTGACTATCACTGGGCTTTATATAAGGGACCACAACATCAAATTTTAACTTCAAAACAGTTTATACAGAAAGAAAAAAGAAAACTTAAGCTCTCAGCTTCCCTACACTTATACAATGTTTCACCTTCTTCAGAATGAGATATCTGTGAAGTATCCTAAAAATCTTAAGCATTGTGATCATCATTAGCATCATAATCACCATCATCAAAGGGTAATTCTGGAAGGTACCTCTTTTAACACTGTAGCCTTCTCCTTTTTACCCTGCCCCATGCCTATATTAAAAAAATTCCTCCTAACAACAGAGATAAAAAGAATACTGTAAATGGGACCAAGAAACAGAATGCAAAAAGAATATCATCTAGA